>JBBFKN010000017.1:11117144-11717144 GCA_039654755.1 Calcarius lapponicus
TAGCACCTGAAATGTCCCGTGTGAGACAGAAAAAAAGCTGCGATCTCCTCGTGTCCGCGCACACCCTGTAAACCACAAGGACACACAGGAGCTGTGGCTGCCCCAGCCATCCCTGGAAGTGTTCGAGGACGGGGCTTGGAGCAGCCTGGTCCAGTGGAAGGTGTCCCTGCCACGGCAGGGGTGCAGCTGGATGATTTCCAAAATCCCTTCCAGCCCGAACCATTCCGGGATCCTGGGGTTTGGGTTGGAGCGTGGGCAATCCCCGGCGAGTTGCCAGCAGCGCCCAGCCCCGCCTGGGCTGTCCCGGGGTGTCCCCGCTGTGTCCCCGCGGTGGCAGTGCCGGAGATGGGCACGGGCAGCGACCCTGCGGGGGCCACACCAGCAGCACCCCCGGGGCCCTGCGACAACCGAGGGTGGCCCTGCCCTCCCTGGGCCGCGCATGGCAGCGGCCCGCTTTATGGCAAAAAAAACCCCAAAAAAAACCCCCCAAAAAAAACCCCAAAAACCCAACCAACCTACCAACAAACAAACAAACAAACAAACAAAAAAAAAACAAAACCAAAAAAACCCAAACCAAACCAAACAAACAAAAAACCAAAACAAAACAAAAAACCACACAAAAAAAACCCACCCCAAATCAAATAAAAAAACCAAACCAAAACAAAAAAAAAAAACCAAAAAAAAACAAAAAAAAAAAAAAAAAAAACAACCGACAAAGCCAAAGTTGTGACGGAGATGACCAAAATAACAACAGAAAGCCGCTGGGCGCTGGCGGCGCGGGGCAGCTCAAGGTGCCGGGCAGAGATTAGCGCAGGCACGGCTGAGGACAAGGAGGTGCGAGCAGATAAGGGGATCAGGGCACTTCCCGGCGTGCGGCCGCGGGGTCAAACACGGCCCAGGCTCGCTGTCCCCGCCCGCAGGAAGCCCCGAGCGGCTCCCGGCCGGGCACGGCGTGTGCGGGGCCCGGAGAGCCCCGGGAGCCCCCGGCAATCCGCCCGTGCCGAGCCCCGGGGCCAGCGCGCAGCCAGGGATGATCCGCAGCGATTGGGGAGGATGGGGAAATGCCAGCGAGGGGAGGGAGGGAGGTTTCCCTGCCCGGGAGTGCTTCCACCAGGGAATGCCTAAAGCGTGGGGTAACCGCGGGGCTTTTTCCTGCCCTGGCACGGCGAGGAGCGGTGGGAGCTGGCACCCAGGGCACCGGGGGTGTCCCCCCTGCCACAGCAGCGTGTGGCCCTGGCACCACAGCCCCTCTGCCCTCGGGGCTGGGGCACGGCCAGGAGAGCAGAGCAGGGACTGGGCCATCCCCTGCTGAGTCCCGGGGACAGCGCTCCTTCCCCCGGAGCAGCTCCCGCTGCCTCCCCGCCCATCGCCCTCCTGCCTCTCGGTGCTCCAGCCGAGCTGGCTGGTGATTCCCCGCATCCTCTTTCCCTCTTTTGGAAAGCGAAGCGATCTCTCACAGGCGCTGATTACCAGCAGGCTCCGGCGCTCCCGGCTCGGGCGGCGCTCCCGCCCAGCCCCGGGGCCGGCTGGGGATGGCCCTGGCACGGCCCGGGCAGGACAGGGCATCGCTGCCACCCTCGGGGGCGGGATGGACGCTGGCTGCGGGCCAGAGCTTCCCCTTTTCCTTTTCCTTTTCCTTTTTCCTTTTCCTTTTCCTTTTCCTTTTCCTTTTCCTTTTCCTTTTCCTTTTCCTCTTCCTTTTCCTTTTCCCATTCCTTTTCCTTTTCCTTTTCCTATTCCTTTTCCTCTTCCTTTTCCTTTTCCTTTTCCTTTTCCTTTTCCTTTTCCTTTTCCTTTTCCTTTCCTTTTCCTCTTCCTTTTTCCTTTTCCTTTTCCTTTTCCTTTTCCTCTTCCTTTTTCCTTTTCCTTTTCCCATTCCTTTTCCTTTTCCTTTTCCTTTTCCTTTTTCCTTTTCCTTTTCCTTTTCCTTTTCCCTTTTCCTTTTCCTTTTCCTTTTCCTTTCCCTTTCCCTTTCCCTTTCCCTTTTTCCTTTTCCCATTCCTTTTCCCTTTCTCTTTTCCCCATTCATTTCCCCCGTTCCCTTTCTGCTCCCATTTCCATTTCCCTCTGCCTGGTAAATGGCTGGCCTGTCCCTGCAGCACCTTCCACCCTGGTTTTGCTGCAGGTCAGGATGGGAGCCGGTCAGTGGGGGACCGTGGGATGCTCTGGGGCAGGGATGCCAGCCCAGAGGGGGACCGTGGGATGCTCTCCCGAGGATGGCTGGACCACCCCACGGTCCCTCCAGCAGGCGCACTCTGCTTCCAGCCCTGATTCCCAGAGATGCAATTCACCGTCTCTGTTTAGTGTCCCTGATCACTTTGAGAGGGAAGGCTGCAAAGAGAGAAGCCAGAGAAGACAGAACTCGGGAAGCAGCTGAAGGGAAATTGCCTGCGGGGAGCACATTCTCAGCACCATCAGCGCAGCTTATTTACACTCTCGAGGGCTCTCCAGCCCCACAGAGCTGCGAAATTCAAAGCCTGCTGTGGCACTCAGAGCATGAACAGAAAGGGGCTCCTGCAAAGCTGAAATATTTGGCCTCAGTTTCCACTGTGAGTGGTGCAAGCACACGCTGGCCCAGCAGAACCGGAGCAGGGCTGTCAGCAGGAGCTGAGAGAGGGATCCGTGGTGCTGGCACTGGGGACAGGGGATCCGTGGTGCTGGCACTGGGCACAGGGACAGGGGATCTGTGCTGCTGGCACTGGGCACAGGGACAGGGGATCCGTGCTGCTGGCAGTGGGCACAGGGACAGGGGATCTGTGCTGCTGGCAGTGGGCACAGGGACAGGGGATCTGTGCTGCTGGCACTGGGCACAGGGACAGGGGATCTGTGCTGCTGGCACTGGGCACAGGGACAGGGGATCCGTGCTGCTGGCAGTGGGCACAGGGACAGGGGATCCGTGCTGCTGGCACTGGGCACAGGGACAGGGGATCCGTGCTGCTGGCACTGGGCACAGGGGATCCGTGGTGCTGGCACTGGGCACAGGGACAGGGGATCCGTGCTGCTGGCAGTGGGCACAGGGACAGGGGATCCGTGCTGCTGGCACTGGGCACAGCGTGGCTGTGGCACCGAGGGGCAGCTCTGCTGCTGGCCTGGCCCTGGGAGGCTTCCCACAACCATCACCAGAGCTGGCACGGGAGGCAGGAGACGTTCCCTTCCTTCCTACCAATGTGGGAAGTGCCGAGGGAGCAGGAGGGAAGGTTTGAGTTTGAAAGGCAGAGCAGCACAGCCTCGGGAGGGTGGTAAATGGGCCACGGGCTCCCAGTGCCCTAGAAATTCCCTGTGCCTGCACAGCGGGGTGGCTGCTGATGCTATCGCTGTCCCAGCTCCATGACTAAGGGAGCTGCAAGGTATAAATTAAATAACACAACACTTCAAGCCGCCTGTTATGTGGGTTTGTCCTAAGCAGCGCTGCTTTAATTAAGATGGAGAGTTTACAAATCTAACCTTTGTTTATTCTGCTTTGGGGCATATATAATGTAAATATGTGTTTTCAAACAGTGTGGCTTTTTAGACTTCCAGTTATAATTCTGGGTAAAGGGAAGTTCGTCAGGTTTGGCACGGGCTTGCCCTTTCTAAACAGAGCTGCTGCGAGTCCTTCCCCCGGGGGCTCTCCCGGGAGGTGAAGGAGGTAAAGGAGGGGCCGGGAGGGCCCAGCCCAGAGGGAAGCGGGTTCCAGCTCCGTTTCCCTCCCGTCTGACTTCGCTGCGAGTCTCGCAGGTTTTGTTCCTGTGTCCCCTCTCGGAGCGCTAGCTGTGAAAACAAGAGCGGAGTTTAGGCGGCTACGTGCTGGTCGGGATTTCTCCGATGAGTCAGTGATACGCTTGGGTAGTTTTCTTAGCCTTTAATTGAAGTGAGTGTGAGCCCTTAACAAAGAGCTCTCCCAAGTCTTCCTTAATAAGCGTTAACAAAAATAACCGAGCGGCCGGGAGGGAAACAACCAGGGGCGGCAGCGGTGTCCCCTGTCCCCGAACGAGGGGCTCCTGGGGCTCTCCTGGGGCAGCACCGGGGTCAGAGCAGGGCAGGACAGGGCACGGGGTGCAGGGATCCAGCTGCTCCCGCACCGCGGCTGGGAAAACCCTCTGGGATGAGCAGAGACCATCTCCGGGCAAGCGGGGCAGGCGGGCTGCTGCACTGGCAAACCCCTTCGGCTCCTTTTTTTGGGTGTTTTTCTCCAAAAAAGCACCAAAAAACTCCAAAAACATGTGCGGGGCTGCGCAGTTAGGATCTCCCGCAGGGCAAGGACAGTATTTTACAATTTCCAGTGCTGTGCATCAGCATGGAACTACTGCTGTGGTGCAGACAGGGGGGACAAAACCGAGCAGGCTCCAGACTCGCCGGGGCAGACGGACCCTTGGAGCTGCAGGTGCTCCCGAGCAGGCTGGGCCACTCCAGGCAGCCGAGCCCACACGTAGACACAAACTTCCCTCTGGGGTCACACGGCTGAGAAACTCCTTTTTGTTCCAAATGCAAACACATTTTGACATAACCACTTGACTCTGGCGCTGGAGTTTCAAGGAAAAAAAGCCTGAGAGGCGTGAAAGAACCGCAGGCATCTCTCGGAACAGAACAAGGACTGTTTTGCAATGCTCTGGGAAGGTGAAGAACCGCGCTGCAGGAGCCAGGTGCCCTGCCCAGCACGGAGCCAACACAGCCAGGGCAGAGCCGGCGGGCTGGGACCCCACTGTGTGCCCTGCTCCCCGCTCTGTCCCCATCGTCCCTCCTCCCTCCGTGCCGAGCTGCTGCTTCGGGACCGGCCTCTGCATTATCTGTAACAGGAGACAAGAAAAACCACCCGGGTGTCCCGCTCGGGAGGAAGTCACAGGGGCCAAATTTAGCCCTGCACGCCGCAGCCAGGGCGCCTCGGCCGCGGATGCTGAGCAGGGATCCAGGCCTGAGCAAAGAGGATTGACCAGAGCTGGGGGAAAATAAATAATAAAGTGCTGTAAGCCTGTTCTCATCTCCCCAGCGGCAGGGAAGGCGAAGGGAGGTCAGGATTAAGACCCCCCTCCTGTGACAGTGTTAAACCTGCCGCACTCAGGTGTGGAAGAAATGCCGGGTGTCCCTCAGGTGCCACCGGAGGCAGGGCACGGATGTGCCCCGCATCCATCCCTGTCCTGGCAGCACCAGGGAGGCGCAAGGAGCCGTCCCTGGGCCCCGTCCTGCCGCCTGTCAGGGACGTGCTTGGTGTATGTAAACACGTAATTAACGGTACGTATGTATTTAATTGCTCGTGGCTACGATTTGCATGCATGTGCTGCGCCGAGGATGCCTCAGGTACGGGCGCATCCACTCAGCTGGCCCGGGGGAGGCGGCGGGGCTGCGCAGGGTCACGGCAGCGCCCGAGCCCCTCACGGCCCGGCCCGGCCCGGGGGAGCTGCCGGGGCCGCGGGACAGGCCGGGCCCGGCCCTCCTGGAGCCCGGCCAGGCGGGGTGCGAGGCAGGGCCGGCCCGGGGAGGCGGCAGCAGCCCCGAGGGCTGAGGGCGAGCCCGGGTGGGCTGAGGACGATCCCGGCTGTGCCGAGGTGGCGGCGGCGCCGGGCGACCCCCGGGGCGGCCCCGAGTTCACACCCCCCCCCGCCCCCGGCGCTGCCGCCCGCCCGCACCCGCGGGCGAAGCCGCCCCCCGCCGCCCCCGCGGCTCCCTCCCTCCCTGCCGGCGCGGCGGGCGGGGGCGGCGGGCGGGCAGGGAGGGGAGAAGGGGCGGGCGGGCGGCTCGGCGGCCCCGGGGCCGAGCCGGGGCGGGCGGCGGCGGCGGCCCCGGACACCTCGGCCGCTCCTCCATCTTCTCTCGCCACAGCTCGGCTTCCCCAGCCCGGGACCGGCCCATTGCCAGCCCCGCGGGGGGGGCGGCCGGCCCGCCGCGCCGCCCCGGCCCCGCCGCCCGCGCCGCCGCCTCGCCGCGCCGCCCCGGGCCCGCCGCCCGCCCCGCGGTGAGGGGAGCGGCGGGGGCGGCGCCGCGGCCGCCCGGGCCATCGCCGCCCCGCCGGGGCGCCGCGCCGCCGCCTCCCCCCTCTGGGCCGCAGTGGTGCAGCCCGAGGTTAGCGGAAGCGGCCGCTCGGCGCTGCCATGTTGAGCCGCCGCCGCCGCCGCCGCTTTGTTGTCGGCTCCATGTAGCTGCGGCCCGGGGGAGGGAGCGACGGGGGGACCGCCCGCCGCAGCCGCCGCCGCCGCCGCCCGGGGCCGCGCCGCCCCCGCCATGGAGGCCAACTGGACCGCGTTCCTCTTTCAGGTGAGGCCCCGCGGCGGCGGCGCTGCCCGCGCCCCCCCTCTCTCCCTCCCTCCCTCACGGCCGCGGCCCCGCCGGTCCCCGCCGGGCCGGGCTGTCACTCAGCGCGGCCGCCCGGCCCCCGCCCGCCCCCGGCCCGGCCCGGCCCGGCCCGACCCGGCCCGCCGGGCAGCGCCTCACCGGCCCCGCGGCTCCGCTTCTCGCTCCTTCCCTCCTGCACTTTCTCCCTCCGCCGCCGCCCCGCAGCGCGCTCCCTTCCCGCTTTCATTACAAACCACCGATATTCATATTTGTATTTTATTTTTGTTTTTTCCCCCGCAAAACATGAGATCGCGCTTTTTTTTTTTTTTTTTTGGTGTTTGCTTGTTTTTCTCTCCCCCCTCGTCTAAAGAAACAAACAATAACAGAAAAAAAAAGCCACGAACAAAAAAAAAAAAAAAAAAAAAAAAAAACCCCAAGCTTCCACCGGGCTCCAACAAAACCCCGATGGAACAAACGCCGTGTCTGGGAGAATAAATTAATCCCTCTTTAAACAGCCTGACTCAGGGCCGGCTGACGAGGGAGCTTGTTTTCTTTTAAAATAGGACGCGAGCGGGCCGGATTTCTGTAAAAACTGGCGAAATCCTAACGGGAATGGGGAGGAATAGGGACGGTGGAGCGTGCAACCCCTCCCTTTGCCAACTGAGTCACAATTTTCCCCCTTTCTGTCGGTGAAAGACTGACTTAAAAACACCGCTGTTTATGTAATTCCGGAGAAAATCCAATGTACCAGAAAAAAGAAAAACCTAAAAAAAAGAAATCTTTGCCTGGCTTTTGTGAGCCTCGCGAGCCCTTTCTCACCAGATTGTTTTCTCCTGGATTTTTTTTTTTTTTTTTTTTTTTTTTTGCGCTGGAAAACATAAAATGTGTGATTGCAGCAGCAGCAGCGGAGGGAAAAAAAAAAAAAAAAAAAAAGCGCCCAGCACATCACCTTTCTCAAGGTAAAATAATCCTCTTTGCACGTTCCCGGTGGCGGCCGCTCGCTTCCTCACTGTCCTCCTCGGAATTAAACCCAGACCCAACCCGTGACACGAGTTTGAAAACCTGAGTTGAATGAATAAATCCGCCAAGAGCGAGCACCATTCCTTTAGGGAGGAAAAATTCGTCCCTTGCAAGTAGCAAGGGATGAGTCACTCGCTCGGGTTCTCTGCCTCGGAAAACACGCCGGGAATGTTCCGGGGAGCCGGTACCGGGAGCCGGGCGCTGGGTTTTCCGCCTTTTCCTGAGGGATGCGGGCGATGCCATCGAGTTTGGCTGAGGTCTGGTGAATTATTTCTCACTCTAGTGGGCAGTTGTGATTCGCACGTAGGAAACTTCACGCTAAGAAGTTAATCTCCTTAGTTTAGGGCCATCTCCCTCCGAGCCGGGGCTGCTTTAGTGCCTTGCTGCCTCCCAGCTGAGCGTTTTCCAGGGGAAATTTTTCCTAGGCTGGCAGGACTGTATTGCAGCAGGCTGGGAAATGCCAAGTAATGCTTCAAGTACGTGTCCAGCTCCTCGCTGCTCGTCCGTGCTTTTCTGAAGGTGCTGAGTTTTGAAGTAGTGATGTCACACGCTGATTTAGGAGTCAGCTTTGCTGCTTTTAATTAAGGAGTCAGCAGTTCGCTTTCCGAACGTGCGACTCGGAAGCATCTTCATAAAACTGTGACGTGGAAATTTTCCTCTGATTTTTTTTTTCTCTCTCTAAATAATAAAGCTTTCAGAGCTGACAATAAATGCTGGATATTGTTTCTTGAGTGGTTTTGTTAGAATCAATGATTTGGGGTGCGAGCGTGCCAATGCACCCAGCAGAAAGCAGCACTGAGGTAGTCCTGATGTGACTTTCATTTTTCTTCTTCCCATTCTCACAGCAGCACATCAGCCCCGATCCAGCTGATTAGTTAAAACTAGTTAAAAAGTGTGGATTTAAAAGCCTGTCCCCAGTGTCAGTTAAATAACAAATGGAAGTGAGTGAATATTCACGCTCGTTCTTCCTGGGGGGAGTGTTACACCAAGTGTGCGTTCCAGCTGGGACAGGGTTCCTAAGGGACAGCTTAAAACGTGGAATATAAAGTTGTAATTTTTAGCCAAATGTTTTTAGAGGAGGTTTCGATGTCTTAATTGTAGTCCTGTGGCAGTGGGCTGTGGGACTGTAAACGGCTCCTTCCAAATAAAGTTGTTTGATTGTTTTTAGGTGGCATTTTGATGAATTGTATCCCTTTCTAAAGAAACAATCGTGCTACTGAATAAGCAGTTCTTGTTTGGTTCTTCTTAGTCCCCAAAATGCATAGTTGGAAAACCGCTTTTAGGATGTGCTCGGGAAGTGAAAGTTGTATCTGTTAATGTGAGGAGGACTCATCCATCAGATGGAGTGTTCAAGATATGACTCATGCTAATTTGTTGCTCTCACATTAAGGCTGAAGCACAAAAATATTTTAGCCTCTGGCATTGGAAGTTCACAATGCCACATCCTACACTCCGGGTCACGAATTACAGGGTTTTTTTGTTTACTGCCCCCCCAGGAGAGAAGGAATTAGTGACAGAACAAGGGCATTTTGCAGGAGAGCCTGTCCCAGGCCATCAAAATATCTCCAAAATGTTGACTTGACGTTAATGCTGGGTGAAGTAAAACCGTGGTCGGAGCCTGCATAACTGCGCCTGCCAGAGGCGTGCAGCAGGTGCTGGCTTCCCTTCTCCAACAGGGAGTTAAAAAAATGCTGCCTGATCCTTTTTTAAAAGGCTTTAACAGCCCTTGGAAACTGAGGAGCACCGCTCGGGGCAGAGGGGCTGTGAGGAGCACGGTGCTGTGAATAATGCTGGCTCCCTTGGAACCAAGATAAGCAGACTTATATAAGCAGCAGCTCCATAGCCTGTCGCTTGATGAATATACATTGTTTTATGTCCACTGTCTCCATCAGATCTGTAGGAATAAGTGCATCATTACCTTGAAGTGCTGACGATTCTTTGAGGCTTAAAAATATCCATAAACTGCCTAAGTTTGAACCTTGTCCAAAGGATTTGGGCTCTCCATTATCCGATCTGCTAGCTCTGCCTTTGAAATTGTATCTCTGGAGCTATCATTAGGTGCTCTGCAGTGTCTTCTGGTGCAGTTTAACAACATTGTTTAATGCCGATTTGAAGTTGTAAAACATTTCAGAATTTTTTAAAGTTAAAATCGTGTTGAAGTGCACAACTTGCTCAGTATTGTGCTGTCGGTGTGTATCGTGCAAACTCTTATTTTCATGCAATGTAGAAGTGTCAAAACCTTTTTAAAAACACGGAAAATAAAAGGTTGAAAATGCACAATTGTCACTGAAGTCAGGGAAAAGTTAAATGGAGCTGCTGGGGCTTGTGCCATGCCCTGATTTAGCAGCGTCGCCTCCAGGAGAGTTCTGGATGCGGCTCTTCAGCAGTTGTTCCCTGGAATAAACCAGCCCCTGGGGCTGTTGTTGGAGGTGGCTGCTGTGGCCAGGCAGGTGTGCTAATACCCAGCCTACCTGTTGCATCCTGAGCTTCAGCCCAGATGGATCTAAAAAGCAGATAGAGATGGACAGCCTGGCCTGGCTCCTAATGATTCTCACAAGTTTTGTCTCCTGTCAGTGTCCGGAGTCCAGGCTTTCTCCTGTGAACTGTTTTCCTGTCAGATAGGCTTGGAGTGTTTGGGAGCTTGTATTCCTTCCCACGTGGGTTAGTGTTGGTATCCACCCATGGCTTTTATCCAAAGATCACCAGCATCACGCTCCCAAAAAGTGAGACTGGAGTGATGCAGGAGCTGCCCCACAGCAAGGGAGAGATGCTCGGGGGGGGCTGGAGTCCCTGCTGCGATCCAGGCAGGCAAAGCATCCAGGATACAGCTAGGAAAAAGGCCCAAAGTGAGCTTCTAGAAATATGGCTTGTCCAAAGGACGTGTTGAAATGGATTCCCATGGGAAGAGCATTAGCCTGAGTGTGCTTCCCAGTACTGTCCACCCCAACTGATGTAAAAGTAGACAGGTCAGGGTCATGCACTGGCACAGTGTTTTATTCAGCTCTCACAGCTCTGAGTCATGATGCTTTGTGAGGAAAACCATAGGAAAGGAGTCCTGGAAGGCTGCAGTACTGATCTGATGGGAATGCAAGTTTCCCCAAACTCAGCTTCAGGCCTGGCACGCTGCGTTAATAACGAGCCTGATTTAAAACTGGTCTGATGAGACCGAGGCACATCTTGAATACAGATGCACTTAAACTGGCTTAAGGTGCTGGAGTGATTTATTTTAATGCTCCATTAGGCTGAATTGGTCTGTGTGGTTTCTAAACCACATTAAAATTGTATCTGCCAGGGTTTTGTCCCAGTCTGACTGGATGAGTTTTAATAACAGTGTTTCTGCCTTAGAATAACCACGCGTGGTGCAGCACAGCCCGTGGCAGGCAGGCTGCAGCTCAGCTGAGCGCTGCTGCCTGCGGGTCCCCCTTCCTTCCCTGGAGCTTCTGCCACACATTCTGTAGTTCAAAGTTAGTTGGTATTGGCTGCTTTCAGACAGCTTTCAGGGTTTATTCCCAACACCCCTGAGCCGTGTTCTCCAGCATCTCTAGATGTCTCCCAGTGTGTATCGATCAGCTTCTCTTCCCAGCACAAAGTAGCTGCTGACGAAGAGAAAAAGGCCTTGCCGCTATTCTTGTTAGTTCCAGACGCAGAGAACACAGTGGTCAGTGGATAAATGCATCAGGAACCTGCTAAATATAGAGATGTGGCTTTAGACAGCTCCCGATTCCAGTCGCTTTGGTTTCAGTGCTGGCACAGGGGTATGAACACGCTGTTTAAATAAGACGCCTTATCGCATCCTGGCTCTCTGTGCCTGCGGTTCAGTTCTCAGTGTGCACTAAGCTCGGCTTAAAGGTGGGGCCTTATTTTGCAACTCCTGTCAGTACCTTCATCCTCTCCAGAGATAGTCCTGCTGTGCCATCTGATAGGATCATTAGCAAAATGAGTTATCTGTTATGTAAAGATGAAATGCTGTTATTAAAAGATCTGACAAGCACCTAGTTGTCTTCTGTAAAAAGTTGCCCTCCAGAAACTTAATAATTCCTTGGTTGTTGTGCTGTGTCCTACACTTACCGCAGGGTCTGCACAGCCAGGGCATTTACAGTGCGAGCGGTTTATCTTGTCCAAAACCAGCATTATGTAACCTTCCCCTGTTGTTCCTTCCGTGGCTTTTGGTCCAGAATGTGCTTCCCTGTCGTTTGTAAATGTTCTCACCGTGCCAGAGCGAGCACCCATCCAGAGAATTTAAGTGTGAATGTTTGGTTTTAGGCACACGAAGCCTCCCATCACCAACAGCAGGCAGCACAGAACAGTTTGTTGCCTCTCCTGAGCTCTGCTGTTGAGCCGCCCGATCAGAAGCCGATTCTGCCCTTACCAATAACGCAGAAACCTCAGCCTGCACCAGAAACATTAAAGGATGCTATTGTTGGGATTAAAAAGGAAAAACCTAAAACCTCCTTTGTGTGCACTTACTGCAGCAAAGCTTTCAGGGACAGCTACCATTTGAGGCGTCACGAGTCCTGCCACACAGGGATAAAGTTAGTGTCACGGCCAAAGAAAACTCCCACCACAATGGTGCCCCTTATCTCGACCATCGCTGGTGACAACAGCCGGAGTTCGCTGGTTTCGACTATCGCAGGCATCCTGTCCACTGTCACTACGTCTTCCTCTGCCACCAACCCCAGCAGCAGCGCCGGCGCCACGGCCATGGCGGTGACGCAGACGGTGAAGAAGCCCAGCAAGCCCGTGAAGAAGAACCACGCCTGTGAGATGTGTGGGAAGGCCTTCAGGGACGTCTACCACCTCAACCGGCACAAGCTGTCCCACTCGGACGAGAAACCCTTCGAATGTCCCATTTGCAATCAGCGCTTCAAGAGAAAGGATCGCATGACCTACCACGTGAGGTCTCACGAAGGTGGCATCACGAAACCCTACACCTGCGGGGTGTGTGGAAAAGGCTTCTCAAGGTACCACGTAGCAAAGCCCAGGCGTGCTCTGCCGTTGGCTTTTCGTGAGCGAGAAGGGTTAAGCTGTGGTAGTGAGGAGATGGGAGAGCCAAACTTCTGAGGAGATTGGTGAGGGGATGAAGAGCCTTGTCTGCAGTTAGGGTGGGAGAGTCTCCATCTGAGCAAGGTTAGCAGTGGCCAGAAGTGGTCACTTTTTTAGGAGAGTGGTTTGAAATGGTTTCTCAAGCTCATGCAGGTCCCATAAGATGTGTGTCTGTGTCACTGGGGGTGGGCACAGAGCCCCTTCACCAGCCTTTGCCATGGTCTGTGAATGGGGCAGGGCAGAGGAACTGTCACCTGGTCTTGCAGCAGGGAGGAGGGACAGCACAGGGGGAGCTTGCACTGCTGCTGGCTCTGTTTGTACCTGTGCTTGCAACAGAGAAAACTTCAACCTTTAGAGCTGTTGCGCTCTCACCTTTACACAAGGTGTGACCAAACGTGCCATTGGCAGGTGTGTGAGGAGAACAGAGTTAAGCTTTAAACCACAGGCTGGTTCCGAGCTCTGAGGTGTTGCAGGTGAAGCCCCTGGTAGGTGAGGGGAAGGGATTTATCCTGGCTGGCAGAGGGGTGGGGGCTGCAGGGAGGGACCAGCTCGGTGTCAGCTCTGCTAGCCAAGGTGTCCTGGCTCTGGGTGTGTAACAGTGTGCACTTTTCTCCTGTTCCTCTCTTTCTTGCAGGCCTGATCATTTAAGCTGTCACGTTAAACACGTTCACTCAACAGAGAGACCCTTCAAATGCCAAGTAAGGGCTAAAATGGTTTATTAAGAGCAATATCTTATTGTATTGGTGGTACTCAGGTGAATCCTTCCAGAACTGTATTTACTCCTGGACTTTTGAAAAGGAAGTTTAGGAGTAAAGCCACATTTGCCACCACACCACAGTGCCTGAGTTCTGGTGGAACTTTAAAAAGATACCATGGTTGCTTTTTTAGGAAGATTAGAGGCTTTTTGCTTTCTTGGAGAACAGCATAGTTGCTCTGTTTTACCATATGCTTAACTTAGTAGTAGGATTCTAGCAGCATCCTCAGCTTAGTGCTCATTTCTGGGGTAATGTGTGCAGTGTTTCTCAGCATGTTCAAATGAAATGTCTTTCTCAGCACTTCTATTTAAAATGGGTGGGAATGGTTGATTCTGGATCTGTTATTTTGCTGGAAGGGGAAAGCAAGTTGTCCTAAGTTGATGACTGAGACTAGGAGAAATAATTTGATTGCCCCTGAACAATTAACTGTTTTGCTTGGAATATCCATGCTTACTCCAACCTGTTTTAGTGACTCATCTTATTAAATAAAAACCTTGGGTAAAAAGAATAGTGTTAGGAAAAGGTTTTGTTTCCTTGTTCTGGATGGGAACAGAAGTAATTGAGCAGTGTAAGGTACCAAGTTCATATTTGTACAGTAAAATTACATTAGAAACCAACTTTGCCTATTGTAGGTGTTTTTTACAAGCTCCCTCTTGCACTGGTGGTGGGTAAGGCAACCCACTGTTTTCAGAAAGTTCAGGCAGTGTAGAATATGATTTTTGTCCTGATTGTCTCAGGAGCAAATTCCATTCTCAGTCTCTGCTGAGTAGTTTGATTTTTGTTCCTGTATAAATGCAGATAAAGTTGTCAATGCACTTAGGATACTGTTAGGACCTGCCTGGTGACGTGGGCTCCCAGAGGGCCCGTGGGTGATGCTGTGCTGCTCTGCGTGCCCCTCACGTGTGACTTTGTCCTCCATCCAGACGTGCACTGCTGCCTTTGCCACCAAAGACAGACTGCGGACACACATGGTGCGCCATGAAGGAAAGGTATCGTGTAATATCTGTGGTAAACTTCTGAGTGCAGCATATATCACCAGCCACTTAAAGACACACGGGCAGAGCCAAAGTATCAACTGTAATACCTGTAAACAAGGCATCAATAAAAGTAGGTGAACGTTTTACAAACATTTCTAATAACGATGTGTGTGCGAAGGGAATTGCCTTTGAAAGTACTACTTTTAAAAGTAGATCTTTAGTAACAATGTGCTTCAGCTCAAGAATTGGCATGTGTGGAGTTGGTTTGCTGCAAGACTGTGCTCTCATCCCTTGGGAATGCCCTGCAGTTCATGTCAGTGACCCATCTCTTGAAGAAAAGAGTTCCCAGGTTTTCTGACCTTTTAAATTCAATGCTGCTTCCTGAAATGTGCAGGACTAAAAGTCCAACAGATAGTCTGGAGATTTTAGACTATTTAAGAAATGCTAAGCTTTGCCAGGTTTCAGGTCTGAAGCCTCATCCAAAGCTCATCAAAATCAGGAGAAAAATTTCTCTGAGCTTTGACCCTGGGGCTCAGTGTTTTCTCCCTCAGGCAGTAGCTGACAAGAAAAGGATTTAAATCCAGCCCTGATAGGTTTTGGGCATTAATGGCATCTGACTGGTGTTGTGCAGGAGGTCAGATGAGATGTTTGCGCCTTCTAGACTTAAACTCTGGACCTGGGAATGCCTAGCAAGTAAATGAAGACTTGACTTTCAAATTTTCCCTATTAAAATACCTGTAACTTAAGTTAACCCCACATGATTAGTACTATATAATGGGTTTTCAGAGGAATAAAGAGGTAGAAGTAAGGAATGTATTTGGAAACTTTGTCCTTAAAGCCTTTAAACTGTATTAATTTGCAACATCTTTGCAGTTCCTGTTGCTCCTGGATAATTTGAAGGTACTGGGAATGTCTGAAATGCCTGATTGTTGAGCTTGGTAGGAAAATTGGATGTGAAATATTTTTCAAGGGTAGGGTTACAACTCTGGCTTCCCAGTCCAGTTTGGTGGTACTAAGCCAGTTCCCATGAGGCATTTTGAGCAGTTGTGAGAGGTGGAAATGATGAGCTGTACTGGGGCCAGAGAGTAGTGACAGGCTGTTCCCTGATGTAAACTGAAAATTTTAACTTATACTTGCAACAAAAAGTAAAAAGGCTTTTTTTAATTTTTCATTCTTAAGCTGGAGCTAAAGTTTAGAAAATGTGGATTCAGTTTGAGTTCTAGAGACTAATTTGAGTTTTTAATTTCATTCTTCCTAAATACAAAGTAAATAATGACAAGAGAAGTCTGGTTTTGGCACTTGAAGTGGATGTTCTACTTCTAGTTTTGGTTTTTAGCTATTGGAAAAGTAGTTTTATGAAGCACAGAATTAATGATACTGTTTTAAACACCTCTGTGATTTTGTTCTCGGAATCCTGTGAGATTCCTCATGCTCTTTGTAGAAGTTGCCTTTGTGATCTCAGCAGAAAACAGAGTAACTTTTCAAGGTGAATTTGTGTTCTTACTTGATTGGCATAGCATGCATGAGTGAAGAGACCAGCAACCAGAAACAGCAACAGCAGCAGCAACAACAGCAACAACAACAGCAGCAGCAGCAGCAGCAACAGCAGCAACAACAGCAGCAACAGCAGCAGCAGCAGCAACAGCAGCAGCAGCAGCAGCAGCACGTAACAAGTTGGCCTGGAAAGCAGGTGGAGACCCTGAGATTGTGGGAAGAGGCCGTCAAAGCCAGGAAGAAAGGTAAAACAAACCAATATTGACGTGGCTGGGTTTGTGAGATGGGAGTTGACAGTCATACAGGGAGTTTGAGGTGTCAGGAAGGATGTCTTACATGACAGTTTCATTCTTAGAAGTCACAGCTAAGAGAGAACAGGAGGAAACAGCCCCCGAGAAGGGTGTGTTAAATGACCTGCTCATGATTTACTCCCTTGGTGTCTGTGCTTGCCTGTGTCCCCAGAGCTGTCAGTTACAGAGGGAGCTTGTGTCTGCTCCAGCAGGATGGGAGCTTAGACTGGCATGTGGCTTTCAGCTGTGCTTGTGCTTATTTACCCTGCTCACCTCTCTGCACACACACACACACACCCCCTGCATCAGCACCAGGGTGCCTGTGGGTGCTTTCTGTGTCCTGTTCATCTTGTCTCCTCCAATTTATTCCTTCTGCTCTAGCATCATGTAACTGTCTTTGCATGAAGTTTTCTAGACCTTAGAGAACTTTCTCTCTCTGTCTGTTGCTTTGCTTCATTGCAAAATGAGGTAATCACTGATCCTGTTTCTCATCAGTGCTGGCTCACAGCTTACCTCTACCTGTGCTGCTGTAATTGAAGTGGGATTGCTGCTGTTGGTCATTGTGGCAGTTTGTAGGGAACAGATTGCTTCAGATTAGTGGTTTTAGGATACAGTAGTTTAAATTCTCCCATTACTGCTGCTTATTTGTTTCACAACAGTTTGATTATTAATGCCCATCATGTGACTTCATGGATTACAGGTTTTAGAAGTTCTTAATGACCACTGCTTTCTGCTTTTTCACTGGCTGTTTTTAGGAGTGCCTTTGACTCACCTTATTGTTTCTTTTTCTCTCAACCTTCCTTCAGTTCTTCAATCTGTTTTTGTTTTCTAGGTTCTTGTTTGTGTTTTAGGCTGCTTGTTCCTTTCCCCTTGTTATGCCAGTAATTGAATTCTGTGATCAGACAGTGCAGAAACAGCTTATTCATGTTAAAATGCAGTGATAACAGAAACATTACATATCATCAGGCCACTAAATAGATAAAGCAAATGATGTTTGATTTAGAAAATCACTGAGAATTATTTTCTGCTTGTTCTTTCCTATGTCTTGTTTCCTTTTCCTTTCTTATGGAGAATGTTGAATATGCTTTAACAGAACAGTGGTTTGGGGCAGGAGGGGGTGAGGGAGGTGGGTGGGTGACAGTGGTGTCACACTGGTGCTCTTAGCTTAACTTAACTGGGGAAGGGGCATGGGTGGGATGTGTCTTTGGGTGTGACTGTACTTAAAGGTGAAGTTAGACCAGTCAGTGCCATGCTTGAGCTGCTCTTTCCATGCTGGTTCTCCTGTGCTAGTTCCACTTGTGGTGGCTTTACAACACTAGATGGGATTTTTTTTTTTTTTGTCTAGTTCAATTTATTTTCACAATTTTCATTTTATTTTTTTTACTCTTTCCCTTCCTCTCCACCCCTCCTAGCTATGGACTTTGAAGAACCAACAGTAACCCTTGAATGGGGCTAATGTTGCTTTCAAAGTTATATTTGTGTTGCCCCAGAGGCAAAGTGGACTCTTTGCTCCTGGCTTACCTCTGACACATGGGTGTAACTGAGCTTGGGCTCCTGCCCTACAAATGTGGAAGCAGACACGGCTTAGTAACGTTGGTGCAGAGTGTATTTTCCCTGTTTCTCTAGCAGCCAGCCCTTCCCTTCCCTGCTCCCTCCCTCCCTCCCGGTGTGGGTAGCCGGCAGGTGGTGCTGATGGATGTGGAGTGATTCCCGTCCCCCCCCCCTGCTCCCCAGCCCCGGCCTCCTGGTCTGCCTTGCTCTGCACTTCAGTCCTGCTTGCTGCAAACCCCCCAAAACCCCCCAGACCAACGTGGTGTGGAGCTGGAGCTTGTGTGAAAGCTGAGGAGCTGATGGGGCTTGAGGGATGTGCTGCTGGGGTAGCCTTGAAGTAGAGGTACTGTGAGCAGTGGAGCAGTTTAATAGCAATAATTAAGATTGAAATAAGCAGGTAAATACTGAAATGAGCTTTGCTTATCAGTCCCTAATAATGACTTTTTAAAACCTTCACAGAATGTCAGTTCACCTTTGAGAAGGCTATAGAGTACGTACCATTCGGTATGTACACTCTCTCTATTTCTACTGTTCCTCTTGGGAGGATTTTTTTGATTGTACAATACTGTTTTTATGAACATGGAAAAACCCTCTTGCTAAGACAACCTCACTTGACTTCTCAGGGGAAAAAAAAATACTCAATTGAAATGACCTGCATGAGAGTTTGTATTTCCTGTAGGCTATAGAATGTTAACAGTTTTAACTTACTAATAATACCTAAAGAAAATGATTCCGGAATTTGTACCTGTTCTTGTTCGATTTTTGGGTTTTTTGTTTTGTTTTGTTTTGTTTAAATCTTGTCCATGGTTTTTTTTATGTGTTAAAAACTTTTTGTCTTTTTTATGTCTCATTTTTAGAAGCTGCTAACTTGTGCCAAACCTCCACTGCTGCTACTACGCCTGTGACTCTTACTACTCCATTCAATATAACGTCCTCTGTGGCTTCTGGGACTATCACAAACCCAGTCACAGTGGCAGCTGCAATGAGCATGAGAAGTCCAGTAAATGTATCAAGTGCAGTTAATATATCCAGTCCGATGAACTTAGGGCATCCTGTAACCATAACCAGTCCTCTGTCCATGACCTCTCCATTAACGCTCACCACCCCGGTGAACCTGCCCACCCCGGTGACCGCTCCAGTGAACATAGCGCACCCCGTCACCATCACGTCCCCCATGAACCTGCCCACCCCCATGACGCTGGCTGGCCCCCTCAACATAGCCATGAGACCAGTGGAGAGCATGCCTTTCCTGCCCCAGGCCTTGCCCACCTCTCCTCCCTGGTAAACAAGTTCTAAACAGTATTAAAAAGGATTAAAATGGAATCCTTACCAGCAGTTCTTTTTTGGGTTTTGTTTGGTTGGGTTTTTTTTTTGTTTGTTTTGTTTTGTTTTTGTTCTGTTGGGTTTTTTGTTTTGTTTTGTTTTAGTTAATAATAAATTCAGACTAAGACACTGGGGCAACACCATCAGAGACCACAGTAGCATCTTCCCCTTGATTTGGCTCACATGGTTCAGGCTTGAGTTTCACTGGAGCACTTCATTTAAAGTAAGTTTTACATTGTAGCTGACTGATGCTGAATTAGAGCAGATACTTATTTGCCAGAGTTTAAAAAAAAAAGGAAAAATACCAAAAAAAGTAATTAAAAAAACAGTTTTATGTTTTATCCCCTCAAATTATAACTTAGAAAATTATTTTAATCTAAACACTAGCGAAGACCCCTCTGTATCTGTGACAGGATGGATGGCTTATTTTAACCTGCCAGGCAAGTCCACTGTTTCTGAGCTAGTGTAGAACCTTTGTCTGTGTTGATGTTTTGTTTTTTTTTTTTTTAATGAGTAAATGCATTACAATGTTGTCATTTAAAAAAAATGCATTTTTGGAGAAAATATGCATTTTACCTTTGGGAATATGGTAATTTCAGGCAGCATTCCCTATGGGAAAGGTGATACCAGCTCTGATATGCAAAGCATATGATAACTTATCATTCTAACTTCAACATATAATAGGGATTGTGACCTGATATTTGGAGATGTAAATATTACCCAACATATTACCCTAAGGGAATAGAGCATTGTAGTCAACATTTTTTTAAAAAAAACCTTTTATTGTTTGGTGAGAAACAGCCATGGCTGACAGAAGAGGAGTCGAAATGTAAACATGGTCTCTGAACAGTCAGACCCCCATGGGACTCTTATCTAGGAGCAAAAGGAGTGCTTGGAAACTTAAGGAAAATTGCTTTAAGCTGGAAGATTCTGGAGGCCCTGGGTGTGATTTTTATGCCCTCTGCCTCCCAGTCAGAGCCTGCTGATGTTTCAGCAGGGGACAGACGTGTTAGTTGTTCACTAGAAGTTTTGTCTTATATTAAATTGTATACAATTTTTATTCTAACCACTAACTAGGTAGGATGCCCCTCCAGGACAAGCAGAGAGCGTCTTTTAATTTCTCCCCTATTTCTTAATCAAGTGTTGTGCAAATCTGTTCAACTTTGTAAATATTTGCAAACATCATCATTTTTATGTTATTCTTCTATTGTGTTAACACATTTCTATCAATTTGTGGGAGTTCTGGGGTGCTGAGCTGTCCAGCCCAGAACTGCTCATAAATGGTCACACATGTTTAAGCTACATGTGCTTTTTTTTCTTAACCTGTTTATCTGTACATAAAGTAGAAAGCAAAGTCTAGGGAAACAGATATACTTTTTAGACTATCATGTCACATATTCACATTTTTAAAACTTTGTTTAAAAAAAAAACAAACCACCCTAAACCCAACCTCTACATTAAATAATAAAAAAAAAAGAGGAAAAAAAAAAGAAATTACAGTTGAGATGTTTTTATCTTAATGAAGTTGAGAGCTCTGGAGATTAGCGTGTGCATTTTCACAGAGTGCTAGCAGGACTGCCCAGTCACACTGGACTGCTTCCGTTCCTCCCCGGCCGTGTCCGTGCGAGCAGTGATTGCCAGGCTGCTGGCTCAGGTGACAGGTATCTGTATCCTTATGTGGAACTGTTCTAGGGGCTTGGACTACATAGTAAAACAAAAACAAACAAAAAAAATAATAGAGCTTAGTGTAAAATAATTTTATAAATGATCTTTTGTACTTTAGGACATCAAATTGTACAACTTTTGTATATATAAAAGCTTAGGAACTTTCTGTTTAGCAGAAAGGAAACACATTCCTACACTTTTAATGTATATGTTTGTTATAATGTCCATGTAAACATATGCCCTATGTTTGTGCCTTTTAATTAGTTTGTCTCAATAAACAAAAATGTAGAGAAGAATATGTAGCTATGACTTTGTTACCACTGTTCTTACTCCAGGTGTGTAGAGGTCTTTGTTTTGGCCCTGTGTAGAGCCCGGCGTGCACGGCCAGCATGTCCCCAGCCCCGCTGCCCCGGCCCCGCTGCCACCTCCACACCGTCCTGCATGTTGGGACCTGTAGTTCCCCAGCCATCTCTGCCATCCCTGGCCACCACACCACCTTGCACCAGTCTCCCAAAGTAGGTAGAGCCTTCTGGGTCTGGGTAACCACAGCGATGACCCTTAGGTGAAATTTGGGTATCCCTGAGCTTAAAAAAAAAAAAAAAAAGAGAACAAAAGCATTAAAAGCCAATATGAAAATGTGTACTAGAAGTGGTTATCTATGAATTACTTACAATAAACAGGTGTGAGACTTAATTGTATGTTGTCAATTACTGCAGTATTGACAGTGGGTCCCTTGTACAGCCAGCTGTTATTTTTATCCCAGCAGTGTAGCAGTAGAATAAACACATTAAACACCGGCGAGGAAATTTTTCACCATGACAGAGGCTTCCCAAACCACTAACCACGGTGCTCTTAGCGTGGCGTAGGAAAAGGGCTGTTTCCTTTTTATTTTATGTTGGTTCTGCTCGACTGTACCTGGTTTATGTCCACAAAGCTGCATTAGCTAATTGTCGACCTGTTTCATTTGTACTTGGGTAAACATTTGCTTTGTACCGTGTATTAATGGGTCCGAGGTGTGCTCCTCTGCTGTCTCAGTGCGGACATTGACTTCGCTCTGTAATGCCATCCTTGCAAATACATTAAGCTGTTTTTCTGACAAACAAAAGCTACCTGGTGCAGTAGTTTGTACGACGTGCATGCTCCCTGCTAATCCGTGTCCGTGCCGGCCGGGGATCCGCCGGCACCTCGCAGCGCCGCCGGGTTCAGGCTCTGAGAAAATGGTGGACGTGAAGAACAGATGCTCCTGTTACACCGAGTTAGTTCCTATGCAGCTGATGCGCTTAGCCTAGTTTATTTCATGGAAACTTTTAAGCTGGATGGAATCCAGCATCCAGGGAAGCCTATTGCCGCCGCTGCTTCGAGTGGGGTTTATATCGAGCCCATTCAGGTCTCCGATTGCAAGGAGTTCAATAGGGGGTTTATTTTTTCCTTCTGAAGTTTCCGTAAGCATTCAGCGTGAGGTGAATGGCTTAGACCGGCCAGCAGCTCGGGAGCTGAATTTTGCCTTGGAAGGATGTGTGCTGTGGAAAGTCAGAGCAGGCAGATGGAGGGCACGGGAAGGCATCCTCCGGGCAAGGAGAGCGCGGGGAGGTGGCCACAGGGACGTAAGTATTGCAGCACAGCCGGTCCCTCTGCCAGAAACGGGGTGCAGGCTATAAAGGGGCTGGTTTGCTCTTTATTTGGAACACCCCAACACCTCCAGAGAGTGTTCAGGGTGAAGAGAAATCTGGGATTCAACATTTTTTTCAAGCGTTACACCTGAGTATTGTAAATTGGGAAAGTCCTGTTCAGTCATGATGGATCAGAGAGACACGTTTTAGTCTCAGCATACAAGTTTAATTCTATTAGCTATTGATACAAATAAAACATTTTTTTTCCCTCTTACGACAATTTTTTCCTTAGAGAGGCAAAAGAAAAAAAGTATTTAATGTGTTTGCATTTGTCCACAAGAGGTTTAAAGAAAACCACCCAGACCTCAGTAAGCTGCTGAGCTGCAGCAATCCCAGGTTACATAAAGGGGCCGGGGCTGCCGAGGATTAGCCGGGGCATTCCGGGTGCTGATAAGCCTCCAACTTCTGCTCGCTCTTCCCTCACTTTTATTTTAGAAACAGCCACTCTGAGCCCTATCCTGAAAACTGCCTGGGGTTCATTTTCAAGGCTGTCGGGGTTAGATTCCCACCAAAGACAGAAAATTGGAATTTAAAGAACGCTCAGGTTGGTAAAGCATCGAGCACTGCGGTAGTTTTTATCTCAGGGTCCCTGTACAGGAGCTGACTTGTTGAGAAATGAATGGCAGTTTCTCACTGCTGGGCCCTTCCAAAAACTCCTGCCCTGCTTCATTGGTAGCTTAGTTTATCCATCTCAAAAATAGATTTAACAGTAATTTCAAAAGGTTGCTATTAAAAGCTCTTCAAGTTTTTTAATGCCATTGGGGTTTCAGTGCTTAAGTGGACCTTTTAACCAGTGCTTTTTAGGAGAAAAAGTGTAAGAGTAAATCTCTCTGTCTCCTGTCAGAGAATAAAACAAATGAAACCTGATCCCCTTCTACGTATTTGTGTAATTCAGCATGTTTATACTTCTCGCTTATCTTTGGATTGTTCACTCACAGCTCCCAGCGCAGCAGCCGAGGGATGACAGAGGAACTACGTGCTAATTTTTATGTCAAAAATAGCTTTCACCTTTAAAGGCACACGCCTCAGTGGCTGTTTTCTAATTACAAAAGGAATGCCAAAGCTTCTCCCGCGAATCCATTTTACAGCTGTGTTCAGATTGGACTGTCAGCCCCTGGTTAAAATTGAGTGCTGAGGTCCTGACCTAGAAACAAACCTTTTTTGGTATTGCTTTGGAAAGAGTGTTTCAGTGCCGAGGAGCTGAGCCAGGCTGTCCAGCCAGCTCCCTCCACACGCCTGGCGACAGCCGCAGCCTCTGTCCTTCCATCGCACCCTGCATCGCCCTGCAGCCCGCAGCAGGGCCACTGGGCAAGCCAGGCTGATGATTCTGAAAAATAATACAGGTTTTCTTCTTGTTCTTCAGGTTTCTGGGCTAGTCTAGTGGGATGTGTCCCTGCTTTGGTGGGGGCTTACAGTAAGATGAGCTTTGAGTTTACCTTCCAGCCCAAACTGTTCCATGTTTCTTTGATTTTTAGAAAGCCCAGCTTTTTCTTTAGGGAAGCATCAGTGCTTTCTGAAAACCAGACATTTGGCATCTGCAGTTCAGAGCACAAACCTGTGCTTTCCTCGCAGAGCATTTACAATCACTGCCTCACAAACCGACCCATTTAGTAAAAAATAGGGCATTTTCAGGATGTGTGAAACCTTGTGTTTTCCAGAGAAGTCAGAAATATTCCATTCACCTTTTCACCCACTTGTTTTCACCAGCTGTCAAGATGAAACCATTTCTGTTCTGTGTTTTCTGTGCAAGGTTTGTTTTTCAGGGAATTACCAATTTTGTTGGAATTGGCTGAATTAAATTTACTATTTTAACTCTTCATAGTTGTGTATTTCTATGCCCATTTCTTTTTACTTCCTAGCATCATTAACAGCTAAGACCCATACCAAAGGGATATAAAATTGCCTGTTTTTCCTGAAACAAGCCTGGATTAGGAGATTGCAGCCACCAAAGCTCACTGCAAGGCGCTGTGCCTTGAAGAGTCTGATCTGCGCTAACTTGGGGAAGAGAATGATGAGGCACATGTTCAGTGGGCGCTGAAAACCGAAGGTTTGCCTCCAGTATTTCCACTCCTACTCTGTGTTCCCTGTCAGAGCCTTCCACATCTTTACCCAGGACTGCTCAGCTCCCAGACACAGATGAAACGATGGAGCAGGACAACTCTGAGCACGAAGAGCTGTCCTGTGAGAGCTCTGGACCGTCCCACACCTGTGCTCGGGCTGCAGCAGCCACAGCCGTGCACCCGAGCAGTCTCTGGCTGGGGCAGGGTGCCGTGGTGCCCAGCAGTGTGGAGTTCTTCCCGCAGCATGTCTGGAAGGGGAGAGCCAGGAGGGAAGTGGAGGCTCTGAGCTGCTGCTGTTCACAGTCTCGCTCTGGTCTCTGTGGAACGGGAAGTGTCTGCCCTGTGTAAACGGGCTCCTGTAATTTGTAAGAGGAGATCGCTTCCCGTCCCGAGCTGTCAGCCAGAGCGTGTGATACAGGGACGGCTGTTTTCTGTCTGCTCCCAGTGATGCTGGCTTATAACCCGGCTGGGATGTTCAGCTGTGGGGCAGCAGGGCTCTCTCCCCTTCCTTACCACGAGACTGGAGCTCCAGGCTCCAGAAGCCTGGGACACTCCAAAGGTGTGGAAGAGCCTGGGAGCCAACCTGGAAATCTGGGATCCATCCATCCATCCATCCATCCATCCATCCATCCATCCATCCATCCATCCATCCATCCATCCATCCCCGGGATGCTGTTCCCTCCACACACTGGCCCCCAGGCCACTCAGGGCCGGAGGTGTTGACCCCATGGCTGGAGGCGCTGGGGAACCCTGGGGATATTGGGGGGACCCCGAGATCCCCAGGAGCCCGTCTGGGCTCTCTCACCTCGGGGAGCGGCGGGGCCCGGGCGGTGCCGCCCCTCGCTGCCCCCGGCCCGGCCGAATCGAGCTGCGCGCTCCCGCCCGGGGGACTCCGGCCCGGGGGACACCCCGGTCCCGGGGACACCCCGGTCCCGAGGCACACCCCGGTCCCGAGGGACACCCCGGTCCCGAGGCACACCCCGGTCCCGAGGCACACCCCGGTCCCGCGGGCCCCGCACGCCCCCCGCCCCCGCCGCCGCTCGGCGCGGCCCCGCTCCCCGCGCCCCCCCGGCCCGGCCCGGCCCCGGCCCCGGCCCCGCCGCGCCGCCCCCCGCTGCCGGGCACGGCCGCCCCCGCCCGCCCGCCACGTACGTCTCCCGTCCCGGCTCCTTTCCATGGTTCCCGGCGTGACTGGAGCCGCCCGCCGCCGCCCCCGCAGCGCGGCGCCGACCGCCGGTAAGGGGGGGCGGGCCGGGGCTCTTTGTGCGCCGGGCCGGGCCGGGGCCGCGCCGGGCTGGGCTGGGGCCGGGCCGGGGCGGGCGGTGCCGCTCGGCCTGCGCGGGTCGGGCCCGGAGCCGCGCGGGCCCGGCCGGGGCCGGAGGGAGCGGGGCCGCCGCCGGCTCGGCCTCTACCGGGGCCCGGGCGGAGCGGCGGGGCCGGGGCCGGGGCCGCGCCTGTTGCGGCCGCTCGGCCGCCGCTCCGGAGCCGCGCCGGAGCCGAGCGCTGGGGGCCGCAGCCCCGGCCCGGCCCCGCCGCTGCTCCGGCTGCTCGGCTCCGCCGCGGGCCTGCGCGGGGCCCCGCCGCGCTCTGAGCGTCCCGCGTGCGGAGCCCACCGGGCGGCGTGGGGCCAAGGCGGCCGTCCCTCCTGGGGCCCGGGGTGCCATCCGTGTGGGCCAAGGGCCGTCCCGCTGTGTGCCCAAGGGCCGTCCCGCGTGGGGCCGGGCGCGGGCAGGCCGGCTCGGCCTGGGGCAGGACCCGCGTCCCGCTCGGCCCCGGAGCATCGCCGGTCCCCGAGCGCGACCCCGCCGTGCCACTGGCGCTTTGGATTTGGTGCCTTCCCGCTGCTGGACATCGCCCCTGTGCCGCGTTCACGGAGCAGCACACTCACACCCGCCATCCCCGCCGGGTGGGCATCGCTCGGTGCGGGAATTGGCGGGGCCCTGGTGTGCCACAGCCCTGGTGGTGAGCAGGGCCATTTGTGAGCCCCTGACCGGGTGCCCAGCTCAGGCACACCTGTCATCCTCCACAAGGATGGAGGGCACCCTCCCGCCAGGCTGGTCCTCACCTGGGGTTCCTGTCCGGCGCTGAAATTGCTGCCAGGGCGTGGTGGGCAGACAGCGATGGAGAAGGAGTCAAGTGCGAGTCACGGCTCAAAGCAGTGCTCTCCTGCACCGTCTGTCTCTCGGGCGGGTTGGAAAGGCTCTTTTTTATTATTTTCTTAAAAAGCACTGGAGTCGCACCTCCTCCTCACACCTCCTCCTGCTGCTGCCACTGACAACAAACACGGGGGCTGGAGCCGCAGGGATTTCCAGGGGAGAGCCACCATCCCGGGCTGACCCCTGAGGCTGCCGCTGGGGCTGCCCTGCGGCTGGGGAAGCTGTGGCTTTCCTCACATCCTCCTCCTCCTCCTCCATCTCTAAGAACACAGGCTGGAGCGGCATCTGCTGCGCTGAGAAGCTTTTTGTGGTTTTCACAGAGGTTTTCCTGTGGAAGTGCTCGGCGGGAGTGCAGCACTGGGGCAATGAGACCCCGGGGAGCCCTGTGGGAACGCGGATTGCCTGGGGCTGCTGCTGGGCTGCTGGGAAGCTTTTGGTGGCCGTCATGGCAGAGGAGCCCCTGCCGTCACCTCGTGTGGAGATGCCCCTGTGGCCTCTCCCCCCTGTTATCCAGCCACACCGTGCTGAGGCTGTGCCTGATGCTGGCAGAGCTTCGTGCACCAACCCCTGGCTGTCCGCAGCCCTGGTGTCACAGCCTCTGACAGCCAAAATTATTTCTGTCAAAGGTGCCCGTCCTCTTCCCAGCCGCAGAGTTCCTGGGAAAGTCTGGACTTTTCCAGCATTTTATTTAAAGAGAGCTTTCAAATGAGAAGGAAATTAACAAAGCCTGCCGACGCCTGCTGGCGTTGGTGGCGTGGCTGAGGGGCTTTGCTGTGGTGCCCTGAGCCCCGGGGAGCAGCACAGCCTGACAGGGCTGCTGGAGCTTATCTGCCTGCAGCAACACCCTCTGCAGGGCACAGATGTTGGCACTGGGAGAGCCAGGAGGGGATCAGTGGGTCGTTCATGGTCAGGGTCTGCGCCCTGAGGGTGAAATCCCAGGGGGGATGTGTGGGAAGGGGGCTCTGCCCTAACCCTGGGGGTGAGCTCACCTGTGCTCAGAGCTGGGAGGCTTTGGGCAGCACAAGGTGATGGTGATGATAATCGATAACTGTAAAATAAGAAAAACACTTGAAATAATAGCACAGAGATGGGTCCCTCTCTTGCTGAGGTGGCAGCATCTCTGTCAGCATGGCCAGGGTGGTGGAGGGGCGTTGGCCGGAGCCTCTGCCCTGCTCGGTGGCGCTGGGTTTGCAGCTGTGCTGTGGGGAGCGCGTTTTCCCGGCTCTGTTTTGCCTGTTCTGCCCGTTCCCGGGGCCAGCACGGGAGCTGGATGGGCACAGCAGCGACCCAGACGGTCCCTGAATGGAGCGGGAAGCTGGAAGGAGAAAGCAACCCACCCAGCTGGGTGGAAAGCTGGCTGAAAACAACAGGAAATGAGAACAGGGGAACATCTGGGTCCAGCTCTTGCACCACTTCCGACCAGCAGCTGCTGCCTCTGGGCCACAGCGGCCGCGGCTCCGCTGCTCGGGGATGTCCCCGGGGCTGCACCCGGCTGTCCCGGCCCATCGGCACCGCCACCCTGGCCCGGGCTCCCGGGGGGGACAGGCTGCGGTGCCTTTGATGCGGCTGAGTGGCAGGGCCATTGTGGCCTCTTTGTGCCTCCCTCGCCTCCCCAGGTCCGCACAAAACCTGCCATGGAAACCAGAGCCAGCCGCTGCCCCAGGAGACCCGCAGGCGCAATTAGGAAATGCAAATAGGAATGCAAATTCCTGCCTTGCCTTCCAGGGCTCCCAGAGTCCCCCCTGGGCCACCGATGTGCCCAGGCCGGCCACCAATGTCCCCTGGTCACCGATGTGCCCAGGTCACTGATGTCCCCTGGTCACCGATGTGCCCTGGTCACCGATGTCCCCTGGTCACTGATGCGCCCTGGTCACCGATGTCCCCTGGTCACTGATGTCCCCTGGTCACCGATGTGCCCTGGTCACTGATGTCCCCTGGTCACTGATGCGCCCTGGTCACCGATGCACCCTGGTCACCGATGTCCCCTGGTCACCGATGTGCCCTGGTCACCGATGTCCCCTGGTCACTGATGTGCCCTGGTCACCGATGTGCCCTGGTCACTGATGTGCCCTGGTCACTGATGTCCCCTGGTCACTGATGTGCCCTGGTCACCGATGTGCCCTGGTCACCAATGTGCCCTGGTCACCGATGTGCCCTGGTCACTGATGTCCCCTGGTCACCGATGTCCCCTGGTCACTGATGTCCCCTGGTCACCGATGTGCCCTGGTCACTGATGTCCCCAGGTCACCGATGTCCCCTGGTCACCGATGTCCCCTGGTCACTGATGTCCCCTGGTCACTGATGTCCCACCTGCGGGGATGGGGAGGTGTCAGAGTGGGGCCAGGCAGGCAGGGAGCTGCACTGAGCTGCTCTTGGGGTGCCTCAGGCCCTTTTCCTGTCTCCCCACGCTCGTGGTGGCAGGACCGGGGCATCTCGCCCGTGCTGAGCGGTGACTCATAGGTGACAATATGACATTGACATTTTTTCCATCCTCTCTGTTGCCCAGCGACAGACAAACAAACAAGTGTGTCTTCAAAGCCGCGGTAGCTGCCTTGCAGGGACTGTGCCCAGGCCTGTCCCCGTCCCTGGGGTCTGCCTGGGTCTCTGGGGGCTGTTTTGGGGAGGTAGAAGTGTCCTGCACCCCTGCCTGGAGAGTGTGAGCCTGGCAGAGGCAAGGCAGGCTGCCCACTCGGCAGTGAGGACCCTCCACCAAAGCACACCGAGAGTAGATGGGAAAGGAGATAAAATCCACCCACAAAGAACTCCAGGAAGCACAAACTCTCCAGGTCTTCCTTTCTAGGTGGCATTTGTGAGTCCTGCAGATGCTGGCTCTGCCTTGGTCCCCAGGGCAGTGTGTGTGGGTGGAGTGGGGCTGATGGGGCTGGGGAGGATGGACAGTGGAGCTGTTCAGGGCGGATGCTGATCTGAGCCATTCCCCTCCCTGCAAGGAGGCAGTAAGGTTTTCTTTTCCATCTGCTGGAGGAGCCATAACTCAGAGCCAGGAGCTGAGATTGGCATGTGGAGGGCACCATCCACAGCAATCATCCGTGTGGGGAATGGCAGATCCTTTATGCCCTGGTCTGGGCCTAATCTACAGCCGTGCCACTTAAAGCCAGGCCTTACTGATGGCTTTTAGCTTTCCAAGCTACAGCCCCTGGGTGCTTTCCTATCGGCAGCTGGAGTGCTGTGGGATGTGCATCCCCATTAGTGGTACGTTTTTCCAGCCCCAGCCTGCTTTTATTGCTGGGAGATGAGCTCTGACTCCTGGAAGTGGTATTTCTTCCTCCTGCCTGACAGCTGGTCGATCCCTGGCCTCGCTCTCGCTTCCCCGGGGAAGGCACAGACACTGCAGGGGGAGCCTGGCCCTGTGCTTGGCTCAGGAAGGCAGGGCTGAGCAGGGGAAACAGGGAGATCACCCCCAGCAAATGCACAGAAGGGTCCTGGAGCTCTGCAGGTGGGGATGGGTCACTGGGAGATGTGCTGGGGCCGTAAGGCAGCGGTGGGGATGGGGGGCAGTCTATGGGGAGGATTCCCAGCTCCTGGAGCCTAAACTGTTCCTTCTAAAATCCTTGTGCCTTTTACCCTCTCTGGATGGTGTCTGCCACTATCAGTGCAAATCAGCTGGGATGGAGTGTACCTGAATTAGTCATGAAAACTTAAAAATAATGAAAGAGAAGCAAGATGGGTTTTTAAGAATGTGACCCATTGTGGGGCTGTTGGCAAAGGGGGCAACAAGCAGAGCCACTGCTGGGGGTCTGGGTGCCTTTGCCACCCAGAACTGGGCTGGCACAAGAATGACTCTGCTGCTGGGGAGACTGAGAGTTTCTCTGAGCCTTGGCCCGGCCTCACATGCAGGTTAGTGTCCCGTGTAGTTTCTGTGATGTGCTGTGATGGAGCAAACCCAGCGTTCCTCCTTGCAGGGCTTTTCTCCGCCCGCAGTGCGGGTTGTGCCGGGATGGATGGAGCAGCCTGTGCTGGCTGGCAGGAGGGGGCTGACGTGGGGCCTTAATGAAACACCTGTCCCTGGTGAGGTGTAGCCTTTCAAGCAGGTTCTCCTCTGCCGAGCAATGTCAGCCAGCAGGAGGGAGGACAAAAGCCCGGTGCAGTTACAGCGTGACGCTGTGTCCCAGGACAGCGAGGGGACGCAGCGCTGGATTGTTGGCTCGGCACTTTCCTGGGATAGCTTGCATCCACCGTAGGGCTCAGTGACTCATGAGAAAACCCTCCTCTGCTGGTGTTTCATTAGTCCCCTTCTCCCCTGGCTCGTGTGAGCCTGGTGCTGGGAGGCTCTGGGGATGAGCTGGGCTGTGGCTGGTCCTGCCCTCAGGCCCATCCTGGGTGTCAGGGATGGATGGGTGAGCTCGGGGTGGCCGGTGCATGGCAGGTGAGCATCAGGCAGGGACACTTTGTGCCCTGTGTTACTGCTGTGGTGCAAGGGATGGGGGAAGCGAGGGGGGAAGCTCTCCTCCTCCTCTCCCTGGGGACCCCAGGGGCAGTGGATGTGGTGAGGGAGGTGCAGGACCTTCCCACCACACACATGGCATGGAAACCCAGGGCCTTTTGTCCTCCCTGGCTGTGGTTTGGTCCCCGAGGGAAGGGGGATCACAGCAGCCGCTCTCTGATCACCTTTAAATCTTCTCAGCAGCCCCTCTGGCCAGGGGCCTGTCCTGGTGAATAATTCACCGTGTGCTGGCAGGGAGAGTTTTACTCCACTAATTTTGTTTCCATAGAAACTCGTGCGGTCTGTGCTCCAGAGCTCCGGGTGAATCAATACGGGATTTTTCCTTTGCGCACTGAGCGACGGCCCTTAAACCCCGATGGCAGGAGAGCAGCCCCCAGAGAGGCTGGAGGCTGGGCCTGCCCTGCACAGCCTGTCCCTGCCTGTCCCTGCCTGTCCCTGCCTGTCCCTGCCTCTGTGGGATGCCCAGGGCCCCGTCCTGCAGAGATGCTCTGCACCAGTCTCATCCCAGTCCATTCCAGTATGTTCCTGCTATGCAGAGAGAGGGAGGGGCTGCCTCTACTCTTTCTCCCTTTTTCCCTTCTATCCCTTAATTTCTGTGACCCTTGACCTATAATGGCAAATTAGCAATTGGAATCAGCCACACTAATTATCCAGGGAGTGGGGTTGGCCCTGCCCCCAGCCTGGTTCATGTTTCCCCCCTCCCCTTTATTACTCAGTGCCCAAACCTACCCCAAAAATTGCCCTGCAGCGAGTCCTCCGCACACAATGCCCTGAGCCCGGTCCCCAGGGAATGCCACACACCTTTGTGTCCGCAGGAATTTTTATTTTCTTTCACTCCCAGCTGCTTCCCAGCTTTTGTGCCGAGCTGGGAGCACAAAGGGAGGAGAGGGATAAGCAGTTCCAGACGGGTTTGTGTGACATATGGCGCGAGGGCTTTGTGCAGTGGCTGCGGGGGGACGACAGCGGGCACGGGGTGCCTGAGCATCCCTCCTGCCAGCCTTGGCATGGGTAAACTGAGGCAGGAGGCTGGGGATGGGCAGGGGCTGTCCCGCGGGATGGAGGCAGCGCTGGATCCCTCTGGTGTGCGCCGTTCCAGAGCTCGGAGCTCGGTTCAGCCGGGCCCTGTGTGTTTGATGTCGGCGGTGAAAGCCAGGGGAGGAAAGGTCACCGACACCAGCCGCCTCCTGCAATAATCTTATATCAGCCTCTCTGCTTTGGGCAGCCTCGTGGATCTAATTTATTACACGTTGGTGCAAGGTGGAGTTGAAGAGAGTCGCAGTTAAACCGTACAAAGGGATGCCGGGTCACTTTAATCGCTCACACTTGCTTGACCTATTTTTTTTTTTTAATCCCTTCCTGGAAACCTTATTTCATGTTTGAATTCCCTCAACTATTTTAGGAATGTCGTCCTACCAAGATCAAATTACCTTCAATGAAACCAGTGCAAGGCGGCCTCGCAAGGCAGGCGACTTTGGGATGAGGATCCAGCGCTGCCTCATTAATGTGGGCTTAGTTTGGGGCGGGGGCTGCGGTCCCGCTGCAGAAAACGCGTGAAAGCCGAGCCGGGGATTAGCGCTGCACAATGCCCGGGGCAGGGGGCGGCTCTGCCCGGCTTGGCACGGAGGGCTGGGGGCACCGGGACCCCGCCGCACCCCGGCACTGGCAGGGAAGGTGGGTGCAGCCCTGCCTGGCTCTCAGCTCAGGGTGTTGGGGGTTTAGGAGCCAGCTGGGTGCCCTGGAGGGCCACATCACCAAGGGCTCCCATGAATGTGTCCGGAGGGAGGGCACCCTGGTGGGAGAGCAGTGGGTGCCCCGAGGCAGCAGCTGCATCCCTTGCAGGTGGGTCCTGAGTGTTCGGGGTGCTGCGGTGTCCATGGGCTCCCAGGAGAGCAGGAGACCCCCTGAGCAGGGATTGGGATCCCTCCGTGGCTCTCCTGGTTCCTCTGCACTTGCCCTGGGAGCCGAGAGGGGAATTTCCTGTGCAGAGAGGTTCGTGCTGCACAGGTTCCCGAGCAGGGCTTGCTTGTGCTCGCCTCCCTGGTTGCTTTTGCTTTTGAAAAGGGCTTAAACCCGGCCATTTTAATACTCGGCAGAACAAGTATTAAAGGAGATCCTCAGGTGCTTATTTGTTTCCATGAAAAAGGATTTGCTCAGAGCAGTTTTCCCAGGCTGTGGGCCCAGGAGGGATGCACAGCATCCCCTGAGGCAGAGAGGGAGGTGACAAGGGGATTTAGGAGAGACTGGTAGGGGCCCATCCTTGGCATGTTTGGTGGTAGAAAATAGCATAATTTCTGTTCCTGATCATACACTTTTCATCCCAATTTCAGTCCTATTGCAGGCACACGTGCAGCTGCTGAGCAGTCACATTCCCAGACTTCTCGTTCCCACATTGAGCAATCCCCTTGCAGGGGCCTGGCTGCAGCAGAACTCAGCACATCTGCTCTGGACAGAGCCACTACTTCTGGTTTAACATCCTTGAGTTTTGAGACTTCTTCCAAGAGTCTTCCCTCCAGGAACCGGGGGAGCTGTCAGCCCTTTTCTCCAAATAATCCTGTGCGTGGAGTGCTTCTGCACGTCTGCTCTGCATCCCCAGCTGAGGCACCGCAGGCCTGGGCTTGCAGCCACCCCGGGATGCGTGCCCTGAGGGCTGGGGAGTGCAGCCTGGGGGTCCCTGCCCTCGGTGCTGTCACCCCATCCCGGCTGCAGAGGGGTCCCAGCTCCAGGCTGTTTCCAGGGGGATCCGTGAGCACAGCGTGGCAGTGGCAGGGGAGAAGGGGCTGGGCAGTGTTTGAGCAGTCCCATCTGCTGTCTGAGCCACAGCAGACACTGGGGAAGGGAATATTCTGGTCTGCACTCGGTGCCAAGGCTGTTCCCTGCGCGGGGAGGGCTGTGAGCCATCGGTCCCGGTGCTTTTCCAGCTGCTGGCTCCGTGCTGAGCAACTGCTGCTCCCAGCAGCACCCCCGGGATCCTCCAGCTGCTCTTCCCGGGCAGCTGAGGCCAGCAGCCTCTCCAGAGCTTCCCCTGGGGCCCTCCCTCCATGGAAGAGCCCACTTTTGGGAGGTGCAGCCGTGCCAGGCAGGATGCCGGGGGCACAGGAGGATGTTCCTGCCAGGCTGTGAGCATTATCCCTCCCCAGGAGCCCGACTGGGGCCTTCTCCTGGCTCTGCTCTCGTCCTTGGCCCTGGCAAGGGCGGCTCTGAATTGTGCAAGTCACTGGGTGGCAGAGGGTGAGCCCCTGGGCTGGCAGGGGCAAGGGCAGCTCCTGTTTGGTTGTGTTCTGTGGGTTTGAGTGCTGAGCTGAGGGCAGGGGCTGCAGCCAAAGGTGAGCACAGTGTGCACTGAGACAGCAGCCATGGGGAGCAGTGTCCTGTGCTCTCCTGGCTGTGCAGTGACACCAAACACAGCATTTGCAGTGCCAGCCCTGCCCCAGCATGTGGAGGCACTTGGATAAAAGCTGTTGTGGATGTGGCATTGTGGCAGCCCTTCCTACCCCAGTGCTGGCTCTGCCTGGCCCCAGCCTGGCATGGGATGCCACCTGTCCCTTCCTCTGTGGCACAGATCAGTGCCAGGACAGCCAGCACTGCTGGGCGCTGAGGTGGCTCAGCTGGGGTGAGCCAGGACCAGGCCCTGCTGGGACAGGAGGATTGATCCTGTGCTGCCAGGGCTGGTGGGACACAGGGGCAGTGCCAGCCACACCAGTGTCCCTGCTCCCTGTGACCCGTGGCACGGGGACACGCAGACCAGGAGCTTGCAAAGCCTTTAAGCTCCTCCTGTGATGGGCGCAGCAGAAGGGCGAAGGATTATGCCTGTGCCTGGGTTTGGAGGATGGATAACAGCTTCAGGGTCCTTCTGCAGACAGCAGGGCAGGAGCTGTTGTCAGGCAGCAGCCAAGGAGCCATCCCAAGCTGGTTCTTTCTGGACGTGGGGCAGGAGGGCAGAGGGCCCAGCCCGTGCCCTGCGTGCCTGTGCCCGCGTGGGCTGAGGGCACAGCCGAATTCCTCTTTCCTTTTTGGGAAATCCGAAGGATTTTGCTTTTCCTGGCATCTCCCCAGCCCCTCACTGACATCACTGAAATAAGGGCCAGGAACATGTTGTGCCCCTTCCCCGGCTGCCCCGGGGTCCTGCTGCCCTCCCCGCTGCTCACCTGAGCACTGCAGGGGCTGGGGAGGAGCTCAGCATCCAGATACCTGCTGGTCTTTGAAATCAGCTCCTGCCCACACCCACTGGCTTTTCCCTGGGTTTTAACTCATGCTGGTGTACTGATTTGCATTTCTTTGGATTAGCAGCAGGACTTTGAAAAATGGGTTTAAAAGCCTCCAGGGCATGTGAACTGCCCTGGTCCATGTGGCCCCTGCCAGCCCCGAATTCCTGGGGTCTATCTCAGGGCAGGGAAGGTCCCAACACATTCCCTTGGGACACTTTGAAGGCAGATGTGCAGCGGAGCCTTTCTGGTGTAAAATATCTTGTCCCCATCCCTAATTTTGTTCATCTTCTGACCAGAAGCTCTCCATGGCTCAGCAGGTGTCTGTGCTCAGTGCCACTATCCAGCACTTCAGGGAGCTGTCCCAGACTCCCGGGCAGTGTTGACTAACACCTCCCCTGAGTTGGTGTTGGCAACAGGGGGATTGCCAGTGCCTGGCACAGCCCTCATGGTTACAGGGAAGCCTTTAAATACACACTCAAAGGTCAAATGCTGGGAGACAAAGATTCCCCAGCCCAGGTACTTGGGTTACTTTATGGAGATCTGGAGAATTCCAGCCTGATTTTGGGGGTTATTGTGCTGTTTGAGGTTTCTGGGCTGGCACAGCATTGCTGAGCCAATGGTTCTGCACAGAAACTCTCATCTCCATCCATGGATTGTGTCTGTGTGCGTGTATCCAGCATAAGCCGTGTTCCCGTGGGTGTCCAGGCTCTTGGAGTAGCCAGATCCTGTAAGGAGGTGTGTACCCTGTGAATGTGTTACAACTCAATTTAATACGTGACTAAACCAGCCATGCAATATTGCAATTAAAGTATAATTCCAGAGGTGTGAACAATGCTGGCTCTTGGCTGGAGTGAGTCAGGGGAGCGGAGGAGGAAGCGAGCAGCAGTGTTTTATTAATTGACTCCAGCGGATTTATTTGTCCTCAGTGAATAGAGCTGGGCAGAGCTGTCGGAATTGTTCCTGCTCTGCTCCACGCCTGGCTCCTGGCAAGCTGATCCTGGGGACTGACAATTACTGGGATGGAGACGGTTCCTGGCTGAGTGACCGGTTAAATGGATATTATTAGTGAGCAGGAGCGAGCTGGGGGCTCCTGGTGCTGTTTGGAAATGGCCCCTTGTGCCCGACAGGGATTCTGCTGCTGCTTTTCCCTGGTCCTGTCCTGCCTGGGAGCAAATGCCACAGGAGGTGGCACTGGATGGCCCTGACACTGTGCTCAGCCCAGGGACCAAGGTGCAGCAACTGGTGCATCCAAATGGAAATGCTTCCAGGATTAGAGAAAAGCCAGGGAAGGAAAGCAGAGCATGCCTGGAGCAGGAACCATCCCTGTGGTTCCTCTGGTACCAGAGCAGTGCTGTCCCTGGGGATGAAGGTGGGGGTAGATTAGCAGTGGGGCAAAAAGTGAGCTTCTCCCCAAGCTCCCACAGAGTTCCCCATGTATTGCAAGTGTGTTTTGTTCTCAGCAGCCTCTGGAAGCCCCTTGGAGCAGCTCGGGGCTGTGGCTGTCACACATGGTCTTGCTGGGCAGGGGAGAGCCCAGGTGACCTTCAGAGGTGACTGCTCCTCTTAATGGCGTGGAATCTGATTATTCCATTTCGCTAAGAAATGTGCTTGGCACGTTCTTCTGCATTAAATACCATTTAGGGACAGTTATCCTGAACTCTCTGCCTGCCGCTTAGGAAAAAGCCTTTGAAAATGATATTATGGATCAGAAGTGTTCCTGGGGTAATTCTGTTTCAAACAGTGGAGTTAATCCAGAACTGAATTTGGCCCTGCATTTTCAAACGAGAAGCAGTAGCTGTATAATCTGTTTATGGTTTTAAAGTGAATGTTAATCTTGGATTTGGTAGCTTTTCCAAAAGGTCGATTTGCTGTGCTGCAGAGCATTTTAGCCCCCTGCCCTGACACTCTGTGAGCCGACTCCATGTTTTATTTTAAAGAGTGATTTTACTGTGTTTATAAATACATGTCAAACCTGGAAACGTTAAATGTGGGCAGTGGAAGTAGTGCCATTTCTCTTGCCTTCCATTTTGCTGGTACAGCTCCTGGCACGGCACGTCCAGGCTCTGACGTGCTGGGCCCGCTGCAGGGATGGCTCAGTCCCACGAGGATGAGGTGGGATGGGTGGAACTGAACAGAATGTGCCCTGCTGAGACAGGGGAGCCTCTGGGTGCTGTCCCCTGGTGACTGTGACCCCTGGACTGTGTCCCCTGGTGACTGTGACCACTGGTGACTGTGTCCTCTGTGGTGAGCTCGGGGTCGGTCTCTTCCTCCGGGCAACAACAGACAGAACAAGAGGACACAGTCTCAAGCTGCACCAAGGGAGATACAGGCTAGAATTAAGGAGGAAGCTTTTCACAGAAAGAGTGGTCAAATACTGGAATCATCTGCCCAGGGAGGTGGTGGAGTCACCATCCCTCGATGTGTTTAAAAAAAGACTGGACGTGGCACTTGGAGCCATGATCTAGTTGAGGTGTAGGAACATGGATTGGACTCAATGATCTTGAAGGTCGCTTCTAACCTAGAAATTCTGTGATTCTGTGATTCTGTGTCCCCTGGGTGACGGTGTCCCCTGGTGACGGTGTCCCTGGTGTCTGTGACCCCTGGTGACTGTGACCCCTGGTGACGGTGTCCCCTGGTGACGGTGTCCCCTGGGTGACTGTGTCCCTGGGTGACTGTGTCCCCTGGTGTCTGTGTCCCTGGTGACGGTGTCCATGTCCCCTCCGCAGGTGGGAGGATGCAGCCGTGCACCGGGCAGCGGGACCCCCGGCGCCCACCCATGGTCCCGGCCGGCAGCCGGGGCGGCCCCCGGTGAGCAGGGCCCGGGCAGAGCCGGGAGCGCGGGCACGGAGCCCCGCGGCCGCCCCGCCATGACGAGCCTCTTCCGCCGGAGCAGCAGCGGCGGCGGCTCCCGCGGCGGCTCCTCCGCCCAGGAGCTCAACAACAGCCGCCCCGCCAGGCAGGTGCGGCGCCTGGAGTTCAACCAGGCCATGGAGGACTTCAAGACCATGTTCCCCAACATGGACTACGACATCATCGAGTGCGTCTTGAGGGCCAACAACGGCGCCGTGGACGCCACCATCGACCAGCTGCTGCAGATGAACCTGGACGGCAGCGGCTGCGACGACAGCTCGGACTCGGAGGACAGCATCCCCCCCGAGGTACCTGCCCGGGGCTCCCCTCCCTGGGCCCTGCTGGGGCACATCGCTCTCAGCCTGCCTCCTCCTGCCTGGGCACGGTGCTACTCGACTGCTGCAGGCAGGCAGAGCTTGGAGTGCCCGGGTCAGCTGGGCTGCTGCACCAAAGGTTGGCTTGGGCCGTGCTTCAGGCTCAAGCCAAGTGCTCTCCCCCCTCTCACTCGCCCCAAAACCCAACAGAGACCCTTCTGCTGCTGTCAGAGCGACTCCCTGGAGCTGAGTGCACCAAGGATGGGCTCAGCCACCCACTTCCCTTGAAAGCAGTACCTGCAAACTCCACCAAAACCCCCCTGGGTGCAGGAGGCCCAGTGCCAGCAGGTTGCCCCATCCTCTACAGCAGCATTCAGCCTGTGCCATCCCTGTTCTGCTGCTGCACGTGGGGCTCTGGCCCCCTGGGGAGCATTTCCCTGTCCTGCCCTCACCCCGTCCTCTCACCCTGCAGATCTTGGAGCGGACCCTGGAGCCGGACAGCTCGGACGAGGAGCCGCCTCCTGTGTACTCCCCTCCTGCCTACGAGAGCCAGGCCTTGGGCAGCCGCTACCCCCGCGCCCCACCCACGCCCCCGCCCAGGTGAGCCCCAGCCCCACACAGCTCCTGCTCCTGGGGCACCTGTGCCAGCACCCGGGGTCAGGCTGTGCTCCCGGGGCACCCTGTGCCAGCATTTGGGGTCAGGCTGTGCTCCTGGGGCACCCTGTGTGGGTCAGGCTGTGCTCCTGGGGCACCTGTGCCAGCACCCGGGGTCAGGCTGTGCTCCTGGGGGACCCTGTGCCAGCACCCGGGGTCAGGCTGGGCTCCTGGGGCACCCTGTGCCAGCATTTGGGGTCAGGCTGTGCTCCTGGGGCACCCTGTGCCAGCATTTGGGGTCAGGCTGGGTTCCTGGGGCACCTTGTGTGGGTCAGGCTGTGCTCCTGGGGCACCCTGTGCCAGCACCCGGGGTCAGGCTGGGCTCCTGGGGCACCCTGTGTGGGTCAGGCTGTGCTCCTGGGGCACCCTGTGCCAGCACCCGGGGTCAGGCTGGGCTCCTGGGGCACCCTGTGCCAGCACCCGGGGTCAGGCTGTGCTCCTGGGGCACCCTGTGCCAGCACCCGGGGTCAGGCTGTGCTCCCAGGGCACCCTGTGTGGGTCAGGCTGTGCTCCCAGGGCACCCTGTGTGGGTCAGACTGTGCTCCTGGGGCACCCTGTGTGGGTCAGGCTGTGCTCCCAGGGCACCCTGTGTGGGTCAGGCTGTGCTCCCAGGGCACCCTGTGTGGGTCAGGCTGTGCTCCTGGGGCACCCTATGTGGGTCAGGCTGTGTCAGCTGGCCCTGGCACGGCTGTCTGGCCCTGCTCCTTATAGGGTCCAGCGGGACAAAGCCAAGGGAGATGAATGAAGCTCACAGCTGGCTCAGAAATGCCTGTGAGGGTCTAAAGCACCAACAGCTGAGGGGCCGGAAAGCCTCTCTGGCAACGTGTGGAATGGCAAAAATCAGCTCGGGGGCGTGGAGCGCTTGTGCTGCTGCTGCTGCTGCTGGAAAACAGCAGGTGCTGGGCCAGCCCCACCCGGCTGGCTGCTCCCCACACACCTCGGCTGCCTCACTTGGCCTCTGGCAGCCCCGCTCTGGCTGTAGCTGTGGGACAGCAAGTGTGAGCCCCGGGCACCCCTGTGCCAGCCCTGCCCTCTGTGCAGGCTGGGTGTGACATGGCAGAGACGTTTGTCAGCTTCGTGGGCGAATCCCTGCGGTGCTGGGGCTGCACCGGGCTGGTTTTTGGGAGACTGAGGGAAACAGGGAGGAGAAGGAAAACCCAGCATGCAGAGTTGCAGAGCAGAGCTGAAATACAGCTCCCAGATATTTCAAACCCTCTGGGAAAGCTTTCACTCTCCAGAGCTGATGGTAACACACTGCAGGTTCAGGGATGTGCTGGGGTTTTGTGGTTTCCAGACTGCTGGTGGCGCCCTACAGGCCCTGCTGTGCCAGGCCCTGCTGTGCCAGGCCCTGTGCCACGCTGCCACAAGGTGTTGTGTTGGTGTTGGTGGGTTTCTGCTCAGCAGAGGTGCTCCTGTGCTTGCCCCACAGGACGGACGTGCCCAGCAGCACCGTGCACTACAGGAACTGGAACCCGCCACTGCTGGGCAACCTCCCCGAGGACTTCCTGCGCATCCTGCCCCAGCAGAGTGCCCCGGCTGGCACACAGGTGAGCTTGGCCACCCCTCCCAGCCTGCTGTGGGGTGCTATGGACACCATCCCAGTCCTTGCAGCATCAGCATGCTGGGTACCAGGGGTGAACTAACCCCGAGAGTTTGGGAGTGTGTCCTGTTCAATAGAATGAAGTGGGCAAGGTGTGAAAGAGCTCTCAGCAAAGCTTTGATATTTTTTCCTGCATTATCCCAGTGATTAGTGCCAGAAATGCCACTTGCCATAAGCACCTAATATTTTCAATTATTTGAACATCTTGCCTGCTGCTCTGGTGAGGAGCAGCAGGACCGGTAATGCTCCTAAGGAGAGCAGCACTGCCAGGGCACTTGAGGGCTGCTGCAGTGGACTTTGGGTGGGAAACCTAGTGCAAGCCAGAGGATTTGCCCCTTGGAAATCAGAGTCCACATGTTTTAAGCCACAAAGTTTGGGTGCCAGCAGCAGGGCAGGCAGTGGGCAGCATCCCATGGGGAACAAACAGCCCCAACACATGCTGGGCATCCTGCTCAGCTCCAGGCACAATGTGGGGCATCCCTCAGCCCTTTGCTATCACAGGAACCCCTAAATGGATCCAGCACCCTCCTGGCATTGGGGGGGGGGCTGCAGGCACCCTGCTCCTCGCTCTTGTTTTGTCTCCAAAGGCAGCCTGCCACGTTTTCATGAATGATTGCCCTGCAAGTTGAGCTGCACGGGCTCTATTACCTTTCTGGGAATAGGAGCGTGCCAATTCATTTGGGCTCAGGGGGAGGAGAGGAGCAGCTGCCCTTTTCTTTCCCCAGTAATTGTGTGCTTTTGCTTTTTATGGCTCTCTGGGAGCAGCTACAAATCAGATAAATATTGTAGGCAGGGATGAGGCTGTGCTGCTCCCCAGGTGTGAGGCGTGACGGTGCAGGGATGTTTGTCAGCAGGACACTGCAGGCTCTGCTCTTTGGAGATGGGAGATAAAGCAGCAATGCTGCTGAGACCCTTCTCATACCTCCACACCAGGTTCTGCTATGGCACAACCCCATGGCCTAAAGTTCAAAATCCCTGCCAGCCTGTGCTCTGCTAAAGGAGCTCCAAAAGGCTCCCAGGTGGGATATCTGTCCCCTGTGTCCTGTCCCCATTCCCAAGGGGCAGAGGCAGTGCTGCCCTGTCCCCGTTTGTCCCCGTTGCCCCGGGCTGTTGGGCAGAGGAGGGAGGGAGCAGCAGTGGTGCCCGTCGGGGCTGGGGGAGCTGCAGTGTCACACACAGAGGGGCCAAAGGCCGAGCTCAGTGCCAGGTGCTGCTGCAGGGACCCCTGAGAGCAGCACCAGCGTTGCCTGTTTGTCCCCACAGGGCTCCCCCCGCGGCCGGCAGCCCGTGCCCCGGGGCCAGGGCTCCCTGGAGCAGGAGCGGCGCTGGAAGCAGTACCTGGAGGACGAGCGGATCGCGCTCTTCCTGCAGAACGAAGAGTTCATGAAGGAGCTCCAGAGGAACCGGGACTTCCTGCTCGCCCTGGAGAGAGGTGAAAGGCCCTTCAGAAACTTCTGCTTTTTGGGTGTGTGCCCTGCTGTGGCTCTGGCTGCTGGCAGCAGTGCCCTGCCCGTGGGATCAGGGCTTGTGCCAAAGCAGAGCCAGTACAAGATGTGGCCGGGCTGGGGGCTGGTGGTCTGAGCTGCCCACGCTGCTGGGCTGCTCCCTGGACTCCTGCTCTCCCCCCCTGCCCAGCCCTCTGCAGCATCTCTGAGCCAGCAGAATCCATAGCAAGGAGCTTTGGAAATGGCCTCTGAGCCCTGCCCAGCCCTGCCAGGGGTGCTTTGCAGGGTCCTGGCAGCAGCGTCCCTGCAGGCGGCAGGAAAGCCACGGGTGTGCTTGTGGTGGGTGGGCAGTTCCTCTGCTGCTGCGGGCTCCCACCCAAGTGCTTGTGGTCACTGTGCTGAAGCAAAGCCCCAGCTGCCTCCCTTGCCAGCAGCCACGGGGCTGTGAGGGGAGAGGGGAGCAGAGCCATGTGCTCTGCCTCCGGGGTCTGATCGAGCGCTGCGCTTTTTGTGTTTCAGATCGATTGAAATATGAGTCAAAAAAATCCAAGTCCACTGGTGTTGCTGTCAGCAACGACTTTGGTTTCTCCTCCATATTATCAGGTAACTTCCAAGACGTGTGAGCATTGTCTCTCCACAGCAGGATCCCCCACAGCCCTGCATTCCCATCCCTCTGCCCAGCAGTCTCCAGAGTGGCTGTGGAGGGAGGAAACTGGCTGATCTCTCCCTGCTGCCCTCCCAGCACAGACAGGACCTGGTGGCTCTTGGGGGTGGGTGCTGGTGGGTCTTGGCCATGTGGAGGTGCTCCTGCATCCTGCCTCCATCCATCCCTGCCCTCCCTGCCTGGGCTGGAGCAGAGGATTGTGCCTGGAGGCATAATGACTGTTCTGGGTAATCCTGATTAACCTCGGAGCACAGCAGCTGCCCAGAGTCAGAATTAGAGCTGGTGTCTGTCGATGGCCCCACGCGGGGTTGGGCGAGCCTGGGCAGCCTGGCAGGGCTCCAGCTGGGCTCACAGACCCGGGGAACAGCGACATGGCTCTGGGGTCTCTGGTCCCTGACCCAGCTGGCCTTGCTCCTGATCCACTGGGTAGCATCATCCAATACCAGGGGAACTTGGAGCTGCTGACCCTGGAGGGAGGTGCTGGTGCTGGGCCTGAGCCCCTGTACGGGTGTGCTGCCAGCCCACAGCTCTGCACTGCCAGGGGCTGTGTCCCCAGAGGGTCCCCATCCACAGCCAGCCCCATTCTCATCCCACCTGCTCTCCCCACGCTGCCCTTGGCTGGTGCTGGAGCTGGAAGCGGTTTGTCGCAGCCCCCTCTCCAGGCAGGCAGGCAGGCAGGCACTCCGGGGAGCAGCTGTCCGAGGTGTTTGCCTTGCAGGTGAGGGAGCTCCCTCTGCAGCCAGCGAGGCCGGCGGGGCCGTGTCTGACGATGCCTTATTCCGGGACAAGCTCAAGCACATGGGGAAATGTGAGTGTGTGCAGGGCCCGTGCTGGCAGCCCGGCAGGCTGGAGGGGAGCTGCACGTGGGGTGGGCAGGGGGGATGGCAGCAGTACCTGGCACTCTCCCAAACTCAGGCACAGCCTGCTTTTCCCACCACAAACTAGAGCACCGTCCTTGGGTGGCCCCAGCTGGGCTGCAGGCACTGGGAACACTGGGAGGGTGGGTAAGGAAGGTCATGAAAATCCCAGAAAAAGGGGAAAACATGAGCAGCTCCCACCAGGGACCAAGGTATCCCTGTCTCCCTCTCCGAGTCTGGGCATCACCATGGAGTGTTGGGCGTGGGTGGCTCTGCCCCCTCTCCTTTCCCCATCTTGTGGCAGCTTTGGGAAGGGTTTTTGGTTTTGGGTGAGACCCTCAGGCAGCTGCTTCCTTCCAGCCACGCGCAAGAAGCTGTTTGAACTTGCCAGAGCCTTCTCCGAGAAGACAAAGATGAGGAAATCAAAAAGAAAACACTTGTTGAAGCACCAGGTGTATCCTGAAAGGGGCTGTGGGGCAGGGGGGCCTCACTCGGGGGGCTCCCCAGGGGCTCCTCTGTAGCTGGAGCGTGGGCTGGGAAGGGTGGCTGTGGTCCCTGGCCACATCCTGGCCCCAAAGTGGTTTTCCTTAGCACAGGGAGCAGGATGGGGACAGCAGCTTCCACAGCAAATCTTCTGGATGACGTGGAAGGACATGCCTATGGTAAGGAGTGCTGTGCCAGGCTGTGCTGGGTGTGCTGGGCTTGGCAGGCTGGGTCCATGGTGCCACATCAGCCCAGGGCTGGCAGATATACCCCTGTGGGCCAAAAGCCTCCATCCGTGTTCTGGGAGAAACTCCCCGAGTCCCACTGGGAATTCTCTCTCTGAGCAAGGAAACCCTGCCCTGGGGAAGCTGGGCTGCCTCCCCGTGGTGCAGGGGTGCCCTGGTGTGAGGTGGCTGCAGCCCCTGCTTGCCTCTGCCTTTCAGACGAAGAGTTCCAAGCACGGCGGCAGCAGCTCCGGGAGGAGGAGGAGACGCCGAAGGAAGGGCAGTAAACGGTGAGAGGCACCTGGGGATGGGTGATCACCTGGGTGTGGGTGGCCCAGCCTGGCTGAGTGTGTCCGGGTGGGGACAAGCCCCCTCAGTGGCCATGGGTGCTGTCACTGTGTGGCTGAGGCTGAGCACGTGCTGTTCTCTTCCCCTCCCTGCAGGTCCCAGCTCTGGGGTTTCTTGCTGGCACAGGACGTGCACGAGGCTTCATCAGGAGATGGCTGAGAAAGGAAAAACCCACCCAACAAACCACCCGGATTTTGGCTGTTCCCCCTCTGCGGCTGTACTCCTCTGAAGTACAAGTATCGAAGTGAGGCACAATGTTTTCTTACCAATGGTTTGAAAACAACTTTTCCTATCGAGAAAATCAGCCAAAAAGGAAAAAAAAAAAAAAGGAAAAAACAAAAAAAAGCGGGCAGCTGCTGTGAGCGAGCGGCTGCGGAGGAGCCAGCGAGCTCGGGCTGGGGAGGGGCAGCCCCGCCTGTGGCTCGGCACGGGAGGATGAGATCAGTGCTACTAACGAGGATCCAGTCCCACGCGGGGTCTGCCTGGCCGGAGCACTCCTGAACATATCTGTAGCGGTCTGATGTAACTGCACTCTGCGCACACCGGAGCAAAAACCACGCGAGAAAGGGAAGCTAACAGCCGTTGTCTATTATTGCTAGGAGTAATGAGCAGAGATTCAGATCAGGTAATAGTCAAATAATATAAATTGTTTATAAAGGAAAGGCCTTCTTTTCCTAGGCGTTTCACTTTGAATTAAACCTTTGCCTTCGGCATTGCTACAACTGCCTTGAAGTTGGGGAGCTTTGTGGGGCAGCACCAAGGGCTGGATTTCTCACCAGTTTAACCCTCGCTGATGCAGCAGGACACATCCTACACGGTGTGGGGTGCTGGGGGTGCCTGCTGTGGTCCCTGGGAGCTCCAGGCATGCCCTGCTGTAGGTGAGAGGCAGAGCCCAAGCCAGGGGCTGGCAGGGCTGGTGGAGGTGTTTCCAGCACAGAGTTTGTACCAGGGCCAGGGGGCACTGCTGGGTTTGGTGCGGGGCAGGAGCAGAGCCCCTTCCTCGTGCCCGCAGCGCCGGGATCCTGCAGCTCTCGGAGATGCTGTCAGGCTAAAAATAATTACATAAACAAATTCCTTCGCTGTGTAAGTAATGAGTGACGAGCGTAAAGTCAGAATCCGCTCCCGCCAGCACATTTTCTTCTCCTTTATCGGCACAACGCTCCCTGCCAAATGCAGGAGGTGGCTCTAGACGTGCCTGTTTCACTCCCTGCCTCCTGCCAACCAGCACAAATGTTGCAGGATTGGAGCTGTGAAGGCGGCAGACGCAGGAGCCCCAGCCATCAAACACTCACGCAACTGTTTTCCCTGCCTCTCGGCAGGGTTTGGTAACAAAAGTCCCCCTTGCAGGCGCTGGCTCCCTCAGGCTCCTCTTCAATCCCAGCGGAGCCCGCGTGCCTTTGAAGTGGACGCCAAGATTTGCTGTCCCTGCGGCGCTGCAGCTGCTGCACCTGTTGAGCGCTGCTGCCGTCCCTCCCTCCAGCCGTGCTGGGGATCGGGGCATCCCCTGAGCTTCGCTTTCCCTGGTTCCTGGCCAGGGGCAGGGCTGCTTCCAGGTGTCTGGGGCTGCAGGGTCTGTGTGCTGTCTCCAGAACTCCCCCGCAGCACCGGCGCTCAGACAGGTTCTGGGGTGCCGAGGGCCAGGGCAGGTGCCGTGGGCTGGGAGCACCCTGGGATGCCAGCAAGCCTTGGGTTCCTAAAATCAAAGCAGCAGAATTCCCACCCCACCCAGCCCATACCAGTTCTGGTGTCTTTTGAAGGATTGCAGAGCAATCCTGGGTTGTGGCAGCACGGTGACGGGTTAGGCTGCCCCAAGCCACGCTGGAATCCCACACCGTGGGCAGCAGCCCTGCTCCTGGTGAGGTGCACAATGTCAGGAGCGCTGCAAGGGCACGGGATGCCCCAGCCTGCCCTGCCCTGCCCTGCCCAGGGTAGGAGGTGGGGCTGGAGGGGTGCAAGGGGCTGCAGGGGAATGAAGGAATGGAAAATCCTTTAGTCCCTGGGTGGGATTTCCATTCTGAAAGAGCTGAGGAGAAGGAGGGGCTCCTCCCCTGCCCTCGCTGGCCCTGGGGGCCCTGAGGCTGCCGTTACTCCCTCCCGGTCCAAAGCAGCTCTGCATATTTGGAAGAAAATCAAACTTGGAAGCGGATCAGGCTGTCACCATTCCACGGCGGGCGGCGGTGCCAGCGCGGTTTCCATGAGCGCAGGAAGCACCACGGCCTGGAGGGGATGCTGGAATTCTGCTCTCCCTGGCCGGGAGGGGCTGTGGGTCCTGCCCTGGCTGCAGGGATGGGATGAGCTTCCCTGGGAGGCTGGCACAGGGCCACGGGCCAGTCCTGTGCACCACTGGCAGCCGGGACAAAGAGGGGGACAATAAGGGACACCTGGGTCACCTCTGCCAGCCAGCCCAGGTGTGCTGGTGGAGCATCCCCAGGCCAGCAGCTGCCTCTGCTTTCTGCCTGAGCTCGTCCCCTCTGCTCCCACTGAGAGAGGGACAGCGAGGAGGGGTGGCTGGGAGCAGGGGAGGGGACAGCGCAGCTGGCTCAGTGCCCAGCCCTGCTGGCGCTGACCCTGCTGGGCATCCTGCACCAAAGCTCCGTGGCCACCCAGGCCTGGCACAGGGCTCTGGGCACGGCTCTGCCACCACCACCCGCAAACAAGCTGCCCTCAAACACCCCAGGCCAGGCACAGCCTCTGGGGGATGTCACTCCGTGGCCGTGTCAAAATATCCTGGAGGCACAAAGCATCGTTTTGGTGGAGGTGGAGAGGGGTTTTTGTGTCCTGTAAAAAACAAAAATCAGGTCTGTGGAGTGGAAAGGCCACAAACCCAGCTTGGGAGCCAAAATGCGTTTCTTACATAAAAATGTACAATTCTCAGTGATGTTTGTATCATTTCTCTACAGAAAGGTTTTGAAAGAACAAAACAAACTGATCCGTGACGTTTGTGAGTGTGGCTATTTTAGATTTTATTTCCATAAGTGATTTTTTTCTTAAAGATGTTTAATAGTAATTCCTATAATAAAGTCCTGTTGTACTCTTAACACTGTATATTTTTTGAATGCTGTGTATTTTTCTACTCTTTACAGGTGGAAGAACAAAGAAAGGGGGCTGGGGAGGGGACGGGCTGCTCTAGGAGATGCAAACACCCAAAATCTGCCCTGGTTTGCTGCTCCTGATGGGGCTGAACTTGTGTCCAGTGGGGAGCCATCCCTGGGGAAGCAACCCTTGAGGACAGTGGCAGGGTTGGGGGGTACACGGAGCATCCCCATCACTTGCAGGAAACCCCCTGCCCTGTGCCACCTTTCATTTCCCGCCAGGATCGGAGCTTTCCAGTGAAAGAAAAGTCTGGATAAAGTCAGGGCATTCTTGCCTTAAGTGTCAAAAGGAGTGAAAGGCTGGAGGCAGGCTGACTGCCCTGGGGAGCGCAGGGCCTGTCTGGGCTCTGTTCCCTCTGGAATCGCTGCTCTCCTCGCAGGGACAGGGGCTCTGCTCTCCAGCCTGGAATCGCTGCTCTCCCTGCAGGGACAGGGGCTCTGCTCCCTCTGGAATCGCTGCTCCCCTCGCAGGGACAGGGGCTCTGCTCCCTCTGGAATCGCTGCTCTCCTCGCAGGGACAGGGGCTCTGCTCCCTCTGGAATCGCTGCTCTCCCTGCAGGGACAGGGGCTCTGCTCCCTCTGGAATCGCTGCTCTCCTCGCAGGGCCTGTCTGGGCAGCTCCCTCTGGAATCGCTGCTCCCCTCGCAGGGACAGGGGCTCTGCTCTCCAGCCTGGAATCGCTGCTCCCCTCGCAGGGACAGGGGCTCTGCTCTCCAGCAGCTCTCTCTGGAATTGCCGCTCTCCTCGGGCTCTGCTCCCGGCCGCGGCTCCTGCGGCCCTCGGTGTGCCGTGGAAGCGTGCTGCCCCCTTCCTTCGGCAGCCTGGCAGCGGGGATGGGATGGGATGGGATGTGCTTTCCTTCCTTGCCCTCGGTTCCCGAGCTGCGCCCAGTGCCGGGGAAGGGCTGCCTGCAGGGAGGATGGGGCTGGAACACAGCCCGGGAGCCTCTGGGGCCGCTCTGCCTGCGGGGCTGCCCGGGCGGGGTGCGGCCATGGGCAGCCCCGGGCAGGGCAGCTGCGGGTCACTCTGTCCCTTGATGTGCATCCCACTGTCCCTCGATGTGGATCCCACTGTCCCCTGTCCTGATCCCACTGTGGGGCACTGTGAGGGTGTCTGTGAGGGTGTCCGTGAGGGTGGCACTGTGGGGGTGGCACGGTGGGGTGACACTGTGAGGGTGTCCGTGAGGGTGGCACTGTGAAGGTGGCACTGTGGGAGTGTCTGTGAGGGATGACATTATGGGGCTGACACTGAGGGGTGACACTGTGGGGGTGTCCGTGAGGGTGACACTGTGAGGGGTGGCATTGTGAGGGGCAGTGGGACACGGCTGTGGGCCCAGCCATTCTGTGACACCGCACCAGCAAACAACAGGAGGCGAGGCTGCCCCGAGCCCCGGGACTGCTGGCGCTGCCCGGGCTGGGGCCGAGGCTGCCGGGGCACACCGGGGCCGGTCGCGTCTGTCGCGACAGCGCCAAACGGATGGGGGCGACCCGGCTCGGCCATCGGCTGGCGCTGCCTGGGCACCTTCTCCCGCCGCCGCTCGGCACTCGGCCGCGTGCCCTGGCGGCCGCTCCGGTTCCGGTGCAGCTCCGGTTCCATTTCCGGTTCCGCTTCCGGGTGTGCGGGGCAGCACCGGGCCGGGCTCCGGGGCCCGTCCGGCGGGGCCGCCATGGCCGCCACGGCCGGGAGCCGCACGCAGAAGATCGGGAGCGTGTTCAGCCGGTGCGGGGGGGTTCAGCCGGGCCGTTCCGGTTCTCCGTGAGCGCGGCCCGCTGAGCCCCCCCTGAGCCGCCTGTCGCCCGCAGGGCGCGGAACCTGGTGCGCATCGGGCTGCTGCGGAAGCCGCTGTGGCTGGACGTGTACGCCGCGTTCCCGCCGCTGCGGGAGCCCGTGTACCGCGTGCCGCGGCCGCGCTACGGGAGCGGGGACCCCATCGGCGCCGTGCTCTACCGGGAGGACACCGTGCGGGCGTGCGTGCGGGAACCGGGGTGCGGGGAACCGGGGGAGCTGGGGGGAACCGGGGCGTTTGGGGTAAATCGGGGAGCATTGGGTAAATCGGGGCCTTTGGGGTAAATCGGGGTTGTTTATTTTGTTAATAAATCGGGGGTTGGAATAAATCAGGGTGGGTTTTAAAATAATAAATCGGGGTGGGTTTTGGGATAAATCTGGGTGGGTTTGGGAACAATTTGGGGTGGATTGTTTTTTTAATAAATTGGGGGTTTTATTTAGTAAATCAGGGTGGGTTTTTTAGTAAATCGAGGTGGTTTTTTGGGATAAATTGGGGTGGGTTATTTTTAACAATTCGGGGTGGGTTTTTTTTAATAAATTGGGGTGGTTTTTTTCTTTAATAAATCAGGGTTTTTTTGTTTTTTTGTTTTTTTGTTTTTTTGTTTTTGTTTTTTTTTTTTTTTTAATAAACCAGGGATAAATTTTGGGATAAATGAGGGTGTTTTTTACCAAATGGGGGTGTTTTTCTGCCCTGCCCCGTGTTTCTAACGGAGGTGGAGGCTCCCCTGGGCTCCAGAGCTGCTCTGAGCCACGGCTGCTGTCATTAACCTGAATTTGTTAACACACTTTAAAAGGAAGCTCTGTGGAATCCCAGCCAGGTCTGGGCTCCCTGAAGGGCACCCAGTGTCCCCCCTGGCATGGCAGGGACACCTCCCCCTGTCCCTGCAAGCCCCAGTGTCCAGCCTGGCCTGGGGCCCTGCCAGGTGTTCAGAAAGGCTCCTGAGGAAAGGAGGAGCAGTTCTGTGCGTGCTCTTACTGCCCCTCAGTGCTCTGACTCTGCTCTGTTTACTCCTGATTCAGCTGCAAAATCTGAACAGTTTCCTTTTGTGAGCAGGAGGTTTTACAAAGTTTATGGCAATGGCCCCAAACCTTTCGACCTGACCCAGCTAAACTTCAAATCCACCTGCCAGAGGTAAGGTGATAATCAAAGCAGAAACGTTCCTGAGGCTGCCCCTTCTCCCCTTCAGTCAGGGAACCAGAGCATCTCCTGTGAGTGTAAAACAGCAACTTTGCTACCCAGGTTTGTTGAGAAATACAATGAACTGAAGGAAGAGGGGAAGATTGAAGAGGAGAAATTGTTTGAAGAAACAGGAAAAGCCCTTTTAGCCAGTGGGATCCTTTTACAGAGAAGAGGAGTGGACAAAGTGAGTATGAAATACCCCCAGAGTTCCTTGGCTGGTGGATTGACCAAACTCCCCTCCCTGGCCCTTAATGCTGAGTTGATGTGAATGAAGCCCTCAGCACAGCAGTCACTCACCTGATGGTGCCATAATGTCTTTGCTGTGCAGAGAAAACTTTCCTCCTGGCCAAGGCTGAGGCACTTGGGGGCCAGGAAAGATGTTTTTCTGGAGATTAAATTGAATAACCATTCAAATAATCCATGGTGCATCTGTATAAAGCGTTTGGAACTTTGTGTATTTGCTGTTATATCTTGAATTTTTCCATGTTTAGCTGGAGCTCAGCAGCCTCTCTGGGAATGTGGTGATATTTTCTTTTTGTGTTGTGCCTCCACAACAATCTCGGTGTGAATTAAACTCCTTTTGGTCGCACAGAGGGCTGCTGCTCCCCTCACTCACCCTTCAGAGGCTTTTATCCCCCCTGTTTCATGGGATCTTTGCTGTCCTTCCCTGCAGGGTGCTGCACCCAGGGATGCTGCCTTGCAGCCCCAGCTCCAGGCCGTGCTGGGGGAGCTGCAGGAGCAGAGGAAGGACGGGCAGGAGCAGCCACCAGAGCTGGCAGGGACACAGAAGGAGAATCCCTGTCCCTCCTGACAGCCCTGGCACCTGCCAGCAGCCACCTCCAGCCCTCCTTGGGGACATTTCCCTGAGGAACAGGATCCTGCTGCCCTCCAGGCTTGTCCATGGCACCCATGCTCTGCTCTGTCCAGCTCCACATGGATAAAGTCACAGGAAATCTTATTTTGTTTAATGTTCACAACTGTTTTCTGAAACCGAGTTGGAAAACACCGAGTGTAAAAGTGGAAAATTAAAACATTTCCTTTGAAAACTGGAATTGTGCCTGCTCAGGTGTCTGGTGTGCACTAGTGAAGATGTTTCCTGCTGGGGGAATGCAGATCCTGTTTGATGTGTTCCAGCAGCTGTCTCAAGTGTCATCTTTTTATAGCTGATTGAGGAAAGCTGCTATTTATAGAGGTGCTGTAGTGTGCTCTTCCCATCCCATCATTTCCTTAAATTCAGAGTGGGATGAGGGGTGGCACTGCAGAAATCTGGGAGCTTTGCAGTTTTTAGTGGCTCCTGATGAAACTGGCCACCTGGGAGGAGTGAAAATGGGATGTTCCAGCTGTGTGCTGAGGGCAAGGTGATGCTGCTGGAGCAGTCCCTGGGGACCTGGCAGGGGCCAGGATAACAACCAGCCTTGCTGGGTTGGGAGGGAGTTCTGCCCCTGCCTGCACACCCAGTGGCTGGCTGATCCCTCATTAAACATTTAGCTCGGGCTCTATGAAAAACAGTTTGTTTTGTGTCTTTTTCTTTGAGATTTTTGTGTTTTTCTTTAATATGTGATTCTTTAACATCCCAGACTGGCGCCGCTCCCACTCGCAGGTGTGACTGATGCCCAGCCCCTCCCTCCCTGCCCAGTTTGCTGCTGCTGCTGCTGGGTGGGAGTGAAAAGTGGGTGTGAAATGCCCCTGGTTTGGTTTCTGCGCCTTGCTTCACTCCTGGCAGCGATGTGAGTGCAGCAGAATTCCCCAGTTATCCTCGGAAGGTCAAACTTCCAGTTCTGCTTTTGTAGAAGAGCTAAACCCTCTCAGGGTGTGTTACAAAGAGCAAAAATCCCCGTGTTTTAGCACTGATCCATTTCCACATCCAGCGATAGCATCGGGTTTAGAGCCCTCCCAGAGCCCTGGGGTGTGCCCTGAACGAGCTGCTGTGCAGAGCACCTGAGGAGAAAATTGGGATTGGTTTTGTTCTGCGTTGAGAAAACTCAATCCCCTTGGGTTTGCCCTCGGGCACAGCTGTGACCTGGGGGAGTGAAGTGAGGAGCTTTCCCTGCCCGGGCCCACCTGGGGCGGCGATGGGGGGCAGCTGTAGGTGGTTGGTTACCGTGGCCGCAGGTGAGGGCGTTCTGGGGTGATTGCCGGTGCCCAGGAGCCCGGGCCCGGCCGGGGAAGGGCAGGAGCCGTGGCGGCTGCGAGGAGCAGCGGGTGCGGGTGGGCTCCGTGCCCCGCTCCTGCCCCAGCGGTTCGTGCTGAGTGCGCCCCGGGCTTCCGACACAGGTACGCGGCCGAACGTGCGGGAGGAGCTGGGAATCTGTGCGGGACCCTGTGCTTCAGTGAGGGGGAGAGAATCTTGCCATGGTGTGAGTGTGGGGATTCTCTGCTGGCAGCTGCCAGGGCTGTGGGTGATGGAGAACGGGTCGGATCGTTCAGCGCCGTGGGTTTGCTGTGTCTGCTGGGTGCCGGGGATCCCCACGGGCTCAGGGATGTGAGCCGGAGCATTTGGTGCAATTCAGATAAAACCGGTTAAACCGGCGAGTCTGCACGGGCGCGTTTGCCGGGCCGGAGGGCGATGCTGATGCTCGGGAGCTGCTGTAACCGCGGGAATTCAATCGAGAAGCTGTGGGCAGCAGCCGGGGGCCGATGTGTCGCTGTCGGGGCGTTTTCCCGGCAGCAGGAGCGGCCGGAGGGTCCCCGCAGCCCCCGGTCCCCGGCGCTCCCCGCTAGGGGGGAGCCGCGCTCCGCGCTCCCGGCACCGAGCGGCGGCCGCGGCCGCTCCCGAGCCCCGCCGGGCACCGCGGGCGGCGAAATCCGGGCGGGAGTCCCGGCTGCGAGTCCCGGCTGTCACCGGGAAGTATCCCAAAAGGCAGCGGGGTGGGAGCGGGGGATGCAGCGAGGTGGGAGCTGCGGTGATGGAGAACGCCGGGGTGCGGGATCCGTGCCCCGGGCAGTGCCAGGGCTGTGCCCCGTGCCCAGGGCAGCCCCTGCGGGCCGGTGATGCCCCCGCAGCCCCCGGAGCGCTCGTTCCTGCCCGCAGGGAGGCGGTGGCTGCCTGGCCGTGCCCAGCCCGGCCCCGTGACCTTTCCCGTGCCGTTCCTGCCCGTGCTGCCGAGGCTCCGGGGCAGCTCCTCGCTGCCCGCCGGGTATTGGCAGTGCCAGTGAACGCCGGGGTATCGCTTACACCGAGCCCCGGCTCCCCAGGCTCCAAAGGCAGCGGGCAGGGACACCTTGCACAGCCGGGCTGAAGGTTCTCCAGGCCAGGTGCCAAAAACGTGTGCTGAGAGTTTCGGGGTGCAGAGCTGCCCGCCCTTGGCAGAACCTTGGCAGGGGTGACTGCAGGGATGCCCCAGGGATGCTGCAGCATTCCTTACACCGATGTTTCCCCTGGCAGTGCAGAGGTGTCCTGCTGGAACAAACACCTCCAGTCCCACAGATCAGGGCTGCAGAGCCGGGCTCTGAGCTTGGGCTCTGTTTTAACCCTCAGGCAGCTGCTCCCAGAGCCCTGCTCAGCCCCTTCACGTGTTCCTAGGCCATGGATTATCCACTGGTATGTGTTGAGGGCAGGGGAGCTAAGGGTTTAATAGGATCAGGTCTCATGTCTGGAGCAGCCAAAATAATTCATCAGCTTTGCTGGAAAAACAGGTGATCTGACCTTGCCAATGCCAAGCTCCACCGAGGCAGATCATAAAGGGTTTAGTGTTTAAGGAACATAGCTCCAAATAAGATATAAAATTGTTGGCATTGCCACTCTGTGGAATCCTCTGGGATTTGCCTCTGCCCAACCCTGCTGAACACACACACTTGCTCTTCAAACCTGCCCCGTTTTGAGCTTTGGAATATTCCAGAAATCTGCATCTGTTAGGAAGATGGCTGTGGAGCCAGAGCAGGGCGCTGGCTCTGCTGTGCTGTGTTTCCACACTGGAGTGGCTCCTGCTTTGCAGGACCTGGGCACTGTCAGTTCTGCCACCTGCCTGGTTCTGGCTCTAAACTGGGCCTTTTTAACAAATTGGGTTTGGTGTTTCTTGTAGTGTTTTGCTTCTGCAGCACCAGCAATGTCCGTGGCACAGAAATTCCTGCCCCGAGAGTTCTGGGCTGTGTCAGGGGCAGGACAAAACCCCTGGGCAGGGCAGGAGGGTCAGGGCAAACCAGTGAGAGCAGCAGGCTGAGCTCAGCAGTGCTCGGGGGTCCCACAGCAACTCGGGGTTTGCAGTTTCCCCATCCCCAGCAGTGATTTGGGCTGTGCCCGTGCTCGGGGTCCCGCAGCAGCCCCGGTGCCTCAGCTGCCCTTGGCTCCGTGTGTCCCCTGTGCTGTTGCTGCTGCCTCTCTGCATATTGCAGGCTCATTCTGATGTGCGCTAATGCTATTATCCTGCAGAAATTGAAATCAAGTCTGAACCTATAATGTTTCACTGGGAGGGAATTGGGGTTATATATTCCTGTGTACAGCAGCATTCTATTTCAGTCATAGCATTTAATTATGATTGGTGTGTTAGTGCCCACCAGAGCATAACAAATTGTCATTATGTTATTCTGCTGAGTCTAATTTAATTGGCAAGTTGTCACAAAAGCAATTATCCATCATTTATTTTGTTGCCATAACCACATCTTGGAGAGCACCTGCTGTCTGAAGTGGAAAGGCTCTGCAGTCTCTTGGTCCTGGATTTCTTCCACTTGCCTGACACAAAGACACCATTTCCTCCTCTGATTTAAAAACACGTTCCTGGTTTCCCAGCGTGGGCTGGGGATGCTGTGGGGATGCTCTGTGCAGGTGGAGCCCTGTTGGGACATCCCAGGGCTGCTGTGACCCTTGGGGACAGCCCAGGGCAGTGTCAGGGGTGCTGCTCAGGTGTGGGAGCCTCTCCTCACTTCTGCAGAGCTGGGATGGGCTAGGGAGAGAAAGGAAAACTCTAAACCAGACATTCCCTGCCTGGAGTAAATACAGTTCTTGGCTTCTTGCAAATAATTTTGGGTAAAACCAGGGAGTGGGGGGAAGCCCCTGAGCTGCTGGTGTTTTATTTTGGTGTCTAAACACACAGAGGTGTTTGGGGGAGCAGCAGGGCTGCAGGCCCTGGGAGCCTGGTCGGTTCTGGAGCTGTCAGATAAGGAACAGGCGCCCAGGTTCGGGGCTGGTGCTGTCCATGCCCAGCCTGGGGTGCCCTGGGGCCCCTCGGCTCCCCTGCTGCCCTTCCCTGGCTCCAGGGCCGCTGGAATCCATCCCAGAGCCGGGCTCAGATGAGGCATCTGCGCTCTGGGGAGATCGGGAGCTGGCAGGGGAGATTAGTGGTGCTCACAATCCAGCGGGCAAAGCAATCTCAGACTTCCCGAGAGCAGCCCCCAAGTGCTGATTTTCTCCTTCCTGAGGCGGCACGCGGCTGTGACCTGTTCGCTCCTGAGATTTTGGAGATTGCAGCCCAAAATCCTGCAAGGCTAATGCAGACTCATGAACTCAAAGCCTGTGACTCACTGTGATAAATGGGTAAATAAATGAAAATCTGTTCTGATGTCTGTATTTCTGTGAGTTCCTCCCCTCTCCGCCCTGTCTGTAATCTCTTCCCCTCTGGTAGTTCTGATTAGCTGCTAATGAGGAAAGATGATTTTGTAGTTAAAGCACAGAGAGAGAGAGAGAGGGTTTTGTTCCTAGTTCTGCTTTTTTAAAATTCTCCCTTCCATGCCTTGATTTTCCCAATCTGTGGGCCTGGATGGTGTTGATTTAAGGTGGTGTGAAGTTAAATTAATCCACATTTGCAAACCAATTTGTTTCAAAGGGAGGGGTACAGAGACTTGGAAAGGAGGGATGATAAATCGTCCCTCCTGCTGAAGATGAGCACTGTCCTTGTCTCATCTCCCAGCAGTGACAACCTGGAGCTGGCCAAGCTCTGTGCCTGCAGGTACTTGTGTGTCTGATCCATGGGTGAAATTCCCCGCCACGGAGGAGGCACCGTGGAAGGGCTGAGCGTGATAAACAACTCGTTGTAATGTATTATTTAGCAAATTATAATGAAAAGCAGAAAATACGCAGAGGGGAGCAGACAAATGCGTTCCCCAGCTGGCAACTTACTGATGGTTTAGAGCCAGAGAATGGATATTTAAGAGCGTTTGGGAATTTCCACGGCTTCCCCTGGAGATAAATCACCTTTCTGCAGATGGATTTACTGGGTGCCCTGCTGCTGGGTTTGACCCTGGGGGAGGAAATCTCCCCAAGAGCTGGGGAGGGGAGCGGACCCGAGCTCTGTGTCCTGCCACGAACCAGAGCTGCTCCCCAGGAGGGAGATCTCCGGGATTCCCTTGGTCCTGCAGCTCCTGGCTGCGGGCGGGAGGGACGGGGACGGTCCCGGAGCAGCGGCTTGGAGCGAGGCGGGGGGACGGGGGCCGAACCCCGGCCTTCCTTCCCGGGCAGCGATTCCCGGCTCTCCATCCTTCCTGGGCCGAGTTTTCCCGGCTCTCCATCTCGAGCAGAGTTTTCCCGGCTCTCCAGGTCTCCTGGGCAGAGTTTTCTCGGCTCTCCATCCTTTCCCGGGCAATTTTCCCGGCTCTCCAGGTTTCCTGTTTCCCGGCTCTCCATCCTTTTTGGGCAGAGTTTTCCCGGCTCTCCATCCATCCCGAGCAGGGTTCTCCCGGCTCTCCATCCCAGGCAGTGATTCCCCGGCTCTCCATCCTTTCCCGAGCAGTGATTCCCCGGCTCTCCAGGGTTCCCGTTGTCCCGGCTCTCCGGGTTTCCCGTTTTCCCGTCTCTCCAGGTTTCCCGTTGTCCCGGCTCTCCATCCTTTCCCGGGCAGTTTTCCCGGCTCTCCAGGTTTCCCGTTGTCCCGGCTCTCCGGGTTTCCCGTTCTCGGTCCCCGCCGGTGCCGGTGCCGCGGTGGCACCAGGGGGTGCTGCCTGATCGCGCTCGGCGCCGCCACGGGCAGAGCAGCGGCAAGGTGACTCTCCTTTACCTGTTTGCTGTTTTTTTTCCCCGCTGTTATCTCGGTTTGAGCGCTCCCATCTCCTCCCCGGCCGGACAGCGCTGCCGGGCGGGTTCCCGTGGCCGCGTCCCGGGCGATGCTCTCCGCTCCTCGCGGTGAGACATTGACAAATCCGCGCTCCGGAGCGGGGACAGCGCATCCGTGCCGGGCTGGGCTGTGCCTGCCGGCCCGGGGGCACCGCACGGCTCTGCCTGGCACGGCCGCAGCCCCGGGGCCATCCCGGGCCGTCCCCTGCGCTCTCCCGATGCTCCGGACGCTTTTCCAGCCGAGCTGGAGCTGCCTCGGAGGAGCCAGCGCGGGGTCTGAGCGCTGAATTTCCTGCTGGTGGTCGGCCCGGGGCTCCCGAGGTCCCCTTTGGGCTGGGTTTGTCCCCTTTGGGCTGGGTTTGTCCCGGGGCTGGGTTTGTCCCGGGGCTGGGTTTGTCCCAGGGCTGGGTTTGTCCCGGGGCTGGGTTTGTCCCGGGGCTGGGTTTGTCCCGGGGCTGTACGGAGGGGAGAAGGAAGATAAGAGACTCGGAGAGAACTTGGCTGGGTGACTGAGATAAATTCACCGCGCTGCAGGAAATCGAAATGTGAAATAAAGATCTCAAGCCAGTGAAATATTTAAAAAGATACAGAAGTTGGGTGTGCATGGGAGCCGCCGGGACCGGCCCTTATCAATCCATCACCGGCCTGGCTGGATTTTATAAAAGATAATAGGGTGGAGGGAGAATTGAAATAGAAACTATCCATTACCGGCGCCTGAATGACAGGTTCTCTGTGCAAAGTAAGATCATAATTAACAGCAGAGAGACTGAAAGTTTTCTGCTTTCTGCTGCTCTTTGTTTTCCTTCCTGGCACTGTGGGGCAGGGTGGGCACACGGAGGGGCCCAGGGGGAATTTCTGCGGTGCCACAGCCTCTGCTCCGGGTACTTTCCGTGTGTCTTTATTGAGGGGCTCTCCAAAACGGCAGCTTTAAAAAATGTTCTTGATTTTGCAATTCCTTGGGTTAAACAGGTTATCTGAGCTCCACCTTTTGCTACTGATCGCTCTTTATTTTCTCCAGCCCCCAAAAATACAGCCAAGATGACCAGCCCTGCTCTGTGGGACACAGGGAGGGTTGGAATAGCAAGTCACAGCTTCTTAACCCCTTTCTTTGCTCTGCTCCAAGCCCCGTCTGCAATTTCTGCTGATGAAATCCTCGTTAACACCCGCAGGAGCCAGGTTGTGTTCCCTGCCTTTAAAACGTCCTTCAAAGCACAAAGGCCCTGCTGAAAGCGCCTCCGAATGTTTTTGCTCCTGGCTCATTTAATTTGGGAGCAGCGGCAGGAGCGCTGCTGCCATTGCTCCCGGTATTTGGGAATGTGAAATTGCAACGAGGAGAGGAATTAGCGGAGCACTCGGAGTTGCAATAAGCGTAGATTGGGTGGATTGAAATGCCGGGGAGCTGTGAGCAGGCATGGCCAGCCTGACAGGGAAACCATCTATACAGGCTAAATGGAAGAACTGAGAGAAAGGGCAAACTCAGGCTCGTGGTGCTGGGAAGGAAACCATCCTAATTTGCTCGTGTTTAGTAACCCGAGGCATAATTAATGGCATGAGAAGGGGCGTTTGGAGAAATGTGCCTGTTGTGCAAGGCTCCATCTCTGCACGCAGCGTCATCCCACAGCCGGGCTCCGGAGCTGCTGCAGGTTTGCTCGGCACCCAGAGCCAACCGAGCCCCTCCATCCTCCAGGGGCTCGGGGTGCCGGGCAGGGCGCTGGGTCGCTCTGTGACCCTCGTTCCTCCCTCCAGGGAGGAGTCCCGGCGGTTCCAGGGGGCTGGATGGTCTCGGGTGTCCCTCTCAGCCCGGAGCATCCTGTGGTTCTGTGGCTCCGTGACCTTGGGCAGGGCAGCGCTGGGTCCCGGTGCTCCGGGAGGCGATGTGCGAGCGCAGCCCCGCCAGGTTCTCATGCACAGCGGGCTGGAGCGGGCTCGTTTCTGAGCTGGGATGGCTTAAAAACGCCCAGGGTAGAGGAAACGGACACATCACCGTTGTTATCTCCATCTCTGAAGATAACGCGCTGGGATGCGCTCCGGGATGGGCGCAGGTGTGCGGGGAAGCTGCCCCGTGGCCTTCGGGTTTGGAAATGAGGCCGGCAGAGCTGGCGCTGCTCCGGCGCGTTAATTGGGCGCGTTAATTGGGCGGCAACCTTCGCACAACCTTTAGCAAACCCTCGGCTGTGCCACCCCGCCGCCCGGGCACAGAGCATCGCTCGGGGCAGGGTCCTTGGGCTGGGGGAGATGGGGGGGCCTGGCGCACCCAAAGACTTGTGCGACCCCTAAACTGCGCTGCCAGGGCTCGGTCTGGTTCCCTCCTGCTTCCCTCGGGGCTGGGCAGGGAGAGCCCCGATCCCCCGGGGCTGGGCTGGGGTGGCGGAGCCCCCCTGTGCCCCCAATGCCCCCCGTGCCCCCCGTGCCCCCCGTGCCCCCCTCGGCAGCCCCTCCTCGCCCTGGAATCAATCCCAGCGCCGCCAGATTGCCTTGTCCGTTCCAATGATCTTTAACTCCGTTTTTCCCCGAGCATTCAGCGGCGCTTTCTCCTCGCCCAGGTGGTCTTTTCCCATTTCGCTCCCCGCGGTCCCGGCGCCCAGGGCAGTCACATCTCATCACGCCTTTTCTCAGGCCATTTGTAGCTGCGGCTTTTCCCGTCGCCATCGATTGAGCCGCAGCCTCTGGGCACGAAACTCAGCCCTGGGAGCCTCAGCGGGGGAAATGCGAACCCTGCCCGCCGCTTCTGGTGCTCCCCGATTTCCTATCCCTTAAAACAGCTTCTTCCTAGAGGCACTGCTGGAAAGCAGAGGCAAATGTGGATTTTTAGGAGAGACTTAGCGGCTGCTGAGGAGGTAAGGACTGAGAACCTGCAGCAATACTGCTCTCCCAAAGGCTGAATAATAATAGAGTAAGTGGATATTGGGAAGGGATTCTCCCTGGGAGGGTGGGCAGGCCCTGGCACAGGGTGCCCAGAGCAGCTCTGGCTGCCCCTGGATCCCTGGCAGTGCCCAAGGCTGGGTTTGACAGGGCTGGGAGCAACTGGGACAGTGGGAGGTGTCCCTGGATGGGCTTTGAGGTCCTTCCAACCCAAACCATTCCATGATTCTATGATTACAATAATGAGAATTTATTAAATATCAAGAGCATCCTTGGGCCACCTTTCCCACTGATCCTGCTCCCCTCTGAGCGAGGTGTCCCTGCCCCTCCCCGGTGCTGGAGGGGATTTCTGTCCCTCCCCAGCCCGGGGGAGGATACCCAGAGCCCCTTCTGCTCCCAGCCCTTCTGTGGTCCATGCTCATTAAAACAACAGCTTTTCTCTGGCCCTCAGCTCGCCCAGGCTGCACCCTGGACTGAAAATCACTGAGCAGCAGATTGCAAAACGCAGGATTGTCTGTGCTGTGTATCAATAAAAAAGACAAATACCAGGATATGGGAATAAAAGATCACTTAATTGGGAGTGCATCCTGTCTCCCCACACCGAGCATCAACTCAGCAAAACCCTTTAAGTGTGTGATTAAATATAAAGTGTCTCCTCAGCCCCTGGCTGCTCAGCGGAGCAGTTCAGCGGCGCTGAGGTGTTTGCTGAGCGGGGCTTTGCTGTCTCCCTGCCTTTCCTAGGGCACCAGAATTAAACCCACGCCGCTATCACCTATTAATAAGGCAGCAAGTGGCCACAGCAGCCCTTGTGCAGAGCAACGGAGCTCATCATTTTTCTGTATAGGAGCAATTAAGCTGCACCAGGAGGCCTGTGTCTTTATATCATCACCTAATGGCAGTGCAGAAGTATTCCAGGGGAGGAGAGGGGGGGAAAATCGCATCCATATTTAATTGGTAAAGTTATCACCTTCGCTTCAGAGCCCGGACTTGCAGCCCTTTGGCCAAGTTCCAAGGCAGATCCATTTCCCCCGGCTGGGAAGCGAGGAAAGTGTCCTCACATTGTGCTTCTGCAACAAAACAGCGTTTGAGGGCTCCTGAGTGTGCTCCCAACTGCGGTAAATAACGGATGGTCTCTGTTCTCCGCGGCAAATGAAGATATCTTTGAGCTGTTAGGTTCCTTTCGGGTTTTTTTAAGGAAATTATTTGTCTTATTATTATTCTCCAGCCCCACACTTGCACGTCAGATTAAATTTTTTATTGCGCTAAACCGCAGAGCCATCTGGAGCCCCTCACATCCCAGAGCAGCCTGGCCCTTCCCTTCCCTTCCCTTCCCAGCCCTCTGATTCCTCCCAAGCCCTTTATTTTTATGGCAAATTGTGCAGTTTCCATCCGGGTGTCCCTGGGGGTGATCCCTGTTTGGCACCCCTGGCTGGGCAGGGGGCAGTGCCAGGCTCGGGCTCTCCTTGGCCATTGAGATCCCTCCTTTTGCAGCTCCTGCCCCGGGGATGGGCAGGGACACCTCGCTCAGAGGGGAGCAGCAGGGAGCCTGCAGGGCAGGGCACGAGCAGTGGGAAAGGCGGCCCAAGGATGCTGCTTGATATTCAATATATTCTCATTATTGTGATCGCAGAATCAGGGGACGGTTTGGGCTGGAAGGGACCTCAAAGCCCATCCAGGGACACCCCTGCCATGAAATGAACTGAAATCATTTCGTTTCTGTCCTTGTGCCCTCCTCTCTCCCTACCCGGTGGAGATGGGGGGCCCCAGGTGTCACTGTGTACCTGCCCAGGTGTCACCGTGTCCCTCCCTGGGTGTCACAATGTCCCTCCCAGGTGCTCCAGTGTCCCTCTCTGGGTGTCACCGTGTCCCTTCCTGGGTGTCACAATGTCTCTCCCAGGTGTCACCGTGTCCCTGCCTAGGTGCCACAATGACCCTGCTCAGGTGTCACCACGTCCTTCCCCAGGTGCTCCAGTGTCCCTCCCCAGGTGTCACTGTGTCCTTCCCCTGGGTGCCACCATGTCCCTGCCTGGATGCCACCCTGTCCCTCCCCAGGTGCCACCATGTCGCTCTCCGGGTGTCACCGTGTCCCTGCTTAGGTGCCACAATGTCCCTGCCCAGGTGTCACTGTGTCCCTGCCTGGGTGCCACCCTGTCCTTCCCAGGTGTCACAGTGTACCTGCCCAGGTGCTCCAGTGTCCCTCCCCAGGTGTCACCATGTCCCTCTCTGGGTGTCACAACGTTCCTGCCCAGGTACCACAAGGTCCCTGCCCAGGTGTCACCATATCCTTCCCCATGTGCCACCCTGTCCCCCGGTGGCTCCTGCCCCCCGAGTGCCAGCAGAGCCCGCTGTTCCTGCCGGGGCTGTCCCCATGGTGTGCCCGGTGGCAGCGGTGGCAGTGCCAGCTCACAGCCAGGGAGCCCGAGCAGCTCTGGCCCTTGCTCTGCCCCTGGTGGGCACCAGCAGCCCCAGGAGAGAGGCCCCGAGCTGCTGCCCCCTCTTGGCTCGGCCCCAGCCCTGCCCAGCTGGCAGCGCCCTCTGGGAGTCAGGGAAAGAGCAGAAAAGAGAAAAAGGAGAGGGGAGATATCGATGACTTCCATCTCCTCGAGCCCAGTAACTAGTTTTTGACACTTCTCTGCCACTCCAGCTTCACAAAGCCACAGCTCTCTGAAGATTAATTGATGTAGGCCACTCAACCTATTTTCAAATCCCTTTCAGTTACCATTTAAAACCTTCTGATTTATTTTTTTTGATAAAGTCACCGAGGCTTTTTATGGATTCTCAAATGATTGTCCAGCTTGACAAATTGGATTCTTAAAGCCGGTTCTTTCAAGAAAAGGATGTGGTCTGACAAGACAAGAAACAGCTCATCTTTGAGACGGGGGGATAAATAAAAAAAATAAAATAAAATCCCATTCTTCCAGTCAGGTGTAGCTCAATGGGTGTCTTGCTCCTGGCTGATAATCTTATCTGGCCCTGATGGGAAGGGACCCACACAAAGGGGCCCGGCCGGGCTGCGGGGCTGATACGCTGCTGATGGATCGTTCTGTCCGGGCTGCAGGTGATTAATGCCGGGGGAGCCGAGCCCTGCCCGCTCCTGAGCCCGATGGAGCCGCTGCTGAGCCCGATGGAGCCGCTCCTGAGCCCGATGGAGCCGCTCCTGAGCCCGATGGAGCGGCTGCTGAGCCCGATGGAGCCGCTCCTGAGCCGGATGGAGCGGCTGCTGCACCCCCGGGGCTGTGTCCCCATCCTGTGCTGCCTTTGTGGGGCTGTGTCCCCTCCCTGTGCTGCCTCTGTGGGGCTGTCCCCAAACTCTGCTGCCTCTGTCCCCTCCCTGTGCTGGGGTTCCTGGGGCAGTCCTGGCCGTCTGTGCCCCCCTGGCTGCTCAGGGACCTGCGGTGCCACCTGGGCTCTGTGAGGATCCGCATCTGCGGGGATGGGGCAGGGCAGCCGTGTGATGTCCTGGCCTTGTCACCCCCGCACAGGGACAGGGCTGGAGGCTGTCCCTGTCCCTGCAGGGCAGGTGGGGCGAGGTGAGCTTCACTGTCCCTCCCACCCTCCCCGTTCCGTGCCTGCCACACCTGGTCACGGCCACCGAGGGTCCCTTGGAGAGCAGGGCCACCGTGGTGTCACCCTGGCCCTGTGTCACCCCAACATTGTGTCACCCTTACCCAGTGTCACCCTGGCATGGTGTCACCCTGACCCAGTGTCACTCTGACCCAGTGTCACCCTGACCCAGTGTCACCCTGACCCTGTATCACCCTGGCACGGTGTCACCCCAACATTGTGTCACCCTGACCCAGTGTCACCCTGGCATGGTGTCACCCTGGCATGGTGTCACCCTGGTTCAGTGTCACCCCAACCCAATGTCACCCTGACCCTGTGTCACCCTGACCTGGTATCACCCTGACCTGCTGCCACCCCGGCATGGTGTCACCATGGCATGTTGTCACCCTAACATGGTGTCACCCTGGTTCAGTGTCACCCTGACCCTGTGTCACCCTGGCATGGTGTCACCCTGACCCAGTGTCACTCTGACCCAGTGTCACCCTGGCATGTTGTTGCCCTAACATGGTGTCATCCTGGTTCAGTGTCACCCCAACCCAATGTCACCCTGACCCTGTGTCACCCTGACCTGGTGCTACCCTGGCACGGTGTCACCATGGCATGGTGTCACCCTAATGTGATGTCACCCTGACTCTGTGTCACTCTGGCACAGTGTCACTTTAACATGGTGTCACCCCGGCACATCACATCACCCTGGCCTGGTGTCACCCTGGCCCTGTGTCACCCTGGCCCAGTGTCACCCTAACACGGTGTCATCCTGGCCCTGTGTCACCCTGGCCGTGTCACCCTGCTGGCCATGCAGGGACCCCTCAGTGCCACCAGGCGCAGGCACAGCCCTGGCAGGCAGGGTAGGGCACAAACCCTCTCTAAGTGAAGCTTTTCATTTTTAACTGAGTGCCTCCCCTGTGAGCGTTCCCCTGAATCACGGGAATCCTCCCAGCCCCTGCTCTCCGCGCCGAGCAGCTCGGGGCGATGCTTTGTATCTTATTACGGTTATTTATTACAGTGTCCAGTCCGGTTCTGTAGCACAGGGAGATCATTAACCTCTCCTGCAGTAAAGAGAGCTCTCCGTGTTGTTTTCAAAGCCATTAAAGCTTTGAAAATGCCTCTTTCTTATTTTATTTTTAAACTGGAGAACCTACAGGGCTGCAGAACAAACTGCTGACACAGGCTGGTGAAGGGAGGGAGCACAGACCCTCCTGCTGAGTCCCAGGAATTGCAGAGTTTGGTTTGTTAGAAACACAAATCCCAGGAATTGCAGGCTGAGCTGGGAGCCAGGAAGGAGTTTTTGGTTTGTTAGGAAGTTTGGTTTGTTAGTTTTGGTTTGTTTGGGGTGCTGGGCAGACCCTGATGGTTCTGTAGCTCCTCCATCCCCAGTCCCAGGAATTCTATAGCCCCTCCATCCCCAGGAGCTCTGCATCTCCTCCATCCCCAGTCCCAGGGGTTCTGTAGCTCCTCCATCCCCATCCCCAGGAGCTCTGCATCTCCTCCATCCCCAGTCCCAGGGGTTCTGCATCTCCTCCATCCCCAGTCCCAGGGGTTCTGCAGCTCCTCCATCCCCAGTCCCAGGGGTTCTGTAGCTCCTCCATCCCCAGGAGCTCTGCATCTCCTCCATTCCCATCCCCAGGGGTTCTGCGTCTCCTCCATTCCCAGTCCCAGGAATTCTGTAGCTCCTCCATCCCCAGTCCCAGGGGTTCTGTAGCTCCTCCATCCCCAGGAGCTCTGCATCTCCTCCATTCCCATCCCCAGGAGCTCTGCATCTCCTCCATCCCCAGTCCCAGGAATTCTGCATCTCCTCCATTCCCATCCCCAGGAGTTCTGCATCTCCTCCATCCCCAGTCCCAGGAATTCTGCATCTCCTCCATTCCCATCCCCAGGAGCTCTGCATCTCCTCCATCCCCAGTCCCAGGGGTTCTGCATCTCCTCCATCCCCAGGGGTTCTGTAGCTCCTCCATCCCCAGGGGTTCTGCAGCTCCTCCATCCCCAGTCCCAGGAATTTCATAGCCCCTCCATCTCCAGGAGCTCTGCATCTCCTCCATCCCCAGTCCCAGGGGTTCTGCATCTCCTCCATCCCTAGTCCCAGGGTTCTGTCCCGTGTCTGGTGCTGCCTGAGAGCCAGTCCCATCACAGCTTGGGCAGTTTCCCTCCCACCCCGGGCCCCCTTGGCTGCAGAAGTGTTTCTGGCTCAGGCTGCACCGTGTGGGAGCAGAGTGACCCCGTTTCTCCCCAGGAGCCCCCAGCCCCGGCTGCTGGGCTGGTGCTGGGCTCATGGAGGGAAGGAACAGGAGCTGGAGATCAGAGAGGAAACTAGGCCAGAAAAGGCAGCAGATAGTTTGCAAAAGGATGATCCAAGCAGCTTTGATATGGATGTGCTCCCTCCTGGAGCAGCTCTTTATCAGTGTCAGGAGATGACAAACGAGGCGGGGAAGGCGCGGGGCTCCTGCAGCTGCAGCACCCAGGGAAGGCTGCGGGTACCAGCAGCTCCCACCCCAATTAATCACGGACAGAAGGCATCGTCTGCTCCTCTCAGAGCACCACAACCGAGCCAGGGGAGAGGAGGAAGAGGAAAATTGCACGTGGGCACTTTTGGGAATGCTCGTCCCCATCCTGGCAGGGGCAGCAGGACAGGTTTGGTGGGAAAAGCAGGAGCTGCCCTGGAGGCAGCAGCAGCCAGACAGGCACTGGGAGCTGGAATTGTCCCTGCAGGTGCTGCCAAGCCAAGGGTGGCACAAACCAACAGGGCAGGTTAAAAAGGAAATTGAAAAAAGAGGAAAAATCAAACCAGAGATTTTTACCGTTACCTCGTCCTCTTTTTTTTTTTTTTTTTTTGAAGAGTTCCCTTGAAGCCTTGTCTATATAAATGTTGAATTATATGGTTCTTTGACTCTTTACTAGAAATTGCTCTGAATTACTTTTTTTTTATATAATCTGTTCCATTTCCAGCACTCTGCCATGTCTTGCAGAGGAATATCTGGAGCTGTTGACTGGCTCATTCTCCTGCTGCCAGGCAGCCTCTAATAAAGTTGCCCTCTGGTTGCACTGCAGGGCAGCAATCTGTAATGAAAATTTTATACAAGTGGCTGGGAAATGGAGTTGGAATATCTGGGTTTCAAGTATGATTTCATAATACTCCAGGCATATATATATATACACATATATTTTTATTTATCTATATATATACACACACATATGATGTTTGGGGATTTGGAATCATTTCCCAACAACCATGTTTTCCTTAAACCCCTTCCTGATGAGATCAGTGGGAATGTTGGTGATTCAGACCTCCCCCTTGGAGCCCTCCAGTGATGGTGTGAATTTGGGAACCAGAACTGCCCTGATGCTGTAACTTGAATTTTTTGGGCATGCACTGCCATGGAATACGGCTGGAGCTGGGGTCTTTAGGAAGGAAGCACTGGTGCTTGTCTCCTTCCTTCCTGTGTCCGTGTTTAAATATTCCTCACAGTGCTTTATGCATTCCTCATAGTGGTTTATGTATTCCTCATGGTGGTTTAAACATTCCTCATGGTGCTTTGGGCACTGTCCATCCGTGGGGATCCTTCCTTGTCCCCTCTGTGTGTCCCCATGTGCTGCTCATCCAGGCAGGTTCCCTGGGATGTGATTCCTGGTGGGATGGGGCCATTGTGGTGTCCTTCCCCCTGGAGATGTCACTGGCACATGGGCAGGGATCTGGGCCAGGATCCGGGCAGGGATCTGGGCTGGGATCGGGGCTGGGATCTGGGATCTGGGCAGGGATTTGGGTGGGATCTGGGCTGGGATCTGGGCCGGGATCCGGGCAGGGATCCGGGCAGGGATCTGGGCAGGGATCTAGGCCGGGATCTGGGCCAGGATCTGGGCAGGGATCTGGGCTGGGATCGGGGCTGGGATCGGGGCAGGGATCTGGGCTGGGATCTGGGCTGGGATCTGGGCAGGATCTGGGCTGGGATCTGGGCTGGGATCTGGGCAGGGATCTGGGCTGGGATCTGGGCAGGGATCTGGGCAAGGATCTGGGCTGGGATCTGGGCAGGGATCTGGGCAGGGATCTGGGCAGGGATCTGGGCTGGGATCTGGGCTGGGATCTGGGCCGGGATCTGGGCTGGCACCTGGGCAGGGATCTGGGCAGGGATCTGGGCAGGGATCTGGGCTGGGATCTGGGCTGGGATCTGGGCAGGGGTTTGGGCTGGGATCTGGGCTGGGATCTGGGCTGGGATCTGGACAGGGATCTGGGCTGGGATCTGGGCTGGGATCTGGGCAGGGGTTTGGGCTGGGATCTGGGCTGGGATCTGGGCTGGGATCTGGGCAGGGATCTGGGCAGGGATCTGGGCTGGGATCTGGGCTGGGATCTGGGCAGGGATTGGGGCAGGGATTTGGGTGGGATCTGGGCAGGGATCTGGGCAGGGATCTGGGCTGGGATCTGGGCCGGGATCTGGGCCGGGATCTGGGCTGGGATCTGGGCTGGGATCTGGGCTGGGATCCGGGCTGGGATCTGGGCAGGGATCTGGGCTGGGATCTGGGCAGGGATCTGGGCTGGGATCTGGGCTGGGATCTGGGCAGGGATCTGGGCAAGGATCTGGGCTGGGATCTGGGCAGGGATCTGGGCTGGGATCTGGGCCGGGATCTGGGCCGGGATCTGGGCTGGGATCTGGGCTGGGATCTGGGCTGGGATCCGGGCTGGGATCTGGGCATGGATCTGGCCTGGGGTCTGGGCAGGGATCTGGGCTGGGATCTGGGCAGGGATCTGGGCTGGGATCTGGGCTGGGATCTGGGCAGGGATCTGGGCAGGGATTTGGGTGGGATCTGGGCAGGGATCTGGGCAGGGATCTGGGCTGGGATCTGGGCCGGGATCTGGGCCGGGATCTGGGCTGGGATCTGGGCTGGGATCTGGGCTGGGATCCGGGCTGGGGTCTGGGCAGGGATCTGGGCTGGGATCTGGGCAGGGATCTGGGCTGGGATCTGGGCTGGGATCGGGGCAGGGATCGGGGCAGGGATCTGGGCTGGGATCTGGGCCGGGATCTGGGCAGGGATCTGGGCTGGGATCTGGGCTGGGATCTGGGCTGGGATCGGGGCAGGGATCTGGGCTGGGATCTGGGCAGTCCATCCTTCCCAGCCACCGCTGTTTGGATTTGGCACATCCATGCTGCACACGCAGCCCCAGCCCTCTCTGGGGCTGATCAATATTTGATGTGGAATTTACCAAGATTGACTCGAGGATGCGTTTAAAATTGGAGCTTTAGCCGTGGGTGGCAATTTCCGAGTCGCAGCCGTGCAGTTTGATTATTTAGAGAGACGGCATTTTGCACATTTAAAATAATCCTCGGGACCGCGGGGCTGTGGCAGCCCCTCCTCCCCTAAACTGTTGACTTTGCAGTGGTTTTGTTTGTTGATGTTCAATATTAATCACGCTGGTGCTGCCTGGGCTGGGCTGACGGGCTCAGGGGGTTGCTGGGTGCAGCTCTTTTGGGGTTTCACTGTGGGGTGTTTTGCAAAGGGAGCTTGTGCAGGGCACCCTGGCTGTGCCTGCTCCCTGTGGGCTGTGCCAGGCTGGGCCAGCGCCCTGCAGCACAGGCAGGGATGCAGAACTGTTTGGGGACATCAGTTCTGGGGCTGGAAGTGTTCCAGACCGGGCTGGATGGAGCTCTGAGCAGCCCGAAGCGTCCCTGCCATGCCAGGGAATGGGATGATCTTTACCCACAGCGTTCTGTGAGTCCCTGATATTCAGGCCGGGTGGGTTTCGGGGCAGAGCCCAGGCTGTGCATCCCCACCCTGGGCCAGGCTGGCTCTGTGCTCCCTGCCCAAGCTCCGGCTGTCCCCTCATCCCCCGGCCAGTTCTGCACTCCCAGAATCGCTGCTCCCAGATTTCCCAGGGGGAATCGCTGCTCTGGGGGCTCCTGGGTGCCCTCGGGGATCCGGGAGAGCTCTTTCTGTGCCTGGACCATGGTGGGACGGGGCTGAGCTGCTGCTGCCATCCCAGGGCACCCGGCCCGGCCCTGTGCCCACCGTGGGGCCAGACTGCTGCTCGTCCAGGAGAAATGCAAATCCGGGACAATCAGCCTCTGCGGCACAAAGTGGGGTGTGATGAAATCCAATCAGTTAATAACCCCTCACAGCACTGGGAGAATTGCGGATGAATGTGCTCTTAAATAACTTTTTTTTTTTTTTCCTCACCAGAATGATTCCCCTGCGATTTTTTTTCTGAAAACACCCCTGTTTTGGTTTGTGTCTGGCAGGAAGGGCCGCTGGGCTCAGGGTCAGAGCCAGGGGCTCTCAGCAGAGCTCTGCCGCGGCATCCTCCTGCAGTTTTGGCTGCTGAGGAGGCACCGAGGCAGCTCCCTCCTCCTGGGGGTGCCCTGGGGGTGCCCGGGGTTCCCTGGCCCTGAGCCCTGCGGTGAGGAAGAGGAGGCTGCGGGACCCGCAGGGCAATCCAGGCTCGTTTGTGCATTTGCCATCCGGAGCAATTTCCCGCACGGCTTTTCCCCCGCGGCAGGGCCGGCTGGGAGGGGAGCAGAGCGCTCGGTGCCCGATGGTGGGTGTGCTCCTGAGGGAAGGGGAGCGGAGCTCTCGGTGCCCGATGGTGGGTGTGCTCCTGAGGGAAGGGGAGCGGAGCTCTCGGTGCCCGATGGTGGGTGCGCTCCTGAGGGAAGGGCAGCAGAGCTCTCCGTGCCCATGAGGGCGCTGGGGATGGTGGGGATGCTCCTGCAGGGAAGGGGAGCAGAGCTGTCCGTGCCCGATGGTGGGGATGCTCCTGCAGGGAAGGGGGGCCCTGCCTGGCTCCAGGGTCACCCCTGCCCAGGGCCCTGTGCCCGTTCTGTGCCCTGCGCGGGATGCGGGAAGGGGCATCTCTGGGCATCTCTGGGTTTGTGCGCAGCTCCTGGCGCTCTGCAGGGGCTGCGCTGCTGCCTGGAGAAAACACCACAGACTGGGGAAAAAAATCTCACTTAAGTCTTTGCAAAGCCATAGATAATGCACTCTGAGAGTGAACAAGCAGGATGAAAAATAATTGCACTCCTATTTTTTCTCCAGCTTTTCTTATCAACGACTTTATCACCTTTGGTTTTATTTTACACCTTATTTAGACTTTACTGTAATCCCAGCTATTTCACCATTGACACCTCCTTAATACCTTGTCTAACACCTCTGACACCTCTGGCTAATGCTCAGGCCCTGCTCCAGCGAGGAGCAGGAACAGAAAAGAGCTGAAACGGAGAGAGGGAAAAATTATTTACTGGCCAGGCTGTGTGAATAATAAGCGGCGAGGAGGAGGTGGGGGGCCAGGCTCCCGTGCAGCTGAACTCTGCTGTGTGCCCCATCCGTCTCCATCGGCCCCTCCAGCCAGAGCTCCGCGGGAAGGGCAAGGCAGAGGATTTATTGTTCATGGGAAACTGCGGCCGAGAAAGGCTCAGCTCTGTGAACTGAGGCGAATTCATTCCTCTCACTTGGGCACCCTGCGCCACTTCAGCCCTGTTTGAAATATTCCCGATCCGTGGGTGCTGCTGGTGTTGGCCCTGAGCATCCCCTGCTGCCCCTGGCTCTGCACGGGGCTGGGGCTTCCCCCTGCCGGGCAGCCCCGAGGGTGTTTTGGGGCTGATTCTCCCTTGGAGGCCAGGGAAGGTCCCGCTGTCAGTGGGACCCCTCCTTTGCTGCATTGAGAGCTCTGTCAGACAGGTCTCAGCTGTTCCTGCTGCTCTGGAGATGGCAGAGGGGGCTGCGGCTGCTGATGGAGCTGGCGGAGCCGCAGAATCATGGAATGGTTTGGATGGGACCTTAGAGATCCCATTTCCACCCCTCTGCCATGGGCAGGGTCCCTTCCACCGTGCCAGGGCGCTGCCAGCCCTGCCCAGCCTCTCTGGCACCCTGTGCCAGCCTCCCCACCCTCACAGGGAGCAATTCCTGTCCAGTATCTGCCCCTCCAAGGACTCTGACCCGGCCCAGCAGGGATCCCCCTGAGCCCAGTGCTGGGCACAGCAGAGCCCTTTGGGCACTTTTCCCTTTCCCCTTCTCCCCCAGCCCCAACCCGGGGCTGCATTACCCAGATTTAACTACCCATTACACAAACTATATCTCTAAAGCGAGGGATATGGCAGCTTTATTATAAGTTTATTACATGCTAATTCAAGCAAATAAATTTGCTCCAGCTGTGGAGCAAAGGAGATTAATAACCTCGAAGATCACTTCGCTGCTTTGATGAGTTTCTTGAACAGAGTGGAGTATATTTAGGAAGAGCAACTAGATTAGTCAAAAAAACCCCTTTAATTATTAGTGACACTGTGCAAACTGCTTCCTACGAGTGGAATACCAACTACTTAACTCCCTGACCTTATTATTCAAATAAACACTCCTTATTACAGCGACACGACTGGCTCATCAACACATCACATCAGCTGCCTGGGTGGGGGTCTGGGGGTCCCCGCTGTGCCAGCCTCCAGCTGGGCTCTCCGAGGGCTGAGACGACCCAGAAGGGTTGGAAAGAGCTCCATGTGCCACTCAGCGAGCAGAGACACTGCTGGAATGTTCTTGGCACTCGCTGGGTTCTGTTCTGCAGTTCATTCGGATTTTTCTGGAAGCATTTCAGCCTGGGGGTTCTGAGGTGCCTCCGCGCTGCTGATGTTTTTGATGGGTGGTTTCTAGAGCAGCCCTGGAGGGGCTGGGGGTTGTGCTTGTGGCTGATCCTCTCCCAGTGGTCTTTGCCCTCACGTTTAATGGAATCTGGGGAAATTCTGCATTTTCTAGTTTGTCTTCACTGGTGGGATGCTGGAGCTGGATGAGGAGTTTTCTGCCCCTTTCACAGATACAAAGCAGGCCGAGAAGGGCTCTCAGGAATTAGCACAGATATCATGAACGTGTGTCTGGGTGTTCCTTCCCTTCCCTTCCCTTCCCTTCCCTTCCCTTCCCTTCCCTTCCCTTCCCTTCCCTTCCCTTCCCTTCCCTTCCCTTCCCTTCCCTTCCCTTCCCTTCCCTTCCCTTCCCTTCCCTTCCCTTCCCTTCCCTTCCCTTCCCTTCCCTTCCCTTCCCTTCCCTTCCCTTCCCTTCCCTTCCCTTCCCTTCCCTTCCCTTCCCTTCCCTTCCCTTCCCTTCCCTTCCCTTCCCTTCCCTTCCCTTCCCTTCCCTTCCCTTCCCTTCCCTTCCCTTCCCTTCCCTTCCCTTCCCTTCCCTTCCCTTCCCTTCCCTTCCCTTCCCTTCCCTTCCCTTCCCTTCCCTTCCCTTCCCTTCCCTTCCCTTCCCTTCCCTTCCCTTCCCTTCCCTTCCCTTCCCTTCCCTTCCCTTCCCTTCCCTTCCCTTCCCGTCCCTCTGCTCCCGTTTCGGTGCGGGCTCGGAGGATGCTCGGGGCATTTGGAGCCCCGGGTGTCTCCGTGGGGCTCCCCAGGGTCTCTCAGCCCTCTGGGGGGACAGCGTGTGTCCAACCCTCTTGGAAAAGCAGCAAATCCAGAATATTCTCCTGCTCCTGTGCTCCCCCCGTCTCTGCCTTCAAACAGTTCCTACTCTATGTAGAGCAAGCAGAAATGATGTGTTAAATACAGCCCGGGCTAAAGCTCTGAATCAAATCAATTCCTTTTTGATTCCCCGAGCTTTTGAATCCTGGGCCCTGCTGGAGGATTGTTAGCACAAGAATGGGGCTGAAGGAGCAATCCTTTCGCAGCGCTATTGACTCAATTATTTTGCCTCTTGATTTTGTATGAGCGGCCGGCGGAAATTCTGATTGCGGATTGCGGAGCATTGTCGGGGCGGCCGGGCCGGGCCGGGGCCCGCAGCCTGCCCTGCTCCGGGGCACCGGCGGGGCTGGGAGGGGTGTGAGGGGTGTAAGGGGTGCGTGGGGTGTGCGGGATGTGCGGGCTGTGCGGGGTGTAAGGGGTGTAAGGGGTGTGCGGGGCTCTGCGGGATGGATGTGCGGGGTGTGCGGGATCGATGTGCGGGGTGTGCGGGATGTGCGGGGTGTGCGGGGTGTAAGGGGTGTGAGGGATGCGTGGGGTGTGCGGGATGGATGTGCGGGGTGTGCGGGGCTCGGGATGTGCGGAGCACTCGGGGCTCCGCTGACCTTGCGGTGCCCGCGCCGCTGCCGTCCGTCCATCCCCACTTGCTGTCCATCCATCCCCGCTGCTGTCCGTCCATCCCCGCTGCCGTCCGTCCATCCCCACTTGCCGTCCGTCCATCCCCACTTGCCGTCCGTCCATCCCCGCTGCCATCCGTCCATCCCCATTTGCTGTCCGTCCATCCCCACTTGCTGTCCGTCCATCCCCACTTGCTGTCCGTCCATCCCCGCTGCCGTCCGTCCATCCCCGCTGCCGGCGGTGCGGGATCGATCCCGCCGCTGCATTTTCGGCTTTCCCGGCGTTCAGCCCGGCCGCCGCTCCCCCGTGCGGGCCGGGGCTGCCCCGGGGGTCCCGGGGGCGATGCGGGCCCGGCCGGGGGCTGCGCCCTCCCCTCGCCATCCCAGCTCGGGGCTCCCGCGCTGGGGAACTCAGGGATGGGGACAGGGACGGACCCGGCCCGGCCTCCACCTCCACGCAGGAGCCCTTAGAGCCCGCGGCACAGCCCGGTTCGCTTTTTCAGTATCAAGAAAGAGGAATTCCCCACCCATCAAAGGGCTGTGAAAGGATAGGAAGCACTTTGGATGTCTGGATGAAAGGGGCTGAGAGGAGCAAACTGCTGCTTTGAAGAGGTAAAGCCCTGTACAAATCCTGAGCAGTTTTATTGGTGGCCAAACTGCATTGCAGGCTTAGAAAAGGCAAAAGCAGGAACTTTCTCCTGCTTTTCATTGTGGCTGATGTTTATGTCACATCAGAGCCCGTGCTCTGTGGCTGCAGGAGGTGCCAGGTCCCTGCTGGGTGTCACCAGGCCATGGGGACGCTGCCAGTGCTCATTCTGCACTGCTCCCATCTCCCCACGGCTGGCACGAGGCAGGGCCACCAATTAATGCCCATTCCAGCCTTCCCTGCCTTTGTAACCAGTTTTAATCAGTAATTATTAGCGAGCAGGGGCAGTCATGGGCTCCTCTCACCCGCTCCAGGGCCAGTGCCGCTCCAAGGCTTCAAGCTGAAGGAAGGCAGACTCAGTTTGGATCTGGGGAAGAAATTCTTCCCCGAGAGGGTGAGGAGGCTCCAGAGAAGCTGGCAGCGCCCAGGGCCAGGCTGGATGGGGTCTGGAGCAGCCTGGGACAGTGGAAGGTGTCCCTGCCACGGCTGGGGTGGCACCGGGTGGTTTTAAAGTTATTTCCAGCCCGGCCCATTGCAGATTCTGTGCCGGCTGCGTTTGCCAGCCCGGCCCCCGGGAGCTGCTCCGTGCCATCGCCGCCGTTGCCGTGGAGGTAAAGAGCAGGAATCGGCCTCTGCTAATGCACAAACAGAGTCAAGTACCGCTGCCCTTTGCAAAGCGCTAATGAATTACAAGTGTCTCTCCTTACCCAGGCGCTGCCACCGCCTCGTGACCGGCTGAAAACTGCAGCGCTCGACACGTGGAGCTGCGGGAATTGCTCATTTCTGACGGTACCTGAAACAATTTAATGCAGGATGCTGAAGAGGGGAGGCTTTCTTGGGGTGGGTTTCATCACCATCAGGGATATTCAGTGCTCTCAGGCTGGGTGGCATCCGGGCTTCTGCCACCACAGGGACTGGTACCCAGTGGAACAAATTAGTTTTAAACCCCTCTGTTTTATTATTCTGTATTAATAATGAGGCGGCCCTTGTAAATAGCCGTGAAAGGGAGCGCTTAAGCTCGTAATTAATAAATGCTGCCTTGGTTTCTGCTGCAGCCTCGAGATGTGCGATGGGGGACGCACGGCTCTGCTGAAGAGCAGAGGGTGCTCAAGTCCTCCAGGTTGATAAATTCAGGATTTACTCTGCGATTTTGGGACAGCCAGGACTGCCAGCTGTGGCCTGGGGTGGGGCAGAGGCTGTGGGGCAGGGCTGGGGGTCCTGGGGGCACAGGAGGGGACGTGGCACAGGGGGCAGGAGCTCACCTTGAGTGCCCAAAGACCCCACGGGGGTGACACTGCACAACCCCAGCTGCCTCCTGCAGCTCATCCTTACAGCTCGGCCATAAATGTTTATGACAGGAGGGAGAGGAAGTAAATCACATTTATCTCCCTTGTTTTCTTTATCGGGGCACTAATTTGACAGGGAAGGGAAATTCTTGCTTATTTTACAACTCTGATTTCGGCTGCAATTTGATTTCAGTAGCTGGGAGGCGAACACAAAATCTTATTTTTGTTCCAGAGCTGGTATAAAAATTTACATTTTGACACCGACCCCCACTCCCATTTCAGCTCCGCTACAGCGGCCCCGCGGGCTTTGCACAAAACACATCACCCACATATAATACACTCATAATTCACTAATGTTTGCTGAATGACAGGGTTAAGTGGCTGCTATTCCCGGCCTCCCACCACACTAATGTACTCCAGACCCGCGCTCCTTTTCTTCTGGATTGCAGTCAAATCGTTTCCTGCAGCCCTCGCAGTGGAAGCTCCTTCCACCCCGAACAAACATGACTTCCGAATTATTTTCATTTGTTTTTCTAATCTAATTTTCCCCTCGGTGCTCCACTAATCATCAATCCCATTAAGGGCTTGATGTGTTGACTGCTTTGCAGAGAGCCCGTCCTGCATCCTGCTGCGCTGACCTTCAGCAGGCTGAGCCCCAGGGATGGGGCAGGGAAGGAGGGGCTGCAGGCTGGGCAGCAAGGCTGGGGCTGCAGCATCCCTCCAGCCCATCCCACAGCCTGCTCTCCCCAGGAAAGGAACCTGGGCCAGCCTGGAATAATGACTAATGAGCGATGCAGTGGGGGGAGCTGGCTCTGCTCCAGGCCAGGTGCCAAAGGGAAACGCTCAGCTGGAACTGAGCTGGGAGAGGGGTCACCCCAGTGAGGAAAATTACACAGCGAGGGTGTGGGGGACTGCTGGGCCACCCACTGCCCCTCCTGGAAACAGGATTAGTGCTGAGGGTGCCAAAGATGAGCCTGGCAGGGCACAGCACGAGGGACCAGCCTTGGGGGCACTGGGCAGGGATGTGCTGCCCATTCTGTGAGAGCAGGACAGGCACGGCAATGAGTTTTGGGGTGATGGGGCTGATCTCACCCCCCCAGGAATAAACATTCCCCCCCTAATGAAATGGACTCCATGGATCTGTTCAAAACAGTTTATTGTATTTTTTCGTCAGACAAACACATTGATTTCTGGACCACAGTAGAGGATGGAAACCTTTCACAAACTTATTTATTTGAAAATACAAATATAAAATTATACTTTCCACATCTGTGATGTGAGAGACCCCCATCCACATAGTATTTTACAACAGGGCTTCAGAAAGCCATACACAGAGACCTGAAAGATGCTTGATATATATAGATACATATATATATGTATATATATAAAAAAAAAAGTCACTACCAAAGTTCTCATCAGTTCATACTAAAGTATAAAAGGAAGGGCTAGGCCTGCCACTGTGCCATAGTTTATTTAGGTACATTTATGACCACCTGAAATGCTCACTTGCATCCTAGTACTGATGGGAGTTCAGACCTCGTACGACAGAGAATGACGGGGGTGCTACCTACGACGGTCACGGGACAGAGGAGCCCGGGGCTGGGGGGACCCCTCTGGGCCAGGGGGACCCCTCTGGGCCGGGGGGGACCCCTCTGGCCACCGGGCCCTGCTCGGACACCGAGCTCTCCACACAACAACGGTCGGGACTGCTGGGGGGGGCCGACAACCCACCACGAGGATTTGCTTTCTCAGACTAAGTATTTTTTTCTCGTTTTTAAAAATTATTATTATTATTATTATTATTTATTATTATTGTGGTATTTTTTGGTAATTTTATTACAGTATTAAAGTATTGCTTAGCTTACAGAATCTCCTCACGTAGTGTTCGCCGCGGGGCCGGCTGGATTCTGTACGTAGGAAACTCTACAGTGTCTGTGCCCGTGTGTCTGCGAGGCATCCTGGCTCTTCTGACACTAACCTCACTTCTCCCTGTCTCTTCTAACACTACCCTCACTTCTCCCTCTCTCTCAACTATGTCGCTTTGAAAAAAACAAACCAAACCACTAAAAAAAAAGAATTCAGAAGATTCCACCCAAGAGACATCGCCATAGCGTAAAAGACAGCTATGAGTTAGTGTTGTTTTTCTTTTTTTTTTTTCTTTTTTTTGTTTTTGTAAACAGTTTCATATGCAATATCATACAGAACCATGGCTGGCCTTCAGTAAAAATGTAGTAAACTATATTGCTTTATTATTGATTATGTTGCATTGAGTGAATGGCAGAAACGAAACAGGAAGGGACGTGTGGCTGGAGTCGCTAGCCCTCATTCACACTACAGATGAAAGCAGGGAAGAAAAGAAATCCCAACACCTTTCAGGTCGTTATCATCACCCACAATTACCCAATGATTTAACTAAGCCTAGCAAGATGTGTGACATTCACCAGCAGACGCTGCTGTACAATGGAAAAAAAAAATCAACTTACAGCAAAGAGAGCCATGCTACCTTAAAGTCCAAGCTACAAATTCAACTCAAAATGAACATTTATGAAGTGTAAGAAAAAATAAAAACCCCAAAGGACAGATCAGGCTTTGCCTTAACCAAGCCGATCCCGAAGAAGGACTCGGGTTATGGGAGGGGAGGGTCCCGAGCACCTGTGGCTCCTGGGGAATGTCCCCGGTGGTGGGGACGCGGCCCCGGCCCTTGGGGTGCCCAGCTCACCCAGCGCGGTGCAAACGGCTCCTGTTGGTCACCCCAGCTGGAGATCTGCAGGCAAAGGGCTCTGTCCCTCAGGGAGGGGCCCTGGGCTCTGTCCCTGCAGGGTCCCAGGCCAGGTGGACCCTGGGGACAGCGGGAGGTGACACTGCCATGGCAGGGGTGGCACCGGACGGGCTTCAGGGTCCTTCCAACCCAACCCAGTCCATGATTCCACCGTCCTTCGCTCCCTCCTGGGCTCGAGTAAAACAAAGGTGGAGCTGAACCTTTGTGCTGAAAAATTTACAAAAAAACCCCCAAACGAACGAAAGAAAAGGAAAAAAAAAATCCTTCAAAATTGATTTCTAGATGAGTGGGGGACTAACGTGAACCTTAGTCTAGGTAGCCACATCAAAACATCTTGGATTCCACGACATTTGTGCTATGGGCCACTGGGACTTCTCAAAAGGTATATAAACATCTAAAACATATTCACACAGATTAGCAATTTCTTCTGAGCATTCTTAAAAAAATATGTTTTTTTTTTTCTCTTAGTAAAATCGTTTTAATATACCGTGCCTCCCTCTTTTAAAAAATAAATTAAAAAAATCCAGTTTTGCATATCTAGCATTAGCATTTAAGGTAGTATGGCACATCCCCCTTTCCAAAGTCATGGGTGGGGATCTACAAATGCCTTAAGAGTTTGCCAGCATTTTTAACATTGTGAGACCTTTGGTTAGTTTGAAACCGCATCAGATCAACAAAAGAGAAATAATAAACAAAGGAAAAAAAGCACAGAAAGAAAAAAGAGAAAAACAAAAGAGGAAAACCTTCCCAAAATTATTAGCATTTTTTTTTCTTAAATAAGAGAAAGTTCTATCCTTACTGGTCCTAAATCTGAATAACTACATCTAAATTTTTAACCTTAATTACGATACACCTACCAATATGTACTAGAAGAGGAAGAGAGAAAGAGGGGGGAAAAATTCACTACACTACCATCAGGGACAGCACTCTTACAAGATAAGCCATTTTATACACTATTAACATACAACAATGATCAACAAAGAATATTCTATGAGGTGACAGGGAATGGAGAGGAAAACCAACTGGTAGTACAGTACATCATCAACATTGACAAAATAGCAATAAAAAATTCCCTGACGGCACACTGAATCGCAGGGAATTTGGTTCGCAGTATTTTTTTTTTTACCTTTTTATTTTTTAAAAGAATTCGGTTTTATTTCTTTTATTACTTGATCAAGTCTCAATATTTAAAAGCGTCCAGCATTTTGCTTAAACCTGGTTGTTCTGAAATAAGAAAAAAACCTAAAATATTACATAAAAAGCATGATTCTTTTTAAAAACAAGAAAAAACAAGGTTTCTTCTTTCGGTTAGCAGTATGGTGCCTTGTTTTGTTAAAGATGCCTTGCTCTACCTTGTCTATTGAATGTCTACATTAGTCTACTTGTTAGTAAAATTTACAAAAATAGGAGTGCAGCAGCTCTTTTTAACAAATGTCGCATTCAGTGTCTTATACTGGCTGTACCTAAAGTACCAAATTTATAAACGTAACAATTTAAAAAAATATTAATAAAACTTGTCAATATTACGTTAAAAAAAGAAGAAATATATCCACACTACAGTATGTTCTTAATGCCACCTACCATGTTGTACTTCTAGTTTGCTGTTGCAGGCCTATTTACCAATATTAAAAAAAAAAGCTGAAAAGCAAAAAGAAAAAAAAAAAAAAAATGAAAAAAAAAAAGGGGGAGTGGAGAAAAAGGGGAGAAAGAAAAAAAGTAGGAAAAGAGAGAGATGAAACTGTCAGTTTTTCCCCTACCAGTCACAGTGCAATGATGTTTTATACTTTATTTCTTTTAAATTCTGTTTACAACTACAATAAATTAAAATCTTCCGTTGCTTCTAGGGTGAAACTTGTAGCACTGAGGTATTCCCAAAAAAAAAAACCAAAAAAGAAAACAAAAAAAGAAATCAAAACCAACCAAAGTTGCTTTCTAATTTGACATTACAGAAAGTGATGGATAATAAGGAAACCATGCAAGCTGGACACTGCTCTGCCCACATGGGGTGCCCAGAGCAGCTGAAATGACTGGACAGCAAGTTGATTTAGTTTAAAACAATGACTAAAAAAACCACCCAAAATCCAAACTAAAAAACCAAAATAAAGGTGTGCTTTGAACCGTAAATGCGCTAAGTAGGAAAAATCGTAGCTTCTTGATCAGTTTTGGGAAAAGCAGGTTTTAAATTAAAACAAGAAATCCCAGGAGACTGTTCCTTTGTAAGCTGTGCATGTGTGAGAGCAAGCTGCTGGTGTGAGCTGGGTGGGCTGGGAGGGTCCCACAGCCCCGGCAGCCGCTCCCAAAGGCTACAACTCCCTCGTCCTTTCTCCTCCATCTCCATAGAGAAACTGCCTTAGGCTGACTCCATCACAAAAATAGGTTTGTATTTCTCTTTCTTAATAGTTTCTATGTAGTTAATGGAATTGTATTTACAGCACTTTATTATTTTTTCTCTTTTTTTTTTTTTCAGAATTCACAATTTCAAAAAACCTTATATCACCTCTTTCAACAAAAAAAAGCACTTATATAGAAAAAGGACGCGCAAAAAGTTTGTCGCCCTCGCCTTATTGCCGAAAATAGAGAGAATTAGAGTAACCAAGACGCCACAAAGGAAAAGAAGGGCCAGAGAACCTGCTGCTCCCCCCTCCCCGTGCCCTGCCCGCCGCTGCCCCGCGGCCCAGGCTCCTGTCACCATCTCAGCATCCTTTAAGCAACAACAACTACGTAAAACAGAAGGGAGGAGGAGGAGGAGGAGGAGGAGGGGAGGTGGGAAAGAAAAAGCAAAAGAAACCCCTTAATATAACAGTTACACTATGGTTAGGCTCTCGCTACATACACAAAGAATTGCGACTACGTGGCTACGAGACTATGTCCAGAAGGCTACGAAAAGATGTGGGTTTGGAGAGGCTTAAAAAGAGGGGGGGGAACCCACCGAGAAAATAAAACGAACAAGAAATGGGTTTTATATACATACTTTTAAAAGCTGTTGTTTTTATAGTACAGCAGATTCATGAGATGATGAGAGAGATTTTAAACCACCCAAGTCCTTCGAGTGCCACCTCCAGTTTGCGTTGGCGGTGATGATGATGATGGTGATGGTGATGATGATGTAGTGCTCAAAGTCTGATGAGATCACCCAACCGTGGGCCCCTTCAGAAACTTCGCCCTGTCTTGCCCGGACATCCAGAGAGACTCTGAGTGGGGAGAAGGTGGACAGGACACGGGAGAGGGACAGTTAATTGAGGTAAATTAGGATTTTTAACCAAAAAACCCCAAAAGTGTCTGCAAACACTGCAGCCACGGCCTGCCCCATCCAGCCCGAGGGAGGATGCAGAGGGCTGGAATGCTGAGGTGTTCCCAGGACAGCCCCCATGGGAGAGGGGGGTCTCGTGTATTCCCTGCTCTTATTTCCAGTTTAGGACAGTAAAATGTGAGTTATGTACGGCCAGGACAAAAACGGCTCCTCAGGCATCTGTTCTGCCATGAATTCACACAGCTTTGGTAAAATGGGTTTTCTCTGAAGTACCTGGAAGGTGACAAGTTTTACCTGGGCACGCTGAGGCAGCCAGGATTTATTTTATACAGGAGCTTCAGCCTCCAATGCCCCATCCCTGCCAGTGCTTAGAGCTGAGATACATGATGCATAAAAGAAATAAAAATATTTAGAGCGCTGGCTCTGCAGGCAGCTGCTCACGGGGACGAGGCCAGGACAGGATGCTCCCTGGTGACCTCCAGAGCCCATCCCCAAACAGCTGTGCTGGGGTGAGGTCCCAGCAGCATCCTGCAGGGATGTGGGAACCGCTCCCTGCCCTGGGAACCTGCAGCTCAGCCAAATCCTCAAACCCTGCCTGGGGATGCAGGAGCAGCCGCTGCCACAAGCGTTTCAAACCCAGTGTTCCTCGAGGAATTAATAATAAGGCTCATTTCCTCCTCTCCAAATCTATTTTAATTAGTAATGAGCAACATTAAAAGCACTTTGTTTTTAAGTCGTTAATGGTTTGAGTCTCAGCCTGGCCAGTGAGTGATGGCTGCAGTGATGGGCTGTGTGAGTGAGGAGTGATTACAGCCCATCAGGCTGGCAGGGCTGTGCATTATTAGCCTGAGTGATGATGCTCTGCCCGGGCTCCAGCTGGCCTCGGGTACCACCTCACTATTCCAGAGGCTGACGTGAAGGATTCTGACAAATTGATCGCAGAACAGGCCCTGCTACGTGCAAGTAATAGTTGGGATTAAGCAAGAGTGCTTATGGCACTTTTTTCTTTCCCATAAAAAACACTCCTTGGTGGAGCAAATCAATTGACAGAACAATTTCAGGTAATCTTGGGGGTGTGTGTGGAGATGGAGAGTAAATAGAAACCCCTTTATCCACTAGCGTTTAGGTATAAATCTATTTTTATGTACTTTAAAGACTCCAAACGTTTCCCACAGTTCCCAGCCCCTTGACTAACTTTAATTCTAATTTCATAGACTGATTTTTGAACGTAGGTGATGTGACATTGATCATGTAATAGTGGGCAAGAGGCAGGGAAATAAAACGTGTCACATCCATTCCATCCGCCTGTCCGGGCTCAGAGCTCTGGAGGCAGACCCATGCCATTTAACTGGGATAACTTCTGCTTCTCATTGCATTTTCTAATCTATTCCATTCCGAGTGTTAAGAATATTTGTTTGCAAAGATGAATATGCCAAAGGCCAAATAATAATAAAAAATAAAAATTAAACATTTAATTAACTGGAGCTTAGTTCAAAGGGTAGGAAACTGGCAGCGATCCAGGGCTGCGGTGCTCAGGTAATGCCTTTAATTTAATTTGCTCAGGTTTAATTTTTTTTTTTAATCTTGATAATTGCTCTATGGTTACAAGTTACAATGTTATCTTTTAGCTGTAATATTTGGTACAGCACTTAATTAAGAATGATGGTTCCTCAGTAATAAAGCAGTGGGGCTCAGCTATTTTTAAAGCAGTGCGCTGGGAGCAGATCTCTGATCCCACTGGGATTCTGGCTGCTGGCACTGGGGTGATTCCCCAAAGCTTTCTGGGCTTTCTGCCTCTTCAAATTATTGCACAAAGCATCATGAAGATGAAAAAGTGACTTTTGTTTAGCTTTGGATCTGTCTTCCAGTTTCCAGCCCGTGAGGTTGATTTGAGTAACACAAATCACAGAAAGGAATGATTAAAGGCCAAGGAAAGACGAAATGAAGATAAAAAATTGTTCACTTAAAGTAAATATAGGGGAGATGGTAGTTCAGCACAAAGTACAAATGGGATATACTGTAATACCTCCAAGTGAGATGGCAACCAACCATGTGTAACGTTTCAATGGTATCCATTTGTAAAAGCCGTTGCAATCAAAGGTCCCTAAAATTGTACAATTGTTAAGTTCATCAGTGCTCTATACATGGGAACAGCTGATTATTAATTTTTGCCAAGAAATTATCAAAGGACTTGAAAGACTGTGTTGCCAGCATGAATAGGGATTTCCAAGAGCTGTTCTGGTCACCAGGTGTGCTCAGCCCTATGGTCACCTTTCCAAGACCATCATCTTCTCATTCCCCCAGGTGCAAAAATAAGCTTTGGGGTTCTCCCTTCTTTATTTTTAAACCAGGGTTAGTAAATGGAGAGTGTTAAACAAATATATATGTAACAAAAGCTAGGGGATTCTTTGCAGTTATTGGGGGAATTAAGAGGCTACCAATCTGCAAGTCAATTATAAAATGGTTCTTTGGGAAGTGTTAGTGCAGACAAATCTGGATACCCAGGCTTGGACCTGGTGTCCTTTCACTTGAAAAATCGGGATGTTGCAGAGACAGAAGTGCCCAAGTTTTCAAGCACAAACAGGTTTTTTAGGTGAAAAATGGAAATAAGAGGTGTTGTAAGTGGTGAGAGGTGGCAGTTTGAACTGATGTAGCTCCTTGCAGAGCAGTAATATTCCACGTTTGTGCTAGAATTGATCCACAGGGATTGTCAAGCCCATGGTGTGACCACGGGAGGGGCAGGCCCGGGATGGGAGTTGAGCACACGGGCACAAGGCCAGGCAGAGGGCTTGCTTGTCTTTTTTGCAATAAAAATAACAGTTCCAGGAGCTTTGTCTGCACCACACTCCTGCTCCCCCCATCCAATTCCATCAGGGAGGGAAGTTCTCCTCTGGGTTTGAGGGACCTTCGGGGGAGCCTCTGCACTTCCTCACTGTGCAGGAGATAAATCCAGCTCCTGGCTGCGCTCCCAAAGGGCAGGAGCCTCCCTTGCAGCCTGTGCTGGGGGTGCCACGGGGCAGCCCGGGCCCCATTCATGCTCACACACAGGTGACACAGCCACGTGCAGCCTTGTTAAGCCAATCTCTGCCCTCATTAGTGCAATCACAGCCCCACGTTAGGCGCGTTAGGAGGCACCTCCCAGGACCCCCCGGCCCAGCCCGGCCCCTCGCTCCAACCTGCGGCTCTTGGGGGCTGCAGTGACCCCAGGACTGGCTGGGAGTGACCCCGGACATCAGCAAACAGGTGAAGAGCAGCAGGACATGTCCCGTCCCCCTGCTGGGGGTCCCACCAGCCAAATCAATGAGCTGATTTTGCTCCTTTAGTGGGAGCAGGGACTGTTGCTGTGCCTGCCCAGGAGGGGTAGCTGGGCTGATGTAAAGCCCATGTGGACAAGCAGGGATTTAAATCCCGTATTTAGCAAATATTTCTCTTTGAGACAGGTCATGTCTGGCTGCAGACGGCTCCAAAGGAGTTTTTGCACCAGGAGATGTTCAGGTTGGATATTAGGACAGAATTTCTTCAGTGCCAGAGTGATTAATCTTAAAATTTCTTCAGTGTAAGAGTGATTAATCACGGAATGGGCTGCCCAGGGTGGTGGTGGAGTCCCCATCCCTGGAAACATTACAGCTTTCACAAAGCTGTGGAGTTTTATCTCTGCAAAACATTCGGCTGTCACGGTTTGACGCTGGCGCAATGCCAGTGCCCCCACGGAAGGATATTCTCCTTAAAACAGCAATTAGGGATAATAATGATAATTGGTGATGAAATGGCAATTGGTTCTCAAGGGCTGATTGGACCTGATGATTGGACTGGATCTGGCACTTGGTGCCACGACCTAGTTGAGGTGTTGGAACATGGGTTGGACTCGATGATCTTAAAGGTCTCTTCCAACCCAGAAATTCTGTGATTCTGGAGGTTTCCCCCCTTGCCAATCCCAGCTGCAACGCCCTGACCATGAGTGACTCTCCACAGTCCAGCTCGCAGGTTGCGGCAGCGAGGAGCCCGGCTGGCCAGGGGGTCCCCCCCGCCCCAAACCCCACCCCAAACCCCCCGAGCCCCCAGCCCGGGTACTTACGGCGATGCCGTGGCCGAAGCCCGAGCCTGGCTGCGGGCTGGCGGCGCTTATGTAGTTGCCCACGGCGGAGTCCTGGCTGGCCGTGCCGTAGAGATCCGCCACGGGCCCGGGGCTGTTGGCCCCGGGGAAGCCTCCGGGCCGCGCTGGGGTGGAGCCTGCCGGGGAAGCGGGTGCGCCAAAATTCGGTTGAGCACTGTAGCTATTCAAGACTGGTGTGCAGAGAATAAAGCTGGGTATGAGGCCAGACGCCGGGCATGCACCGGAATTACAAAGCCAAACACCAGAATAAACAGCCTAGGCCCAATTCTACACTTAACCAAGGCCATGCGAGAGGAGAGCAAGTACTGGAGAAGAGTCAGCCCGGACTACTACGAAGCTTAGAGCTCCAAAAATATATATATGGATATATATAAAAAAAAAAGAGAAAAAAATAAAAAAGAACAATCATTCAACACACTACTGCAACCAGAGACTGGAGGTGCTCATTTTCACCAAATTATCACAAAATATAATAGGTATTTTTCAACATCTGACTTGATGCTCATGCAGTAGTAACGAGTTCTCTAGGTCTGGGCACGCCGAGACAGCATTCACATCCCATGCAAACTACAAAGGAACTAGTTTGAGACTACACATTGTGGTAATATTGATATTAAAATGTTGACAGCAAATAACTTGAATCACGTCTAGGAAAATCATTTTTTGGATCCATTCAATACTTTTGGAAAAAACCCGCCCTTTTAGATCAGTAAGCTGTAGAAATAGTTCAGTAGTTGATTTTTTTTCTTAAAATTATATGGAATGGAACAGTTTGGATTTTTCTCTTTTAAATATGACCAAGGAGAGTGTTGTTTTGTTTATTTTTTTTTTCCTTTTGATTTGGAGAGCGAAGACCTACCTTCGTCTCCAAAACCATGCTTGGGACATCAACCAAAATTAAACAAATAAATAAAGATCAAAAGCAAAAAAAGAATTCCAGAGGGTGGATGACAACTCACCTCCTAATGTGGAAGTAAAAGAAAATTTAATTTTTTTCCTCCCTTATTTTTTTTTTTTTTTGAGAAAGAAAAACAATGTAAATAAGAATGATACTGAAGAAGAAGTTTAGATATTAAAGCATGTTAGATGATCAGGCTTCTGGCATTTCTCACGGCTGCTCTTGGATGTAGAATTTATGAGGAAGGAGTTTCAATGCGAAAGAAAAGCCAGCGGACTGGGAGGAGCTGGATGGAGATGGCTGCGGGAAGCTGGAGCTACACCTGGGTACCTGCAAGGTCCCTGGGGGCACAGGGAGCCTGCTCTGCCCACCCCCACGTGTCCCACCACGGGCAGCACCAGGACACGATGGCCCAACACCACAGCCTGCCCAAATCCCCTGGCACCGACCCCATCACCTCCATCCCCACCTTCCAGGCTGCCCCAAGGCTCCTTCAGCCTTTTCCTCTGGCTGCAACTTCCCACGATCTCCATTAAACACCAGGGTGGGTTATGAAGTCTGGTGGCCTGCAGTGACCTGTGCCAGGTCAGAGCTGCAGGGACTGACCACAGGCTTCTCCTGGAGCCAGCCCTGTGCTCTCCCCAAAGTGCTGGGGTGGGCACAGGCTGCACCTCTGCTGCCCTGGCCCCTTCCCCTGCACCAGCCACCCAGAGGGACCCCCAGTTCTCAAAGGGCTGAACTGGGCAGGAGAGGCACACCTGGCAGCTGGTGGCTCTCTGGGGACAGGGAAGGCAGCTCTGCACAATAAATGATTCACCACAGCTCTGCGCTGGTAGCAGGGGAGGGTAAGTAGGACATCTAAGCTAGCAAGTTCAAAGAAATAAGGCATGAGAGAGTAAACAGATTTTGGACTTCGCTGGCAAACAAAGAGCCTTTTTTTATTATTAAAGATTAAATGTCAAGATAACATTTGGCCTTCTCACTCGTGAAGAAAAATATCCAGCTGAGATGTTCCAAAGCCCTTTATTACTACAAGCCAGCACTTTTCCACCCTTTTCTTCCCTTTAGTTCAATAAAATGGATGTGAATTTTCCTGCCAAGTCACACAGAAAACCCACTTGGCTGCTCCGAGTGACAGCAGGACCTGGCATGGCCAGGGGCATCCTGTTAGTAAAATACTCCTGCAAACCCCACAGAAACCTCCAGAACAACCACCTGAGGAACCAGAGAGCCTCTCTGTGCCCCCACACCCCACATCCCACCCTGGCCACTCTCATTTGCATCTCTCAAGACTGGAGGGAAGGCTTTCACACCTGCAGGGAGAGCTGGCAGTGGGTTGGTTATTCAGGTGAGGAATGAAAAGGTAATTTTTCATCTGCTGACCAGGGGTTCAACACTCCACACTGCACACAGGAGGGAGAACGGGCATGCCAAAGGCTGCTCCACTGCCTGGGAAGGGCTGTGTGGAGGCTGGGATGCCCTGGCACCTCTCCATGTGGTGCCTGAAAAACTCCACAGAAAAAGCTGGAAGCTTCTCCAGAGCCAACACTTCGCTCCACACCCTACAAATGAAACAGAAAGCTCCCATAATTAGCAGGAGGCTCAGAAAGCTGTATTTAAATGATTTGCTCAGCCATGGTTAGTTGCTAAGTGTTTGTCTTCCTCCAGGTGCTGAGGTGAGCTCACCTGGAGCCAGAGGCACCTTTACCATCACTGCAGCAAATGGACCCTGAACCACGTCCCCAGCAGGCAAATCCTGATGTGTTCTGGCAAGAACCACCTGGAAACAAATTTGTTTTACACAAACCCGGAGTACCCTGACACTAAAAGGAAGAAGCAAAAATGCCTGCAATCCTCCAGACTCCAGATACTGCACCACTAAGAAAAGTAAACACTTTTTGGAAACCTGTGTCCTTATGACAAAATTCCTGATGCTGGAGGTTGTCAGGAGTTGTCCAAGGCAGCTGTGAACTGTGGGAATTGCAGAGCACTGACATGAATTCCTTGCAGGCTGGAAGGAATTGGAGCCTTTCCCTTGGCCACCAACACCCCATGGCAAGAACAGGAATTGGGGCAGATGTTTGGAAGCTGGTTGCTGCAGAACTGCCAGGGGATTGTGCTGTCCATGGAGGGAGGGAACACTGACTGTGACCTGATGGCAGGAGCAGGAACAAAGCCTGAGCTGCTGCCTGGTCCCACAGAGCCATGGGCTGAGCTGACCAGGAATCCCCTGACTCTGGATCCACCAGACTGACTCAGCACTGACTGGGGGCTGGCAGGGCCATCAATTGCCAGCACTCAGGAAGTCCTGGCAGCAAAGGACTCATTCCAGGTGCCATTTCCCAACCAAGTGCACAGGAAGCCATCCTGCAGCAGGCAACTTCACAGCTCTGAGACTGTGCCCAAGCACCTCCAGCTCAAAGGCTTCCTCTACGCAAAACTCGCAATCCCAAGCGTCCCCAGGAAGCCCTGTGATAGATCAAGGTCAGAAGAGATGTGGAAAAGATTAGATGTGCTTGTAAGTCACAGCCACCCACTTTTATCTTTGGCCCCAGCCATCCTCCATCCCCCGGACTACAGAAGCTCCTTCCTGTGCTGATGGAGATCAAGGGCCAGCAGCCAGCAGCTCTGGCAGTGATGGAACAGGGCAGGATAATGTCTTGCTTGCTTCACTTTGAATTTGCTGTGGTTTTTCTTACAGAGAAGACTGTGAGCCTGTGAATTGTGATCAGCAGGTGAAGCCTGAAGGCTTTGGGGAGCCTCAGGCCCACTCTGCCCAGTGTCACAGTGCCTTGGGGAGCACTGAAAAGCAGCGAGGGAATGTGAGATGGGACACAGAATGATATAAAAGATGTGGGTTTATAAAGCAGCCCAGGCAGGATTTTTCAATGCCAGTATTGGTGCTGGTGGAGTTGGGAGCTGCTGGGCAGGGCTGGCACAGCAAGAGCTGGACCTCTTCAGGCAGTGAGGCTTTATCTCAGCCCATCCTTCAGCAGAGCCTTTATCCCCATTTAACATGCGTGTGGGATGCTCCTGCACCTTCAGCCAAGTGCTTTGTGACAAGGAGCCCAGAGCTGGGAGCCAAAGCAGCCTGGCAGCCTGGGCTGAGTCAGGGCAGGAGGCAGGAATGTGTGTCTGGAGCCTTCTGCAAACTGCCACGCTCACACAGACCCTGCTCACACCTTCAGCTGTGCTCAGCCACAAAGGTCAGTGCTGGAAGATAAACTCTCTCTCCATGAACTCTTGAGACATTTCTAAGTCAGGATTCCTGCTGGCATTTGCTAACAAGGACCCCAAGGCTGCTGGGCCTGGGCAAAGCACGACAAGCTGGATGCTGGAATCCCCCCCAAATAAACTCAACTCAGCCATGAGCGATGAAGGGGAAGAGGAAGGGAAAAGGAGAAGAGACATGAGGATTTTGACATCACTGTCCTACAGGGGGAACTCACACAATGCTGGGATGACAGTCAGGCCCTTAGGGACCAGTAAATGGGACCTGATGACAAAAAACCCACTTAGGCACCACTAAAATATGCTGTATTGCAAAGGAAACAAAGCAGGGGCAATCTGGACAGAGGACTGAGACAGACACTGCATGGGGATCACTGTCCCCTGCACACAGCCCACATGGAGCCCTGGTGACACCCTTCCCTCTCCTACAGCACCAAAACCCAAAGACTTGCAGGGACTCATAACAAATACGAGTATTTTAAATTAAAAAAAAAAAATCCAGGTGAGGAACAGTGCAGAATGTGTGTCTGCCTTTCCTGACACAGTGCTCAGGTGAGGAAATTCTCATGGAGGAAAGAAATCACCACAACTCACTGGATTCCCTCTTCGAGCAGAGGCAGGATAATCCTTGTCCCTGGGCAGCCATGCATGGGGGTGAGCAGCTCTGCAGGGATGGAGGAGCTTGGCAGTATGGGGTTAAAGTAAGATTCACTGATTTTAGAAGTCTTTTCCAACATAAATGATTCTATGATTCTCATCAGAAATTCATGTTTCATCTCCTATCAAGTATATATTACAACCAGAGTTGGTCATCTCCAGCCCTTTTCTCCTCCAAGACCCTCCTTGTTCCTGCCTTGTCCCACTGCCCTCAGCGTGGATTCCTCCACAGACAGGTTTCTTCACAACTTGTTGATCCAGTGCTATAATTTCTGGATGACTCTCTCATCTGCCATAAACAGCCACGCACAATTTGGCAGGCATTTCCACCATCGATGTTTATGATAATAACTAAACGTGCTTGAAAGCAGCAGGAAATTTTCAATATAACTATCATTAAGACAAAATGCTTTAAATCAAAGCCATTACCCACCACCAAGACTCAAAGCTCACAAGATTAGTCTGTTTTTCTATCTTTATGAAAAATTCATAGAACATGCTGCAAACATCATCTTCCAGCTCGAAGGAGTAAATGATATAATAACACTGGATGCTGCTGGCAGGGATGGGAGCAGGCAGGGCACGGGGCACTGAGCAGCCCAGCTGGGACAGGGGACTGGCCCCACAGCCTGGTGGCATTCCATTTCAAAGCCAGGTTGGAGCAGCCTGGTGTAGTGGAAGGTGTCCCTGCCCACGACCCTGCGTTGGTCTCTAAGGTCCCTTCCAGCCCACCCTGCTCTAGGATTCTATAAATTTATGAATTTGAGTCACTTGGGTCCATTTACTGCTGGATTTTTAGAGAGGACTGCCACAGAAGGAGCATCACCTGTCCCCAAGCATTGCAGCCTGCTGTGCTGCCTCTGCAGCCACCCAGGCACAGCCTCTCACAGAGCAAACCCCAGCGAGTGGCAGGGACAGTCCCCCTTCCCTGGGGACCCGAGTGTCCCCGAGGGCAGCACGCATGACCAACAGAGCAGCACCCCCAGCGTGACGCTGCTACCTTAAATAACCAGCACAACTTCGGCACCACATGCAGATCTTACATCATTAGTGCTCAGAGCCTTATCAATATAATTAGCAGCGCTGCACCCATGTTACAGATCGCTTGGCCAAAGCTAATTCTTTGTGCAGTCAGGGCTGAAGTTAATGGGAGTTTGTACCTTGCTTTTCAGAGCTGCTAACAACCAGAATGTCATTTACCCGGGACTGGATGTACAAATTAATGCCAGTCTGAAATAAGACATCGGTGCTCCTGGTTCTCAGTGGCCTATTCAGGCTGCAGGAGTGCACTGGCACAGCACTGAGAAATAAAGACTCATATTCAAGCTCTTTTTTTCTATACCAGTCACCTCACAGAGCTCCAAACCCCTTCCTTTGTGGTCAGGTTGAGCCATGGAAGCATCTCTTCCTCGTGCCTGAGCTTTTACAGCGCGTGGGTTCTGTGGGAGGCAGCGTGTGGCACACCTCGAACTCGGATCAATGCTCCAGCTCACAGACGTCTCAGAAATAATGAGCTGGAAACACACAGATATTCTGGAGAATAACAAGGTACAAACAGCTCGCAACTCGCTGGAAGCGAAAGTGGGAGACAAACCAGAAAAACAAATAACGCCGGCGTCAGGACGAGAGCTGCCATGTTGTGCATCTCTCATGGGGACCCGCATCCTCCTGCTCTTCCCAAGCAGACTTGAAAAGCAAACTCTCTCTCTAAGAACCCTGTGGCAGACACGGCTCCTCTGCAAGCGTGAAGAGCTGCAGATGACAGCTGGCTCGGTCCTGCCTGGGAAATCAAAGGCGAGAGCTGTGCCTTCCCTGTCACCCCAGCACGCTCCGTAATGGGGAGCAGCCAGGCTGCCCCGGGTTATCCCTCCCCTGCAGCTACACTGGCCCTGCAGGGAAAAGGGAAAATACAACTGTCGGGCTCATCAGCAAAATAAGTGGTGATGAGGCTGAGACACACCGAGATCTGCCCTAACAAGGTACTATTTGTACGTTATTTTCTAGCTGCAGTCACACTTTCAAAGGTTGTTCTGCGGCTGCAGCCCCTTCGGAAATGGCTTCACACATCAAAATATCGCAGGGTAATGACAGCAAGCAGTGGGTGGTGAGCTGGCAATTACGGCTGGAAGTGAGTGGGAACCAGGAGGGAGGGCTGAGTGCTGCCCACCTTCCTGAGCTGGGCACAATGGGGTGATAATGGCACCTGGGATCTCGTGGCAACTGCTCCTGCTGCAGCCTCAGTGTCCTCCCACCACGCTGCTCCTCCAGCCCAGCACGACACAAACCAACGCTGAACTACCTGAGATGAGCCACGAGCAAGAGCTGGGCAGCTTCCACAAGCTTAGGCAAGATAAAAATTCACCTGGTGCAGGTGCTCCACAAACCCACTGCTGCAAGTGAGCCCCTGCTTCTATGAAGCACTTAACATCCGAGGCATCCACCACATCTGGAAGCTGCTGATGTGCACCGCTTTGCAGAAGGCACAAAATTCAGCGTGTTCAAGCCCAGCTGCTCTAATTCCTGCAGGACAAATAGCTGTGCTTTGCAGCTCAGCTGTAACTTTTTGCCAACGATCAATATTTATTGCCTAATCCCATTTTCCATAGCGCGTGTCGGTGGTGTCACTCGCGCGGGCCGAGCGCGACACGGAGGCCACACAAAGCTTGGCTTGTAGGAGCTGCAGCCAGGGAGCCAGCTCTTGTCACAGCCTCACAAAAGGATTTCCTCTCCAGCGGCTCATCTTTAATCATTATAAAAGCACAGAAGTTTAATCCATTTTTGATGTAAGCGCTAATAGCTTTGTGTCCTTGAAGTTCAAAGTGGTCTTCGTGCATGTCGCTAATTAGCCGAGCAAGCAGCCATTCAGCTTCCTCTCATGTTTCTAATTAGATCCTTAACAACAAACAAATGTCGACCTTACAAAGGCTCTGCTACGATTCCCTCCATTAGTTAAACAGTTTGGGAGGGATGCGGTTCTGTGCACCCACAGCCCCCCCAGCAGAGGATTCAAGGCTCTGGGCTGGGCTACTTGCCCTTTGGAGAGGTTCTGCCTTCCTGACGGTGTTTTCCAGGGGTGCCAAGCAGGCCAGGGATGATGCAAGCAGCAGGTGACCACTCATCAGCACCTGCCCTGTTCCCAGCTCCGTGCTGCTCCACTGTCCCTCCCTGCAGGCACGGGATGTTCACCAGCTCCGCTGAACCTCACAAAGAAACCCAAGAGGAAGATAAATGCTGTCCTGTTAAGTCAATTTCCTAACTGGTTCCTGCCAATTTAACTAGTTTTACAGCTAATTTAAAATGTGATGTAATTAATGTTTACATACCTCACAGAATGACAGAATTGTTTGGATGAGACCTCAAAGCCCATCCAGTGCCACCCCTGCCATGGCAGGGACACCTCCCACTGTCCCAGGCTGCTCCAAGCCCTGTCCAGCCTGGCCTTGGGCACTGCCAGGGATCCAGGAGCAGACATAGTTGCTCTGGGCACTCTGTGCCAGGACCTGCCCACCCTCCCAGGGAAGAACTTCATCTAATATCCAGGCTAAGAGTCCTGTCACCTTTTTACTTCACATCAAATGCTTGGGACTGCTCCTTGCACTCTTTATTGTCGATCTGTATGCAACATGCTGTGCTGGAGTCATTTCAGCAGCACCCCGCTTGTCCTTGCCTGTGCTCAGGTTTGTGGGCAAGTTTCTTGCTCCAGCCCTGGCATTTCTCCAAGGGGGATGAATGAGGATCTGTCAGCACCAGGAGCTGCTGCTGCTGCCGGGTTCCTGCCGGAGCCCCGGGCGGCTGCGGGCGCTCGCTGCATCGCAGGCGCCGACCCCAGCGCTGCTCCTGCTGCCTGTGCCTGCACACCGAGCTTTAACACTTATTACCACCCATCCAACTGGCAAATAAGAGCTAAAGCTAGGATGCTGGGCTATCACAGACCCCTCTGTAACCATTTTTCCACCTAAAATGAAGGAACAGCTGAGCCAGGTGATGCCAGCGCCTTCACCTCACGCCGAGGAGCAGGAAAGCTGCTGTTAATTCTGCCATGGGCAACCACATCTGCATTAATTGTTTACCACAGCCCGGACAGGTCTTTTATTAATATTAATGAGTAAGAGGGAACAAAAGGCCCCTTTATTTTTAGCCTACTCTAATTGCGTAGTAATTACTCATCTACAAAACAAATGAGCCGAACTCCATTGCCATAGCAACAGCAACTCCGGCCTCCCACTGTACCACATTAACTGGCTATCACTCCTGTAATTTGAAATTGAAGCCTTTTGTACAATAACAGACAATACAGGAGGAAAATTAAACCAAAAACGGTTCTTTGTTTTGCTGCATAATTCAAGTCATAGTAGCAGGAGGGCCTTGCCTGGGGGGCACCTTCCCACTGCTTATCCCACGGGCTGGGGGGATGCTCAGGAGCACCTGGGGGGTTATCCAGGTAACAGATGAGGCATCCAGCCTGCAGACCCCCAGTCCTGTGCAGCCATCCCCTCCTGTGGGAGGTTCTGCACCAGGCAAGCTGCTGCCCAGCACATGGTGCCTGGGGGAGAGCTGGTGGCACCAGCCATGCTGTGGGCAGCTGACACCCAGTCAGGGTCAGGGCACAGAGTTCTGGGCTCTTTTAACCATCAGGAAATGCTCCCAAAGGCCCCAGCTGCGTGAGTTTATTATTTTTAAACAGCTCAGGTTTATATACCTGCAGATCCGTTTTGCGCTCTCTGGCAACTCCTAACCCACCGTGCTTCTTGAGCTCACATGGAGCCAGATGCACACCAACATCTGCTGCAAGGAAAAACTACTCTGCTCCTCTAGCAGCCTTCTATTTCAGAGAGAAGAGAGGGAGAAAAAACATCACTGTAATTATGTATTTACTTTTAAAGCATTTGGGGAGAGAATCAGCATGAAAATAGTGACAGTAGTGTGTCAGTCCAACGAGCACTGCCTCACAGTTCGCAGTTGTTCCACTAATGGGTAACAGCCTGCAAGTGCTGCTGGAGAGGCAAGTTACCCTCAGCTCTGGCAGCATTTTACCTGTTTAGGGATTAAAATGCACGGGACACCAACCTATGCTGGAAGATCTCATGCCCTGGAGAGCACGTGCTGAAACCCCACTTCAAGCTCTGCAACAGCTTGTCTGCATCTTGCAGGGAACAAAGTCTAATTACAACTGCCAACAGCTCTGTCCCCCAGCTTCCGCTGGGAGAAAGGGAATGGAACATGGATAATTGGCTGTGGCAGGGCTTTGGAGGGCACCAAAGTTGTTCCAACCCCCTGCCATGTGCGGGGATGCCTTCTACCATCCCAGGCTGCTCCAAGCTCCTGGTCACTCCCAGGGATGGGGCAGCCACAGCCTCTCTGAACAACCTGTGCTTCCCCACCCTCACAGAGAAGATTTTCTCCCTAAATAAAACAGCATGATGAGCATTCTGAGGAGCATTTTCCCGTGGAAAATAATTCTCCTGATGGAAAAGACTATTAAAAGTTACCGGCTAAATTTGCTACAGATTAACTTCAACTGCACTTCAGAGGTGGTCACTAATTGCACTGGAGATGATTTATCAAGCGCACAAGATTTTCTATTACAAAATTATTGATTAAAGCTGATGTATTTTAACCTCAATAGACTTCAGGCCAGTGCCCTGTCAAACACCGGCTGCTGTGGCCAAGGTCGAGCAGCAGCAGCACCAAATTGTTTCATATCTCCTGAATTTTCTCCCTGGCACTGCAGGAAGAAGCTCAGTCCCCCATGGATCAAAAAAGATCCAAAAGTGGCATCCTACAGTAAAACAAGACCCAGGGTTTCTTCTGCCTGGAGCCTGCTCTGAAAAGGGATTCCCATCCTGGAGCAGCACAGCACTTCTGAGCCAAACAGAAAAGATGCCTCTTTCATTATTGTTATTTTTTAAATTTGGGACAGTAGACAGTCAAGTAACTGTAGGGCTCCCAGTATGTCAGTAACAAGGCCAAAACCACCCATGGGAATGTGGAGTGGCTCCTCCAGAGCACATTCACCACCTGGGGCTGCTGCATGCTGAGCCTGGCGGATGGAATTCCTGTTTAAACCAGGATGGTTTCCCTTGCTCCCACCCCTCCCCAAACCCCCCCAGTGTGGGGTCCCTGCCTGGCCACCCGCCGTGCTCCCCAGCAGGCGCTGCCTCTGCCAGGGAGATAAGCAAAGGATGAAATCCAATGCAGCCATTAATTTCCCAGGGCATCACCCGCCAGGCTCTGTCACGTAATTACTGGCATTCCAGTGGAGTGAGAAATTCCAGCCCTTGCTGCTCCCAAGTGGTCCACTTGTTAGGTTGTGGCTTTTAGGATTACATAGCCTGGATTAAACTTTATGTACTTTTATAGAGGAAAATAAAAAAGGGAGAGCACTTCCACCACAGACACCGTGCCACAAGGGAGTCCTCCCAGCGGGCCGCAGAAATCCCAAATTGGTTCATGGCTGGATCTCTGAAATGCTCCTCCTGACTTCTCCATGAGCCCATGGCAGCTCCTCTACCCCCACACACAGCCCAACTACTGTCTCCCTTTTTATGGCCATAATTTGCTAAATTATGAGTAGATTAGATTTTGGAGCACCTTCCTTAGGTGTCAGACAAGGTTTCCTCGACCCCGTGCAATTTATCGCTCGGCTGAGTTTCAGGCACACTCCTGACTTCATCAGGTGCTGGGGTGCAATGAACAACAGGCTCCCCGTTTCCCTGGAAAACTGAGATCCAAAGGAAACCTCATCTCTGCCTTGGCACACGAGTGTTCAGCTCCCTGGCAGCACCAGGGGCAGCTCAGCTCACCTTGCACCGTGTCAGCCCCAGCGCTTGTTTGCTTGATTTACTCAATGTTCTATTAGAGGTAAGGAGCAGATACAAATCCTTAATTACACTGGAAAGCCCATTCTGGATATTTTATTTCCTTTGAAAGCCCTTGCTGCCTGAAGTGCATTAATGAGTGCGTGGCTCTGCCCAGCAGAGCAGGGAGATGCTCCCACCCAGCACAGCTGGCTTTGGGGATGGCCAGGGCATGGGGAGGAGGAGAGGGGTGACCACACCAGAGAGGAGCTTTTCTGCTCCCATCACGGTGTTTTCTGACAAGCAGCAAACTAAACAACAAATAAAGCAAAGCCTAATTCGGGATCTCAATTACCATCTACTGGATTTACTGACTGCAGCGCCGTCTCTGCATTTTCCAAGTTTAGCACAGAAACCCAGGCAGGAGAAGCAAAGCCACTGCTGGCTCGTGGCACAGAGGATGAACTTGCCTCGAACTCCTCATGCTGATATTTATGAAATGTTAAATCTTCATTTAAAAATGTTCCCTTAAGCTGGGTGACATGGCAATGAGTACGACCCATCACTAGCTCGGAGTCTCTGTTGCATAATAAGATTTAAGGTTTATGACCTACAAACAATGGCTTGGTGGCTCAGGACAGGCTGCAGGGAGCCGCCTCACACACGGAATTATTGGATTCCCAAATGGAGTGATTTGCGTGTGGCACATCTGGTCTACGACCGCCAACGAATGAGTCTATGGGCTAATATGGACGAGTAACAGGCTGATGGAGAAACCATGATTGTAAAATGATTTGAAAAATATCTTAGGTTCTTTTAGATACAAAATAAAAATAAGAGAATACAGTTATAGTCAGTGTTTCAGTTCCTAGGGGGGTTAATTTGAATTTAAAAAAAGGTCGGTTTTACTATCAGCATAAGAGCATGTGCGGGTTCTTGTACAGAGGGTATAGGTTGCCTACAGCCGGCTTCAATTTAAACTTCCAGATAATGGGATTTAACGAATAGGGCTCTATGGATCCAAGCCATCAGCAGCTCTCTGCTGTGTTATCCCTACGCTTTCAATCAGACCAAGGCTCTGCTTTTATCTGCCACGCTCGTTCGCGTTGATGGTGCCTATAATATCAACTCGACAATGCATGTTCTACAACTACATCTACTGCTACCAGTACGACTACTACAGTGCATGCATTTAGTTCAGTCCCACAGATACATACACTCTAAGAACAGGCAAGGGGAGATGTGAAATGTTTTACGGGACGACAGGTGTTTTGTTTTTTAAGTAAGGGAAATTAATAAAAAACATCAAAAGAAAGAAAGTGTACAAAAAAATAGAGACATTTCTCAAGAGTTGATATGAGTCGTTTCTTGAACCGTTTCGTCCGAACAAGCAAAAAACATGCAACCAGCTGCTACTAACAAGAAGCTGGACACTGAGAGAGGATTAATAGGTGTGGACAAACCTTCCCGCTGAGAGCGCTCAGAAGAGTGTTTGAGAGGAGGTGTGCACGTCCGAGTGTAAGAGAGGCCGGAAAGTTTGCCTCAGAGACACCCTCTCTCACAGCAGCCCCAACCAAGCAAGAGAGAAAACAACAAAACATAACTGCTCACACTCACCATCAAGGTCAGTAGCTCACGTTACGAGATTTGTTATAGCTGGCAAGTATAAAGTCCAGTAAGGGGTTGTTGGGGCGCAGGGCTCAAAGGCAGCACTGGCAAGCCGGGACTGGGGCCCAAAATCCAGATGTGCCAGGGGTTGGGGTGGGGAGCAGCCCCGGGCGCCGTGGCACTGCGCTGTCCCGCTGCGCCGAGTGCCGCCGGCCGGCTCGGCGGGCACGGCCTGCCCGAGGGAGCTGGGACAGGGCTGCACTCCTGTGGCCTCTGGGGTATTGTCTCCAGTCCTCAGGGAGGAACAGCTGGTAGCAACAGGTTGGGAACTGGAAAAATCTCAGGCTTGTCAAGGAACCAAAGAGGAAGGAACGAAAACCCTCTCCTGCCAAATTTTCCTCGTCTCGCTCTCCTGCCAGATGAACCCCTCCCATGTCAAATGCAAGAGAAAAATGTGCCCCCCCATGACTGTATTTCAAAAAAAGCATTTACACGACAAAAATGTTTTACACGTAAAATATGTCAGGTGGATTCAAAAGAAACGTGACACTGATAGTGAAGTTGTCTAGGAGGAGTTTGCAGCATTCAGACTTTTAACTTTGCTCGTTTTCCGTGGCTCAGGTCCCAATTCATTAAAAAAATACAAGAATGGGTGAGGTTGTCAAAACCGGTGGAGGGATTCGGCAGCACAGCCCCACCCGGAGCGAAGGGATGTGGCCAGAGCTGTGTCTGCTGGAAGGACCTCAGCTATCCCCTCATCACTGGGATGTCAAACGGGGACGTGATTTATGCCGAGCAGCACGGCCGCACTCACCCTGCCGGCACGCGAGCAGCCACGCGGGACGGGAATTTACGGTGGCACTGAGCACGGGCACAGGGACACGTCCCCTTCTGCTGGCTGTAGGACAGAGCTGCCGTGACACACAAGAACCTGTTTATCTAGCAAGGACAGCTGGTGACACGCTGCCATAGAAAAAGAAGGGGTGAGGACGGGGAGGAGGCCCCCAGCAGGTACCTGCCCCCAGCAGGCTCCCTGCTGACTCAGCAAACATGCAGGTGTCCCAAGAGGAGGAATGTCACCCCAGGGACAAACCAAGGTGCCCAGGGGCTTGGAGTGAGAGGGCTGCAGCTTCCTGGGGAGAACAAGACACGCACCTGAAGGTGGATGCTCTCTGAGGGTGCTCAGTCTCTGTGCTGGCACTGATGCCAGGAAGGTGGGGAAGAGCCGGCGGGACGGGGCCGGAGAGCTGCTGAACAGGCAGCAGTGACGGGGACATTGATGACATGGACTGTCATCAACGCCTTCCAGGAACCTCCTGGCCAATGCTTGCTCTGTGCTGTGCTCCAGCAGCCCTGGGCAGAGCTCTCCCAGTGAGCTGGGGGTGGTGGGACGCGCCTGCCCGGGTGTTTGCCAGCTCTTTCCCATTTCCTGGCAGAAAGGGGCCAGTTAGGGCCAGCCGTGCTGTGCTCTGTGCTTTGGACCAGGCACGCGTGAAGGAGGGCTGTGCGAATTTGTGAAGGGAAAACAAAAACCCAACCGAAAAGGAAAGAAGGAAAAAACCCCAGCCATTTTTCTTGTAATGAATCGGGCCCGTACACTGCAGCGCAAGATCGATCGGACTCCACTGCTCCTGGATACAATTCACTACCATTGCTGATGGAGTGGCAAACCCAGGATGTCCCTTCCAAAACCAGCTCTGGATGGAGATGACTCTACAGAAACCCCCCCGTTCCCAGACCAGGCTTGGTGCAGATGTGAGCGGGGCCGGTGACAAACCCACCTTCCTCCTTGAGACCTCAGGGCTGGGGCGGGACGGGGGCTCTTTGGATTCAGTTTTGGGGTTTTTTGCCAGTTTTGTGCACGCAGGCAATTTTGAGGCTTGAAAAGACATTTCCAAACACCATACTGCTCTTTAAACTTGCCAGAAAGGGTGTTGTTAATTTAGGGTTAGATTTAGTTTTGTATTGCAAGTTCAAATCAAAAAACAAAAAAACTGAAAAAACAAATCAGAAAACCCAACAAAAGAGAAACCAAAAAACACTCAAATTAAACACAAATGATTTTCAGGCACAGAATTGATCAATGCTCAGTTCAGTTGTAATGGGCACCAAAAGCACTCCGATTAAAAAAATAATAATAATAATCAGGGAAGCAACGTTAATCCAGCCAAACCCTCTGTGCCTTGCTAAGGGGCAACTCACCAGGTCTGTTTGCACGTAAAACAAAACCTGAAGGGCAAAACATGAGGAAGAGGCAGAAACAATGAGGTCTGTTTTCCTGGAAGCATATGCAAAAGCAATCTTGGGATTTGTTTGGGTTTGGGGTGGTTTTTTTTTCCCCTTTGGGTTTGTTTTTCCCGCTCCGTGCCGGGGCAGTAGGAGAAGCTGGGAGTTGGGGGATCCCCACAACCAGGCTGGCAAGTCACCCCTTAGGCGCTCTCTACATGCCACAGGATGGAACTGGTACAGAGAGTCCTTTGTAGCCTGCAAGCAGTGCCAGTTTGCATGGAACGGAGTTCTCCTGGTGTCTTTCTCTGGCCTCACGGCCCCAGGCTCTCGCTGAGACACACCTGGGCCTGCGCCCACCTCTGCTCCCTCGCGCCCCCGGGGCTTTTCGGGAGCGCCTCCTTAACCCGGCGCTGCCCGAGAAGCCACGGGAGCGCCAGCTCAGCCCTGAGCGAGCCGGGAGGCGCTGCCAGCCCCGTGCCCCCGGGACACGCTGGCACACAGGACACGGGGCTGGCAGCGGCCCTGTCCCAGCAGCGGCGCCATCCCGGCCTGCTGCGGGAGCCCAGGGCTCGCCGAGGGCTGCTCTGAACTCTGCCACCTGAGCAAAGCGCTGATTCACGTCTTCAGCAAAATTTAAACCTAAGGCAGTAACGGCAATTGGACACGATTGATTTCTTTGTTTCCCTTAAGGGGAAAAAAAAAAAAGTAAAGAGTTTTCAGAAGGACAGAAGAAAAGCTTAGCGGTTCCTCGCGGAAGCATGGGGTTGGAGCAGGCAGGGATGGTGAACTGTCAGCTGTGTGCTGGTGACAATGGCACCAGTGATGCCAGCCCAAGATGCCCCGTGCTGGCCATGGCGGAGGAGGTGACAGCGGCCCTGGGCACGGCGGGAGCACCCAGAGCTGCTGCCACCACCTCAACCCAACCCCAGCTTTCTGTGAGAAACCAAAACTTTTTTTCTGAAAACAGAAATTGTTCCTTTTTGGGGTGTCTTTTAGAGCCTTGAATTTAAACCAAACAAATAAAGAAACCAACACAATAAAGGAATAAAGGAAGAAACAAATTGGAATATCTACCCTGGTTTTGGCAGTTCTCACGCCAATCTCCTGCAGGTGCTCCAGCCCCCGTGGCCTCTGCTTGTAGTTTGGGTTTGGATTGGGATTGATTACTTATTTTTTCTCTAATTTTTTTATTTTGATTGATTGTTTTCAGGTCCCCAGGATAAGTGTGAGGAAAATCAGAGAAATGATGGAGAGCTGCAGCCACACAGAATACCGACAGAGCTTTTACCTGACCCTGCACTCTGAGGGTTTGCTCTTCCACGGGCCCCCCTACCTGATCCTCTTGCTGCCGCCACGGCTGCCGCTGCTACTGGTCCGTAAGCCGCTGCTGGGAAACCTGGCCGTGGAGAAAAGGAGAAGGGTAAAGACACAGGCCAGTGGGTACCACGAGTCCCTGAGGGCCACGGGCACCTGGAGCTGCCAGCCTGGCTCTCCGTGCCACCGGGGGACAGCCCAGCCCTGGCCAGTGCCCGCTGCCGGCACAAATCCCCTGGGCATGCCCTGGAGCCAAGGACAGGCTGGAGGCACAGCCTGCAGCTCTCAGCTTTGCCTCCACGCTCCTGCAGGAACAGGCCAGCCTGCTCCACAAACAACCAGGGAGTTCTCCTCCGGGCTTATCTGCAGGCGATAGTAACGTGCTGCTCTACAGACAAAGCAGGAATGGAACAGATGAGGAGGTCCTCATGTCAAGATCATAAATTTGCTGGGATCAAGCAGAAAAAATTCAGTGGAATGTGGTTTAAGAAAGAAGGAAAGAAAGAAGGAAAGAAAGAAAGAAGGAAAGAAAGAAAGAAGGAAAGAAAGAAAGAAGGAAAGGAAGGAAAAAGCTCTCGAGAGCAAACCAGCCGCAGATCAAGCTCTATGACATCCCCCCTGCTCCAGGGAACTGAGCCCTGGCAGAGGAATGGAATGCTGCCAGCAAGACTGCTGATTTACTTAATTAACATTCAAAAGATCTGCCAGAGATTCTGACTTTCAATATATGTATTTTCAGAGGGCAATGGCAAAGTCCAGGCAATCAGCAAGAACCCCAAACCCCAAGGTCAATGACTCCAAGGAGGCTCCTGGTCCCTGGGGCTCCAACTGCTCCTGCCACCCGACAGGACAAGCCTGGGGTGGCCCCCACAATGGAACCTGGTCCTTGAGTGGGCACCAGGACCACGATCACAGCTGCTTTGCAAGGCTGAGGAACCACAGGAGAGCAACTGAGGCACTGGGAAAGAGAAGAGTGCACCTGAGAGCAAGAGAGAGAGCCCAGCACGCTACAGCCCACTATCTTCAGCACTATGGCTCAGCTACGGCTCAGCTACCAGGCCAAGGAGCAGAGAACTAGGCTAGAATAACTTGAAGCTACTTAAAACATCAACCAAAAAAGGACATACTTGCATTTAAATATGGTAATAGGGCTGTTGGGGGGAAAAAAAACACAGCACAGGTAAATGTATGCAGAGGATCCCCAGGGTGGTGCTCCCTGTGCACAGAGAGCAGCACTGCACAGCCAGCCCTGGTCCTGTGAACTGTCTGCTGGTATCTGCTACACCTCCGTGGAGTGGGATGTGGAGGAAGCAGATCCACACTGGGGGATGCTATAAGCAGTGCTGAACCTGAGGGTTAAACTCCCTCTCACTGGATGGAGCCATCAACCCTGGCTGGGTCCCCCGACACATGATTAGGGCTGGAGTGAGAGGGCTTTGGTGCTAAGAGTAAAACCACCCTCCAAGAGCAAGGAAAGCACGTGCAGGACAAGGGCTGAGGCTCTGGGGCTTCATTTCCATGCAGAGCCACGTCTGGGCCAAGCTCTGGGCCCTCCCACTGCGCTCAGGCAGGAGCAGAGCTGGCACTGTCCCCTGTCCCTCCCTGCCCACCACGGCCCAAGAGCAGTGTCCTCAGCGTTCCCATGGCACCTCCACCACCAGCTGGCCACCCACAGACCTCTCATTTGGAGGCTCCAGGGGCTCCCTAAACCATCCACAGGGGACTGGAGGAGCTGTGGATTTTCCATGGAATAAAATGCCTCTGCCAAAATCAATCAAATACCCTTCAAATCACCAAGCATCCCCTGAGAACAGCACAAAAAACAGGGCTGGAAAGTTTGTTTCTCTTGTTCAGCTGCCAGGGACACTCAGGATCTATTTGAAATGCAGGACAAAAAGTTTTGCCATGCAAAAGAAGAGTGAAATAACAAGGGTGGAGAAGGCGCTCCACGGAAAGAGCCCGAACAAAGGCTCCCTTATTGCATTCCAGTGGACAGATGTGTGAAAAATTAATCCCTGTGCCCCTGCAGAAAGCTTTTATCCCAGCTCTGAGATAAAAGCATCCCTGAGACACGGCACTCCAGACAGCTCAAGTGTGAGCGCTGCTCTCTCCGTGCGGGAGCCCGGGATGGAAACCGGGGCTGACTGTCAGGACTGGCCAAACCCCCCCAGTGACACTCACAGTGTGAGGGATCCCCCATCAACCCAGCCCGCTGAAAGCAATCCATGCCCTGCTAAAATGCCCTTTGCCAGGCACCACATCCACGGGCTGGCTCAGCTGGGAGCCGCTTCCCTGTCCCTGCTGCTGAGCCACTAATGCTGTGTGACCTCCACCTCTGTGCCACCTCACTGTGCCACCTCACTGTGCCATCTCTGTGCCACCACCGTGCCACCTCACTGTGGCACCTCACTGTGCCATCTCTGTGCCACCACTGTGCCACCTCACTGTGCCATTTCTATGCCACCTCTGTGCCACCTCACTGTGGCACCTCTGTGCCACCTCACTGTGCCATTTCTATGCCACCTCTGTGCCACCTCACTGTGCCATCTCTGTGCCACCTTTGTGCCACCTCACTGTGCCATCTCTGTGCTACCAGTGTCACCTCACTGTGGCATCTCTGTGCCATCTCACTGTGGCACCTCACTGTGCCATCTCTGTGCCATTTCTATGTCATCTCTGTGGCACCTCACTGTGGCACCTCACTGTGGCACCTCATTGTGCCATTTCTATGCCACCTCTGTGCCACCTCACTGTGCCATTTCTATGCCATCTCTGTGGCACCTCACTGTGGCACCTCTGTGCCTCCCTGACCCCCTCAGCAGAGACGGGCAGCTGACACCACCCCGCTCTGCCTGACAGGGATCCCAGCAAGGAGAATTGGTGGCCAGCAGAGCGAGAGCAGCCCCAGCTCTGTCCCCTCAGCAGTGCCTGGGAAGTGCAGGCATCTCCAGGAGACAGCCATGGCACTGGGGATGCTGCTGTGGGGACACCCCCGGAGCACAGAGGGCCCTGTGCCCCCTGCCCCAGCTGCCAGCAGCCTCCCAGTCAACTTTAACAAGCAGCTCGGAGCCAGCTGGGTGCCAGCAATGGGTGCCTGGACCCACTGCTCCAAGAGTGCCTCGAAGGCAAGGGGAGCACTGATGGCAGCACCTCTGGATCCCACCCGGACAATCAGGAGCACGGCCAGCACCAGCCCCACTCCCTCCCAGCCTTCTGAAGTCAACTGGAAAATCCAAAGGGTGGAGGGAGAGCTCAGCTCATTCCCGGTGTTTGTTTAAAGCACTGATTCCTGCTCAGATGACCCCTGTGCTGTGTGTGCCCGCTGCTCCCAGCTGCCCAGAGGAAACAAAGCCCTGAGCCAGTGCAAAGCCAGCAGTGCCCACTTTAAGCACTGCAATTAGCAGGTATTTCACAATAAACGTTTTTCTCTGGGCTCACACACTGTCCAGGAAAACCCTGAGGATTCACAGCAATTTCATGCTCTCTCATTGCTCAGAATGAGCCAAAACCAGCGTTCCAAGTGCAATTTTTCACAGATAAATTTTCCTGCTTCCCGCATCAATAGCTTCACTTTAAACAGTGAGGCAGTGAGGGAAGATGGACAGATCTGGGTTAAATTCTTTGCCCTGAGCTCCCAGACTCAGTCCATGGCTGCTGCTGTCTCTGCGAGGCCCAGGTGAGTTTGGGAAGGGGGATGCCAGGATGGCACAGCCCTGCAGCAGCTCCTTGGGCTGGAGCACACAGCCCCACGCCCTGCTCTGGGCACTGCAGGGGGAGCCCAGGATTCAGCACATTTCCAGGGGCTCTGTCAACAAACCTGGCAAGCACAATGCTGCTGAGCAGGGCCAGTCCTCACACGGGCTTTAGGGGCTCACAGATCTGTGCCCTGCTCCATCTCCTGCTCTGGTGGGACCACTCCTTACATCACTGAGTTCTCCTGCCCTCCAGCCTGGGCTTGGCCACAAGGCAACCACAAGGGAATAACCCAAGAACCATCTGCATCCCTTCCTGCTGCCAGGACCCTCTTCCTGCAGCTCTGTCTCTAAGGGAAATCACTAATTCCTTCAGCCCTGCTCTGATCAGCCTTTGCAGACCCCAAGTATCTTGCATCCTCAAAGCACACACAACCCTATCCTCAACCCTATCCCCAACCTGTCAGACAACAGGAATCAACCCAAAAAAAGGGTACAAAGATCACAGAATTAGTCCTTACATCAAAAAATATCATGCAAAGAATTTCTTCTTAATGGCCAAAGCACTTGGGTACCTGAGGTTGCATGTTCAGACTTCAGCAATGAGCACAGGGATTTAAAACCAGAAACTGGAAGCTGAGATGCCCAAATCACCACCTGGCTTCAGAAAATAGCCAAAATCATGGCACAGCCACAGAGAATTAAATAAAAGCCACCAGGAAACTGCACCTAAGCAGCAACCCCGTTGCTCTGTGCTCACGGGCTGTTTGCAGTGCTCACACAAGCAGTAGACTGGTCTGTGCAGGGTCTTTTGGGGTCCCTGTGCTGAGGGCATCGGGCTCAGAGGTTCCTTCACCCCCCAACACTTCACTCCTTACAGCCCTGGTGCTCCCCAGTGGCTGCCCTGAGCCCCAGCCCTGCAGGAGGGTCACTTATCTCCCAGGAGAGAAGTGCAAAGGCTGGAATATGAAATCCTGTGCAGGCTGAGTGTGGAGAGGAGCCTGGGGGCTGATCCCCCCTTTCACAGGCAGAGTTCCTGGGGCTGATCCCCCCTTTCCAAGCAGAGTTCCCAGGGGCTGATCCCCCCTTTCAGGCAGAGTTCCTGGGGCTGATCCCCCCTTTCCAAGCAGAGTTCTCAGGGGCTGATCCCTCCTTTCCAAGCAGAGTTCCTGGGGCTGATCCCCCCTTTCCAAGCAGAGTTCCCAGGGGCTGATCCCCCCTTTCCAAGCAGAGTTCCCAGGGGCTGATCCCCCCTTTCCAAGCAGAGTTCCCAGCAGCTTTGATCAGCCCGAAAAGCTGCACCAGGCTCACAGCTGTCATTTCAGACGGGTTCTCGCTTGCATTATTCTTTCCATTAGGCTGTGTTATCCTCTTTGGAGGATCTTTAGGCTTCATTTCAAAAGTATCAGAGACTCAAAACCATGAAGCAGAAGAGCCTTTTTTTTTGAAGGCAAGCAGGCGTGGGTCCAATTTACCGGGCGAAAATGTCGTCTTTAATGGTGAACACACACAAGGGAAAGCTCCATCCCAAAACAATCCCTTTATGTTTAAAACCTTCATCTTCCAGGCTCTCTGTCTCGCACTCCCCCTCCCTTTCTATAAGGAAACACAAATGAGAAAGAAAAAAATCCTGCTACTACTCCAAGGTTGAGATGAAGAACTCAGTGCTGAATATTTAGAGAAGAACATACACCCAGAGAAATCAAATGTTCCCTAGAACTGATCAAAGATTGGGGTTCTACCACATCATTCACAACTCATTACCACTGTTCAGTAGCAATTAACTCCTTGGGATTTGATTGCAGACTCTATGAAGCTTTCTCCAAGTTTGCAGAGTCTATGAAGCTTTCTCCATCCACAGCACAGCTGAGGAACAGGACCCAGCACAGCAGGGCAGAGCTCCAGGGAAACAGGACAGTACTGTCCTAAGGGTCTGATCAATTCTATTAACACTTTCAGTATCTCCAAACCTGCTCTGACTCCTGTATTGAAACAGAGCCTGAAGTGCTTCCCTTTTTCTTTTTCCACTGTGTTACATGAACCTTGTTAAAATCTCTTCCAGGAAATTAGGGAATTTCATCCAGAACACACATCCATGTACATGTCATGGACCCTCATCCCAGGGCCCCTGCATCATCCAGGGCACAAACTGGACCAGGTCTGTCCTATGTCTGATACCCCCATGTCTGTTTGCAGATGGATCTTATGCTGAGCAAATATTCCCATTCTGAAATTTCAACAAAACAATAAATCCCAAATATAGTTCATTTAGAATTTGGCACTTCCACTTTATGTACAGTAAATGACCCATTTTTCAGCTGTTGGGACTCTCAGGCCATGATCCTTTTAGGATGAGAATGGTGCATTTCTGCCCAGTAATTATTTCATGCATCAGTGAAACAAGGCCTTGTTTGTCCCCAGATTATCATTCTGTGGCATTTCAAGTGCAATAACCCTTTTGCAGTTATTTCACTACACAGAAAACTGGAAAACTTCTCAAAGGCAAACAGTTTGTTTTAAAAAAAGCTACTTATTCAGAAAAACACAAACCAAGAAGCAAAAGCTGGTAGCTGATTTAGGTTATCAACATCCAATATCCAACCTAACCCAGCCCCGTGGCAGTTTGAAGCCATTCCTCCCTGTCCTGTCCCTCCAGGCCCTTGTTAACAGTCTCTCTCCATCTTTCCTGCAGGCTGACCTGAAGCCCTCTCTACTCCAGGATGAGTAATTCCAATCCTCCCACCCTTTCCCTGGAGGAGAGGTGCTCCATCCCTTTCATATCTTGGTGGCCTCCTTTGGACTCACTACAACTCATTCTAAAGGCCAAAGCCAACCACTCATCACAGATTTTTAATCAACAAGTTAAGTGCAAAGGAAAGGATGGCTGCGGGGGCAGGAACAGCCAGGAGCTCACTGGCCCCAGTTCAGCAGCTCTGAATTTCTGCATTTCAGTCACCTGCTGCTGGATGAACAAGGGCAGGTTAGATGGAAGCACATTAAGGCACCTATTTGGAGCTCAGCAACGTGGCACTGATTTGCTTCAAGCCTCATTTCCGCTGCTCTGATGGTAAAGAAAATGAGCTGTTTGGTTAAGCTGCTTGTCTCAGTTTTTATGAATGATCTAAACTATCTGGGTAAGTATTATTTAAAGACAGGTCCTTGATGATGAACAAAGGCATAAAAAGAACTCGTGTCTGGAGGCTGAAGCTGAAAAAAATTCAACACAAAGAGGCAACTTCATAAAAGAGGAGGCAGTAAATCACAGGACAAGGTTATCAGAGGGTGGGGAACTCTTCACCACTCCTGTGCAGCTCACCCAGCACAGCCATCACTGGCAGACAGGAACCTTCCCAGTGCCTCACTGGAGAACTGCCACTGGGCATTCCATAATCCATATTATGAAAGAGGTTACAGGAGAGAATTGGGATGCTGAGCCCAGAAATCTTCAAGGCATTGCTGCAGCAACTATCATCACTGCTCCTGGGCAAGGCAGGAGGTGGAAGCTCCTCAATGGCCAGCTGGAAACCCTACTGCTAAAACATTCACATTTGAATCTGTCTGTGCTACAAGGAGACACCTCTTGCCCAGTTCTTTGTAACCCCAGCCCCACTTTCCAACAGCTTTAGTTAAAAATTGTCTCTGCTGAGGCACAGGGCAGGAAGGCAGGGGAGCCAAGGTGCTCGGACACGGAGAATTCCTTAGGGCAGGATGGGCACTACCAGAGCACACTCCTCCTTCTGCAGGGTTATCCATGTTTTCCTCCACACACCAGTGTTTGTGTTATGCCTCTTTACTCCTGTAAATAATTGCTCTCATTAACCCTCCTGGTCACTGCAGCTGTGGCCTGTTCTCAGCTGAATCCATCGCTCTGGAGCTGCAGCACCGCCCCAAAACACACAGACCTCGACAGATACCAGCAGCTTTGGTTCTTTTCCTTTTCTCTCCTCTCTGCCCCTTCAGGATCACTCATTTTCAGGGCAATGAACCTCAAGTTTTAAAGCCTCTAATACCAGGCACAGATCAGTGAGCAGCCGAGAACAGGACAATCAGCATTCAACATTCAAGATGTTCTTATTTCTCAGTTATTCAAGTTATAAGTGGAGAAAAATCTAATGAAGGACCTGGACAGTTTTGGGCCTCAGCCAGACATGATATATAGCCAAATCTCCAGAGCAGCCTCACTCACATTGAGAGGATGGGGCAGGAAAAGGGGACAGGCTCCACTGTCACCAGCCACGCTCTGCTGCCACTGACACTGCTGGGAGCTGGACCATCAACACAGACCAACAGCTTCCCTCTGGAAAATCTCACCCTAAATCTAACAATAAGGTTACTTTAAGGGGTAGGGGGAAATAGAAGATGAAAAAAGCCTTTTACACAATTCTCTGCAACATCAAAATCCACAGCTTTTCTCAGAAAAACCATGCCTTAAAGGCAAAGGTGCTTCAGCTCTGCTTCGACTCAGAGAACAGCTCTAGAGACCATTTCTTCCTGCAAGAAAACACAATAATCTAAGCAGAACTTGAAGGAGAACCTTCTGTCTGGAGATTTATGGGCTCTGCTATATTAATTTCTCAGTTTGCTGTCTGCAGCTCCAGCTGCTCCTCCCTCCAGGGATGCACCTGCAATGGGAACGGCCCCTCCTCAGCAGAACACCCAAAAGCTTAATTTTAAACCAGGTCCAGTCTAGTCTTTGTTTTCAGGGCTGGAGGCTGAAATGGAGAGGTGGGAAGAGGTAACTCAGGTGGTTCCAACAGATTCCAAATGCACTCTGTAAACCAGTGATGCCATGCAGATGCAGTGATGTGTTTAAACAAGGCATGCAGTGCAGGGGAGAGCAGAGCAGATTTAAGCAGTTAAGAAAGCGTTAGACAAAGGAGAGAGAAAAATCTCCAGCTCTGTTCCACGTCTCTTGCTGTTACAAGGCTTAACTAACTGAACAATTTAAAATAAGCTTTACATTTCCTCCTCCTATTTTGCAGCTGCCACCAGGTCCTCCTCTTCTGAGCGTTACGTTTGATCATCCCAGTATCACGAGCAGACAAACTTTGCTCCCATTAGTGAATGTTCTACAAGCCTCACACTTGTGTAACAGTGCTTGAAGAGTGCTTTACAGAGCTGACCCCTATTAATACACACTTCCTCACTCCCTGTGGGTACAGAAGCCATGGGCAGGCAGCGCTTTAAAATCACTGCACCTCACCAGAGCAGGAGGCTGGGTGCTCCAGCACAGGGCAATGTCTTGGGGACAGTGAAGTACCACATGGCCCAGGCTGGGTGTTTGACACCACTGCACGTGGGACAGAGGGAATGCTTGGCTCTCTGGGATGCTGCAGCCACAACCTTTTCCATCCCCACTGCACTCCCCTTTGAGGTTATTAACCAAGGGGAACCTGTGCAGCAGAACTTGCATCGGGGTGTCCTAAACCCCAGACACAGGAACCTCCTTCCCTCTCCTCCTCCTCCTCCTCTCAAGACACCATGACAAACAAGCCTTAAGCATAACATAATAATTCCCCTTATCTCTGGCACCAGTTCCTGGAAAATTCCTATTTTCCAGTTCTTACCTCCTAGGTGAGCACCACACATAACTGTACACAGGATACCTCCCTGCCCACACTGATGGCTGAACACTGTGGGACTGGCATCGGGAAAGAAACTGAATTAAGCTCAACAGACAGTTGTTTTAAATGCTCTCACAGTAACAAACTCCATCAGTTTGAGACCTTGAACCATCTTGTGCTGCGTTTCCACTGCCCCAGGCACTGCATGAGCGTGACCCAAGGCTGAGCCCATGGCCTCTGCAGCACCAGTATTAATAAGCAAATACATTTCCCTGAGCTCTGCAAAGTTTGTGAAAATATTTGTTTTCCTCACCTCTCACCATATACAAAGGTTTTAATAAGCTTTAACAAACATACAAGCAAACAAACCCTTAATTAAAATAAATAATTTAAATTTCTAACCTGAAGGCTTCTATGAAACTTCGACAATCCCCAAGCACTCAGGTGATGATGGGAGAAAATATAACTGGGATAAAGGACAGTGCAGAACATCCCACCACAGTGTGGAGGACCGGGGGGGATGCTGCAATTTCCTCTCCCCCCAGTTAGGAGTGCATTTTGTCTTTTTTTGGGGTATAATTTTTGCTGTAAACACACCTTGCATGTAACTGTTCCTCTGCAGGTTCTTCAAACAGTGGGTCACACGTTTTGAGTGATGATTTTATTCTTTTATTCAACTGTCATTGGTACTGGTTATTTGGGGTGTCCAAACCAAAATATTAAATTGCAAGCTAAGAGAGCAGCAACACAGCAGATCCTTTGTAAACAATTTATTATTATTTTCTACCTCAGTTACTTACAGGAAAAAAGTCATAAAAAAGAAAAAAAAAAAGAAAAAAAAAGAAAAGAAAAAGAAAAGCACAGATGGACTATTTACAAAAAATGAGAAAATTCACAATAGCCGAAATGTTTGCAAATCATGCACACTAAGACAAGTTCACAAAAGCAAAGCAATTCATAGCAAAAAACCCCAAACAAAATAATAAGAAGCCATACAGATTAAAAAAAGCTATTGCCTGCAGAAAAGTCAAAAGAAAACTACCCAAGTATTACATCAAGCATCTTTAATGAAATGAACAGCACAGCCATGGATTGTAGAGCCTTTGACACTGACATTTTAAACAAGTGGATTAACAAACATTAAAATGCATTACAGTTCTACTGTAAGCATGCACCATACTTCTCACAAACTTATCAAATGGGTAGCAACACTTCAGGAAGAGCAGAATTTAAAGAGAATGGTGTTTTCTACCCAAAAGTCCAGAATCTGGTCATGTTAAATAAAGCCAATGGATGGAGGTGTGCAGCTCTCCTGCCACGTGGGTGGGGATGAAGAGGTGCAGGGGGATGCAGCTGAAGCAGGGAAAGCTTGGCCACAATTTAGGAAATTTGCCCATGATTTGCAAGCAAAGTTTGGAAGGAGAAGCAGCTGCAGGGAGTGTGCAGGACCATCGCTGGTCAGAGTTAGATCAAAGAATCAGAGAAACCCAGAATGGTTTGGGTTGGAAGGGACCTTAAAGCTCAGCCAGTGCCACCCGTGCCGGGGGCAGGGACACCTCCCACTGTCCCAGGCTGCTGCACGCCCTGCCCTGGGAGCAGGAATTGCTCTGGGGGCAGCAGCCCTGAGCCCCTCTCTTGGTGCATCTCACCATGGCCCTCGTGGGACGGTGGCAGCTCCCAAAGAGCCCCAGGCCAGAGGGCAGGGCACGAGACAGGTGTGGGGCTGCCACACATGGGGTGACACAGCTGGGGACCGCAGCCCTGCCAGGGACAGGGGGACGCCCCTCAGGGTGGGCTTTGTGCCACTGCTGGATGTCACCACGTTAAAGAGCACCAGTCACTCTCTTTGGGGCTGTCTGTGAGACCAAATCAACCCAATCATCCTTCTCGCTGCGTTGATAAAATGATTTCTAAGAAGTTTGTGAGAAGTCATGCCTTCGGAACGCCCCTGACCCCATCCTTGTGAGTTACATTCCAAGTGGGCATTAAAAACTCATAACAAAGCAGAGGAAAAAAAAAATAAAAAGCAAACTCAAAGCGGTGAGGATATGGAGCCTTTAAAAAAATAAAAATAAAATAAAAAGTCCAGTCAATCAAACCAGCCAGTAAGAGCAGCAATTTTTCAGTGGACATTGATATTAAACATGGACCACCCAGGCTTTCTCTGTCTCTCTCTCATTAGCACTGTAGTAAACCCCGATTAATTTGTTATGCATCTTTAAGAACTAGTTGATAAAAATTATGTCTTGTGAAATCGGCAAATAGTCTGCAAAGTGAAATAAGAACAGAAATTAATAGATTAAACTGAAAAGATAAGTCCCAGAAATAAAAAAAAAAAAAAAAAGATACACAGAAAGGGAATGATTGCAATTAAAATAAAAAATAAAAGAGGCAATGTACTGCATGAGGAAGGGCTGGGAGGAATAATGGGATAGGAGGAGATAGAGCAGTTGCCAAAGGGGTGCGTGCCTTGGCCCTGGAGACAGGGGCTGTCCCATGCCATGGGCAACACTGGAGATGTGGGAGAGGACATGGGACAGCCCCTGAGGGACAGGGACAAGGGAATGGGGATACAAATAGGTGGGTCATGGCAGAACCCCTGGGAGCAGCCCAGAGTGTGACTGAACATTTTTCTGTGTATTTGTACTGAGGCTGCACCACCAGGGCAGGAGGCAGGGGAAGCTCTCGGACCCGGGATGTTCCTGCAGGAACAGCCAAGTCCTTCTCCCTCCAAATCACAACACTGAGGTTTTTAAACCTGACTCCTTCCTCCCGCCCTGCTCCTGAGAGGCTCCCTGGCACCAAGCTGTGCCCTGTGGCACTGGGCTCTCTGCCCCAAACAAACCCTGCAGCAGTGGGGACAGCCATCCTGCTGCTGCACCATTCCCACCCCACACCTCCAGCCAGGACGCTCTGATGGGCTGTGGTTCTGGAGACCTGAGCCCAAACCACCTGGGAAACTCCCAGCAACTCTGGAAAGCAGTAACTGATCTGAGTGGGAGGGGAGCAGGGGCAGAGCCTTGGGGCAGGGAACTCAGCAAGGTGAGACAGGGCCCTGAGCATCTCCTGCTCTCCTGCAGTGACCCGCAGCTTTCTGCTGGGCACAGCCCACCTGGATTTATCTTCCATATTCAACCTCTGCAGGAGACTGAAAATAACCAGGCAGTAACTGGAACTCCTGCTTTGGTAAAAACAGGCCCTTAAAAAAAATACATCTAAGGAGGGGTCGAGTCAAAGGGTGCCTTTGCTGTCAGTGAGCAAACACGGTCGCTTCAGACATGTTTATAATTAAACTCATCTAACCTCTGCAGATTTCTGACATTAAACCTATCAAAGGAATCTCTCCTTCAATGCCTTCGTATGAATCAGCTGGTACACGGAACTGTGAGGAGTCAGAGCCTGAGACAACACACAAACACCTGCTGAAGCCTCCTCCACACCCCAGCTCCTGCCAGACCAGACTGTCCTGCTGGTTCCAGAGGAACCAGAGGTGGTGTCACCTGGATCTGGGGACAGCTGCCTTGTCCCCACCAGCACCGTGCCACCCCAGCAGCTCTGCTGTCTGCCTGACACCCCACTTGTTTCAGACCTGGCCTGGTCCAGGTGGGAAGAGGTACCACAGGTGGGAAGAGGTGGCTCAGCTTCCAGAAGAGCCCTGGCATTTGTGAATTTGAGTAAAGAAACCCTCACAGGGCTGTTCAGCTCGGTGTTATCAATCCTGCAAGAAACAGCCGCACAATAACCCCGTGCCAAGGACACTGCTCACCCTACAGATGACAACAATCTGTATTTTTCCACAGCAGGGTCTCATCCTGATGACCTAGGGCTGCACACACGGCTCCACGCTTGCCCCAGCGCGCTGCAGGCATAGCCAAGCACTGTCCACATCCTCAGCCACCCTGGAGAACCTTCCTGTGAGGTGCTGGCTTCCCTCCTGCCCCTCCCAAACAACAAAGCCACTGCTGCACTTGTCCCAGCTGCCTGGGAAAGCCCTGGGGTGAAAGGAAACCCTGAGCCCTGTGCGGTGCCATCCCACGGCGGGATGTGCTGGGAAGGGCACGTTGGCATTCTGGATGGGCTTTGTGGGATGCCCCATCCCTGGAGTGCTCAAGGCCAGGCTGGACAGGGCTCCCAGCAGCCTGACCCCGTGGAAGCTGCCCCTGCTCACGGCAGGGCTTGGACCTTTGGGGGTCCCTTCCAGCCCAAACCATCCTGTCCTGTGCTTGCATCACCTGATTTCCCCCGAGCCGAGGGCAGGGGGATCCCACCCGGCCCCAGGGCCAGCCCCACACACACAGCTGCTCCTGGAGAGACCCCCAGAGGCAGCCCAGACCCAGCAGGGTGGGCTGTGCCCTCAGCAGGGCAGGTTCACTTACCCAGGCCAGCACGGGGAGCAGCGTGCGGGTCCCTGTGTGTGTGTCTGTGTGCAGCTCTACGAGGGAAAACCCAGCAAAGGGAGGGGGACAGCTCTCCAGTGTCCTCTCTTGCTTTTATGGTTTTAATTTAAGAAGTTTGTTTTCAAATAACCAGTACCAATTTATACGTCAGGAAAAAAATGTGTTGAAAATATGTCGCTATAAAAGTCTATTTTAAAATAGTTAAAAAAAAAAAATAAAATTGCTGTTGTGTGAGATGCTCCCTGCAGACTTGCCTGTCTCAGCTTGCAGCTACAGACTTTTAAAAAAAAGGAAAAAAAACCCAAAAAAAAAAAAAAAAAAAAAAAAAAGAAGGAAAGAGGGGAAATAAAGCATATCTGCAAATGAAGTGTACATACCTGGGAACTGATAACTGTAACTTGGGGCAAATCCAGGATATCCTCGGCCATATGTTGCAACAAAATTCGGGTAACCTTGATCACAGACATGTAAAAAAAAAAACAAAAAAGAAGAGAGAGAAGTTTGAGGATTAATGAAGGGTTTTTTTCAGAAGTTTTTTTTTGTTTATTTGTTTTTTAACACAATGCACAATGACAGGGAGGATGGGTGAGACCTAATTTTACGGAGGGTATTAAAAAATCAGATTTATTCTGCTCATGCCAAACTGCAGAGAGGTTTCATCATTATCCTGAATAGAAACATCTCGAGCTGGCGGCGCTGGCCCAGCTCCGAGCAGGAGCCCTGTCACTCTGGTAATTAACATGCACTTTGGTGTCTGGAGCCCAAGGACTGTGCATACTTGTTAGCTGGAAGAGTAAATGCCAAATGCTAAGGCTAAACACATAACACGGGTTTGCTCTGACATTTGGAGAGCTTACAATGAATGTACTTTGCTTCAGAGCTATTGACAGTTGGAGATTAAGGTAGTAGTAATTCTTTATCCCGGGAGTGTGAAGGACAACAGTTAACACATCAAAGAGTTGGAGGCAGCAGCAGCATCGAGCCAGGGAGTCAAAGAGCTTTTAATTTTTCTGGAAAGTAAAAGGAAGCTGCCCGAGGTGCTTCTGAAGGCCCCTTCTGCGGCAGAGCAGCCGACCTCGGGCAGCTTTGGGAGGTTTATTAGGAGAAAAGCTCACTTGAGAGCATTTCGTGAATAAAAACAGTGAAGGCACAAAGTGGCAACTCTGCTGGCTTCACCCTCCTGCCTGAGAAGGAATGTGCTGCATGTCCCACTGATCCCTGGCCATGAGTGGGCTGGAGGCAGCCCTGGGGTCACACACTGTGCCACCCCATTTTAACTTCCCCACAGCCATTCCCTCTGATCCCAGAGCGGCTATTCCCTCTGACCCGGATGGCCGATGTCCCAAGGTGCCCTGTACACTCAGAGGGTTTCCTAAAATTCTAACCTCACACTGATCCTCAACATTTCCTCACTCAGTTTTCCTAAAAGCAGGCACCATGCTGCACAATTCCAGTGCACTGAACACTACAGAATGAGCCTCATCATCAGCCCAGGCCTCTCCAAACCAAGAACCCATCAGGAAAAGTTCTCTCCTGCTGTCTGAAGTCAGTGGGAATGTTGGCAGCAGCTGGGCTGGAGCCCAGAGCAGGCTCAGCAGCCGAGTGGCTCTGCCGGGGGGCTCCTGCCCTGCTTGGATTCATCCTGTAACACACTCATCCATCACTCAGCTGCTCTCCTGCTGCAGCCAGCCCCTCCATTTCCGATCAGATTTATACGTACGTGCAGCACACCATAAATCATAATCTAGAAGTGGAAGATAAAAATGCCTGGGTGAATTCTGACGTGGGATTAGGCAGTGCCAGGGAAGGCAGCCCCGCGACGCCCGGACAGCACGGTGCTCAGGGTATGCACACACTGCTGAGCCCTCCTTGCACAGCTCAACAGCTGGATTCCCTCAGAAATTAATCACCTCTGTCATTAAGTCAGATCTTTCAGAGTTAAGCTTTACAAACCCTTTTTCCTTTCTTTTTTTTTTAAGCAACACTATTGATAAATGGATTGTTTGCTAAGTAAGTAGCGACATCAACACCACTGAAAAATCGCTCTGCAGCGTCCACTGCAGCCCCTCTCTCCTTGCCAAGAGGAGGAACTCAGTTTGCTCTGTCTCAGACAGTTCTGAAGCAGATCTGCCTGCTCACAACTGCCAGGGCACCGTGCTGGGCAGCACCTGAGCTCTGCAGGTGTGGTACCTGTGCCCCAGCCAGGTCAGCACGGTGGGGGTGGCAGCTGCCCACGGTGCTTTGGATGCCACCTCTGCTGCTGCCTGCCCTGGCATGGTCCTGGCTCTGACCCCAGGGCAGCCCTGCTGTCCCTGGCCAAAGCTGGCTGTGCCTGACAGCCCCAGCAGCAGCCAAGCTGCCCGGGGGCTCTGCTGGCACCGCCAGCACTCAGCGCTCTCAAAGTCAGGCAGACGAAATCATAAATTTATAATACAACATTACTTCAATTTTCCTCTTCATTTACTGCTGCAGTGGCCAGCTCTGCTCTAACGACTCGAAGCCTGATCCTCGTGGGGACATTGCCTGGCTGAATATCAATGGTGTTTAACACCATGCCTACATGGATGCTTCATCAGGCCAAATGATGGCCCTGCTGACCTACCCGTCATTCCCATGAGGTGCCATCCTCATCCTGCACTGAGGAGCTGATTTGCCTTGGTAGTCCTGGGGAGTAGCCAATCCCTTTTAAGTAAACCAAAAATCCAAGTTTTGACTGGATCACCTCCTTCCAAGCAGGACTGTCCTGTCCACAGAAGCAGAACTCAAACCAGCAGCCAAAACACTTTCACACCACTGCTTCTACCCAGCTCCTGTCCAGGCTCTGGAAATGTCTTTTCATTTTAAAATTTGCTAATGGGGTGGACAAAAGCTCATGGTCAATATGTGGGAATGCTGAGCACATAGGAGCCAGGGGACCCGTGCAAAATTAGTTCAAATGCTCCAGAAAATGCAAGGAAGCTGTTGTCTCCAAATGTTGCTCTGAGTTGCAGCTGCTACTCCACTGAACAGTGTCTGGTGGAAAAAGCAATGACTTTCTTTGAAGGGCACAAGCTTCTCTAATGCATGAGCTCAGCCCACCTAGACTGAGCGTGAGCAGAACACAGAGCCCTGCCAGAGACCTTCCCAAACCCATGTTCCCCCCTCACTCTGCTCCAGCACTGCGGGCTGTGAGCCTGGGGGCTGAGTGCTTCCATCTCTAGAGGAGTGTGCAAGCCAAAGGAGCCCAATTCTAACATTAAACACCAGGATGATGCCCATCACTGGGAGAAATGAGTGCTGCCAGCCCCAGCTCAAGGCAGGCAGCACAGGGTCACCTCCAGAGCTGTGTGTCACCACTGTGGGGACTGCAGTGTCCCAGACACAGAGAGCAGCTTCAGATGAGAGGGGACACAAAAACCATCTCCTCAATGTTGCTCCTCTGCTGCTCTCTTCTTTACAAGTTTCCAGGCACAGACCTGAACAGAGCACAAAAAGCTTTGGGGCAGTGCTGTGACACCCACACACCCTTGGGTGACAGAGCACCCCAGGGCCAGGCGCCAGTGTGAGGCTCCAGGCACAGAGAGTTTCTTGGTCACCAAACTGCTCCCACCCAGCCACACAGGGGGCACACAGGGCCTGTTTGTGAGCATCCAAGGGGCTGGGGAGCAGCTCTGGCTGCTGGCTGGGCTGGCAGTGAGAGCAGTGGGACTGACCCTGCTCCTCAGGGAGAGGAATGGGACTGACCCTGCTCCTCAGGGAGAGGAGTGGGACTGACCCTGCTCCTCAGGGAGAGGAGTGGGACTGACCCTGCTCCTCAGGGAGAGGAATGGGACTGACCCTGCTCCTCAGGGAGAGGAGTGGGACTGACCCTGCTCCTCAGGGAGAGGAGTGGGACTGACCCTGCTCCTCAGGGAGAGCAGTGGGACTGACCCTGCTCCTCAGGGAGAGCAGTGGGACTGACCCTGCTCCTCAGGGAGAGCAGTGGGACTGACCCTGCTCCACTCTTTGTGCAGAGAGGCTGATTAAAGCCCCTGCCCTGCCTGAGAGCAGCGTGCCCCAGCCCCAGCCAGCCCAGCAGCCGTCCTGCCAGAAGGCTCAGCCCGCCCCCACTCTCCCAGTCAAAAAATCCTTTCAGAACACTTTAATTTTGCTCCAATCAACCAAATCATCACAGAAGCGGCTGCCTGCGCACCTTTAGACCCTGGCTGCTGCAGGCTCCTTGGGGAGGCTGTGATTAATGAAAAAGACCAACTTCCTTAATAGCTTTGGAGGGAGTCGCTCCCCGCTCCTTCCTTGGGGTTGTCTCATGCGTTCGTTCCTCTGATTCCCTCCTCTGCCCAGGAACAGCAGCTGCAGAAGGTGACCTTGAGCAAGGATTTCTGGAAACAGGTATAAAAACCCTTCCAGAGCAGCCCCAGTTGCTCTGGCTCAGCCCAGCTGGGCAAGGAACAGAATGGGGCAGACCTGACCTGGCCTCGTGAGTCCCCACAGAACAATCAGCAGCAGCAGTGATGGAACTCTGCGTCTGATCATTTGATGGGTTAATTATGCCCCTCTTCCTGCAGGGATGGGCTTTGAAACGGGGGCTTTCTGAGGGCCATCCAGCAGCTCTGCTCTCCCGTGCTGCAATCTCCTTGTTTAGCACTTAATTATTTAACACGGTGCCACGGTAGCAAGCAGGAACTTGGAAGATGAAAAACCAGCTCGAGTGGATAATGAAGCATCTGGCCTTCACCATGGATCAATCACCAATGCTCAGCCAGTCCCCCAGTCTGAAATGCAGGGAGAGCAGTGTGGGACTGGCTGGAGATGCACTGGCCAGGCTGACCCCACTGCAGCGGGACCAACAGGTGCCCCAGCTCTCCCTCTGTGCAGCTCCACTCACTGAGGGCTGCTTCCCTTCATTCTCACAGCTCGAGAGGATCCTTTTCCAGAGAGACAGCCCCAGTGGGCATGGACTCACACTGCCCCCCTGGGCTGAATTTTCCCTTCGGGACGCTGGGGTGGATCCAGCCCCATCCCCTCTGTGCCCAGCTGCAAGGAAAAGAGCTGAGGCCACACGGTGGAGGATGAGGCCATGGATCTTTCTGGCTCCCCAGGGTGAGCTGCACTCTCCTCCTGCAGCCAGCAGGACGGGCCAGCACAGGGGCACACAGAGCTCCCTGCACACCCCACCTCGGGCAGCCCAGGTGGAAGAGGAGCAGCAGAATTCAAGCACACTGGCTCAGGCACGCTGGGAACACACAGGTAACGAAATCACAGACTGACTAGAGCAAGATAAATATTTTAAGCATAAAATGTGATTTCCAAACACTATGGGGCAGGGTGGTGGTGGAGCGTGGGGACAGCAAAACAGATGATCAGCTGCAATAACCTGATTACACATCCAGAAATGGATCAACCCAGCCACAGCAACAGAAGCACTATTAATTCTGAGATAAAGCAAACATGGCAGCAAGTTCTTCCTATCAAATCCAGCAGTGCCTGGTGTCAGACACCTCAGTGTAACAGCCTGATCCTTGCAGGAACTGGGTCCTCTGACCTCACACCCACCTCAGGGGCTCTGGGGTCTTCCAGCATCCCAGCCAGCCCCTGAATCCTCTCAGCAGAGCTCAGGGCAACCCAGATCCCAAGGCTGGGCTTTGTGCTCGGTTTCTGGGATCATCTAAACCCAGGACAGGAAAGTCAAAGCATCCTGAAGGGGGACACTGGCCTGGGAAAGGCTCACTGCTGCCTGGGGACACCTCCAGGTTGCCCTCCCATTCCCACACGCTTCATGGACACAGGAGGTGACAACTGAGGGGAAGTCCAGGGATACAAAGGGAGCAGAAAGTTTAAAATATATGGTGTTTTACAAAAAAAAAAAAAAAAAAAACAACATTGGCAATGGATTAGCAGTATTTTGGCCGAGAACAGAGTATCTGGGGTTGTCACATTATTTAGAAAGAATTATCTAGGCAGAAACAAATGAGAACCAATTATAACTAAATAGACCTCCTGCACAAATAAGAATTTGCCATTAAGTATCATTTATCCCATTTAATTAGTATTTTCTGGACACAATACTCAGGACTAAAATACCATTCCATCTCCTTGAAACTTGCAATTATTGTTGCGACCTGTCCTGTTCCGCATCCCCCCACTTCCTCCATCCATGCCATTTAAGAACCAGCAAGATTTTCAATTATCTGTGCTGAACTGTCAAAGCTACCTTTAAAAGAAGGGGAATAATGTGTGACTCAATTCCTCTAAAAAAGGGGAGAGATCATTTTTAGTCAGAATGAACACACTGCATCTTTCATCATTCTATTTTTGCGAGTAAGAGTAAAACAGGCTATTTAAAACATCCATTTAAATGCAAATTTTTTATATTCCAGGCTGGGGGGGGGGGGGAGAGTTAATCATTTACCACAGACAGGATTATTTTCTTCACTCCACCCCTGCTAAAGTTGCAGCCTGGCACCCACACAGGTGTGGGGATTTGCACTTACCCAACATTCCCATCCCTAGCATGAAGGCGTCCATGGTGTACGGCAATCCACGTGCCCTTCCTCTCGTCCCTGGTGGAAACATCACTTCTTTAGGTTGTGCTTTCTTACATTCTACCTATTGAGCAGAAACACGTACAAATGAGATGCAAATGAATTCCATGTAAATGTCAAATGCAGAACTGATCTACTTAAGGGGGGGAGGTTTATTTTTAGCACCTGCCTCCCCGCACCTCCTCCCGCTCAAAGGTGAACTTCCAGAACAGCGTAACCAGGTTTGAAAGAGCAAACGTGTGCGTCTCTTTAACCACCCACTGCAGCCCCCAAAGATGACAGAAGTGCTGATTTAAGAAGTTCTGTGTTCCTGAAAGGGAACCCAGCACTAGTGGGAGCGGGATGAATGGAGGGAGGGCTCCGGCACGGCTCCACTGCAATCGATAACACAGAACGACTCCCAGTGATCATTACAAAAAGCTCCTTTTAAAATAGGAATAAAGAATCAATATTTCTACCCAGCAGAAAATTTCTGTAAACCCTATTAATAAAGGATCTGCATTCTTTCACTTTCAGTTACTCCTGCTGCCTTGGGAAGTTGCTCAAGCTGCCCGTGCACCATCCCATCAGCAAACTGGGACAGTGTGGGAACAGGAGTGAAGCACCACACCATGGATACCCTGGGGGCCCGGATGGTGCCTCTTCATCATCAGCAAAAGCAGAAAGTAAAGGGGCCTGGCTGCTCTTCTGCCAGAATCCAGCCCTGTCCTTGCAGGGAAGGGGATGGAGATGGCCAGAACCATTCCAAAGCCACAGTTACCTCAAGGGGAGAACCCTGGAGGGATGTCCCACATGGGACAGGACAGGCAACTCGGCTTCTCCAAGAGGAAATGTGTATGGATTTATGAGTCAGGGCTCAGCTCCATACTGAATTGCCCCTGAGAGTGCCTGATAAGGGTCTTTGTACACACATCTGGACCTCACTCAAGCTTTCAATTCAGCGTTTCTGGGCATCTTAATAATTTCCAGATTTTTTCCACCTCCTCATAGGAGGATGTGCTACACTTTCAGCAGCCCAACAAAGAAAGGTTTAACTCTAAGGCTAAGAAAAAAAAAAAAGAAAAGAAAAAAAAAGGCAGGGAAACTAAAAGTCACTATTTTTGTTTAGTCTAGTTTGGAGAATTAACCTTGCACTGGGGTACTCCTGGGTCAAGCAGAGCAGTCTCAGCCACGGGAAGCCAGGAGGGCTGAGCTGGGGAGTGAAAAGCCTCGTATACCCAGCACAACAGAACAGGCTGTCAGCCCTCAGCCCAGGATGTCTCACAAACCCCTGGCTAACAGCTTTCCAGGGAAAGCAGGGCTATTTCGAGGAAAGCAGAATGTGAATATCCACAATGCACAAACCCCCATTGAGCCGCCCAAAGACAAGGAGCCTTTGTTGTGCCAGCCACGTGTGAGGGGCTGCAATCACCTTGGGGACAATGTGCCACTCACACCAGGCCAGCCACACCAGGCAGCAGCACAGGGGCTTGCAGCTTATTTTAAAAAAATGCACTGAGTTGTGGGTCTGTTGATCTACCACATTACTGACGGGGCTTGGAACTGAAGGCTCTGGGGCAGGGCCCTGGCACAGGGTGCCCAGAGAAGCTGTGGCTGCCCCATCCCTGGAAGAGCCCAAGGCCCATAAAACCTGCAAATCCCACCCTGAGAGGGAGAGAGAGCCACAGGTGCTGTAGAACAGCCAACGTTTCAGTCAGCTGCTCGAGAGGCTGACAGGAGAGCTTGACTCAGGCTCAGCTCATTGCCCCTCTCACCAGCACTGTACCCAGGGCGTGCATGACTCCACCACAGTGGGATCTAAGGGAAAGTAATTACTCCACCACATTTCTTTTCCAGCTACTTTTACTTTCCCTTAGAAAAACAGGTGTCTCTTAGCAAAGCAGCCTGCTGCTGTCAAAGGAACAACAGTCTGAGGACAGCTCGTTTGGGTTTATTGTCCCCCTGCAATGTTTGGAGCATCTCTGGCCTCCCACGTAAATTCCAACTTCCATTTATTAAATACCTCGCTGGCATTTTCTTTTCACTGTCCCACTGCTCGTTTAATATTACATTTGACATTCTAAGCTTTATGGATGGCAACAGAAGCAGAATGGATGAGCTAAAAATAGCCTGCCAGGGAGGCTGGAGCTGGAAATAGGCTGGGGAGCAGCGGCCCTGCTGCCCTCTGCCTGCCCCTGCCCTGGGGACACGGCCAGGACAGCAGGAGGAGCTGGGGGAATGACAGCCCCAGCCCATGGAGCCACCTGGGCATGGGGACGGGGTGGGACAGGGATGGGGACAGGGATGGGGATGGGGATGGGAACACAGACAGGGATGGGGACAGGGATGGGGGACGGGGTGGGACAGGGATGGGACAGGGATGGGGACAGGGATGGGGACAGGGATGGGGATGGGAACACGGGCAGGGATGGGGGACAGGGATGGGGGACAGGGATGGGGACAGGGATGGGGACAGGGATGGGGATGGGAACACGGACAGGGATGGGGGACAGGGATGGGGGACAGGGATGGGGACAGGGATGGGGACAGGGATGGGGATGGAGACACGGGCAGGGATGGGACAGGGATGGGGGACAGGGATGGGGATGGGAACACGGGCAGGGATGGGACAGGGATGGGGGACAGGGATGGGGGACAGGGATGGGGACAGAGACACGGGCAGGGATGGGGGACAGGGATGGGGGACAGGGATGGGGGACAGGGATGGGGGACAGGGATGGGGACAGGGATGGGGACAGAGACACGGGCAGGGATGGGGGACAGGGATGGGGGACAGGGATGGGGACAGGGATGGGGACAGAGACACGGGCAGGGATGGGGGACAGGGATGGGGGACAGGGATGGGGACAGGGATGGGGGACAGGGATGGGGATGGGAACACGGACAGGGATGGGGATGGGAACACGGACAGGGATGGGGATGGGAACACGGACAGGGATGGGGACAGGGATGGGGACAGGGATGGGGACAGGGATGGGGGACAGGGATGGGGGACAGGGATGGGGGACAGGGATGGAGATGGGAACACGGGCAGGGATGGGACAGGGATGGGGACAGGGATGGGACAGGGATGGGGATGGAGACACGGGCAGGGATGGGGAAAGGGATGGGGACAGGGATATGGGAAGGGATGGGGACAGGGATGGGACAGGGATGGGGAAAGGGATGGGGATGGGGACACGGGCAGGGATGGGGACAGGGATGTGGGAAGGGATGGGGGACAGGGATGGGATAGGGATGGGGATGGGGACAGGGTGTCCCAGGCCCAGCTCACCAAGCCACAGCAAACCCCATGGTTGGGGTTTGTCCTGTTCCTTTGTTTTAAGGCAGATTAGCAGCATTTAGGAAGGATACAAAGGGAATGAGGCTCCCCCAGCCCAGAGGCACTCAGGTGGGGACAGGCAGCAGAGCCCAGTGCAGGAGGGGCTGGGGGCAATGGGACAGGCAAATCCACAGCATCCATGGGAAGTGGAGCAAGAGACTTCCCTTCACAGGAGCAGGAGCACTGCCCCAGCCCTGCCCACCACCCGCCCCACACTTGGCCAAAGGGACCCTCACTTTTATTTCAGATGCATATTGCAGGGAGCAACAATATGAGGAATATTATTTCAGTGCCCTGGGAAAAATTAGCAAGTCAAATATTGAATCAGGCCTCCAGCATATGCCAAGGAGATTGCTTTGATCTTATCCACACTAAAAGCTCTATTATTAAATTTAAAGTCTGTGAACACATATCAGACCGATATACAATGCATATCTGAATACACATTTGAGAAGCAAAGGATGTTTTGACAAAGGGAAAAAGAATATTTTAGCCGAAAATATCAAAGTTACTGCAGCAATTGAAATACAAATGCCCCTTTTCATCTGGCTCAGGGCAACCCACAACCTGGGACCTGCCTGCCCCTGAGGAGGAACTTCAGCTGGGCTGTCTGCTGCAGGAGCTGGGCTCACACCCTGCCCAAGGGCTCTGACACCAAACGCTGCTCTGGGGCAGCTGCCTGGGCACTGGGGACACAGCAGGGGCTGGGAGTGCCCCAGCTCAGCCCCTGACCCCCAGCACCCTCCCCGAGGGGTATCCCTGCACCCCTGGGCATGGCACACGGCAGGGAGGGGGGCTCAGAGCTCCCTGGCACCCCCACAGCACCAGCACTCACCATTTTATTATTGATTTCGTGGAAATGAATTTCACAGACTTTTTCCACCACGTCTTCGTTTTCAAAAGTTACGAAGCCAAATCCTGTTTGATAAAGATACAAGAAGGGGAAGGGGTAAGGAAAACATTAGTTAAATTTAACAATTTTATTTTAATAAAGCATTATTTAGCCACTGGGACTTTGGAAAACTTCCATTACAACACACATGTGTGGCTACACCTGCTGCCTATGGAGCTGTTCCTGAGCTCATTGCAGCCTAATGGAGGGAAGAAGCATTGTCTCAGGGAAAATTAATACTGTTCTGTTCCAGCTCTTCCATAGGATTTAATGGAGAATTAAAACCTCCTCATGGATTTTTTGATCCATCCTGCAGAATTTAATGGATAGTTACACCCCAGTTACATGATGGCTCGGAAACTACAATAAGGCTGTATTTTCCTTTACACCTTATAGGTTTTTAAGAGCAATCTCTACAAAACCCAATTATATTTCTATGGAACCATATTGATTTCATCTCTTGTTTAATTCCACGGGACTTCTCCATTAGAGCTGACTCATTACACGACCCAAAAACCATAAAAATCTGGGAAGACAGAAGATGATTCCTCATTTACCCCTGGCGAGGAGAAAAGCCCCAGAGCCTCCCCAGGACAGAGCAGCAGCGTGTGTTGTGTGTGCTCTGGCTGCCGGGTCAGCCCCGCTCCGGAGGTGGTTATTTGTCCCTTTCTTCCTGAATTGCTTCCTCTAATACCTCATCAGGACATCCTGAGGCCTCCAGGAACCCATTACACTTCAGGCCTCTGATCTAATCGTTCCTCTCTTCTCAGGGCTGCTTCCAAGAGCCGAGGATTTGGGCTGGCTTGGGCTGTTTGATGCCTGCTGCCTGCCTGTGCTGTGCACTGGAGGCATCTGGCAGCCCACCCTGCTCCTGCCCTAACAACAAACCTCAGGCTAATGAAAAAGCCCCAGCTCGTGGGCTGGAGAGGGCTCCATGAGTTAACATCGACGCTAATTGTGCCAATGAAACCTAAAGCTCTAAGAAGAGGATGAATTCCATCCCCAGCTGGGAGCTGCTGGACCGCGCACTGCTGAAGCACGGCACAGAGACAGCCCCAGCCCAGCCCTGGGGAGGAAAGGGCATTTCCAGGCGAGCCCTGAGCGGCTCTTCTGGCCCTGCACAGTACCTGTAGCCCTGGGGAACGCTCCCGTTCCAGCTCAGACCCCAAGGATCCCCAGGAATGGGTTCCAGCCCTCCTCCAGGGCATCACACAGCACAGCAGGCTCACCACCCTGCTCTGCCCTGCACCTAGAGCAGGCAGCAGCTTGCATTCTTTTACATAACTCACGTCTTTCATTTGCCTTCTAAATTACTCCGTTTAAATCTACCTTAAACAGAGCTGCAGTTAAAGCCAGGATTTTGTGGTTGGCTGCCCGAATCTGGCATCCCAGGCATCCCAGAGCTGGGAGCAAAGCGTGGCCGGACCAGGGATGAGATGGCCGGGCTGGGGCTACAACTCATTAATTGTTCCAGCACCAGCAACATCTTCATCATTAGCAGCTCATTAGCGAGTGCTGCAGTTGAGGATTCCTCTTTCAACCTGAGTTAGGTGTCGGTGCCAGGACGGAGGGCAGAGGGAATTTAGGAGATTAGCCCGAATATGTGAACACCCGAGGAAGCGCTGCACTCATTACGCGTCTGGACTGAAACAAATCTCCCACCCTCATCCCCCTCCATATGGCTTAAGCACAGGTTTATCAAGAAATTATTTGTCTGATTAAATCAGATGGCCACCCAGCTTTCTGCATTTCCAGATTCTACAACAATAAAACAACAATCTGTGGGTGTTAGCAGGCATTTGTGGGTTTCTGAGAGATCTGCGGCACTTGGTCAGACTGGCCTGGAGAGGAAAACCAGAGGTGACCTCTACAATGCCCAACACCTCAAGCTCAGTGGGAGCAACCAGAGGATTTCCACCTGCAGGCACACTGAAATTCCTCCCTGGGAGGGCGGAAAGGGCCTGAAATTCCTCTCTGGGACAGTGGAAAGGGTCCCTGCCATGGCAGGGGGTGGGATGGGCACCTTGAGGTTCCTTCCAACCCAAACCATTCTGTGCTTCTCTTCTTGTTCCACTTTGTGGGTATCAAATTCCAACTTTTAATAACTGCACCCACACAAAGGTCCCCCTGCACGCACGGTCTTATTAGTTCCCATAATGAACACAAACTCATATTTAAATTACCAAAACTCTCAGAAACCTTCCTGGGCTAAACAGACAATTATTTCTTCTGAGAGGTACTAAGAGTCAACAAAAAGCTGGTTCTCAGAAAGTGCATGGAAAAGATTAACCCAAAACAAAGGCGGCTGTTGAAAACGGTGACAGAAATAGGATTCTGGTTGTCAAGGAGCACACATTTTAAAATGAAATTATACTGCATCCTTCTGAATGAAGCTATTATTGGAAGCTAACAAGCTCTATTTAAGAGATAAGCATTTAACAGAGTCAAACGGTTGGGTTTTTTATTCAAATGAATAAAACTGAATATTCATTTGAATAATCTCTTCTGTAAAAGAAAAGACAAAGAAGAGGGAGAAAAATAAAGTAAGAGGCAAACAGATGCCCCAAACGAGAGGCTCTGAGCCAAGCACCAGCACTAAAGGAAGCTGAGACATGTATCCATGACCTTCAGGTGAAAAACCCTCCTCTGGAATCTACTGGGAGTGAGGAGTTATTCCACCCCATTCATCTGCTGCAAAAGGAGCCAGCCCACTCCATTCATCTGCTGGTTCATGGGCACCAACAGGCACCCAAGCGATGCCAGCCCAGGCACCTGACACCCAATGGTGCAGGACACGTCCTCCAACACACCCTGAAACCAGGAAAGAGAAGAATTCAGGAAGAATTTCTTCATGGAAAGGGTTGGCAGGGGCTGCCCAGGGAGGGCTGGAGTGCCCATCCCTGGAGGTGTCCAAGGAAGGGCTGGAGGTGGCACCCAGTGCTCTGGGGACAAGGTGGGCACCAGGCACACCTTGCACTCAGTGATCCTGGAGGTCTTTTCCAGCCCCAGTGATTCTGGGATTCTGTGAAAAACCTCCTTTGCTCCCAAGCCCTGCTCAGCCACCAAAGCTGCCCTGTGGGCAGGTGGCTCCACAGTCAGCTCAGCAGGCTCTGCCATGGCATTCCAGGAGTGAGACAAACATTGTTCAGAGAAAGGGACTGAAACCATAAACAGATTAAAATACTGTAAAAGAACAGTCAGAAGCCATAAATGCTATTAAGAAGCCAGACTGAAGATACCAAATGTCAGGACTCCCGTGCTCTGCATTTTGCTTTCTTTTCACACTCTAACCAACTCCTTTTCACACTTTTGTCATCACTTGAGAGTTTTTACGTCAAACTTGGTAAAATATAGCTGAGATGACGACACCATGGCTATGAAATGCATCTCCTTTTCCTGGCTGGCAGCACCAGAGCCCCAGGTCTGGCTGCCCAGTGATCCCTGTCACAGCTGTGGCAGAGCATGGCACTGCCTGGCACAGCGACACCAAAGCAGCTCACCCAGGCAAACCCCTGCTGGCCCTTCAATGAGCAAAACAAGGTGAGTGCACCCCACACCACAGAGGTTAAACCCAGGCCAATGCTGGGGTTTAGCCCTGGAGGGCTCTGATGGGCCCAGGCAGAGCCATGCCACAGGTACAGCACCTCCACCACCAGCTGTGCCTGAGCCAAACCCAGCTCAGCAGGCAGGCACAGCCCCCAGGGGCTCTCCAGCCACCTGAAAGATGCCCCGGTGGATGAACACACTGCAACCAAAGCCTGGTTTAGGTCCCAAGCTGTCTGGAGGCCACCTGATGATGTGGAGCAAGTCACTGAATCTCATCTGCTGTGCTGCCTATGCCTGAGCTGTGCCCACACTGCTGGTGAGCCTGCAGCTGGGACAGCCTCCTCCTGCACCTACAGCAACCACAGAGCTCCTGAAAACATTCTGGGGACCAGGGCATCACCAGGGCTCTCTTGTCCTGCACAGCAATCCCAAAGAACAAGGGCAGGAGACAGGAGCAGGGAGAGGACAAAGGAGGAGATTTACACACCCCTCTCACACCAACTTCCACCTGCAGGCACAGATCACTTAAATTCCTCCCTGAGAGGGTGGAAAGGGCCTGGAGCAACTTGGGGCAGTGCAAAGTGTCCCTACAAGGGCAGGAGACAGGGAGCAGGGAGAGGGCAAAGGAGGAGATTTGCACACCCCTCTCACACCAAGAGGGCTCTGCCCAAAGCTGGCTCCTGCTGCTCAGCAAGAATCCCCCCAGAGTCACCTGTGGGTGCAGGGTCAGCGCCCCTGTCACACAGAGTGCTCCACAGGACCCCCTGCTCCTGACCCCCACCCCTCTGGCACTGGGAGGGGTCCCTGGGGTCCCTGGTCCCCCCAGCCCTGCCCCAGGAGCGGCTGTGCTGACAGGTGGGGACATCCAGCCTGACACCTCCCAGCAGAGCCATCAGCAAACACCAGTCAGGCTGTGCCCCCCTTTGTGCCAGGGCTCTGGAGCTGCCGGGCTCACCCACCTCTGCTCTGTCCTCACATCTGAGCTACTTCAGCTCGGAAATGCAGAAAAGTCCAGTCCTGCTGTGGTATTATTTATGCACCTGCTTTCTTGTTTATACCCATAGTTTTGGCAGCTGGTCCTGTGAAAGGTAATAAAATGCCTTTCAAAAGTAAAAAAAAATTAAAAATGAAGAAATGTGACCAGACAAGCCAGGCATAATAACATTAAAGCCCGTGTCAATTAATTTTTCCTCTTCTTGATAAACGAGCCCCATTCCATCCATTAATAATGAGGGAAGAAACAAGAAAAGTTGACACTAGTTTAATTTATTTTCTCAACTTGCCTGGTCATATTTTTCCCTGTTGCAAAGCTTTCTGGTGCTGCTGGGAATTGCAAGTGGCTCCCACACAGTCGATGCATAGATTGGTGTGAATCAATACCATTCTACTTTATTCACACATCCCTTGTAATCAGAGAGGAAAAAGTTCCTTAGTAAGCTCCCAGCCTGCCAAGCTGTCTTATAAAAATAATAATAATAATAAACTGGCAGGTGGGGGTAGAGAGGGGGATGTGAAACCAAGTCCTGTGATCACTGTCACCAAATCTTGTCTTTGCACATGAACAGAACACACAGATGAGCAGAGGGGACAGGACATTTTAATTACCCAGAAGACAGTGAACCATGGATGTTTTTAACTACTACAAGTCATTACCCCCAGTCTGGGAATGGGGACCTGGGGTTTAATCCTGTGTCAGGGAAAAGGCACTCATTGCTCAGCCCCAGAACCTGACAGCCAGGACTTGAAAACCCAGCCCTGACTTTGCCACCTCCCTATGCTGTGCCTTTGGAAAAGTCACTTAAATATTCCCTGTGGTCTGCATCCCCCTCACTTCCTTGCCTGTCTAGGACAGAAGCTGACAAAAGCTGTTATTTCCTATTATTCCAATTTCCTGCGCTGCAAACACACAGAAGGAAGGAGGGGGTCTGGTTTCCAAAGGAGCAATTCTGCACACAGGAAACACAGCCATCACCTGAGACACACACCTCAGATTTTACTCCTCTTCTCCAAGGAGGGGTTGCTGGGGAGACAGGTGAGCACACCTGAAGGCACCATCAGGATCTCACCTCACCCTTGTGATAACCAGACCAGGAGATGGAAGGGAAATATGAGGTTAAAACCTGTGGCTCTAGGATGGAAAATATCCTCACTTACCTGTAGCGTGTGCTCTCCAGCCCTGCTGCTGGGACTGACACCCACCAGGACATGATCTGCCTGCATGTGCACTGGTGTCAAGGCACACCTCGGGTATGGGGCACAGTCAGGCTCTCCTGGCAGACACAGACACCTGTTTAAAGTGTCAGTAAATCCTCCATAACAGGAGAGTGAATTCTGAGAATGAAATGAGCAGGTCAGCGAGGCCAGCCCCGCTCAGGCACGGCGCTCAGGGCACAGCTGGACAAAGGGCACCTGCAAATCCTCCTCTGCTTCTGCCTGGGAAAGCTGCAAGGCTCAGGCTCCTCGCTCCTTCCTCCCATGGCTATGTGCCATTTCCAAAGGGAGAACTGCTCAGAAACAGGAAAAGGCACCTCAGGGTGAAACGGGGCAAAATCCACCCCAAGCGGCTCTGGGAGGGATTTTCCCCAGGGCAGCATGGAGCACACAGGGACCTGTCCCCCTCTCCAGTGAGGCATTCCGAGCAAAGGTTTCCAGGTGCAAAGGGCAGCACTCAGGGCTGGGATGGGGTCCCAGCAGAGCCCTTGCAGTGGCAGGAGCAGCCAGGGACCCCCGTGCCTGTCACAGACCCCGCTCGTGGCAGCAGCGCCTCAACTCCTGGTAATAAATCTTTCATAACAACAAACCTTCATTAAAATTTTATTTTATTAACGTTCTGAAATCAAACCTAAGCACTGAGTACATAATGACTGAGACGCACACTACGCTGAGCTTACTAAATGCCACTTTTATCATATTGTTAATTAACAGAAACGATTAATGCGCTCGCAGATCATTTAGAAGCATTAGCAGTGACCTAAGAAAAATTGCAGGTACGTGTGATACGTCTGCACTTTTCCATCAGAATTTTCCACACAGGAGGGCCTGAAGTTTGCTCCCAGTTCAGCTTCTCTCTGCTGGGGACATCCGTGTCACCACGGGCACAGATTTGTCAGCAGCTGGGGGATTAAAGCATCAGGCTGGACTGGGAGATACTGCAGGAGAAAATGATCTCCACCTTTTCTTTTTCCTCACGATCTGGGAGCAGCCCCACCCTCACAGCCTTTCACTGCTCCCTGTTATTCAGGTAGAGATTTCCCAGCCTCATAAGGAGCCAATAGCCTGAAAATGCTGCTGGGTGGGAGAACACAGCAGACTCCAACAGGTTTCCTTCTGCTACCAGAGAAGAAAAACCCAAGTATTTGTAAAATCCAATTAATCCTTCTACAACCAGAATGGGAACCTTGTGCTTCCATTCATTAGTGAGACCTACAGGTTCTGGCAGCCAGGAGGCACCAAGGCCACCACTCTGGGTGCCAGTCAGCCCAGCCAGGCTCCCATCAGAAAATCAAGCCCCTGATGCTGCCTCAGCCACCGAGTGCCACGTCCTGCCATCTTTATCTGTTTGCCCACAGGCATCAGATATTCTCTGCCTGTCAATTCCTCCACAGTTTATTACCAAATTTCTAAAATATTACATTTTTTATTATATCCAAATTCACTTTATTGCATTTGACAATACAGATAATCACATACCATATGCTCTAATGTTTCGAACCCAATGCATGTTGACAGCAGTTTTTATTCATGATGCATAATTCCATCCAGGGCTGACAAAGGCAGCACAGAACCCAGCCTGGTGTCAGGGTTTGGAGGGGGGGGGAATCCTTTTTTCCATTTCCTTTTCTTCCTTTTAACAACAGATTTACAAAACTGGGAGGAAAGATGCTTTGCTTTCCTAAGAAATAGGAAATTGGCTGAAAAGATGGGCTTATCAAAGAGATGCCTTCAAAATATTAATAACGTGTGGGGGTTGGTTATTGTAATTATTTGCACACGAAACTTGCTGCTAATGGGGTGAGAGAAGCACGAGGGCCCCTGAGGGGGGGCAGAGGCTGGCACAGTGTGGGGGGCACAGGCTGGGCCCCACTCCTGCACATCCTCCTGCCTGGCTGGGCTCACTCAGAGCTGAGTGAGCTCCTCTTCCCCAGGTGAGGCTGGGAAGGGACCCCTGGGATGGCTGGGGGAGAGCCCCCCTGTGAAAAGCCAAGCGATCCCACGTCCCAACCCCGTATCCAGGCAATAGATCCAACAAGCTGAGAGATGGGCACGCTGTGCAAACCAAACAGGATGCTACGTCTAAATTAAGCTGTAATGACCCGCTCCGAGCTCTTTATTAGCCAGGTAATGATCATTTAAGAGGAGGTTACTATCTTGAGCCAAGGGCACCTAATACCATTACTGAACTTGTTAAAACCTGCCAAGCAAGTCATTATTTCCAGCACTATTTCTTTTTCTCTTAACACAGCTTTCTGCCTCTCCCCTTGCGCTGCTGGGCTGTAAATCCTGGGATCAGGCAGGCTTGGTCACCCTTCCCCAGGAGCCTGAACTGGACACGAGACAAGGAACTGCACGAACACCAAGCACTGAAAAACTCTCACTGCATGAGCTTTAAGGTCCTTTCCACCCCAAACCATCCTGTGATTCTCTGCTAACAGCACACCGAGGTGTTCTCCTTCTTGTCCTAGTCACACTCTCCAGGAAACAACACTTAATCCCCCACATCCCTCTCCAACCTCCAGTCTTGCAAAGGCTCATACAAGGAAGAGAATGAAAAAAGAGGGGGAAAAAAGGCAAAAGCACACAGGCAGCTGCTCTGGAGCTCGGTGATGAACTCCTCTGGGTGCTGCTGGCACAGGGGATGTGCTCGCTGAGCCTCTGCCAGGGGCACCAGCCCTGCCCAGGAGAGGCAGGGCGAGAGCAGAGCCTCTCTCAGCATCCCAGCCTGGACAATATTATGAATGACACCAGCAAGCTGCCAGCTCAGGAACTCATTACTGTCAAGGTAGAGCGTGGCTGGCTGCCAGGCCCCCAGCCCTCACGCTCGCTATGCCAGAACATCCACACACAATTTAATTGCATTATAATTTCAAAAGTGCTTTTCAAACTGGAAAAAGGCATTCACTGATTAACCAGCGAAGAGCAAAATTGTTTATGAAATTGAATACAAAAAGCTACAGAAATGTAATTGGGTTGTTCTAGCACCTAATTTTCAAGCCATTTTCCCACTTATTTAATCACGAGATACAAAAGGAACTAGTGAATTGACTTCATACTAATTAGATTACTCCCTGCGATACTCCAAGCCTATATTCCAACTGGTTGATAGTGCTGCTTTAAACAGAACAAAAAATGGAGCAACAGCTTGTCTGGGGCCGTAACACATTTGTTTCCCATCAACCCTCTCCTACTGGAGGGCCATAAAACCCAGGCCAAGTTCCCCCTAACCTGCCATTGCCAGTCACCCAAAACGCACTCACTTTCCCCAAAAGGAACGACAACCATTTGCCAAATGACCCTGGCTGCTCCCAGGCACCAGCTCGGGCTGCCATCGCAGTGATCCCAGCTGAGGGGTCCCTCTGGAGCAGGGAGCACCCACAGCTGCAATCAGCAGCACAGGGAATGGCACAGGCGATGGAGGAACTGACTGTCCCCAGCAAGGGACACTCAGGATCCCCAGGCAGGGAAGAGCCAGTGGAGGGCAGCTCTGGTTCCCACTGCTGCTGCAGGAAAAGCCCCACGGGCAGAGCTGAGCTCTGGGTCTGACCACAGAATTACTGCCAGCATCACCAGGGCTGCTCTGAACACGTGGGGCAAGGTCATCTCTAGACAGAAAATGTGAGTCCCTTTGCCAGCAGCAAACCAGGGGAGCAGCAGACAGCTTATTTTATTCTAAATCAAGTCACTAAATTAACAATTCAAAGTCACTAAATTAACTTGATAAAATTTAGGAATTTTATCAAGTCTCTGGTTTCCTGAAGAATAGTATTTGAAGATCCATCTACGCCTGCTCCTTCTGGCAGAAGTTTTTTTAAAGCTGCCCAAGACCCACTCTGCACCTGATACAATCTGCTCACAGCTTTTCCACTAATTTTAAATGTTATTAGGTGCAACATAATTGATTATATAATCAAATGTGGAATGTACATTATCAAGATATTGTAGCACTTCACAGGCCATTTAATCAGCATATCTGGGACTGTGCCAAAATGAATTAGCCTGCATTAAATTTCAAGTACATATTATTGGTTGTATTTGTCTCCATGTTTAAGCAGGCGCTTGCTCTTACAAAAGAAATCTCAAATCCTTCAATTATAGAAATAGGTTATTAAAAAAGTGCAAGTATTCTTTCCCAGAGCTGTCTCTTCTGCAATCAAGAGCCCAAGGCTGTCTTTTCTGTGACAAAGAGGGGGGACAGTATGTGCCCACCTGCAATGGGGCATTTGTGGGTGCCTGGTATGGGGAGGCTGGGAGGGGCAGACCCCCAGCCTGCCCCATCTATGCCCATTTGTGCCACACCTCAGCAATGGTCCAGTTTCAGGCTCTAAGGCACCAAAAAGCACCAGCAATCCATGTCTCCTGGTTGGTGACAGGGCCATGCTTCACCTCCTGAGCCTCTGTGTCCCTGGAGCTGACCACTCTCCCCAAACTGAAAAGGGACTTTCAAGGCAGATTTTAATTAAAAAATTCATTTTTAAAAATTCTGCTTGATTTCAGCAAGTGGAAGAGAAGCCCGAGGCAGCTCTGTGGTGGAGGAATGAGGCCAAAATCTGCCACTGCTGCTGCTCCTCTCCAAGCACCTGCCAAGCCCAGAACCTTCCCCTTGTCTGTGCTGCTGGATTCTGGGGTGCAGCAGCTGCCAGGGGTGCCCTGGCAGAGAAATGAGACATCTCCAGAAGTGACTTTGCAGGGGGAAATGTTCCCAGCAGCTCGCTCAAGGTGACTCCTGCCTCCCTGGATGCCGCACAGAGGCAGCTCAGGGCTGGGGCACGGAGCCCCCCCAGAACACACACACACAGCCCTGGGCTGCCAGCAGAGCTTACAGAGCCCTCCTGCACGCTGCAGAGGACAGGAGGCACGGGGAAGGGCACTTTGCTGGGAGCAGCCAGGTGTCCTTCCCTCATTACCACACCAGCAGCAGCAAGATGAATGGGCAGGTGAGCACGGGCTCCAGCACGGGCTGCTGAGCTGCTGCTGCTGTCAGTGCAGCCCCCAGGCACAGCACCCACCCTGCAGGGACAGCCCTGCCCACTGTGCTGCCAGCGTGGCACTGCTGCAGCCCTGGCACCCCTGTGGGGAGGCACCAACACAAATTCACTCAGGTGAACAAGGGGGGACGTTCTGCAGGTGCACCCCCGTGGAGTGCAGCAGGCCCCCCATCCTCATCAGTGCTTTCCCTCTCTGTGCTTTCACTGCTGATTTGCGTCCCTGCCCAGGTGAAATGCTGCTGCTGCACTCCCCACAACCCTCTGACATGCTTTCCTGCACCTCTGCAGCCTGCACGGATCCCACCCTCCCTGGGCTGCATCCCAAGGCACGGCCAGCCCTGCCTGGAAGGAGAGCACGGACTCCCTGCTGCCCTGCTGACTCCAGATATCACAATGCAAAGGAACAACAAACCAGGCACCAAACAACAAAAAACTATTCAAGGAATTGAAATAATTGACTAGGGTCAAGGGAAATACCAGCAAAAATGAGCAGCTTAGCCTCAGGTTAAGCTAATCCCTTTGAGCTGTGCAGTATGACCCTCTGGGCTAGAACTTCAGCAGCACACAACATTCCTGGGCATTATTAATATCCCTGGCCAGGGCTCCATCCCTGCTGCTCACACACCGTATCAGCATTTGCCTAAGCAAACAATGCACACTGCTGGGAGGGAGAGAGCCTGGCCAGGACAGATGCTTTGAATGCACACACCACTTGTTCCTCTGCATACACATGTAAAGAGCAAAGTATTTGCTCAGCTATTCCTGGAAACCAGCTCCCAGCACCACCGAGGGTGTGGGATACAGCTTCAAACATCCCTGCAAACGCTGACCCAGCTTTCCCCCTGAGCAGGGGCTGAGAACAAGAAAAAACTTCAAACTGCTCGGGTGTGTGTTCCCAGGAAAGCTCTGACAGAAGTACATGAGGTGGGGGAAAACACCTTTTAATGCAAGCTTGATGTCTGATTTTTGTCCAGGACCACAGGTGACGTGAGGTAACCCGGAATTACAGATTCTGTGATTGGGTTGGGTTGGCAGGGACATTGAAACTGGTCCCATTCCAAGCTCCAGCCAAGGGCAGGACACTCTCACTAGAGCAGGTTGCTCAGAGCCCTGTGCACTGCCTCTGGCTGTCACAGCAGCTCCTCATTAACACCAGAGATGCTCCTGGCCCCAGCGCCCATCCCAAGCTCCACACTCCTCCTCTGAAACAGGGCAAGCAGACTTGCTTCTACAGTAATAGCTCCAGATAGTCAGGAGTGATCAGATTTTACACATGTCCAGGGGCAAAGGCTGACAGCGGCCGTTAAAATGCATACATAACATTTTAAACATGGCATAATTTTGTTTTATACGGCAGACACACTTATCCTGACACCTGTTCACATGGAAAACCTGAATCCAGCACTGAGACCTTCTGGGGAGCGTGTCCCTGCGTGTGCAGTGCTGAGGAGGTGACCCCAAGGAGCTGTGCAGGGCTGGGGGCCAGCAGGCACAGCCCCTCTGTGAGCAGCCCCTGCCCAACCTGCCCATCCCCTCCTGTGAGCCCCGAGCCCAGCACCCTCCAGGAAACTGAGGATGCTCTTCTCTCCCTGTGCCTGTCTGGGCAGCAGCACAGCCCTGCCACAGCACATCATCCATTTATGGAGCCCTTTGTGGATATTACCAACCTCCCGTTGAAGTGACCACAGTAAACCTAACAGATCTTAATAATTTTTTCCACTGTTGGAAGCCAGCAATATAAAAAAAAAAAAAAAAAAGGAAAAAAAAAGCCACAAGGGTATTTTGGGAGCACTGTTGGAGAAATCCCATTGTTCTTTGCTGCATCAATAAAAGCAGTTTTGCTGTTTGATAGTATAAAGTGTTCAAGAACCAGATGCAACAAAGGAGCAGAATCACCCTGGGAAAGGAAACTTTTAATAGGGACCACACAGAGCAGAGCAGCTCTGTAAAAGGGATCTGCTGGGAAAGGAGAAGGAAAACAAGGCTAAGACAAGCACAAAACCCAGAGCCCTTTGCTAATAATGACGTCTAAATTTTAAAGTATCACATCTAAAATAGGCTTCCCAATGCTCCTCAGGTAAAGCAGGTGCTTCCCTTCCTCTGCAGCCACTTTTCAAGACCATGCACAGACAGATGAGGTAAGAAGAGAGGGACTTTCTCTGCTGAGCCATCCAAAATCCCTGATTTGTTAGCACTGAGTGCCTCACCCTTGTCTTCTGACTTCCTGCGACAGCTACAGCCCTCCCTGCTGTGAAGGGCTCCTTTGAAATTGTCTCCCCTCCATCCATCCATCCATCCATCCATCCATCCATCCATCCATCCATCCATCCATCCATCCATCCATCCATCCATCCATGTCCCACCCAAGCACAAGCACCTTCCTCAGCTGTGCCCAGCCCCAGGATGCCAGGGGATCATGTGCTGCAGGATGGGATGAGCAAACACCCACGGATGGATGGGCTCCTGCCAAAGCTCTCCCCGAGCGCAGCCACGCTGCTCTGTCATCCTCCACCTTCAGAGGTGACCTTCTCCAGTGCCTCTTTCCTGCTCCAATCCATCCCAGCCCCAATCCCAGGTGCACAGGCCCAGCAAAGCTTTATTAAAGCTTCCCTCTCCTCCCTGTGTTTTGGTGACATTGTTTTATGGATTTCCCCCCGTGCTCAACCTTTGTTCAAACCATCGGGGAAAACGCTGAAATCTTTATCCTTAAAAACAAAAGCGCCAGGAGCAGCAGTCACAGCAGGGGAAACAGGGAACTAATTACACACCCTGAGCCTTCCCCGGGGTGTTCTCACAGTGCCCAGCCCTCCAGCTCCATGCCTGGGCTCGTCCCCAGGTGCCAGAGCAAAGGCAGACCCCAAAAAGCAGCCAAAGCCTGCGGATGAGCACGGACGGGCTCCTGACCTGAGCTGGGGGGCAGGGGGGGAGGCATTCCATGAGGATCCCCCTTGCTTCCCTGCTTTCAGAGCAGACAAAGAGCTCTCTGTGGAGGAGCAGTGTGTGTGAGATGACCTTTTCCCTGGTCCCTGCAGGCTGTGCAGAACAAAGCTGTGGCAGATCTCACCGCGGCTCCGGGCAGCGGGAAACGCGGCCGCTCCTTCGCTCAGGAGCAGGGCAGGGTTTGGGGGGTTTGGCATTATTTTGCTGGGATAGTGAGCAGTGCTGCTGACTAGAAACCCTCTAGAGCTCGGCCTGATGCCCCATCCCAGCCTCACATGCTGCCTCCAGCCACAGGCTCAGCGTGTCTGAGCGCTCCAAGCTCTCAAGTGCCGCTCTCAGACTGCCTGGCTGGTTCAAATCCCATTCTGTAAAGGGTAAAGCAACCTACAGGGATCTGTGCACTCCCAGGGAGTAGGAACTGCTCGTGATGCAGCCTGAGCACAGAGAAATGCTCTGGCCAGGCTTCCTGCAGACAACTCCCCCAGCAGATTTACACTTGCTCAGGATTTACTGGGTCAGAGCAGGGCACTGCCAGGACAAGGGCTCCCTTGGACCAAGCCCTTCTTGTTTCGAGCTCTGGGGCTGCAGCTGCCACCAAAGTCAGAGAGTCCCATCTCCAAACTCTCCTCCACAAACCTACAGTCGTATTTAACTGGAGAGAGGACAAAGGAAATTTTGGGGCATAGCATACAAGAAAGCTGCCTGTCTCACCATTCCCAGAAGATTACTCAGTGGCAGGGGAGAGGTGGGGAGCCCCAGAGGAGCCACCCCCATTCTGGGGGCAAGAGTCAAAAGAACCAGAGGATAAAGCTGCCAGACTTCCACCTCATATTCCTGCTTGGCAGGACCTTCACCTCCCAACCCAGAAAGGGGTATTTACCCTGTTTGTAAAGCATTTGGGTGGAAGGACCTACAGTATGTGTAGAAGGAGAAAAGAAGCCCCAACAAACTACAGCACCGTGCAGCTCAGCACAAACCCTGAGTGCCAGTCACCAGGAACAGGCTATTTATAGCTGAGGATCATTAACTGCATTAAAAAAGTTTGATGTTCTCTAACAATCTGTGTCATTCTGAGGCTCTGGCCTTCCCCCTGACGCTGGCTGATAACTGGAGCAGTGGTGCTGAATAGAGGTAATTATACACCAGCTCAATAGGCTGAGCCCCGTGCCGAATGCGAGCGCGTCCTTTCCCCAGGGCTCTTGCTCAAATATTATCCCAGCTCCCACAGCCAACCACAGGAAGAACACTGCTATGGATACTCTCATAAAACTGTGCAATTATGAATAATGCTTTGGTTTTTAACAAAATAAATCACCACACGCTAAAAAAGTGCTTATTCCAACCTGGTGCTGGAGGAGATTGAAATGCCAAGTGAAGCGAGGCATCCCCCTCCCGAAACACTGACCCTCCCTGGTATTCATCTGTTCTGCTGGCCACTGTGGTGCCTGGCTGTGGAGCAGGGCTGGCCTGGCAGGACCACTGCAGCACCTGGAGCCCACCAGCCCTGGACAGAGGGCTGAGAATGCTCTGGAACAGCAGGTCCTGTTATCACCCCGTTATCAGCCCCTGGGCAGCTATTCCAGCCCTGCTCCAGACGTGGCACACTTGGTTCCCATCCAGCTCAAAGTTTATCAGCTTGTAAGAAATGTACAGTGAGGAAGCACAGATAACGTGTGGCTGATCCTTATCAGCAGGCACAGCAAGGCCGTGTGATATGACACATCCAACACATGCCTTTAAAGACTCCATGTCTCGATCTGCTTCATGATGGCATTGTGCCTTCAGCCTGGTGGGGCTGACACCACCCATCCATCCTAGGATGGGAGATTTGCAGCTCTGGGGGCTGCATTATTTCCCATCCCCGGAGTGCAAAGGGACTGGGAAATAACGCAGCCCCCAGAGGTGCCTGCACGGCCACTGCTCTGGCTGGGCACGCTCGTGGCAAGTGCCAAAATCACCTCTGGGCAGCTGTGTGAGCCTGGACACTGGTACGAAAGCAGCTGTTGGGCTGTTTTGATGATTTCAACATTCACCCACCCAGCTGGTGTCAGCCCCAGCCGGGCAGAGCCCACCTCACCCACCTGGTCAGTCCAGGGTCAGTGCCCACCTGTGGGCAGAGCACCAGCAGCAGGGCTGGGCACGCCTGCGCCCTCGTGGCACAAACCCCTCTGAGCCAGGTTTGTGGGCTCTCTGCTGGCTGGTTCTGTGCCCTCACACAGAGCTGGACACACCACAGCCCCGTGGCTGTCACACTGACCCCGGGTGCTGCTCTCCCTGCCAAGCCTCGCTCTGCCTTTGAGCACCTTCCCTGTAAACTCTCCAGAAAAAGGGCTCTCCTTCCAAACCCTGCACACAGCCCTTGTCTGAGCTGCCCCCACAGCAGAGCACTGCTCACAGCCCTACCAGCCTGGCACAGCCTCATGGTGCCCTGTCCTCCAGGAGGAGGAGGAAGGTCTGGGGGAAGGCACTTTCCCCTGCCCGAGCTGGAAAGAGCCCTGGATATCACCCAGAGACTCTGCAATCCCCACATCTGCTCTGAGGGGGTTTTCCCAACACATTTTCCTGGCAGATCCTCCCATCCCTGCTCCCTGTGCAGACGAAGTTTTGGGTGATCCATCCGTGGCTCCTGCCTCCCTCCCTGCTCTCTGCAGATAAACACTGTGCTTTTTAAAGTTATCTTCTGCCCACAGGAGACACGCACAGAGCAGCCTTTCTGCTGGTCACTGAAGGGAACCTTCAACAGATCAGCAACACAGATATTTCCACGTAAATCAAGTTCAGAAAGACAGGTGGGGAAAGGGAAGAAAACATCCAGATAGTTGGAGGTTTTCTGACTTTCTGGTAATTCTCCCATCTTCAATGCAAGAATAAAAAGTTTAGGTATTTTTAAACTAAAAACCAGCTTTAAATTCAATATATTTTTTTTCCTCCCAAAAAAGCTTTTCCCTAAAGAAGAGCTAAGTCTCACCAGAAAATGCAAGGAAGCTGCTGTTGCCTACTTTTTTGGAGGTCAGTACTTCTCCACACGCACCAAATACATCCACCCCAACACCCTGCCCAGGAGATAAACTGATGCTCAAGGCCAAGGTGAGCAATGCCTGTCCTCAACTAATCAGCAGGTAATTAGCTGGAAGAATTCAGAATGAAGCTGCAGATGAAGAGTAAACCTTCAGCCACTAAATTCCATCCTCAAATAATGAGACTTTATTTTAATTTCACAGTAATAATATTGCCCAGCAATCCCTCCTCTTATTTACCTCCAGGAAGGAACATTAGCATAAGAAACATAATAAAAAATATCCAGCAAGCAGCTTTCACCAACTCCTGTGTATCACTCATCATTAAATTTGGGAATTAAGCCCTGTTAATGGACACAAACCATCATTTTGAGCGTGCAGGCAGTGTTAATATTTGAATAAGCCAACAACAACAACAAAACAGAGGACTAATACATGCACGGTCATTCTTTCAAGCAGGGAGGATTCAGTTTTCATTTTCACAGAATATTAAACCAAATTTTAATTAGATTATACCAGAGCTTCCCTAATAAGTGCTTGCAAGGGGAACTCCATTGGGCAGAGACATGCTCTGCAGTGGAAGAGAAGGACCTGCCAGTTAAATGGCTTAATCCCTGAAGAGCTTTGAGGGGCCTTCCTTGCTTTCCTCACTGTGACCATCTCCCACCTTGCCAAGAGGCAGTCAGGGATGCTCAGCAATAAGAACTCCTCTGGAACAGGAGAAGCGAGCTGGACAAACAGCAGAGAGACCAGCAGAGAACAGAGAAGGAACAAAAAACCTGTCAATACGTGAAAGACATCCTGTTCCTTCCCAGTGACCCAAAACACCAAGGTCTGCCACTTCAAACCATCTCAAAGGAACAGTCCCAAGGAACAGCCTGTCCACTGGGACCAGCACTGTCCCCACTGGGTCCCCTGAACGGCTCCTGAAGCCACTCTCACGCTTGTGCAGTGGAGGAGAACATAAAACCGAGCCAAGAACAGCACAGAAGGTGAAACTGAGGATGCACAGCCCTGATGTGAGGGCACAGGTGGGTGCAGAGCCCTGATATGAGGGCACAGGTGGGTGCAGAGCCCTGCTGGAAGGGCATGTGCGCTGTGAAGGTCGGAGCTCCGTTGGCCGCAGCGCTTGGCTGGGCCGGGCTCGGCCGGGCCGGGCTCAGCAGGGCCGGGCTCAGCAGGGCCGGGCCGGGCTCAGCTGCACCCAGACACCCCAGACACCCCCTCCTGGCCCTGCCCTGGCCCCTGCCCCCTTTGCAGCCTGTCTGCCAGCTGTCACTGCAGCCAAAGGCAAGCAGAGCCCAGCACAGGCAGCGGCCTCTCCCCTGACAGAGTGGGCAGCCCTGAGGGACCCAGGGCCCCACTGAGGGCTCCGAGCCCTCCTGCAGCAGGGGCAGCCCCCTCCCCGACACAAGCACACTTCCCCAGGCCAGGGACGAGTCAAGGGGCTCCACGAGCAGGTTTTGAACTGCATGAGCATCAAGGGGAGCTTTCCCTGCTCTCTGATGCCAGGGCACAGCACTGCTCCCGAGCAGGGTGACACCAGGGACCTTGTCACTGCTGCCCGGCTCCGCTGGGGCGCTGTGCGAGTGCCAGAGTGCCCCAGGCTCTGAGGGGGATCAGGATTACGCACTCCCTGAGGCTCCCCTGAGAATGAAGGCACCCTCACTCACCCCCGGGCTGACACTGAAGCTCCCAAACACGATTGAGAAACGCTGCAGGGCTGCCAAGAGCCTTGGCAAAGAGCAGGGCCATGAACACACCGAGCCAGCCCGTGGCTCTGGTCCCCTTCCAGCACCCCAAGGCCCCTGGTGGCTCTGAGCTGCTCAGGGCGGTGGCTCTGTGCGCCCTGGCCATGCAGGGCAGCAGCTGGGCACGATGGGACCCACGGCGTGGCACAGCCCCAGGTTTCCAAGTTCACCTCTGGTTCAAACAAACACCCCCACAGCCCATCTGACACGAGGCTTTCCAGCAGCAGAGGCCACACGCTGGACCACAGGGGACTCAGAGGGACCCAGACAGAACCAGGACCCAGTTCAGGTCCTGCTGAAGTTGGCCATGGGTGACACAGCACAATATCAGCTCCCGCTCTGTGCACTGAGGACAGGCTGCCCTAAATAAAGCACATCCCCCCTCCATCAGCTGCACTTGTGACCAGTGGCCTTTTTAATATCTTTTTCTTCCTTTATTTTTTTTCCTTTCCACTTTTTACTCAACTGGCCCCCGTGTTTACAGCTCGCTGCAGCACAAATCCTTATTTCATGTCACCCACTGGCCCAAGCTGTCCCCACTCACTGTTTCTCCTAGACAAGTTAATAAGATGGAAGGCTCCCCGGGGGCCTCGAGCCAGCCAACATTATCACTTGGAAGCAAGGCAGAAATACTGACACATCGGAAATGACTTCAAGCCTATTAATTACCCTTTCTTCTCTGGCAGATCTTTGAGAGAGAGCTTGACAAATTGAAAGGCAGCAGAGAGCATCCTCCCCGTCCCAGGAGCCCCTGCCCACGCCAACAACAGCACAACACGCACCCCCCGAAAAAATTATTTGTTTTGCTATCAATTAAATCATCAAAAATTAGCTGAGACAGAGGCTGCCTGTCAGTGACAGATCTCCCCTTCCTGTTTGTGCTCCTGTTTCCAGAGGCAAGATGCAAGTCACAGAGCACGGAGCGCTGGCACAGCTCTCCCACCCGGCAGGGGACACGGAAAACGCTGCTGCCCTGGGAAAGTTTGGAGCTTTCTGCTTCCGAATGCCAATGATCTCCATTCACACCATCCAACCCGTGCTGTAAAACCCCCTGAATACCCTGCAGCCCCTCCCTCAAAATGTATTTTCAAATCCTCGCTGGCATAATTGATCCTAATTATTATAAGCATTAGATATTAAATGCATTCCTACATGCAATGTGGCTTCAACTGTGGGCTTTCAGCAAAGTCTATTGTATAAATAAATGACTGGATTTCTTATTCAAGAGCTTCAGATGTGACAGTATTAATTCTGATGCAAAGTAGCCACGCAAGTCGAGATAAAGTCACTACCTGCCACTATGGCTTTATTTTTAAGGTGATTTCCATAATTTCTGGTTCAAAAAAGAAAAAAAAAAACAACTTCCAAAATAACCGGAACAAAAATCTTTGGGCTGCTACCTAGAAAACTATCATTAAATCATTTGTTCAGTTTTTATTAGTATCATTGTAATTAAAGGGAATCATATTTCAAAAACATCTCTTCAACAGCACTTATCAAACCCCATCCCTGCAGCCTATCAATTAGGATTACAATAACCTCGCTCCCTTGTTGCCTTTGCCATTAGCATTTTGATTGAATGGCTGTTGAGAAGTGACTGGTACCAGAAGATTGTGTTCACAAAGTAACGTTCCTTTATTCGCTTCCATTGAAGCTTGTCTAGTTGTCTCCAGTTCCTACTCAAAAGAGACAAGACAGTTCCAAAAGCAGTAATTTTGATGCAGGATTATTTTTTTTTTTCTTCTCAGCGAGGTGAGATAGATTGGGTTAGGCTGGACACAATTGCTATCAAATCACCTGACAGCAGATGTGGGGCTGCTCTTGGCTCTGACCTCTCTGCTCTCCAACCCCACAAAGGTGTCAGGGCAGGAAAATGGCCACAGCCACGTGCCCAGCACCTGGGGAACACCTCCAGCCTCTGCAAACACCCTTTCAAGAGATCCCATTAATAATAGTAATACTAATACTAATACTACTACTACTAATAATAATAATAATGCTGCCTGAACGACCTGGAGAAGTTTTCAGCTACGTTTATTGCTAACAGTATTGAATGTTAAATGTTAACAATTTATCAGCCAAGCCCTGGCACTTTGGGAGTGCAAGGGGGAGAGTTCTCCTGCCATGAGAACAGCACTAACTAAGGACAGAGCAGCAACCAATGTCATCAGGAGGGGGATGGATGCATTCCACCGCTGCATGAATTATAACAACCAGAGTTCATTAAATCCAGCACATTAAAATAAAAATGACCTGCCACGTCAGACAGTTCTATTTACTGGTATTCCCACTGCTGATGTCCCCCTGATAAATCACCTTCCGTGGCACCAGCAGCAGTTATCCAAAAACATTTCCATTACTTGGACGTGCAGGAAGCTCCAGCAGTGCTGGAGTACCCTACCAAACCATCCCACGGCCAAAGTTCAGCCTGACAGCTCCGAGGGGAAAATGAAGTGACCCCTGCCGGCTCCCTGTGAGGACAGCCACTGGATGAATGCAGAACGCAGAAGGGATGAGAGGGGAATGCCAGAGATGCTGGCCTGGCAGGAGCTGCGCTGGGCAGGGGTCACTCCCGCCCTGCTTCCTCCCCTTCCTCAGCCTCCTCCCTCCCAACGCAGCTCCTGCATCCTCGGGAAGCCTCTCCAGAGCCTCTCTCCTCTCCCCTCCCCTCCAGCAGCTCCCTCTTTGCTGGCAGGCAGCCAGCAGTGTGTAATGGTGCCAGGTAGCAATTTCATTTTTAAAATGCTCTTATCAAAGATTTAAGGTGAAAGATAAGAAGAGCACACTACATCATCATAAAGGAAACATTGTATAAGGCATAGTATTTTACAAATCAAAACAGTTATCAAAATGAAAAGGTATGAATATAAAAACAAATGGAGCCTGTGCTGTGGAGAGGAGGGGAGGGAGCTCTGGGTTTGGGGAATTGATCAAATTTCAGGTTTTCTTGACAAGTCTCAAAAGCCTGTGAAGAACGGGAGCAGCAACACTTCCACTGTCATTTTAAACCAGAAATAAAATGTCAGGTACATTTACAGAGAGCATATACACACACACTTATTTATATGCCTTTTCATATAAATAGATCTATAAATATAGATACATATTTTTCATACCATTACCCACGGCTGTTGGGTGCTTTTATCAAAGTCATCTGACCTGGAAAGCATCTGTTGTTAATACCACTGTTTTATTATTTATCAAATCCATTTCTTCATAGAATGACTAATTTCATACCCACAGCTGCTCCCATCTTCCCTCTGCAGCTGCTCCTTCCCCGGGCAGGTTTGCAGCCCATCTCCAGCTCCCACAGCCTCCTGCTGCTCCCAAACCTCCTGAGCCACAGGGGCAGGCCAGGAACAGCCCCTGTGCTCCTGCCCTGCCAGGGAACGAGCAGAACGAGGCCAGAGGGCCAGGGGAAAACCCATGGGATACCACCAGGAGTGGGGGAATGGGAAACAAACCCCACAATTCCGCAATTGGACTTTTCTGTTTTCCTGCAACTGCATGCAGGCAGCACAAAAGCAAATATTTTTACCTTTTTATCAGTTTGGGTTTAGGGTGAGGAGGAACAGAGCTGCTAGAACAGGAACAGAAATGGCAAAAGCCAAGCCCCCACCAAGATTTAAAGTGATTTCAGCTCATCTGAGCTCCCTGTGAGCTGACAGGGGAATATTTGTTGCCACAAGGAAGTAAATTCTCCTGCCAGGCTGCTCCCTACGGATCCTGCCCTAATTTCCAGCGCTCTGTGGACACGTGTGGAGCACACGTGTGTTCATGTGTGACTCCTGCAAGGGGCAAGGAGGAAGATTTCACCTCTCAGCCCCCACCTGACTGACTCTGGGGCTGGCAATGGTCCCGGTGAGAGTACACATGGAGAGACGGTGCTGTGGTCACAGTGCGAGCCACAGACCCAGCCTGGATCCACAGCCAGCGCTCCCATTGCCACATCTGACCTGGGATTCACTGGCATAACACAGGACTCCATTCCCAAACCCCTCCAGAGGGGTTTGGAGTCACCCAGGAGGGCTGAGGGGGGTCAGTGGCGCTGGATCTGCTCTCTCCTGATCTCCTCCCACAGCAGAGAACCCAGCGAGCTCTCAGAACTGGGAAGGTGTCTGAAAACGGGGAGCAACCTGTGAATTACTACCCTGGCTGAAGGTAGTTTTCTGGTCCAGAAAACACTCAATAAATTAAAAAGATAAAACCCACAACCCAAATGTGCCGACCTGCAGTTTTCTGAAAGAAGCAGTTTTTCAACTTATTCTATCGGATCCAGTGAAAAAAGTGCCAGATGTTCTTACTTCAGCTTATACATACAAAAAACATACAGGATAAGCAAAAATCACTCCATGCCAGGACATTTAATCAAACTAATTAAAGAAATCTTCCATTTCCACCCCCCTGACAAGTCCTCCTTCGGCAGCAGAGTCACTTGGAGCTTTTGCCTTGCACAAACAACCCTGGGAGCCACAGCACCCACTTGAGCACGTGCTCAGGTACCTGCCCAGGGGCACCTGCAGCCTGGATCAGCATCCCCCCGCACTCCCAACATTTAAACCACACCAGGGATGTGAGGATGGGGAGAGCAAGTGGTGGAGCCTGCTCTGACAGAGGCACAGGGGCAAAAGTTTCGTTGCCAGCATTATCTGTGTAACCTCTGTTTCTGCTGAATCTCAAGATTTTGGGATAGGGGATGTGTTATCTGTTTGAACAGATCACCAGGAGGCTTTTATGCATGGCAGTGACCTTGTACAATTCAAGGCTTCAGCAGCACTGGGCACAGCTGACAGAGAACACTCACTGTGGGGTGACAAAGCAGCCCCTTTCTGCAGCATCCTCCTCACCTTCCCTACAAAAACCCCAAAAGATTCATCACCAAACCCAACCAACAGAAAGCACAGGTGTGTGAAGAACAAAAGCTGCCCCTGTGCGCGTTGGAGAGGACCTGCCCAGTCTGTGACCCACAGGAGAAGGAGCCAACCCACCAGGGAGGGGAGAGGCAGCATCTCCCCTGTTTCCATATCGCATTTTTGGGCACGCTGTGAGAGCTGCCTCTTTCCTCAAGGTCACCAGGCTGATTTTAATGCTGCCTGTTGTATGCACACTGCCCGTCTATGGAAATGTTGCATTTTGTTCTCCTCCCGTTTCTGGCCTTTCCTCAATTAACATTTCCAAACAGTCCCACAAGGCTCAGAGTGCTCCCTGCTAATCACTTGGCTCCTGCATTCGGGAAGCAAAAGGGGCTGGGTTTCATCAGCTGGGTAGATTCACAAGAAAAAACTTATTTGTGGCTTTCAGGGTTTCTTTCTCTGCAGAGATCTCCAGGATTCGTGCTAATTTCTCTGTCACTCAAGCTGGCAGTGACAGAGACAGTGAGAAGGCAAACTGAGCTCATACTAAATGACCTCACTCCTCAAGGCAGCCTCGGCTGGGCACACGACGTGGTGTCTCTAACACAAGCTCACCCCCTGCAAGTGTGACAGAACCATGAGCATCACCTAGAAAACTTCAGGAATATTGGCACAACCCTCACTTTACATTTCCTGAAGAGACCAGACCTTCCTGAGTGCTGCTCAAGTGGAGCCTCTCCCCTCATCAGAGGATGCATCCATGACATCTCCTTGGGGCAGCTGCTCGCCCGTCTCCTCTCCGGATGGAATTTTCATTATGGGTACAGAATTAAGCAATAAGGCCTGACAGACAGCACAGAGCTGGGCAATTACTGCAAGCCTCAGGTGGCATTCTGCAGTGGGAGGCCAGGGGCAGGATGGCTGTAGCCACCTGAGATGCTCCATGATCTCCTGCAGGAGCGTGGCCAGGAGCCTGGTGTGCTCTTCTGAGCTGGGATGGGGGCTCACACTGGCCTGGCTCTGGTTATTTTTTACACTTCATGTCAGGTGTCCCCACGCAGCAGCCACAGGCACGGCTAGGAAATTAAAAGACAAGGGAGAAGGAGCCAAGAATTGGCAGCTTTTCCTTTTTGTTTTGTGTTTATTAACACAATGGGTGAGCCTGGGCACGGAGCTGCTCCAGGGGGACACTCACAGTCCCCACACCTGGTGAGAGCCCAAGGGGGCAAACTGGGGCCAAATGGGAATATTGGGAAGCGGCCCCCATCCCTGCAAGCAGAGCAGCTCTCCTCATGCTGCTGCCATCCCAGCTCCCAGTCTGGACCCCCAGCCAGAGGAGAACTGGTGACACGGAGCAGAGGTGTCAGCCCTGCTCTGCAGCCTTGCAGCCGTTAATGTGTTTAAGAAATGAATATTTATAAGCTGGATGTAATATTAAAAACACACACATATAAAATATTAACATGGCACATGTCACCGCTGCAATCCAAACAGACAGGTGTGACTGATGGCGTTCACTGATAGGTGTGTAAATGGTAAATAATATTAACTAATGAATCTCTGCAGCCCTCACGCGAAGTTTAGAAGCAAATATTTGCTTAAAAATCTCTCCAAACCCCCTGTGGGCAGCTGCTGCTGCCCCGATCCCCTGGAGGAGATGAACACTCCTCAGCTGTGTCACCAAGGGTTAAACTCTGCTCCAGCCCCGGGCCCTGGGATGGGTTTCAGGGAGGGAGCCCAGCACAGCCCTGGCACTCTCTGGAGCCCCATTTGAGCAGCGATCCAGCTGACAGGGGAACAACAGCTCGGCTCACCTCGGGAAGCAGTAACAATAACACTGCCTGCATTTAGAGCTTGTGGCACACTTCTCATCCAGAGCCCTTAAAGCATTTGTGTTTTACAAAAGCACCACTGCGTGCCTGTGGATGCTCTCCCCAAACCTGTGGGTCAAACCTGCTGGAGCAGCTCTCCCTCAGCCCTGTCCTCCTGAAAAGCACAGCCTGGGAGCTGAGGGAAGGCTCCCTCCAAGCGCTTCTAAGGATGCTCGGTGCTACAGCCAGGCTGCTGCCAAGAAAAGCTACAGTCAAAATCACCAAATTAGGCAATTATTTCTATATATTTTAACTACTCTTTTCTCAAAACTGCCCGGGGATGAGTTTTTAAATGCACATGACCTTGCTTGACTTGAGGGAGATGGCGATAAACAAATAATTGCAGTGACTTAATTATATTTATATCTCATCTATAAAAATGTCAATTATAACTTCAGAGATCAGCTCCAGAACCGAGGTTTTGGCAGCTGGACAGAACACAAAAGGCTATTTTTTTCTCCTCAGAAAAGCCTCCTCCTTGGCCAAGGCACAGCCAACATCTCTCTGACAGCATCACTCCTGACTCTCCCAAGAATCACAACCATTGTGCCAACCGCTTCCACCTGGACAATTACACCCACGCCCTGAAATCTGCTGGATGGACTCAGCACAGCCATGGAGCTCAACCCTCCCCTTCCTCCCCGAGAGCAGAGCCCCTGTGCTCTGGTTTGGGTGGGATGGGGGGCACCAACCTTCCAGCCGGAGTTCTGTGGGTTCAGATAAAGCCCCAGCCCTGGGCACACCACGGTGCCACATGAGGGTACCAGCAGTGTCCTGGTGCCCCCCTGCAAGGGCCTGGGAGCCAAGGGGACGCTCAGCCCCCCTCCAGCCCCTGCCTGGGCAGCTCCCCACAAGCCCAGGGAACAGGAGAGCCCTGCAGAGGCTGCAGCAGCCCCAGGGAGTGAGCGCAGAGCTCAGCGCCCGTCCCTGGGCATGTCTGAACCCCCAACACCCAGGATGCTGTCTGTACCCTGCAGACAACCTGCCCAGCGTTAATTTTGTTGAGTTTTAAGATTAAAGGAGTCCAAATCACACGTTGTCACTTCCCTCCTCTCTCCGCTGCCACCCTTAACTGTGCAAGAGGGTTAATTGATGTGAAAATCACTCTGGGGGCTGGACGGCTTTGAAAAACATATAGTATTACACTCAGTCCTGCAATTACAGCTTGGGGGGGGTCACTCACTCAAAATCTTGGGCTTTTTGTGAGTCCAGGACATGGGGCTGCTGTGCTGAGGGTCCTGGACAGCTCCTGGAGTGGGTGAAGGCACCCAGGGAATGAGCACAGGCTGGGCAGGGATCACCCAGGCTGGAACCAAGGGCATCCCACTGAGGTGAGGAACCACTGGAGCCCTTCTCACCTCACCTCAGGCTGGGATCAGCTCAGGACAGCCCACTCTGGCCCCCCTGGACTGATCTAACTGTGCTTTGCTCCCTCCCTGCTCCTCCTGTGCAGCCTCTGCTGGCTCTGTGCTTCTGCGCAGCCCTGCTGGAACAACAAACCCTCTGCACAGCCCAAGGGCACGGCCCCAGCCCGGCACATTGAAATGCTTCCTGGAGCTCCTCTCCATAATGAAGTTAGAAGGACGTCATCATCCTGCCAGGCTCCCTCCACCCCCAAAGATCAATAACTAATGCTGAACTCCAGATTTTATCTGCACTTTGCAAGGGTAACAAAATAACACCACCCTCTTTTTTTTCCCTTTCTTTCCAATTACTGAATCCTTTCAAGATTGACCCAGTAATTTTCAGCTCTATGAAATTTTAAGCAGTGAAGAAAAGTGACAGAAGTGATCTGCCAGAATGTTGGGAGAACTTTTGCATGTGGTTTTTAGAAGACTGCAGGAATACAGTAGTACAGAAATAGAGGATCACCAACATTTTCTTTCAAATAAAAATGGCACCTAAACAAGCTGACCCAGGGATATTTATTTATCAAATGCTGTTTTTTTGTGTGCCCACAGCCAGAAGAACCCCTGGAAGGAGACATACCAATGATTCTAGGGATTGTCTTGCCTACGATACACCAAAACATAACCACTCCAATTAAACCCAGATTTTGCAGCCTGCCTTTAATATGGCTAAACAGATCAGCAGGAAATGCAAGAGCTGAGTCTTATTTTCCTTAGAGAACATCCAGGAATAGCTGGACATTAAAATACCCCTGGCAGAGACACAGCATGACTGGCCTGATGGCATTTCTAAGCTTATAGAATCATTAAGGCTGGAAAAGACCTCCAAGATCAAGTGCACCACAGACACAAAGCGCTCCATGCCAGGCATGAAGTTTTATTTTGGGTGGGGTTTTCCAGCCAGGGTGGGCAGTTTTGAAAACCCCTTTTCCTCTGCCTGGTTCAATCCCTGCATTTCCACCGAGCAGTGCTGGGGCAGGCGAGTGAAACGCTCCCCAAATCCACGCACAGGAGCAACACACACGTGCCAGAATTATGTCAACAAACCCTCTCAATTTTCTTGCAAGGAAATTTATCTCACCTTCTAGCAGTGGGAGTGAATTTTAATCCTTCTCCCTTCCGTGCCCACGATGATCATTGCAGGCAGAGACCAACGGCAGCAAACCACAGCGGATATTTTATCTGCCATTTCTCCTTCCCCTGGCTAATTCGAAGATACAGATTGCAACCCACAAGTGGTTTTAAGAATTGCCATTAACGCTGTTGTTGCACACTAGTGCATTTTAAACATGTTCCACCACAATCAGAGTGCCACAATTTGTAAAATCTGGGCTGATTTTATTGGCGGTGGAGGCGGCAGAACTCACCTCATCACCACAGCCCTGAGCCAGTTCATTAGGCTGATTAGCACTAGCTACCTGCGCAGAGCAGGAAGAAATGCCACAAAAGGCTGGAAAATTCAAGTGTGAAGATGAAGAGGACTCTTACTCTGCCTTTCGTACTTGATTTTTCCTCCCACCTGTACTCGACAGGGTAAGGGCCCAGAGCTCAGCCCCCTGGTCCTTTGGAGCTGTGCAGCCCCTCTTCCCTGCTCACAGAATTGTGGCCAATCCCACAAACAGGCAGCACTGCCCTTCTCCCAGCAGTGGGCAAGGCTGTTCCTGGGACACAGCCTCCCAAACAGAGCTCCTGAGTCTCCTGAGTGCCAGAGGATCCTTTCTTCCCCAGGAGAGGGACTCCAGCCCAGCGTGGCCCCAGAGGGACAGACCCAGGGGCACAGGGCAGCTTGTGGGGTAACATCACCTCCACCCAGGGCCTTTGGGAGCCTGCTTTTGGTCTTAGGGGCTTTCAGTTCCTCCCCACTTAGACCTCATCCAGGAGCTTACACAGGGATGCTAATGCAGAGCAAAATGTCATGGCTTGCATGAAGGAAAAACAAGCTATTAAAAAAATCAGTCAATGAAATAAATGCACAGAATTCCCAGGGGAAATAATAAAAGATGATCTGTTGCCTCTCATCTTCAACACACATAGTGGGAAAAAAGCCCTTTGTGGAAACCCAAAAGGTTTCACAGGAGCTAAGGTGCCCCCCAGACCTGCAGCCCTCATCTTCAGCAGACCTTTACTCCTGGAAAGTCAGTGCAAAGATGTTTTTGGACAAGGAATGCATCCTGCGGGGCTCATTACCCAGGCTGCAGCCTGCAGGCTCCCCAAAGAGCCCAGAAATGCTGAAGCAGGGCTGAGGCAGGGCTGCTAGAGCAGAGCTCAGCACTCCCAGAGCTCAGACACCAACACTTGCTGTGCCCTCCTGCCTGGGAAGTGCTTACAGCAGCACAGAGGCAGGGACAGAGCAGGTCACCTTGGCAACACCAGACAGGAGGCACAGGAAGGGCTCACACAGCCCTGCCCTGCTCTGCTGTCCCTGCAGAGCCTCCTGCCCAGCCTGGCAGCACAGCCTGGGCAGGCACAGAGAGCTGAGAGCACAGAGAGCTCAGAGCCAGGGGGAACCCAGCCTGGGATCTGGAGCAGAGCTCAGAGCCAGGAGGGAACGCAGCTCTGGGATCTGGAGCTCCCAGCCAGGGGGAACCCAGCCTGGGATCTGGAGCAGAGCTCAGAGCCAGGGGGAACCCAGCTCTGGGATCTGGAGCTCCCAGCCAGGGGGAACCCAGCCTGGGATCTGGAACAGAGCTCAGAGCCAGGGGGAACCCAGCTCTGGGATCTGGAGCTCCCAGCCAGGGGGAACCCAGCTCTGGATTTGGGTCATTTCAGCAAATGGAGACTCCTCCAGCTGTGTCAGAGGCCAAAGCTGCTGAGTGCCCCCCTAGCTGGGAGCTGAGCCCCCCCAGGTGCCCCCAGAGCACAGGGCCCTTGTGGCCAGCACCAAAGCAGCTTTTAAATGCAACAAACACCGTGCTGAGATCCTGAATGGAGAGGAGTATTTATGGCCCATTTAAGGGGGATTTCATGGGGAAGGGTGGAAAATTCCTGGATATAAAAGAAATTGTGACGGGTTGAACTTTTCAACCTAAGCAAGAGCTTTGAAGAGGTCCCTGTTACAAATGGAAGGGCACTGGCTGCTCACACAGCCTCCCTGGCTGGAAGAGCTCATCTTCCTGAGCACGGCTTTTGCTCACTGCTGCTGAACTTTCCAGGGTACCACAATCTCTGGCTTTGGTCATTAGACTGAGCAGGAAAGTCACTCCTAACAAGAAAATCCATGTTTATGGGGCATTCCATGCCAACCACCCCTCCTCTGCTACCTGCAGGACAGAGGATTTAGTGCCATGGATTTGGCCACTGGCTCATCTCACTGAATCTGGTGTTTGGTCCCCCATGCAGAAGCTGCCACACACTGTCAGGTCAGAGCCCCCAGCCCCCTCTTACCTCTATGCCTGTTGGTCGTCTTGTCAAACATTAGCATGGCATCCTCTACCTGCAAGACAAAGAGGGGAGAGTTGTGCTTTAACACAGCTGGCAACTGGGACACAGCACACACACCAGGGAGGGGACAGGGCAGGAGCAGAACTCCGTGGTTCTGGCCAGGGGCAGCTCCTCCTGCTGGAAACCTGCTGCTTTCCCCTCCCTGCCCGGGCTGACAGCACATCCTGAAGCAGAGAAGTGACCACTGAAATGTTGATCCTGTTGATCCTGAAGCAGAGAAGTGACCACTGAAATGCTGGCCCTAAACAGCCAAATATCTCAGCAACTCTTCCACTCCACATCAATCCCTGGCTGTGCCTCATCTCCCTTTTGCAGGGAGACCAAGTAGGGAGGAAGTGTGGATGCAAATCGAGCCCATGACTCCTCCAAATTTAGAGTCACTGTCTTGGTTGAGAATTAGGTTAAAAAGAGGTAATGAGCAGGGTAAAATCTGGTCAGCCAAGAAAGGTATTCAGAGGTTTTCAAAAGGGCTTTTGAAAAGCTGCAGGAGAGAGGGGGAGGGAGGAGGAGGAGAAACTTTAATTCGCATCAGGCTCGGCAATTTCCACTTCAGAAGAGAGATGACTGATGAAACGTATTGAAGTGCAACCAAATTGCTTTCAACTTTCATTAGGATTTGCATGATTTATTCCACCTCCATTTAATCTGTGCAGCCACACCTAAAATTTTGCACTTATTGCACAAGAAGGATGTGGTGCTGGGGTTGATTCCCCAGCGCTATCACACCTTGAGCTGCTGTTCTGAGGCTGCAGACTGGGGGCACATGGGTCCATGTGCCACTGGACATGGCCTGGACAAGCTCTGAGATGAAATCACAGACTTGCAATCCCCTGTTGTAAACTCAGGGATGATGAAAACCTCTAACGCTGAATTACACAACGTGTTGCAGGAAGGAAGAAGAACTTGAAAGAAAAAGTTTCATCCTCTAAAGGACTCCACTGCTTGTCTGGGGTGTGGCTTTGGGGGTTTTTTTTGTTTGTTTGAGGGTTTTGGGTTTTTTTCCCCACCAATAATTTTTCTGTACTTCCTTGGGCTTGTACTCTGGCTTTCTATAAATCATTTATTTCAGCTAAGTGATTTACAATGCAGTTACACACTCTCCTCATCTCACACAGCGCCACTGAAGGGTCCACCTGTCCCCCCAAGTGTGATCTTAAGCAACACACAGACACCCAGCCTCTGTCTGTGAAAAATTTCTCAGCCTTGGCTGGGGGAGGAAAGAGTTTGGGAAGGTGCTGAAAACACAAGTTGAACCTCCCTGAGGTTCTGAAGGACTGTAATATGTTCCAGGAGATTGTACAAAAATATAGTTGCAGCAAAGCCTTACAGGATGCCTGAAATTAATCTGAAAACCTGTCTCTGCTTAAGTTGTTCTTAACTTTTTTAGTCAAAGTGGTTTGCAGAAAGTGCCAGCAGTGGCCATGAGAGGGTGCAGAAATGCAGGTCTCCTGATGCCTATCTTGCCTGAGACTAAAGACGCTGATGCACTGAAAAACCCAAACTGAATCAAGCACAGAGCCCTCTGTCCTGCTGCCTGTCTGCCCTCCAAGGGGGGAAAACTCACCACGATGAGCAATACAGGAGGCAGATAAGGACCAGGCTGCCCTTCACCCTGCTTATCTCTGCTCCAGGGTTATGTTTGCTCAGCAATCTTTATTTTTCATTCTCACAGGTCTTGGCCTCGCTGGAACCAAAAATTACACATTGCACCTGCTGCTGTTTCCTGGGGCATCACAGCTCCCAGTGCGACCCTCTGTCCCACCCAACCCCTGCTGCAGAAGGTTTAATGTGGAATTTTCTCCCTCCAAGCCCATCCCAGAGCCCCGAGAGCTCCTGGATGTGCAGGAGCACAGGGATGTCCCCTGTGCCCCCAGCCTGAGCGCAGGCTCCACTGTCCTGCCAAAATGACACCTCCTCCTGCAAGGACACTGCTGGGGACTGCAAAAAGAAAGGCTGCTGGGCTGCTTAGGGAGAGAAGAGATGCTCCAGCATGGCCATGCCTCAGCCACTGCAGGCAGCAGCAGCCCCACAGAGCTCCTGTGCAGCCTCAAGAGCTCCTCCAAGGGCTGAGGGGCAGAGAAGGGGCAGATCCTGGCACCAGACCCTGCAGGGCTGAGGGGCAGAGAAGGGGCTGATCCTGGCACCAGACCTGACCCTGCAGGGCTGAGGGGCAGAGAAGGGGCAGATCCTGGCACCAGACCCTGCAGGGCTGAGGGGCAGAGAAGGGGCTGATCCTGGCACCAGAGCCAGCCCTGCAGGGCTGAGGGGCAGAGAAGGGGCAGATCCTGGCACCAGAGCCGGCCCTGCAGGGCTGAGGGGCAGAGAAGGGGCAGATCCTGGCACCAGACCCTGCAGGGCTGAGGGGCTCTGGGTGCAGCCCACAGCCACACTGGGCTCTGCAGTTCCCTTCCCTTCTCCCACCTGTCCAAAACACCACCATCCTCTGGGCAAACAGGGCCCTGTGCCATGTGTACCAAGCTGGAATGATGATCTTGGCAGGCGTCTTTTTTATGCAAATAAACCCCTATTAGCAGCAGCAAGCCCGGGCTGCAGGGCTGATCCAGGAGGGAGGTTCCTGGGGCCCTGAGGAGCACGGGCACCCTGCAGTGGGCACTGCTGGCACCAGGGCTGGGCAGCAGCTCCTGGAAAAGGGTCAGCCCCGACACTCCACACATGAAACCTGCGCGAGGGGAGCGTCTCTGCAGCTGAGTTCAGTCGTGGCCCGAGTATGCCTTGAAGAAAAAATGATCAGTGGGGTGTTCTTTGAGCCAGCTGGTGCCCTTTCAACAATGTCTAATTGGTTATCTTTTCTCTTTCCTAAGGTCAGAACATTTTATCTCCGTCTCTGCCCTTTCTGTGCTTACCCCACCCTGCGTTATTTTTTAGGGCAGCCATTGTAGCAGAAGAATAGCCTCTTTCCTCCATAGTCCAGTGACACAATGAGACTTCTTGAAACCCCCTGAATAGATAAAGTGCGGTGGCAAAAGGAAAATTCTATTAACGCTTTGCAAAATAAAACATCTGAGAGCTGGTGAGACAAGCAGGAGAAGAAAATCAATGTGGAGAGGGCAGCGCGCTCAGAAAAACTTTTCACCAGTTGCAAAAAGGTGGCGAGGGTATGGGAGGGAGGGGGGGAGAGAAACTTATTAATGCAGAAAACCCATCAATGGTATGGAAATCTGGCAGAACAGCAAGAACTCAAACTAGAAGAATTTGAATGTACAAAGGGCTGAATAGAATGAGCAAACCACAGTGCCTCACACACACAGCCCGTTTCTCACGGTTCTCTGGGAGGCAAACACAAGCGGCTTGTTCAAGTTCTCATCAAGGAGAAATAAGGGGCACAGTCAAGGTAACCGGCAGTAAACCCTGCACTAAGCAAATTGATCCCTGTTTCAGGGGAAGGGAATAAAAAACCACCAACCCACGGCCGAAACTCAAGCACATTCAGGGGCTGTGGCTGCCCAAGTTAACCCCCCTCCTCCAGCCCCTGGCTCACCCTGTGCTTTAGAGATGCTCAACTGCACCTTCTCCAGGTCTCAGCTCAACACAAGCAGCTCACACTTGGCATACAAGAGGCAAGGAAGGTTTTTCCTGGGCTAGAGGCAGGACTGGAGGATGGAATTGCCACTGCAAGGCTGGCTGGACCCCAGCCCCAGTGAGGCCCCCCAGCACAGGAGGGGAGGCTGAGCCACCTCCCCCAGGGCACCCCACAGGCAACCTCCTGCCATGGAGCACGGATCAGCCTCACAGGAGCTGATTAATGCAGACTCATCCCGAGCATCAAGTGAGAGGTACAAAATGAACAGTCTCAGGACTTAGGGTAACTAAAAAAAAAAGAAGAAAACAAAGACTTGCCAGTGCACTGGTTACAGATGGACACTTCAGGCCCCCAGACTCCTCCGTCCCAGCACAGCCCATCCATACAGCCAATGCAGACCCAGTTTCTTACATAAAGCCTAACTAATGGGCTTCAGTTTATTTAACTTCTTTTTTTTCCAATCCACTTGGGGCTCTGAGAAAAGGAAGGGCTTCTACCACTTCATTACTCACTGCCTGGAAGGAGGAATAGGGGAGAATAGGAGGAAAGAAAAAAAACCTGGAGGAGCCAAAGGCTTTAATAATCCTAACAGTTCCCAGGGTTATTTAAAATATGCCCAACCAGTTCACAAAAGGCTCCACGGAGATAAATGTATTTGATTTTCCTCCACTTTAATGGAGGCATACATTTAAAGCAACAAAACCAGGGTGACCTAAATAAAATGACTATTAATTGTACTCAGAAAGTCTCTGAATTTAATGCAAGTGATCTAGCCCAGCACAAGAACACACAGTATTCTCCAGTCATTCCTCCTACTCTCCTCTTTGGGATTTTCAACTCCTCTTTTCCACGAGGAGCTGCTCAGACCCAGCACAGCCCCCAGCCACTCACACTGTCACCAACAGGCCCAGTGCCCTGCAAAAGCCAGCACTGGTTCCAGAAGAATCTCCAGCGTGGTGCTGCAGAAACTGGAGCACTGTGCTGCCACTGAAAGCAGAAGGATCAAACCTTTTTTTTTTTTTTTCTGGAAAACTTTAAGCCGCATCCTGTATCTCTCCAAGTGCGCGATGCCAGCAGGACACAGCACCAAGAGGTGCCCATGGAGCCTCCTTGTGAAGCCAACCTTCCTGTACAGGGTGCCTGTGGGCACAGGAGCATCTCCCACCACCACTCCACACCTCCACGTTCTGCTTCTTCCATTTGGGTCGAGTTTACTCACCGAGTAAAACCTCCACAATGAAACCACCATAACTACACTGCAGGGGACACAGAGCAGCCTCTGTGCCTCCCCACCCAGCCCAGGAAGGCTTTTCCTGATAGAAACCCTGAGTTTCCAGCACATCCAGAGCAGGCTGGGGTGCTCCTGTGCTCCCCTGGGGTGGAGGGGTTGCTTTCCACACTCCCAAGCAGATCTGGCACTGTGCTCTTCATCCCTTCACGGTAAAGAAGAATCAGGGCAGACAAATGGATCTGCACCCGGAATGGATCGCGGTGGCAATTCCAGCTGGGGCTGGGGAGGGAAGGAATCACTGAAGGACAACTTTCACACAATTCAGCTGTGCCTCTCCTCCCTCCATCCCCAACTCCTGAACTTTACAGGGCTATCAGCTCTTCCGCTCTTCCAAGAAAAGTGTGCTGGATATTCTGGTCTAATTCCTCAAATTATTTATCCACACAGCACAACTCCTCCGATATTTTGTTTTCTGAGGCAGAAAAACCTCCGAGCTGCCAGTGAACTGTCAGGTGCTGTTATTTGAAATGCGCATGTGAAATCCAAGCTCCTACAGATTTACAACCTCCCCCCACATAAATTAAGACAAATGCCTATTGCATGGCAGACAATTTGAAATGGCTCCCCCACACCAGGCCTCTGGGCTTGATTACAACAGAATTAAACAAAGAAACAAATGATCCCCCTTCTTTCTGTCACACACATCCCCTCCTCCCAGCACAGCTCTGTCTCCTGCCCAAGGGCTCCCCAAGCCCCCCTGACCAGCACAGCCAGGTTCCTTTAGCACTGTCCCAGCAGGGATGACCCCAGCAGAGCCAACCCAGAGCGTGGCTGGTCCCTCTGCCAGCACCCCACCAGCTGAGCCCACCCTGCAGGGAGCTCCAGGTCCATCTTGCCCAGGCAGGCCTGGCTCCCAGCCCCTGGGAGGGATTCATTCACCTCCTCTGTGCTCCCCGGGGTGCTGGGGCACAGGGTGAGCTCCCCAGCGTGCCCCGGTGATGGATTGTGCACCACGCTAACAATCAATGCCATACTGTGCAAGCACAAATTCCAGCGCTGGCAATTTTTCCCCCCAGCAGTCAAGGCTTTAAAAAGTCTTCTTCAGCAATTATAGCTAATAAAACTACAATTTTATTCAACACACACATATCATTGTAACTAATTTTGCTCCATCAGGGCTGAAATTAAAACAGTCACTCAATCACGTTAATCTCAGGGCTTGCTCACCAGCCGTGCCATGGCAAAGAGCATCCCCAGTGCTTGCCAAAATGCACTGTGGCTACTGTTGGGCTTCAAAATGCTCCTGCAAAACATGAACGTGTTACTCAACGCTCACCCTACCAAGGGGGATGTAAGAATGACTAATGCTCTCCAGAAAAAACAGCTTTCCACAGCAGGACAAATTAAACATGACTTCATGGACTATTTCTCATTAATTCCTTCTCTGGCATTAATAACAGGGAGTACTGATGAAAGCAAAGCCTCCCATCAAGTTATAAACTATGTGAGGACTCCTGGAATGTTCCTTTACCTGCTGTTTTGAGTTAGAGCTTCCCTTGTGCCCCCAGATCCCCAGCACCTGTTAGCTAACAACACTGACAGGGAACACAGGCTCTGGCAGAAAACCCCACCGAACCAATGAACAGCTCAGAAACAAAACCAGCCCTTTCCTCAGCCTCTGGGGCTGCAGCAGAGAAGGAAGGTGGTGACAGGAGCAAGGGAAAGAAGGCAGGGGCATAAGGTAATAACCTCCCCAGCAGCAGAATGGCTGGGATGATGAACTCCAGGGACATTTCTCCAAAGGGGAGGATACACCCACACAGCCAGGGTGTGAGAGCCCCTGGGTCCCTGCACGGGAATGGGACACAGAGCAAACAGTTCTGCCAAGGAGGGTCCCTCATCTCCCAGGCACCCCAGGGATGTGCTCCAGCAGGAAATCCAGCTGCAGGCAATACAGAGAGCAGAGCTCCCCTGTCCCAGGGCAGGGTTTGCAGGCTGTGCTTTCAGAACAGCAGAGCTGCTGTCACTGCCCAGCCTGGACTCTGCCACCCAGTCCTGCAGCCAGGGCTAACTGTGCAGAACAATCCCTGCCCACAGCACAGGCTGCTCTGCCCTGGTCCCCTCAGCCTGACAGGGAAATGGGCTCCAGTGCTGCATTTCTGACGTGGGCTAAGCGGGGCAGGAGGCACAGGGACATCCCTGTCCCCTGCCCTCTGCAGGCCAGCAGTGCCACAGGGAACAACCTGGGGGAATGGGGAACAGGGTACACCCTGCAGTAAGGGACCTGAGACAGCCCCTCGAGGTCACCAGAGACACACAAACCCCAAGGACACGGTGAACAACCCCCAGGTGCTGGTGGAGCCCTTCACTGAGGGAGAACTGCCCCACAACGCTCAGACTCCATGCAGGAGAGCAGTGTCCAGCTGAGAACGGGCAGGGATGTGGCACTGCCCAAAGGCTCACAGTGTCCCCAGGGACAGCAGCAGGTCCCAGGGGCCACCAGCCAGGGCTTGGAATAGCTCTGGATGGAGACACAGATGGCACATGTCACACAAGCAAATCCAGGGCTCCTGCAATGACACATTTTGTACCCATCAGTGTAACACACACACACTGACCTGGCCACAGACAGAGGGGCCACAGCAGCTAAACCCAGTCATTCCATCTGAAACTGGGGTTAAATCATGGAGCTGCTGCTACCGCCCTTCCCCAGAGAGGCAGGAACAGAATCCTGTTCCAAACATCTGCTGGAGAGGATCCAGCCTCCCTTACAAACACTTAATTCACCCTGCCTCAAAACATCCTTGTGTTTTACCCATCTAACAGACAAGGAAGAGGGTGGGACTAGAAGGGAAATTGAGTTACAGACGTTTTGGTGACCTGCACGTGGCCCCAGAGCCAAGCACCATCCTGGAGCTCTGCCTTTGCTCCCTGCTGGCACTGGGGATCCCTCCCACACCCATCCTCTCCAGCTCTTTACTGGGGCCCCCATGTCCCTGCACACATGCACAGACCCTGCATTATTTTCTGCAAACTTCCCCAACAACAGAACAGCTTCTGGCAAGTGTTTTCTGGTGGGACCCACACCCGAATGAAGAACCCAAGCTCCATCATCCTGCTCCATGTGCCCTCCCCACCTGCCTGAGGGAGCCATCACCAAGTAAAAACCCGAGGCAAACTCACCCAAGGGGTACTTTTTATATGCACACACAATAATTTTAACCATTCTATTGGGGCTCACACTGGGGCTCTGTTGGGTTTACAGGTTTAAGCTTCTGATGCTGAACTTCTGCTCTTTGGAAAGCAAAGGCTGAGAGCTCTGTGCAAACCCCTCCCTGAGCGGAAGCTTGACCAGATCAAACATCGGGAGAGACACCAGCAGCAAGGCTCAAAGGCAGTGCCCAGGGGTGCCGTGGGGCAGGGCAGCAGCCTCTCCTCCCCTCTGGGCTGGCAGCACAGCCAGGCCATGCTGGAACATTGCTCCCTCAGCATTCCAGCCAGCCAGGTGCGAGGCGTCGGTGATTTTACTTTCACGGAACATTAGGCACCGTCAGCAGAAATAATTCTTCCTCCCTTCACAGGGCTCCTTTGCATATGAGCGCTGCAAAGTTGCAATCTGTTTGCTTTTCCAAACGCTGTTTGGAGGCGCTGCCCGCCAGGCCTGGCTGGAGCTGGTTCTGAAGGGCCAGAGGAGGGACAGCCTCCTCTGCTGATGGGCTTTGCCCGTAGTGCCTGCAAAGCCAGACTTCAACACAGCAACAGGGACATGGCCATCCCATCAACCACAGCACCACTTCAGCACCAGCCTCTGTCCTGGCTGTGCTGCAGCCACAGCACTCAAGGCCAGAGGCCACCAAGATGACCAGAGCAGGTTTAGAAGAGATATCAGGCAGAAATTCCTCCCTGAGGCTGGTGAAGCACAGAGATGCTGTGGTGTCCCTGGATCCCTGGCAGTGCCCAGGGCCAGGCTGGACAGGGCTGGGAGCACTCTGGGACAGTGGGAGGTGTCCCTGCCATGGCAGGGGTGGCACTGGGTGGGCTTTAATGTCCCTCCCCACTCACCATCCATGAATAACCTGCGGGCTTTCCCTGAGTGCCCCGAAGCCACACAGAAAACCCAGCTCAGAGCCCTCCCTGCTACTGAGAACACCAGAAAAACTCTATTCACAGGAAAGCCGGGGTGTTTTCACAGATGCCTTTGCAGCAGTCCCAGGGCAGGCCAGGCTCAGGGACACAGATCTGATTAAGAGACATCCTGAGCAAAGTAACAGGATCGGGTTTAAAGAGCTTCCTGCTGCCCTTCCGTAAATACCTGCTGAATAAGTGTGAAGATAAGACAAGGATTGCATTACGAGGCTTCCTGATGCATGAAGGGCTTTTTTATTGCCCAGATTTGAAAAAAAAAGGATGAACAATTGCCACAGCCAGCTCCAGCTAAAGGCTCAGCTGCAGAATCAAACTTCAGTTTATTAGCAAAGGAAAACTCATCTAAGTTCTCTTTAACTGTAATGAAAAAAAGTTTCATTTTATTTCCTGCTGGATCCTTTTCCCTTTTATTGTTCTTTTCATATACTGACTTGCATATTAAGGAATCTTTTTCCAGGGCTGTTTGTTCTAAACAGAACTGTCCTCCCTTGTTTTTCCACCCCAAATCAAACACAGCTTATCCCTCTACATTTAGGGATTTTTTAATTTATGGAAAAACCATTTGCAAACCAAACTATTGCTGTGACAATGTTGATGATGCTGCAGCCAAGAAGGTGCCATTTTTTGGCCTGGGGGTCCAAGCCTGGCTTTGCAGCAGGTGGAGGATGGTGGGGCTGCAGCAGCTCTGCCTGTGCAGAACACTCCAAATCCTCCCCCTGTGCAGCTGCAGACAGGGTGAGTGCTCAGAGAACTGTACTCTGGCCAAACTCATCACCCTGATGACACACCACTTTTCAGAAATGACTTTGAGGCTGTAGGAGCAGTCCCCCCACACAGACAGGCTGCTGCTCCGGCAGCTCGCGGCGCCCACGCGCAGGAAGCACCAGTGATTCTCCTCTGCCACAAATTAACGATCAGAACAGGAGAAGACAAGTCCCTGGCTTTGCTTTCAGAACCTGCTCGGACAGACCAGAGCTATGCAACACCCAGAGCCTGGGAGGTGGATTTTCCTGAGCTCAGAGCCCCAGCACATCCCTGCACCACCCACGCCTTGAGTTAGAGAGGAGAAATAACCAACACGAAGCACTTGCTCTGATTTCCGCTGCTCAGGGCTTTGGACTCTTCTTTACCTCTTAAAATACCCCAGTTAGTCTTGATGAGAGGGCAGGGGCCCAAAGCACTTGAGGGAACGATTCTCTTAAGCCTGTTCAGGGCAGAAATCATCATTATGTTAAATCATCACTGTGTGGCTGCAATCGCTGTAAGCCGGGGAGCAGGGGACAGGAAACGCCACTGCCACCACTCAGCCCCTGGGGACACTCACTGCAGCCTGGCCCCTCCAGCCCAGCTCAATCAGGGCACTCAGACAGCAACACCAGCGTGGGCTGCTGGGATGGGATTTCCAGGTACCACCCTGGTTCCCTTCCCTGCAGCTCCTCCCCTTCCCACTCCAGAGCGAGCCACAACAAATGCTGGGAAAGGCAATCCTCCAGGAGAGCAGGCTATTAAGGCTGAATATAATATTCAAAAGAAAGCAATTAGTGGTGCTGCTGTGCTGGGCACAGCTCCTGTCCCCTGCCCTCGGAGGTGTGTGCATCCTGCTCTGCCCGGGTCAGCCTGTTTGCAGAGGGGCTGAGTGCCCGGGAACCACGGCTACCGCTGGCTAAATTGAGATTTTACACGTGTCAACAACGCCAGATCTCATCAGCCTGACAGAGCCTCGCCCAGGCATCTGAAACCAAGGTTCAGCTGCAATTTTTAATTACCCCTGCACGGCATGGGGATTACAGGGTAATCACTGGAGCCAGGATCCTGGGACCACAGCACTCCTCTTTTAAAGCCTGCTGAAGGAAAAACAAGGGCTGCTGTTCTGAGAGGGCTTTTTTGTTGTTGAAGTCAATTCAACCTCCTGCTCCTGCCATCACTAAAGTGCTTTCTGTGAGAAAGAAGCAATTTTCTTTAGTTTATAAATGAAAATTTAAAAAAGAATCCTCCTTCCCCACTCTCATTATCTGCGTAACAAGGACTCGCGGCACAGGCAGAGAGGGAGAATTGTCCGCACAAACACAAGATGGTTGAATAACGCCTTACACATGAAAATGGCCCAGAGTTTTCCAAAGGTGCCATTTCCGTGTGTGCTGAACCTCTGGTGGCCACATGCAGGGGACATGTGTCCTTTCTCCTGTCACTGCAGGCTCCCCCGTGCCCGGGTTCTGCCTCCCCGACTCTGCTCCCACCTTTCCGCTCCCTTTTCTCCCCAGGCCCTGGAGAACAACCCTGCCCTCCCTCCTCCCTCTCCGCAGGGCCCAACAGCTGCCTTTGAAGGGTTCGTTTGAAACCTCTCGCCTTCAAACACTTTTTATTTCTTGCCCAAAAGCTATTTGAATGGATTATGTCCCAGTGATGAATCTCTCCTAGAAACGTGACAAGAGCCTCTTGAATCACGGCAAACAGGCTCGGTAAATCAAACAAACGGCAAAAGCGGGCAAAGGGAGGATTTGGGTGCTAAGAATGAGGTGACAGGTCCACACATCAATCCCTCCTGACTGACAAGATGTCCTTCCGAGATCGAGAGATATTTTTTAACTCTGCTTCCCTGACTCCACATTATTTCACAGAAATAACGCCAGATACAATAATTAAGCTGCGATCTTGGTGGATTGTTCACAATGATAATTCCACCTTTGTAATTCAGCTTCAAATAAACCCCCTTTGTTCTGTCTTATTACACAGATTCTGGTATCATTCAAGTATATTAACTGTAGCCTATTACTGTCACACAAAAATGCTCCCTGAGCCATAGCAAAAGGCTCCCCAGACAAAACTTTATGTCATGTTAATCCAAGCTTTAATAACGATGAGGATATATAACTGTATTCTAATTGTGCTTTGTGTTTCTGCATACAAAAATCAGAAAATATCAGAAGTGACAGAGGCAGCCGTCCTCCAGTCCAGCACCAGCTCCTCGCCAGGGTGGCTCTGCCTCCCTCCCTTCTGACTAAAACAGGGGCTGAAAGCAGTGGGGAGCAATTCCAGCCAAATCCCAGCTCACGCCAAACTCGAGCCTAAGGCACACAGGGAAAACTGGGCTGGTGGTGCTAAGTGCTGCGGCTGCTACTGCAACAGAAATTAATACCCTCTAAAATAGCACTTAAACAGGGATAATCAGTATTATGGAAATTGTACATGTTTAATTCTTGAGTGTCTGCTGAAAACATTGCGTGATGAAGGACTGTGGGAAGCGGAGCGTTCATTCTGGAGCCAAGGCTTAAAATAGGCAAAGGGAAAAGAAAGGGGGGAAAGAAAATGAAAGAAAGAAAAATAACCTGGAAACAAGCAATGAAAAGACTCACAAATTTATAATTGGGCATTTCCAAGTGGTGGCTGCAAGCTGGGAAATGGATTTAAGGCAAAGTGGAAGGCTCTGTCGTACCCGACGAGGCTGAGGCAAATGTTCTCTACAGTATTTTGCTTGTGCTTTTGCTAACCCAGTTTAAGTGCACTAGAAATTAGATTTGTCCCCTCCCATAAGTAAAGCCACAGCGCTGATCTCACACCCAGCTCCACAGCAGGCTGGAGCAGCCAGATTTCAACCTTGCTGTTCAGCTGGAGGACACAGCCCTTTGGACTCCTCCTCATCTTCATCCTCTGCTCATTTTCTACTGCAATTCCCCCCATCTTATATTATATAAAAAGTAAGATTTACTTCAGTGCAGTGTTCACCCAGTGAACAGAAGCAGCATGTGAAAGCAGTGAAGCTCCAGGGGAACGGGAGAACAAGTCTGATGGATTTACCTTGGAAAATACCATACACCAAACACCCCAAAATGTCACCTTCTCCCAGCTCCTCTTTCACACAAACCCTGAAGTTCCACAGCTCACCACTTCCAAATCACAAGAGGCACTAAAAGCTCACCAGATCTTCAATATAATACAGCAAAGTATTCATTAACCTGCTGACACTGCAGCTTCCGGGCTCCATGTTTTGAGGGTGTTTCCTACAACATGTTTAAAAAATGAAAATGAACAGTCTTGTATAAATCACAAGACTCCAGAAACTGGAGAATTCAGAAGAAAAAAAAAATCCACTGAACAGCCTAAAACTCTTGATAAATCATGAAATTTGGCAGGACCCATCTGACAATGTTTATTTTTTTTCCCCCCAAAGTTGTACTATGCTCAACATTAGATCAAAACAGTTTTCTTTGGCAGACACAGGTTCTGCTCTGCACTCCCCTTCTCCCTAACACACCATATGGACTGTTCTTAATGAAATATATTTAGAGGGATAGTGAACCAGCTCAGCACTGGTGTAAGTGCTGCCTCTCTGCAAGTCAGGGACTAAAAAACATCATGTGTTTTTGGAACTATCACTTTTGATTTATAAGTCCTTAAAAGTGCAGTCAGTAAGCCCAGATTAAAATACCAAATAAAGCTTTAGTGATAGCAAACACACACACACGCATACATATATAAAGTAAAATTGCTGCTATTTTTACAAATTGCCTTTAAGTAGCACAATATAAAGAGCCCAATGAAATGAGAAAAACTGGCTTGGACAGCTTCAATACAGAAAAGATAACGAGACAAGAATTTATTAAAAAGTGAGAGGTGTTTTATCCTGCAGGGAGACAGGAAAGGCATTTCTGATATGCTCCTAGGATGGGTACAATGCAAATATCTGCCGAGCTGGAAAGGAGAGCTGTACCAGCACAGGGAGGGTGGCTGGAGAGTGACCTGAGGGGGCATTTATTGGTCATGGGGAGCTGGGGCCAAAGGCAGGGCAGGTCAGCTCAGCCTCCCTCCAGCCCATCTGCCTCAGCAAGGCGCTGGGCACACAAACACACCAGGCTAAAGCAGGTTCTTTTTTTAGAATGACCAGCTCCTCTGCCCAGAGCCCAGCAACCACCTCGGGATTTCTATGGACTTAAAGGAAATCTGCCAGTAATCCCATCAGCAGCAACAAGGCTGCAGTCTCCACAGCACAACAAATCTTTTAAGGAGCAAAGTGCTTTTATTCCGGGGGAAAAGATCTGTGTCAAGACACTTTCAGTTTTGCATTTCCTCTCCCCCCTCTTCTTTCGTCCTCCTGGAGCAAGAGGCAGGACAGACAGGCATTATCTAAAAAAAAATCTTGCAGCGTAATGTCAAGATCGATATGTTGACCTAACAAGTAATGCCAGCCTTAGTAGTGTCTTAATGATGTGATCATTATCTCCTTACCTGAGTGCAGCAGCACTTAGCACGTGGGCCAGCGGGGAGGCTGAGGACTGCCCAGTGCAGGAGACCACAAACACTCCCCCAAATGCAGGTTCCGTGCATTTGGTGTCCCCAGGAAAAAAAACCCAAAAAAATCAGCTACCCACGCTCCTGAACATCCACAGTGGGCTCAATTAAGCAGGCACAGCAGAACAGAGCTGCTGCTCCCTCGGGGAGATGCAGCCTCACGTTTGTACCAACTCTGCCCGATGAGCTTCAGTGGGGCAGGGATGCCTGGAACTCCCTTGGAGCAGGGACAGGACAGAGGCAGCCTGGAGCCCTCATCCCTGCCTGGACACACCTGGGCCGGGTGAACTCCGGGGGCTCTGCTCTCCTTCCTCCCATTTCTCTGGGAAACACCCAGTTAGGACACACTCACTCCACAAATCCTGAGCTCAGAAGACTCACATTTCCCAAAAATATTGGGTTTGGAATGAAAGAGTCTTGGCCACATTTCAAAGTATTTCACTTTGTCCTTCACAGACTGGTCAGTACCTGCCTGGCCACCCACCCCTGCTGCTGCCAAGAGAAAACAATGTCCCCTCCTTGAAAGCAGGAGCAGAAAAAACCCTTTTTCCATAGGCAGCCCAGCAATAGCAGAGGCAGGAGCAGGGATCACAGGACCATGGACCCACAGAGTGGTTTGGGGTGGAAGATCATCTCATTTCCACCTTCCCCTGCAGCAGGGAGGCAGCCCCAAAGCTGGGGCTGGGATGCTGGGATCTGTCTGTCTCCAGGAGAGGCCGAGCAGAGATGTCACAAAGCACACTTAAACTAATTTCGAGACTGAAATGTGTGATTTTTGGTCTAATTCCAAAACGCGCTACCTGGTGTGAAACACCTCTTTCAGTGCCTTGTTCAGGCTCTCCCTGGACACCAGCAGATAAAGAGGCAATTTATCATCCAGCTGAAGGCTGTGTGCCACACTCTGTCCCCCCCAGAGCTCCCTGCCTCGCAGGCTGACCTCCCTGCTCCACCCCGAGCTACCATAGCAACATGAAATTAGCACACACAAACTGCTAAATGAATAATTTACTGATTTCATAAGAACCTGACTTGCAATTTATAGTTCTATTATCTTTTATATCCACGTCTTAACTCCTTTTGTAAAAAGGCTGCAATCAAGCTAAATAACATTTGAAAACCTAATAAGCACATCCAGATTCCGTGCTCTGGGGCGAGGGTGGGCAGCCTGGTGTGCCCTGATGCACCAGCTCCTGTGCTCACTGTGCCCTGGTCCCCTCCTCTCCTCCTTCCCAGGGATTCAGGCCCATCAAGGGAGCTCCAAGCAGATGCAGAAGTATCCCTATCCTCAATCCCCATCCTCAATCCCCATCCTCAATCCCCAAGCTGGGATTTTTTAAGACCTACAGCCAGCGAAGGGCAGCTCAGTTCCTCTGGCTGCAATGACAACCAGGTACAAAGCAGATCTGAAAAGGCTCCTCCACCTTTTAGAGATGCCCTTCCAGTGACTTCAGTGTGTCTTGTCTCTCATTTAAAAGGTATTTATAAAGGCAGTATGACAAGAGATTTACTCCCAGAGTCGTTTTCTTGGGTGGAACAGGCTGGGCTGCTGTTGTGACGTGCAGCAGGATGGGTCTCTCCTCTGGGGACACCTCGCACACCCCAGGAGCTGGAGATGCTGTGGGTGCAGCTCCCCACCCTCCACCCTGCCAGGAGAACTCCACTGAGCATCCCCTGAGACCCTGCTAAGCAAACATGCCCGGAGAGCAGCACAGCTTTCCTTTGATTGCTTTGTTTTCCAGCCTCTATTCCTACTGGAGAGCTACTCCTGAGGTTTAGAAATTAAGAGCAGTGCAGCTATTAAAACCAGCCCTTGGAAGGAGGTGGAGATTTTCAAAGATAACTTCCCATGGGGCGGGTGGGTAGGAAACCCAGGGAGGAGAGAAGGGGGAGGCAAACCCTCCCTGGTGCCTGGCCTCACCTGCACCTCCCAAAATTGCTCCCTGGGAGCCTGGCCTCACCTGCACCTCCCAAAAACTCCTCCCTGGGAGCCTGGCCTCACCTGCACCTCCCAAAACCCCTGCCTGGGAGCCTGGCCTCACCTGCACCTCCCAAAACCCCTGCCTGGGAGCCTGGCATCACCTGCACCTCCCAAAACCCCTGCCTGGGAGCCTGGCCTCACCTGCACCTCCCAAAACTCCTCCCTGGTGCCTGGCCTCACCTGCACCTCCCAAAACTCCTGCCTGGGAGCCTGGTCTCACCTGCACCTCCCAAAACTCCTCCCTGGTGCCTGGCAGCACTGCAGGGCACGGGGTGTGGTGCTGGCACAAACAACATCCCCAAGAATCCACAGGCATCCAACAGGCAAACCACTTGGAGATTGGATTAAAAAAAAAAAAAAAGATGAAAGAAGGGGATAGCACTGTATTACTTATTTGGTATATTACTTGGTACTGAGGATCTGAAACAAAGCCAGGGAGGAAATTCTCGTTCATTCCACAGGATTTTATGATGTGAGTGAAGGGGGCAGGACCCAATCCTGGGCCAGTAACGCTGTGATCCCCAGGGATGCTCCAGAGCAGCAAAACATGAGAATATGATATGGCAAAGCCTAAAAGCTGTTTAGCATAACAAAACTGGCCCAACAACTGCTCTCTGCCAGACTCCCTCATTTTTTGATCAGCTGTGAAAACCAGTCACCTGCTATAAGGAGAAGAACAGGAGAAGGGACCTAGAAACCAGCCCCCAAACACACAGAAGGCCAAATGAAAACAACGAAGTAGGAAGAACTCCCAATGGTGACCTGAGACAGCAAAGCTTTCTGCAAACATCCTTACAAATAACATTAAACCAATAAACCAAGCTGCACACCTCTCACACTGTGGTGAACACAGATTTAACCAGGGGCAAGGAGAAAAAAGGGGAGACTTTGGCATTTGCATAAAAATGTTATGCAGTTACATGCATAAAAAACAAAGCAAAAACCAACACTGCGCTGAGCTGCACCGAACATACCCCTTGCTTGTGTGTTATTTTTGCTAATACAGTTGGGACTAAAACCCAAACTGTGTCAGATTCCAGGAACACCGGAATAGGAAGAAAAAGAACAGTTCTGTTTAAAATCTCTCCTTCCTCTCCCTGTTTATTGTTCCCATCTCTGTTGCTGTCTCAAGCCCAGCTGGACAATAGCAAACAAAGGCTGGTTAAACCCTGTTCTTAGTGTTTTATTCCCCAAATGCCCATCACCTACCAGAGAGCAGAGATAAAAGTGAGGAGTTTGACCTGACCGTGCTCACAATGCAACTCCTTCCCCGTCTTTTGAACAACATAAAAAGGATGTCAGCAGAGCAGATGGATTGGAAGGGAATTTGGAAAACAACAATAACAACAACACAATGAAACCTGAGACCTAAAAGCTGTCTCCATCCAACTAAAGCTCCAATCCCCCGGGATCACAGGGAGGGCACCACACAATCCTGGCATGGGAGGCAGGGTCAGGCTGCCACAGACACCCCAGTGCCAGATACCCAAAAAACAGCCTTGGCAGCTGCCTGGGGTGATGGGAGCACAGCACCCACCACAGACACTTCACAAGCAGCAGGGCAGGGCTAGAGCCAGGACTGAGAAGGAATCCTTCCCTGGCAGGGTGGGCAGGGTGGCACAGGGTGCCCCTGCATCCCTGGCAGAGCCCAAGGACAAGCTGGGCTGGGGGCTGCAGGAGAGGCTGCCCAAGCTCTGTGCTGCCAATTACCCAGGGCCCCATGCTGGCAGTGCTGCTCTAATGAGCTCCCTCAGCACGGGGAAAAGGAATCCCCAGGAACACGGAGCAGCCTCGGCAATTACTGCACGGAGGCCTCGTGGGCACTGCAGTGTGCAGGAGAGCTGCACCAGGGCAGAGAGCTGTCACCAGTGCAGGAGAGCTGGCTGCCACCAGGGCAGAGAGCTGTCACCAATGCAGGAGAGCTGCACCAGGGCAGAGAGCTGCCACCAGTGCAGAGAGCTGGCTGCCACCAGGGCAGAGAGCTGTCACCAGTGCAGGAGAGCTGCCACCAATGCAGGAGAGCTGCACCAGGGCAGAGAGCTGTCACCAATGCAGGAGAGCTGCACCAGGGCAGAGAGCTGTCACCAATGCAGGAGAGCTGGCTGCCACCAGGGCAGAGAGCTGTCACCAATGCAGGAGAGCTGCACCAGGGCAGAGAGCTGTCACCAGGGCAGAGAGCTGTCACCAATGCAGGAGAGCTGCACCAGGGCAGCAGAACTGGCTGTCACCAGTGCAGAGAGCTGTCACCAGTGCAGGAGAGCTGGCTGCCACCAGTGCCCACCTGACCATGGCCCTGCCAGGCTGCGCCCCTGCCCCACACGGGCACTGCTGGGCCTGCCCTGCACAGGGCACAGCACTCCCCTGTCTTCCTGGACTGCTCCTGAACCCTGAGAGGCACAAAAGGGATTAGAACAAAAGGTTAAATTAACAATGTGGTGGAGAACTGCCTGGCTTTGGAAGGTTTTAAGCAGCGTTTGCAGGGAGCAGGACTCTGCCATCGCCCCCAGGGCTGGATGGGTGTTTGCACCATCCCCCTGGCAGTGCTGCTCAGCCTGCAGAGCCCCCCAGCACCTCCCTCCTCCCCAGGGGCACAGCACAGCCCCTCCAGTGTCCTTCTGCCCCCTCAGGAGCTCAGCCCCTCCCTGGAGGAGAAACCTCCTGCAGCTGCAGCACAAGCCTTCTGCTTCGTGTTCTTCTCTGAACAAACAACCAGAATCTTCAGAAGGGTTTCCAGCTTAATTCCTTGTGTTTGATCACAAAGCACACCACACATGGAAGCAGCTCCATTCCTGACCAGGGCAGAGCTGAGGTTGGTGGGACAGAGGCTCCCAGAGCACCCCAGACCCTCAGGGCTGCCAGGTGCACCTGGGAGAACTGCACACCTGCAGCACATCTGTGTGCATCCTTCACATCACACCTGGCCCTCCTGAGCATCACCAACCACACCTGCAGCACATCTGTGTGCATCCTTCACATCACACCTGGCCCTTCTGAGCATCACCAACCCTCACCTGCAGCACATCTGTGTGCATCCTTCACATCACACCTGGCCCTCCTGAGCATCACCAACCACACCTGCAGCACATCTGTGTGCATCCTTCACATCACACAGCACACCTGGCCCTTCTGAGCATCACCAACCCTCACCTGCAGCACATCTGTGTGCATCCTTCACATCACACAGCACACCTGGCCCTCCTGAGCATCACTGGCCCACACCAGGCTCTGCAGCACAGCACAGCACCAGCTCCCAGCCAGGAGAAGGAACCCCAGAAAACACTCAGGAAGTAAAAAACATTGTTAACGAAATCTGCTCCAGTAATGGCCCAAGCCACTATGTTATACAAGAGATACACAGCAGAATTTAAAGGAATTACTACATGGATTTAAAAAAAATTACATAATGGAATTTTTTCATTTAAGAAGCTTCTTTGCAAAAACCAATTTCTTGCTGCTTTGATTCAATTCAAGATGCTCCAGAACATCCGCACACTGATCAAAACAAGATCTGGGGGTTTATAATCTCCAGAGACGCAGGGCATGGGCAAAGGGAGGGACATGCCACAGCCTGGGCTGTCAGAGCCCAGAGCACACTCCAGTCTGGCCCAGTCTGTCCCTGCTCCATGAACTCCTTCAGTGGCCCCTCACGCTGCCACAACACACGGGGGTTAAATCTGCCTTCTCCAGGCAGAAGTTACATTTCTGACAAGAAATCTATTGCTTGCAGGGGCAGCATCATCGTTGGAGAAGTGTCTTCATTAGAAGCTCATTTCATGCCAATGAAGTAACTTCCAGCACTCTGTGATGTTTGAGAAGAAGATGCAAACCACAGCCTATTGCTCAGCATGTTTCTGAGTGCCGAACAATTCCAGCTTGTTTGACAACTCTTCCTTAAGATGAAGCTAAACTGCCCTTTTGTGCCAATTAAAGACTCACCAGAAGACAGTCTGAACCTGCATTACTGTTTAATAAAACAGGGAAGAAACAATTTTCTTCCCTTTAAAAAAAAACCACAAACATCTTGCTAAGGACTCTTGTGACAGGAGGTCTTTTTGTTCATTAAGACTCCCCAGCAATAACCATGATAAAGACAGTTGTTTCTCTAGGCAGATCAGAAAAGGATCCTCCTTCCAAAGCCCCCACATCCACACTGCAAACACCCCCAAACAGACTAGGTTTGGAGGTACCACTATTCTGAAATCAAAGCAAGACAAAGCCACCCACAGAGCCCAGATCTTCCAACCATTCAGTGGAGGAACTCAACAGCGATGTGCAGGCTGGTGTGGGCTTTGGGGTTTTATTCATGGCTTCTTTACACCCAGCACTGTTTAAGAGCATGGATTAGAAGTCCAACAGATCTGAAACAATAATAAAATTCTGGCCAGACCCATCCTGTGAGAAACCAAACCAAAGCAAAGGCAGGAGTCACCAGAGCCTCTCTGTACCCCACCAGCAGCAGAGGCACTGCAGAGCTGCCTCCACAAAGGGCTTCTCACATGAAGCAGATTTAAGTGTCTTTGACATGCTGAGATAGTTTGTGCCTCACCGTGAGCACAGCTGATGATGCCAAGAATGGTTTTTCTCTGCCACTTTATACAAGGTTATTTCCATTCCTTTTATTTTTCTAAATTGTTTCATTATGTTTGTCTAAAACACGTTCAGTGCCTTGGAAAAACAAAGGCAGGAACAAGAACAAATCAAGCCCCTCAATATGTTGCTCTGGAATTTAAAAAAGGTGGGAGAGAGGAGAGCAGAGGCACAAAGCAGCTGTCCAGCACTGAGCTGTGGCAGATGTGGAGCTCACAAACCACAGGAGATTCTCCTCAGCCTTCCCTTAGTTCCTGGCACCCTTGGGCAGCTCCTCGAGCCCACAGCACTGCCAGGGGACAGAGCTGAGCTGGGCTCTGCCTCTGCAGCACCTGGCTTTGGTCAAGGACAGTGAGAGCACAAAGCAACATCTGGCAGCTGAAACAGAGCCTGCTCAGGGCCTTCCCCTCTCTGTACAGGCTGCTGTGAGCAAAGGCAGGGTGCAGGCTCAGCAGGGAAGGGAAGCTGGAACACACTCCTGCCCAAAGGGAAGGGAAAAGAGAGCAGAGACACAACTGCCCAGGAGACCTGACTCAAACTGTGCTCCCTTGAGCTACGGCAGCTGAAGGAACAAACAAACAAACAAACAAACAAACAAACAAACAACAAACCGCACATCAGCAAAAAGCTCCAAAGCTCTTCCCAGCCACTCCGTCCCTGGCAGCCCCTGAGCAATCCAGCCCCATCCAGGGGGACAGGGGCACTGCTGCCCCTCCTGAGCTGCAACCACACTGCCCCAACACACCTGTGCCCATCTCCCTGCAGCCAGCTGTGCTTTCTGTAACCTCCCCACACGGGCACCGGGCAATGTCCCTGTGTGCCAGGCACATGCAGCTGTCATACACAGACCTAAAGATATAAAAATCCCTTCCCTTGCAAGAAGTGCCCCATCTTGGGGAATGTTTGTTTTGATTTTTTTTTCTGTCAATGAATTTTGCTCGTGGCAATGGTTGAAAGCTGGACAGATTCCACACAGAAGATAACCAAAAGCATTTCTCAATAAAAGCCTCAATTGGGAACAGGCTATATAAAAAATAGTTTAAAAGAAGGGGGGGGAGGAGAAAGAAAAAAAGTCTTTACTTAGTCGTGCAAGTCAAACACTGTAGAAGAAGAAGAATGAAATATGAGTGTGAAAATCCTGGGAACATGGCACTGGAAGGGACATTCTGTGTCTTACAAACCTTCACTGTCACAAGAAACAGTCTATGCTATTCCTTTCACTTACTGATAGTCTTAAACTTAATTTCAACCTCCAGGCTAAATCTATTAATCTTACTTCCCCTGGTTCCCTTGTTGATTCTGCTCCTCAGTCAAATCATCCTCTGCAGGTGCTGAACCCCAAGACACTTGGAGAGGCATCACCCCTCTCTTGCCAGCCTAACTCAACTCTTCCAGCTTCCTCCCTTTTCCCTCAACCATATTAAAAACTGTAACTCCCCCATTAGGATCAATTTCTGCTAATGATCAGATGGTGTAAAGGCACCAGCCCTTCCCCTTCTCTCCCAGAAACACCCGGGCCCTTGGCAGAGCCCGTTCCCCTTCACACTCCAATCCTCCTCACAGCTTCTCCTGAAGCTATTTCTTTTAACGAGTCCCTCACGGTGTTTTAGTCCATTAATTTATCACACTTTCCTATTTCAGCCTTCGCTGTCGTTTCCAGCTGCTCCTGGGAGACAGCTGGATCCTCCTCTGCTCGGCAGCTCCGAGTCCCCAGAGCCCCAGCACAGGAACCGGGCACTGCCCAGCCCTGCAGAGCTGAGACACCCTCAAACACAGGAAAAGCACTAAATAAACCCAACTTCTGTGCTTGCACCTGCCCTCCCCCTCGGAAAGCTCCGAGGCAGGAGCTGCTCCCTGGCAGGGAAGTCTGAGCTGGGAAGCAAAACCCAACAGCGAAATGTGAATGAAATGCAAAATGTAAACAAACAGACTCAATGACATAAAATAAAATTATCGAGGTTTTGGATGGGATCCAAACTTAATAGCACAGAAGAAAGTTTACATTGAACTTGGGGATTTTTAACCTCAAGTGTCTGTTTAATTAAAAAAAAAAAACAAAACAGCTGCTGGCTACATATTTGTGCAGTACACTTTCACACAACACACACCCGCCACCGCGAGTCCCCTGCATTTAAATAAAAGTCAGACAAGCAGCAGGAGATGGAAGGATCACCCTCCTGTCCCTGCCTGCTCCCAAAGGACCCTGCCCAGGAAAGGTTCTGGCCCCTGGCAGTGCCAGGGCAGGGCTGGGTTTGGGTTTTAGCAAAGCTTCTCCACCAAGAGGGCTCTCAGGCACTGGCACAATGTGTGGATGTGGCACTTGGGGACACGGCTTAGTGCTGGCCTTGCCCTGCCTGTGGCAGCTCCCAGCAGTGGAGACAACTCCCAGGAATGCCTTAACCCTTCCCTGCCCTCCTCCAGGGACACGGGCACCTCATGGAGAGAGATCTGCTCCAAAATGGGTCATTTATTCCATACCCTTGTTATTTGCAGCAAAGTATAATGGAAAAAATTGACTGTTTGCTTGGTGCAATAGGGCATGACTCTTTACACAGAAATAATAGCTAAACAGTGATGGATTCTAAATCTCCATTACAGTGAAAGATTTGAAGGAGTAAAGCAGTTAGAAAAATAATTGGTTTTCTTGTTTAGCTTTAAAAAGCCTTTACACACCGCCAAATGGAGAAGACTTCTCACTTTATTTTGTTTTTTCTTTGAGGGGGGAGTGTTCCATTACCAAAGAGAATAAAAACAACCCCAACCTACTTAGGGAAAAAGGGAGCCTCTGACCTTCTCTGGGAATCCTGGAGGGCAGGGAAGCCCGGAGATGCAGGAGCACAGCCCCATCCCAGCTGGGCAGGGCACAGGGAGCTGAACACGGCTCAGCACTCAGCCTTGGCTTCTGCTGCAGACAAATCACTGCTGCAGCAAACCAGGAGTGCTCGGAGTTTTCAAGGAGAAGACTTAACCAGCCCCAGCCAGGCACCTCACCGGGACAGGGAAGCAGGTGTCCCTCTGTCCTGGTGGAAGAGGCAGAGCCCGAGACCTCAGGAGACAGAAGGGGAAGAGATGACTTACACCTAAAAATTAACCCTTCCAGCACCTCTCTTTCTAAATTCAGGCTGGAAAACAAGCCCCAGCTAACTGGAAATTGCATAACAATGATGAAAACCACAGAGGGCTTTTCAATAATGACAAAAAAGCAGGTGCTTATGGGTTCAGAACCCTCCAGGATCCTTCTGAATATTTCAAACACCAAAATGAGACTTTTTCATGTTTTCTAAAGGCAGAGACCTTTCCCCTGTGCCCAGCTCCTCTGAGGCAGCTCTCTCAATTATTCAGCAGCTGGCTGATGAGGTTTGGAGGCGGATGGTGGCACCCAGGGGGTGGCTGGGGACACAGCTGCCCTGACATTTGCAGCCTCTCGGTGCAGCGCAGCCCGGTCGGGGCACCCCAGGGCAGCTCTGCACACAGAGGATTTTTTCTTTCCTGCAGATTGTTCAGCAGGGACCAGCAGCGGGTGCCAGAGGGGGGAGCAGCAGGTGCAAAGCACCTATTGAGGCCCCATTAATTTTTCAGGGATTCTCAGGCTTTGGCCTTTACAAAACGCGGCAGGAGGAGGAAAGAGGAGAAAGGGACTCCAGGCAGGAGGAGAGTCTCTGCCCAGCAGCCCTCTCCTCATCAAACAACTCTGTCAAAACAGAGAGATGAACAGAAGCTGATCTGAACTCCTCACATTCCCTAATTAGAGGGGAAAAATCCCGGGCAGAGCTGGGAGGGAGCGACGGCCCCTCGCTGCTGCAGGGGCTCAGCACACCACACACAGGCAGAAGTTTCTCTCCCCGGTCCAATTGCTGGAAATTTATTCCAGTTATAAACCGTTAGGTGCCAATTTTTCAAATCAACCTTAAGATTCCATAGCAGTGGCTGCCTAACAGACTCTGAAAAAATCTTTTACCATCTTGCAGCTGAGCAAACGTTACCTAAAAACATCTTAATAAGAGTTTTGCTATTCTTTCACCTCGCTGCTCACGGAAGGGGAGACAGTGAAAGGCAGCTCTGCGCAGGTGCTGAGGGGAGCAGCACTGCTGTGGGTGACCCATGCAGCTCCAGAGGGATGCGACCACCCCTCCATCACCCCAAGGACTGTGTGCTAACAGCAGCCGGAGCAGGGAGCAGCCCACAGCCTTCCCTGCACAGCCCTGCCCTCCAGCCCTGACTAAAGAGGGGAAAAAACCTCAGCACTGCTGCTTTGGGCTGCAGGGAAAGAGGGGGGCACAGGGGCTGCCTGTGGGCTCTCAGCAGACTCACATGGTCACTGCTCAGCTGCGAGTCACAGCCATCAACCACAGCCCAGTGAATTACAGAAAACCAAAACCAGCATCAGTTCAATCTTAATATTCCTGGCTGTGGATTTCAGCAGCTCAAGGTCACGCTGGGAGGGAGCAGAGTGGGGCTGTGAAGTCAGCTCCAGCCTGAGGATGCCCCTCTCTCCAGAGCTCTCCTCCTCCAAGGGGCAGCTTGGCCAAAAGGTCCCCAAAGTTTTCAGTATTTCTCAAAAAAGTTTTAGACCTGCTATATAAAAAATGTCCCATTATGCAGGCTGGAAAGCTGGCCAGCAATAACCTTGGCTAACTCAAAGGTCTGTGCTCAGGATGGAGGGAAAAGACCCAATATCCTATTCTACAGCTATCTGAAAATTCAGATTATATGTCTAATGCCTCTCATGATTTTCTCCAGCTATCCCTGGGGCACCAGATAGCCTGCATCTTCTTTATTTATGTTTAAATAAAACTAAATATTCCTCCTGGATTCCATAACAAATTCCTGCACACAACTTAAGGAAATAAACATCTCATTCCAAAGCCCAGCCCCAGGCTCAGCCTATCCTCCCTGCTTTGCATGCCCTTTATATTGAACTGCCTCGGAAAACAATGCCAGGTGGGCTAGGGAAGGGTTTCAGCTTTCTCTTGTGGCAAGTTCTGGTGGCTGTGCACACACATGGAGCTGCAGAAGCCGAGCAGGAGCTCCTAATGCGCTCCCGCAGCAGCGCCACGGCCAAGCGCTCTTTGAAGAATACACTCACCCTGCTCTCAGCTCTGATCCAAGTTTTATAACCAGGACTCAAAGCCCCAAAAGCGGGGGGGAAAAGAAATTAGGCTTATAATGTTAATGCAGGCAGCTTTAGGCTCCGTGCTAATAGAACATGTCTGTGCTCAGGAGGAGCCCGAGCCGCGATAATCAACACTCGCACAAGATCCACTCGGCTGTGTGAATATCCCAGCCCGCGCTCTGAGCAGCTTACAGGCATTACAAAGGCTGAGCTGGCGAGGAGAGAAAGGATTACTGAGGGCCACAGTTCATTCTGCTTCTGCATAAACAAAATATGACCTTGATTAAATTAATAATCAAACTTAACATTCCCGCTAAAGCGCTGCCGGAGAGATAACCGCCCGCAGCGCTCCGGCCCCCCTGGACAAATGGACACCTCAAGGCTTCCCATCTCCAAAAAGCCTAAACAACCGCTCAGCAGGATTAATTTTTAATAACTCAGCACTTTGTTTTTATGTACTTATTAAAATTTAAGACACCGAGCCAGTGACCCCTGTAATTTTTCAATTGTTCCGAGCATGGAGCCCGGGCTGGGTAATTACGCTGGAACAGCTGTTGGAGACGACCTTGCCATCAGTGGGGAAAAGTGATGCAATCCTATCGGTTTGCTAAGCTCCAAACGCTTCCTCTCCTCCTCCCTACCCCCTTATCATTTCAAATAAGTTCATGAGTTAATTACACAGAATAATTCAGAGGGTTATTTGGGAAAACAAACCCTCTTGATAGACAAATAAATGACAGCCGCAGCTACATGCACACGGGGTACTTGCAAACTTCACCTTCACAATATCCATTATTCCTGTGCCAGCCCTCCTCTCCAGTAATGCTGAGCAGGAGCAAGGAGTCAGTGGAACTCGGATCCAAACCCTTCCACAAGGAAAGGCAGCAGAACCGTGGCTGCTGGCACCGGCTCCCAGCACTTGGGAAGGGTCCTGCTGAATTTTGTCAGGGTAAAAACAAAAGCTGGGCCTGCACAGCCCCAGCAGAAACCAAAGAGCTCCCTGCAGCCACTGCCGCAGGGGGCTGAAGCATCTGGAAACAGCCACACATTCTCTAGAGGTATCAGCCTCCAGCAGCTTCTGCACTGTCATCAGGAAGAGGGAAAAAACAATTCCTAGAAAAACAGCTAAGAGGAATTTTCATTTCCAGGCAAAGAGAACAAATCCCTGAAACACAGTAAGAGCTGGAACATGGGAATGCAAAGGAACAGGCAATTACTGAATGCATAAATAACATGTTGTGTGTCTATTTACCCATGTCACCTGGGGACAAGAACAGCAATGTGGGAGCCCTCCATGGAGCCTGCTCCCACCCATCCCTGGCCAGCTGAATCCACAAAGACCACGGAGAAAAATGCTACAAACACAACTGGGCAACGGGAACAGGCAGCTCTGGGTACCTGGGAGCAAACAGGGGCACAAGGCACTGCCCAGCACCTGGCACCAGCGCACTCAAATTACATCAAAGTTTCTCGCTCTCCACAAAAAAGCCTCATAAAAATCAAAAGTCTCCCACCAAGAGCTTGAAAGTGATGCTTTCTAAAGCAATTAGCAGCCAGGCATTGAACAGCCATGTGCAAGGTGTTGGGAGGAGGCAGAGGAGGCAGCTCTTGCTCTGGCCCAGGACATGGAAGCATCCACCCTGCCACATTCCCAGCCTCCTGCATTCCCAGCACGGGCAGCCACTGACAAGAAAATAAACTGCATCTGTTGGAAATATGCACAAAACAATTAAAGGTAAACTGAGCTTCCTTTGCAAAACCAAACAAAACACTGGGCTTACAATCCCCAGTGCATTCCTGGACACATTCTGAGACCAGCATTTCACAGTGAAACCGCTGCTGGAGCAAGCACCCTTAAATCATTCCCACTCCCCCCCATCTGTGCACTTGGGAGCTAAACGCACTTAAAAAGATGAGGAGACCAAAAGGAAGTTAATAGCCAAGTACTGCAATCACTGGTCCAAACCCCTGACTTTGAAGTTTTCCTTTACATCAGAGAGAAGAATCCCTTTCCTCACAGAAAGCTGCAAGCCCCACTTGCCCTGTGCAGACACACAGCAGCACTGCAAGGGCCTCAGGGTCTGCTTCCACCAAAAACAGCAATTGTCAACAGAGCACCATGAGCTGTTACAGACCTCTATTAAAAATTAATCTGCATATGCTATTATTGCATAGAAACCATCCCCAGGTGTAAACCCCAACAAACACTGCATGAGCACACTGTGGCTGGGAGTGAGTGCTCCCCGTGCCTGCCCTGAACTCCTCACCCAGCTCAGCAGCAGCCAAGCCAGTGGCCTTTCCTCTGCAGCTTTCTTTTTCTGAGCTATGCATTAGCAGATGTTCTTTTTTTTTTTTTTTTTGGGGGGTTTTTTTGGGGTATGGGCAGTAATAAAGCAGAACTAAGTACTTCCAGCATGCACACAGCAGCCCAGCACAGCTCCTGTGTTTGTACTGGAACAAATGCACACAGATGTTTGGGTGGTTTTATTGCTAACGTGCCTTGTTCAAAAGATGAAACCCTTCCAGGAGGGTGGGTTCTTCATTTCTTCACTGTCCTGCACATGAATACACAAATCAGAAACCCCTTGTGTCCATTTGGTTTGCCCAGGTTTGTACGGTGCTGAGCACCCAACATCCATCAGTGCTCCTCAGAGTTGTGGTCCCTCAAGAACTCACAGATACAGGATGTGCATTTAAATTTTAGGGTGCTGAATGTAAAATGTACAACATTGTGTGAGGGATGAGGGGCAGAGGGGAGATGAGGTGAAGCTACAGTCAGTTATTTTCAAGTACTTCCAAGTAACTCTCCTGCAATTTGCAGTGGGAAACACTTTACCAGTAAACATGTGCCCAGTGTCCCCCACAGCTCAAGTGGCTGTTAAAGAGGAGATGAGAGAGAAAAAAAAAAGGCCTTGGTCTGCTTTTGAAAATGCAGCTGTAGAATTAAAGCAGAAATGCTGAGCTCAGAGCAAAGGAGGCTGATCCCAGAGCAAGGGGAGCCCGTCCATCATGGGCAGCACCCACCAGCTCCCAGCCCTGGCTCCATCCCGTGGCCAGGGGAGAGGTCTGGGCAGGCCAAAGCTCCTCTCAGACCCTCAGTACATCCCTGCAGCGATGCCAGAGGGAATGTGGCTGCCCTGGTCACCTCTGGTGTCCCCACGGGCTCAGGCTGCCAGGGTGTGACTGCTGACAACGAGGCAGAACATGAACCAGAGGACAAGCAAAAATCACCTGAAGGCACTTCAATCCAGTCCCCAGCAAGGGGCTGAGCGACAGGGCAGGGACTGAGCCACAGCCAGGCTCTCCTGGATGCAAGGACAGAATCAGGAATTCATTTAAATGCACTGAACAGACAATTATCAACTCAAATACAGCCACAATGAGGAGGAAGGGCCATTTTTAAGAGATCTTGCTGTGCCCCACCCCACATCAAGGTTTTCCCACCTCATAGCTGACTGAGGGCAGGATACTGTTGGGTGCATTTTGGGTTTCTTTCCCAAGGATCCCACCTTCCTGGCACAGGAGGTGTGAGCCTTTGGCCAGCTCGAGGCGCAGCCAGGCCAGCGTGCTGGGAGCCAAGCAGGGCACAGACCTGGGCACAGTGCTTGGCTCAGCAGCACTGACAAAGCAGGAAAGCTTTCTGTTTGCTCTAGGAAGACTAGACAGATGTGACTCAGAGGAAAGAGTGGCCAAATCTGGCTGGTGGCTCACAGAGCCAGCAGACCTGCAGCCAGGAGTGGAGAGCACAGCCCAGGCACTGGCTGCCCTCCAGGGAAATTCATGGAAAGGCAGACACAGACAGGGGACATGGGGACACTCCAGCATGAGTCCTTGGAACAGCAAAAAACAACCCCTCCCTTCCTGCACCTGAGCTACCCAGGCACAGTGATTTATTTAGGGAGATTTTTAGACACCTCTAGGCTGAAACATGTTGGTAACCCTTAGCTGGATGCAGCTCCCTGGAAGAGGAGACATCGGTACCTGCCTCTGGAAATCAGGAGCTCCCCAGCCACACTCAATAGCTCTGTGTCTCAAAACACAGGCCAAGACCCTCTCTGCACTCACAGCTCATATTCAGTCCTGCTCACACCCAAACACTTCACAGTCTCCAATGCCTTCCTACAGTGAAGGCAATGACAGTCCAGTCAGATTCCACAGGTGGGAAACCGAGACAGACTAAGTGACTTGCTCCAAGTCCCAAAGTAAAAAGCTGTGACAGTGTTGAGACTTGAATCCAAATATTTTTTCTAGCTGCCAGGCACTTCCAAGCTTTCAGCTGGCCCCTGGGACCATTCCTCTTACCATCTGCACAAGTGAGGACAAACAGGCAAGTACCTTTTTTGCTTTGAGGCCGTGTAACAATGATGCATCGCTCCCCAAAGAATGCTTCCCAACCTTGAAATGACCAAAAAGCTCCTCACCAGCTGCCTCACATACTTGTTCTTGCCTCCATTTATTCTGCAAAAAAAGCTGTATTCAAAAGACTTTTTTTTCCCAAATGCACTTGGAGACGACAGCTTAACTGTCAAAGGGATCAAGAGCAAAAGCTCCTGTACCTCCATTAAACTGTAACTGCTCAACAATTCTGGCAATCTGCTCTGAGGGCTCCTGACAAGGGGCACACATAAAACACTCAATCCCATATGCTTTTAAATCACCCAGAAGCAGCAGGTTTCTGTGACACTGCTCCTCCTCCTCGACTAACCAGATTTAAGTGGTAATTCCATAGGAAGGGTGATTATCACTAAAGTTTTAATGAGTTGCCATCTGCACCCTGCACTTCATAAAGGGACAGTGTTCCACTACCGTGCTGTCCAGGAACATAAAATGTGGCAACAAAGCATCACAAGGTGATCTAAAAGTAATACTTCCCTTCCCTCAAAATTAATGGCTTGAACTTGGCAAGCAAAGGAAACGAGGACCGCATGTGGAGTCCTGGGAAAGCGTGAGAGGCTTTATTTAGCATCACTGAGACTCATGGCTCTTGTTTGGCTGACACTGAACTTCAAAATACAATTATTAAGCATTAAGAACCACGATAAATCTCGTATGCCATCAGAGATGGAAACTGTGTACTGAGTTTGCAGAATATGCTCAGCAAACTGGCTACAGAAAATGCAATAATCCCTGGATAAGAGCCTCGCTCGGGTTTGTGGCCAACCAAAGCAGACCCTTTTGTCCCTGTAAAGTTCACTAAGTCGTACATCACCCAGCCTGGCATGTTTGCTCCTCAAGTATCTGAACTGCTGCAGCTGTCTCGAAGGATTTAGAGAACCAGGAGCCAACAAGGAATTTTTCATTAGCAACGTGGAGAGCAGAAATCAATGGTCCCCTGTGGCCGTGTCATTTCAATGGGGAAGGGGAGGAGATGAAGGGAAAAGAAATTCTGACAATCCAGGGACTGCAGGCAGGCTGCCAAGCCAAGGCACACAGCTTCTCCTGCTTGTTTCAGCTCACAAATGATGTGCAGAGGAATTCTTCCCAATCAATTCCCTACCTGGAATGGAGCACCACAGCAGCTCTGTGTGTTTACCCGTGGTTCCATGCTCACACACTGTAACAGCAGCACAGGAAGAAGAGGAGCAGTGGAGATGTGCTCTTTCCAGGAGAGCTGGCCAGAACTCAGTGTGGAAGGATGCTCTAAACCACCTCGAGTGCATCCCACAGCTGGAAATCACCTGGACTGTCCCAAGGGCACGTCCATCCCAAGGGTGCCAGGGCTCCACCGGGCACAAGTGAGGGGCAGGAGAGGCAGGGCAGTGCCTCTCTTTCTGCCTTAAAGGCAAATCTCTTTACAGCCCAACCAATACAAAACTGGCAATTATTATCAGTAATTCCTGCTTTCAAGGAAAAAGGAAAAGCAGATTACAGGGCTGTTTCCACTTCTGCACCAGGAGAAAGAGGAGGAAGAGAGGGGAACACTAAGCTTGGAGAAGAGCTTAAAACTCATCCAAGTGAGCAAGAGTCAATCCTCTCTTAGGATTACATAAAACCTGTTGAGTGTTAATATATGCTACCTCCATTCTCCAAACAGTTTATGAACACTGTAATTTTCTTCACTAAAACACTGTCTAACAGCACCAATCCCCCCTTCTAATTATAGACGTCTCTTTATGCATGATAATCTTTATACAATTAAACCCACTTAAAAGAATAAATGATTAAATAAAAACTGTTTAAAGAACACATAAGGTTGTGATAAAAAAAAAAAAAAAGACAAAAGCACAAGAGATTGAAAACTAAAGCAGAAATTCCATCCTTAAGTGTGTACTACTGAGGGGAAGAGCAGCTTTGGCTTTCAAGTCTGAACTGGAAGCCCAAAGCTGAAACATTAAAATAGAATCAGTCTTCCATTAAAATAAAACCAAGCCTGAAAAGAACCCACAACTGCCCTTATAGGCACTGTATGTGGAGACATCAATCTCCCCTCCATGTGCTCCCTGGAATAAAACCAGTTGGTTTCATTTCAAGTACAAGAAACTCCCTCACAAAATTCTTACTGAACTTCATGTCTAATTCAGGCAAAGGGGCCTTAAGGTGCACTGAGGAGGAGTCAGGATTTGCTGGAAGGCTGGAGCTGTGCCACTCTGACATCCCAGTCCCAGAACAGCCACAGGAGCCTTCTAGAACCACTGCTGTTCCCAGGGGTGCTGGCTCTGCTGGCCAGCAGTGCCATCCATCAAAGCTTATCTATGCTGCTGGTTATTTCCATTGCAGAAACACCAGCTATAGGTCAGGCCTGAACATGCAAGGGACTGTACAAGAAAAAAACAGAAATATCAACCCTGCCTGATAGGTCATAGAATTAAACTGAATACAGGCAGGCAGATAACGAACAGAACAGTCCTCAGTGCTGGACAGACAATCTCACAGGAAACAGTCCCTAGACACACTTCCTTCCCTTTTTGTTTAAAATGTATATGGAAAGATTGTAACTTTGTCCTGGGGCCCCATATAATTAAGATTTAATTTGATTAAGTTTCAACTAGGAAGGGAAGCGGTGGCACGAGGCCACCCACCCATGAGCTGGGCATTTCCAACGGAGGCAGGAGGGAGAGGGCACCCAGACTGCTGCCAGGCTCCCTGACAGCCTGAGGGTGCAGGGTGCCAGCCCCAGGGCAGGGTCTTTGCCCACTGTGTGTGTGTACGAGTGTATATAAACGTGTATATAAATGTGTATATAAATGTGTATATAAATACATCTGCATCTGTCTGAGCTGAGATGAGATGCAGACAGGCTGGAGCACTCGGGGGGGCACTGGGCTGCCAGCACTATAAATAGATGGGTCTATTTTTAAGTTGACCATCGCTCAGCACAGCTGAACTTCCTCCCCTTGTGCTCCCTCTGTCATTGCTCTGGTTCACGTCCTTGCCCAGCTGCACACAGCGCAGTGCCAGGCTCCAGACAGAGCAGAGCACACAGGCAGCAAACGCCTCCTGCCACTGCCTGGGTACCAGGGCTGCTCTCCTGGCATCTCCTGCTGCTGCCACCAGCCCCACTGAACAGCAGCCCAGCTCAGGGCAGGGCTGGGGCTCTTGGTGGAGGCCCCACAGCCTCACACAGCTGTGATGAACTGGAGAATTCCCTCCTCTGGAACAACGCTGCTGCCCTGCTGCACAACCCCTGACAGGAGAGAAGGTCAGGTTTGAATTTTGGTAAAACCACTCCTAAGAGGGATTCCCCCCCTCCGCTCCATATTGTAGCGAATGTTATATAAAACTTGAAAGGAATTCAACTCCAGCTTTTATTTACAACTGTGCATATGGGCCAATGGCTGTGGCAGGCGACCAAGTTTGCTGCCAGGCTGGCCAAGTTTGCTCTTGTGGCTCCCTGCAGCGCTGAGTGTCTGCTCAGGATGGCTGGGGCTGTGCTGCTCTGCCTGCCCAGCTGCAGGGCACCTCGGGAGCCCTGGCACCCAGGGAGCCCTGCAGAGCATGGCACAAGGCACCCCAGGAGTGACAGTGCCACCCACATCCCGCAGCAGGGCAAGAGCTGCCTGAGAAAAGGTCCTGATGGGCCTGGCATTGATTTCTCTTGGGGTGCTGGATGCTCGTTAAAGATGAACATCAACAGCTCACCCAGGCCAGTCCTGAGGATTTCTTCACCTTTATCTCCTGGGACCACTGAAATTGCAACAGAGCCCAAAAGCACCAGGGAGGAGCAATACAGAACCTGCACAGCCACTGCTCTGCCCCTTGGAAAAAGCATTACAAGAGCACTGCCAACCCCTTGGGCTTCACATGGAAGGGCTACAACTCTAAGTGCAACAGACCTGAGGAGCAGCAGGGCCCTGCATTGCAAGGAGACTCACAGACTGCTCCGTTTCCAATTAAATCCTTCTGTTCCCAGAGCAGGACTGTGCCTCAGCAGGTAACTGCAGCCTCCCGAGGAGCTCTGGCACCACCCAGGCACCCTGCAGCTCAGCACTGAGATGCTCTGAAGCAAACAAACGCTCAGACACCACGTGCCATTCCAGACATTCACAGCCCAGCTACGAGCTGCCTTTTCCAGCAGCTCCCTCGAAAAAAAAGAGGGGGGAGCATCGAATTCCTCCCTGATGGAGCTGATCCCACAGCTCTGTGGCAGCCCCAGCACTTCAGAGCTCACACACCAATAAATGACCTTGCACAGCACATCCCAAAGCTGCCCTGGCCTGGGCAGGTTTAGAAAAATCCAAAACCACCCCAACACAAAGAAAACCAGCACTGACGACCTATTGGTTATGTTTTAAAGCCAAGTTGTTTGCTAAATTGTTATGACCTTCCTCCTCCTCTCTCTCCCCTCCCAGTCATGAGCAATAGGAATTAAATTGATTCAGTCTATCAGTGTTCTGCATCTAAGTGATTAAATTCAGCCACTAGAAAAATCTGTTTTGTGCTGCACCCGAGGAGGAGCAGCGCTGCCATTGGACCCAGCCTGGCCACGGGAGGGAGGCAGCAGTGCTGAGGAAAGCACACAGGTAAAGCTGACTCGGTCACTGTGCTGGTATCACTGGGATAATCTTTCCCCCCCTCTCTTTTTAAGCTGGATCAGTTATTAGATGTGCAGGGCAAGCGGCCTGGCAGGGCAGCCCTGGGCAGGAGCAGCAGCACGCTGTGGTGTCTGAGAGTTATCCTTGTGAGCACAGGGCTCTCCTGGCCTGGCACGTGCCGCAGGACAGACAGCCCCGCTGGCAGCCCGGGCTGCTCCCCATCCCCAGCGCAGCCTGCCTCGCACAGAAACACTCCTAGTGCTGATTTACCCCGCCTGATGACCAGGCAGCGTTCCTGGGAGACAGATGCCATGCTCCCCATCCCCAGCGCAGCCTGCCTCGCACAGAAACACTCCTAGTCCTGATTTACCCCGCCTGATGACCAGGCAGCATTCCTGGGAGACAGATGCCATGCTCCCCGGGCTAGTTCCGGCCTCACAACCAGCTGACCATCTATTTTAAGCTGCTCAGCTGGGATTTCACTTTGGGACAGCCGAGCTGAGAGGAGCAGCCTTCCTCCTTCCCCTTCTTGCACAGGGCAATTGGAGGAAACAGAGAGGCTGGAGGAGCTCACCCATCTGTGCAGCCCCTTGTTTGGAGCTGCCAGGATGCTGGGAAGGAGGAGCAGGGGAGGCAGGGCTGCCATCTGCATCTGCTGAGAGATCTCTGAGTGATCTCTGAGCAGAGCAGAGGGAATCCAGCCCAGCCCAGCCCTTCCACAGGATCCTGTGCCTGCCCACGGGCGTTCCAGCCTCTCCCTGCTCTGCAGGGCACCCTCTGTCCCTCTCTGTCCCAGGGATCCAGAGGGAGAACGGGCAGAGAGGGGAGGCGCTGAAACAAGCGCCTGCTCAGCCCTCATCCTCGGCGAGCTCCTGGCTCCTGCATCCCTGGGATTTCTGGCACGGCCAGAGCTCCGACCTCACCTGACCTCCCCAAACTGCATCAAAGGGCCTCATCTAAATAGGTCACTCCTGGCAGAGGGAGTAAAGTTCAGAGGAAGCTAAGAGACTTACCGGCTGCCTTAATCATCACACCCCCCTCCACCACCTCTGCTGGGAGAAAAGAGAAAAAAGAAGAAAAAAAAAGAAAAAAAAATTACATCCACGGTGGCAGAGACAAAATGCTACGGAAAAGAAAATTGGCATCTATGTACTGTGGTAGCTGAATTTTAAGCAGCACCAAGTCTGAGAACACATCTGGAAACACACATGCAAATTCTTCACGGCTAAAAATAAACGTCTCTGCTATGTATTACTCTCCAGAGTGAAAGTGCTAATATTAATTGAAGGGTTTTGTTTCATTTGGTTTGTTTTATTTTTATTCAAGATCAAAGCTGATAAATCATTTTTTTAAAATCACATAGATTAAATTACCCAGATAATTTAAAGCATTATACACTTAAATTAATATTACTTATCGCAAACTACCAATTTGCCCCAGGCAAACTACATTACCGACAGTTTCCCTTTGTTTTTGCGGTCAATATCCTTCACTTTGGAATCAAATGTCCTTCACGTCACCTCTGCAGAACGCCACAGCCTCCTTCCCCGTGTGTTTTCAGGTTTAGGAGTAGCAAATATCAAATGAGCCACACTCCCAGGCTGGAGCCTTCGGCTGCAGGCTCAGTGCTGATTTACATCAGCAGAAGCTGCTGCCCTGTTTTCCCCAGCAGTTCCTGGGAGGAAAGCTTACAAACTTAATTCCCTCTTTACATTTGCTTATTCAAGTTCCAGCTGCATCTCCCCCTAACGTCCCATTAGGGCTTTCCTTTTAATTACTTTTTCATGTCATCTGCGCCTTCCTTGCAAGGTCCTCTTTCGAGGAACTTGTCTCTCTCCCTGGCCCCTTTCTCTGAGGATGTTTTGCTTCCTGCAGTCTCCCTGAGCCCTCACCCAGCCCCTGAGCCCTGGGCTCTGCCTGCTTCCCGTGCCCGAGGGGACACCAGGAGGGGACAGAGGGCAGGTGGGGAGCACTCAGCCTCCAGCACTGCACACCAGGCTGGGGAACAGCTCTGCATGGCCAAGGGGACACCAGGAGGGGACAAGGGCTGGGTGTGGAGCACTCAGCCTCCAGCACTGCACACCAGCTGAGGGACAGCTCTGCATGGCCGAGGGGACACCAGGAGGGGACAAGGGCTGGGTGTGGAGCACTCAGCCTCCAGCACTGCACACCGGGCTGGGGGACAGCTCTGCATGGCCAAGGGGACACCAGGAGGGGACACGGGCAGGTGTGGAGCCCTCAGCCTCCAGCACTGCACACCAGGCTGGGGGACAGCTCTGAGTGCCCAAGGGGACACCAGGAGGGGACACCAGGAGGGGACACCAGGAGGGGACACAGGGCTGGGTGTGGAGCACTCAGCCTCCAGCACTGCACACCAGCTGAGGGACAGCTCTGCATGGCCAAGGGGACACCAGGAGGGGACACCAGGAGGGGACAAGGGCAGGTGTGGAGCACTCAGCCTCCAGCACTGCACACCGGGCTGGGGCACAGCTCTGCATGGCACACACTGTCTCTGGCACTGCCATAAAGCACCAAGGGCAATGAAAACAGACTCCTTCACTGCAGGCAGGTGTGCAAAGCTGTTCCCTCTGCCCGCGCCTAACGCTCCCTAAAACACCTTTAAAGAGCAGCAAAGCCTTGGAGAGATGATGGCAGAGAGGCAATGGCCATTCCTGTGCCACATGGCAGCCAGGCCATTCCCCAGGGAAACACCACACTCCTTCTCAGGGCCTACATTCGTTTACACATTATACAGGCTGAAATATTTCTCCAAAGCTGTGCTCATCTTTTTTGCAGTGCAATAGTCAGAAAGACATCTTTCTTCTCTGCTCTGCTTAAAGATCATCTCCACTACCAAGATGAAAGACTGGAATTAATGTCAAGATCCACAGGAGAAATGAGTTTACTCACAGGGTACAAACCATCAGAAAAGTAAATTCACCCACAGATAGATGGCTGATAAATGACTACAAATTCAGGCCAATATCCTTCAAGTTTTACTACACATCTCTGCAGAAGACAAGACAGATAAGCTTTTTGGACAGCACTTGGAATATGTAAAGTGCTATATAAGGATTATTATTACCACCAGGCTGCTGAGGAAGTCTCCTGGATTTACCATCTGGGAAAAATAACTGATTTAAACAGTCAGTGTGGGAAAGTCCCAAGAGCAGTGAAGTTTTTCCAAGTACCCTCGCCATCAGTCACAGATGATGCAAAATAGCAACGCTCCTTTTCTCATTTCACCTCAGTTCCCAGGAGCTGGGGAGGATTTGGGACCCCACCTTCCAGCAGTGAACAGGACCAGATCCCTACAGATCCTGCTTGTGCCCACCTGGCTCAGGGCACGGTGCCAGGGGGATCCAGCAGCAGAGGAGGCAATTTCCCTGCACAAACCACAGCATCACACCCCACTGCTCCCTCCTCCGCCTGCTGTTGGGTTTAAACTGGATGATTTGTTCTGCATGAATATTTCAGCAGCACTCTGAGCGAGGGAAGGGATTCCTGCCCGGGCTGTGGCTCACAGCAGCTGCAGCTGGAGCTGCACACGCTGGTGAAGCTGTGGCTGCCAGCACCAACAGCCCAGCCCTGCCTGGGGAGGCCACAGGAGTCAGGGATGGCACCTGGAGGAGCACACACTGACCCTTCACCCAGCTGAGACACAACCAGGGAATGGTTTGGGCTGGAAGGACCCTGAGGATCCTGTTCCACCCCCTGCCATGGGCAGGGACACCTTCCACTGCTCCCAAGCCCTGTCCAACCCAGCCTTGGGCACTGCCAGGGATGCAGGGGCAGCCACAGCTGCTCTGGGCACCTGTGCCAGGGCCTGCCCACTCTCCCAGGGAAGAATTTCTTTCTAAAGATTTCTCCCAGCCCACACTGTTCAAAACCAGGAGTCCAACTCACAGCTTGTGTAGATGAGCCCAGCTCCAGGGCTGCTGACACCTGGACCACATTCACTCACATGCTCTGTGTGCAAACCAACTCCAGCCACCTCTAATTCTTTTATTTTTAGGGCCTTCCCTGACCCCCAAAGGCCAAGGCAGGACTGCACTGGGCAGCAGCATTTTCAGCCAGCATTAGCACCATGACAGGGCTGAACAGCCCCTGATGCACGAGCTGCCCTGGCCTGTTTGCACAGCTCTACCCCAGTTTGATTTACACCATGTAAACACAGGTCAGAAGTGAGCCTCCAGCCCCAAAGGATGCATTATCTCAGCCTGCACCTTCTGTACCTTTTACAGAGCAAGTTTTTAGGTCAAGGAATAGTAAGTATATAAACCTCTCCACTTAAACTGCAAAGAAATGGAAAACACGACCTGCGAGTCAACCAAAACTTACTTCCCACCAGGAACTTGCATCCTAATTATTGATGAACACAGTGCAGCTCTGCCATTACAGAGGTTCTCAGTTATCCCTCTCGGCCCTTCTGAGGGTGGCAATAACAAACATTTAGCGCTCATTTACTTCAGAAACATGACTGCAAGCTGCTAAAGACGCATCTGCTGATGCCAGCAAGGAGTTTAAGCCTGGCTGGCACGAAGACCCCACAGCTCCAAGGCCACTCTCAGGGAGGCAGGGCACAAAGGTGGGAAGTGGTTTTGTCCCTTCATTTGCTTTTGCCATCCTGGGTATTGAAGCTCTGCAGCTCTTCTTTTTGACAGGATGGGCAATTCTCTCTTTTGATTGTTTTCTGAAAGTACAGGAGGGAGAGGCAGAGAGTTTCAAACCATCCAAAAATGGTAGAATTTGTGTTACACTTAAACAAACCTCTGGCTCCAGCTGCCTGGAACCCAGAATTGGGATCTGCTCTGTATAATCGGACAATGTCTGATTTTTGTTCCTTCTCTTTTGTTTTCCTTCTCAGAGGTTTATTTTTGAAAGAGGACTGTGTAGCAGGGCCTCTTCCATTTCAGGGAAAGTAAACAGAACCCATTGCAGGGAGGATCAGGGATGGAGGAACAAAGCCAGCTAGACTAAACTGTGTGAAGGTGAATTTATTTGTCATCATTTGCTCTCACAGCAGCACTGTGACTTTGATCAAGGTCGCAGCAAGGTGCTGCACGCAGCCAGCTCACCCCTGCAACAGCCTGCAGTCACAGCAGCAAGGGGAAAGCCACACTATCAGTCCCAGATTTTGGACAGAGACCTGAATAAGACCAAAATAACACAGCAAATCAGTGCCACGTCTGCAGAGCTGAACTCCTAAGCCCAGCACAGGCACAGCTCCATCCCTCCCTTCATCCCTGAGCTCATCACAGCCACGCCAGCTCAAAACATCACCTTCCCCCAGGACCCACCTCCCTGAACCCAGCCAAACCTGCAGCAGGGCCCAGCCCTGGAGGAGCCTCTCCAGGGCAGAAAGCAACCAGGCCACCACACACAGCCCATCAGGGCAGCCCTAGCACCAACATCCAGGTGCAAAGAAACCACAGGTACAGAGGATTCGGTGGGATCTCCCTAGGACTTATCTGGCTTTCTCATCTGGGATAGTTAAGGGCTGTGCTGCTTCCAAGGCCAAGGTCTCTGTGAGAGTTCATGTGCTATGCCCAGACTAATCCCTGGGTGCAGACATGCTCTTAAACAGAAGAAATAGCAGAGGAACTCTTAAAACTCGAGTTGGGAAAATGAGGGAAATCTTCTCAGTGAGAGGAGCAGACCCTGCCAGAGCTGGGTTTGCCCAGAGCAATCAGGAATAGCAAATTAGAGGGGCAGGAGAGAGGCCAACCACTCCTTCAGCCCAGTGGGGATAAAAGGCAGGCATGATAAATGTTGAAGTTCCTGCTTATTAGGAAATACTTGGCAAAACCTGTGAAGCCTGAAGGGGGTGTTCAAGAGAAGTGTATTTGGTGTTATGGGAAAGTTAATGAGATGCTGTAACCATATCATATATGGAAAACTAGGTGAGGCCCCTGTGGGCCATTATATACTGCAGGAAACTTTATGGACACTATAATGCATTATTTTTAATGATTCCCTTGCCTGCTTCAGGCCCTGGACACCAAGAAGAGCTCGCCTGGCTTCCTGGTGTTGTTTTAGCAATGACACCTTGCTTGTTGCTGCATTTCTGGGTTACTTTAATGAGAAATAATTGGGTTACTTTCCCAGATTCCACAAAGCCCAGGCACAATGAACCAACACAGAGGAAGTGGCTGCTGTGTGGCAGCCTCTCCACACCCTCTGCCTTCCCAAGGGTTACCTCTCCTGCTTAACCATTTATCCACAAATATGCCCACAGAAACACCGGCACTCGTGCAAGTTCAAGTTTGCACTGTCATCATCCATCTCCAGGGAGAGGCAGGCCACAGAAATAACCAGCTGCAACATCACAACGATTGCCCCTGCAGGAGATGTATATAATGAAAATTGAAAGCTGCAGGATGAACTTCTTACATACTTGTCCTTTTGGTTTATTCATCAGAAATAATTATCTGCGCTCGCATTCAGGAGCACATACTTTATGATGTACATCAAAATTTAATGGATTTTTAATAATACTGTAACTACAGCAGAAGCACAAAAAAGGACAGCCATTAAACCATATGTGCTGTGTTGGTGGGTAAGTGGTGTTGAGCAAACAACAACATGGAGCCACAGTTTAGCATCAACAACGGGGAAAAGGGATTGCTCCTCGCAGGATCTGAAAATGGGAGCGAGCTCTGATCCTGTGTTTAGCTTAAAGGCTCCTCAGCAACAGGAACAAATAAGCAAACCCAGTTTCTGAGTCTCAGGACCCTGCAGGTGGTACAAGCACACAAACACCCCAAAACTCAGTTTCTCCTCGCCTGCAACGAGAGAAGAAACACGAGTACACCCCATGACGGCAGCACGGGAACCTGCTTGTGCCAATTAAAGTACTCCCAGGATTCCACCAATCTATTGATGTTATTCCATAAGCATCAGCAGAAATTGTTGCTCCAGCAGGAGAGACTGACGCTCTAAACACTCTCCTCAGCAGCCAGGCTGAGCTAACGAGTCGGTGTGAAGCATCACCATGTCACCAGCACTTGGACTGGCATCTATTTATAGCCCAAGAAATTATATACGTGGTGTCCCCACCAACAGTGACACATCTTCATTCAGGCATGAGTCACCTATTCACAAGCACGTTTCCAAAAATAAATCCTATTTACCAGAATTAAATTCCACACGTTTGGGGAGAAATTGTCTCCTTAAAAAAAAGCCAGGCATGTTAGAAAAGCAAACAGGCACTGGAGCCCTCAGCCTGCAGGTCCCCGTGCTCCGTGGGATCAGGCTGAGGCTGGAAATGTTCAGGATCCACCAATGAAGATGGTCATGGCTGTCATTACAGAGCCCTGCCAAGGTCACCGGAATATCCAGAATATTCCTGGCCCCTCACGCCTTGCAGAACCAGGGAGTACATTGCAGTTATTAGAGAGAACAGACAGAGCCAGCGCCAAGTAATCCCAGAAAATGTAGTGTTAAATAGAGGGTTCAAACCACAAAGCTGTTGATGGGGAATGTTAAAAACGTCAGCGTGGCTGAAAGACATTTGCCAGCGGTGGGAGTCAAGTAGCGAGCTACTGTTCAGCAGATGCAATAAAAATCTGAGGGTACTCGGGTAATGGGACCAACAGTACAGTTGCTGATACAAATTATATCCAGAAAGCAGAGAAATAAATGGCTAAATAAATAAATAAGGCAAAAATGGAACAAGTTCAAACTTCTTTTATAGTAATAGTCTCCAGTTGAGCATAATCACCAAAGCTATAGTGATAAGATTGCCAAAACTAGACAAACATCTGTGAGATGAATTCATCTCAGAGGGGAAGCCAACAGCTTGTTATCATTAAAGAGGCAATGCTCTCTCTGCGTTTGAACTGCAGGCGCCTTGTTACTGCGTTTGCCGAGGCAATTGCACCAGATGTTGGCAGCTTTCTTCAGATGGATGACAAGCACCTGCTGCTGGGGAAATTAAATGCTCGTCGGCCTCCTCTCCTCCAGGGGAGGGTGGGCCGGCAGGGGAAGGGGGGAGTGGTGCCGGCTGACCCTCTGAAATAAACCTATTTATGCAAAGTGACAGTAAGTGCCGGTTTGCCAAGCGGTGAAACAGAGTGGAAATTCATTGGATCCCTTCCATTGCCCCCGGTGAAATCTGCTCCCACCCTCCCAGCCCTGACAATTAACATGGCACGGATCTGAACTCGCTAAACCACTCAGCAGAGTGAGAGATCCAACACAGGCACCTTCACCTGCAGAGCCAGCACGGAGCTCACTCACACTGACTGCCAACAAAGGGGCACAGCCAGCAGGGTCTGGGCACTCCCTGTACCCAGCACGGGGTCTGGGCACTCCCTGTACCCAGCACGGGGTCTGGGCACCCCCAATTCTCAGCCAGTGGGGTCTGGGCACCCCCTGCTCCCAGCACGGGGTCTGGGCACCCCCAATTCCCAGCCAGTGGGGTCTGGGCACTCCCTGTACCCAGAACGGGGTCTGGGCACCCCCAATTCTCAGCCAGTGGGGTCTGGGCACTCCCTGTACCCAGCACGGGGTCTGGGCACCCCCAATTCCCAGCCAGTGGGGTCTGGGCACTCCCTGTACCCAGCACGGGGTCTGGGCACCCCCAATTCCCAGCCAGTGGGGTCTGGGCACTCCCTGTACCCAGAACGGGGTCTGGGCACCCCCTGCACCCAGCACAGGGTCTGGGCACCCCCTGCTCCTACAAACACCCAGCAGGAGCTGCCAGCGTCCCCACTTCAGGTGCACACAGCCACCACATCCTGTCAGGCCAGCAGTAGAATAAACAGGCTAAATGGTTAAATAAAATGGGTTTTAAACTGTTTTTTAGAAAGAAAACACATAGCAGCTTCTTCCCTGACATAATTTTGACTGCTTTCTTCTTTCTGGGAAAGAAAAACTACAAGATGTTAACTCCCCTTATACCTGCAATCATTTCTTTATGACATATCCAATACTCTCCGGACTGCCACGGAGGTGACACCAAAGCCAGAGGCTCATTCTGTGCCATCCAGAACCATTCCAACACCACTGTGCCTGGGCAGGGGGGTGAGCACTCCCTGCTCATTCCTGCTCAGCCCAAACCCCTGGGGCATGTCCCAAACACAGACAGCACTTGTCTGATCTCAACTGGCCACAGGCACTTTGGGTGCCCTTCAGATTAGGAGGCAGTTAATCCTCATTCTGCTTAGATTATCTTAATTGGCTCTTCATTTGAGCTACTTTGCCCTTGTCCTGGTTTCTGCAGTTATATTTATAAATACCTACACTGTACCACTGTCTCCCTCTCTGGGCTGGCAGGTATCACCAGGACTGGTAATTATTGATAGGACTGATGTGATTCATGCTTGGCCACCACTCCACCCAAACATGTGCAGGCACTTTTTCCCCCCTATAAAAATAATTATAAGGTGTTCCTAACAGAGAGAGACATGTGTATGACGGACATCAAATGAATTTCATATTCTACACCTGCAGAATTCACTTAAGTTTAATTAAACTGGTTTCACCTCAATATTCCATGTGTGAGCAAAACTCAGATATTTCATCTCTAGGACTGATCAATATGACCATTCATTTCCATGGGGAAAAAGCATGATTACACCTGCTCCCAGTGCTCTTCTCCACATTTGGAACAGTTTCTGTGAAGTTCCTCCTGGGCACCTGTAAAAGCCCTTTTCTCTGTGGCCCAGACTCAGCTGCATTAGGAACACGCTCAGGTTTCCCCCCATCACTCAGTGCTGGGGTGCCCATGGTGGGGCATGATGGCACTGACCAAATGCTGACTCCCCAGTCAATTATGATTTATTTCAGCAGCTCACCTGGGCTGTGAGCTCCCCAAACCTGCGAGCAGGAAGGGGAGTGCAGGTTGCAATTACAGCACGCCAGGTTTAAATACCTGCTGCTGTTTTCTCATCAGAGAACAGTGCTAAAGCATGGGTTTTGTTTTCCCAAAGCCAAGCTCTGAGCCCCTCAGGGCAGCTCCTCAAAGAGCAGCAGTGCCCTGCAGGGATGGCAGAGCAGCACCTGCACCCAGAATAACTTTGGGAGGCTTCCAGACAAGTGCCAAAGTGGAATCTGATGCAATTTCACAGCAGATATTGAAAATGTCCATCAGATATTTCACCTGGTGCCTGTGCTGGGGATTAACAGCACCATCTCCTGCTTCAGCCCAGAGCTCCAGCCAGACCCATGGGCCCAAAGGGGGCTCAGAGATGCCACCCCAGCAAAGCCAAATCATCTCCTTCCAGGGAACTCCGACATCTACAACCCCCCTGACTGGGGCTGAACCCAGGAATGCTCCAGGGATAAAAACCAAATAGGATTAACTCAATTTGGTAGGGATTTTATATAGCCTATTGCATTTGTATGAAATAAAAGCAGGGGTGAAAAACAAAATTGACTTCCTTGGGGTCTCAGAAAGGATATAGATAATTTCCACGGGTTTGGCTCAGTCGTAAAACTGACAAAGACATACACACAAAAAAATTCACACATGTTGGAGGAGGAAACCTGAGTATTTTCACATAACTTTTCTCTCCCCAAACACAGCCCCTGAATAATGATTGATTTCACTCATCTCCCACAGGCTGTGGTGTTACAGCACAAAGCCTCCTCAGCACTTCATCTACCAGGGGAGGAAAGGAAATAAAACCGAACTTCAAACTTCTGCTGCGCTCTGATACTGCCCTCGTGCCCACAAATCCTGCCTTAACATTTCCTCTTTTCATAAAACCCAGGTAGAAACCAACATCTAATTTATAACAAAACCACTTCCACAAAGCATGTGGCTTATTCCAGACCACCTCCAAACTGACTTCCTGTGTACAGCTTCTCACTGGCAGGATGGAAACAGGGGCTGCTGCTTTTTGAGCAACGATCGAGTTTCTCAGTTTGTTAAAAAAAATTAAAAAAGAAAAGCATGTGTGGGAGGGAGAAGAAATAATAACAAGTGCTTTAGGCCATGAGGGACCCCTATATCCCAGATCCCTCGTCACATGCCAAAGCTAAAATTTAAAGGAGCATTCAGTATACTGTGGCACATCACGGACACAACATGGAAACAGGGACACGTGGAAGCAGTGGAATTTTAAAGCACAAGCACAGGGCAGAGGCATGGAGGAGGCAGCTGCTGCTCCTGCCACAGAACAGCCCCCAAAACTCTGCTTTTCCTTGCTCCAAAGCTATCAAAGCTGCAAACAATGACGTGTTTGTTTATTGCTGGCTCTGGTTTAAGGAGATGAGGGATCCAAATTAAGCAGCTCCTGCCAAGGTGCCTGCAGATAAGTTAGAAACAAGAACAGGATGAGCTCTGAGCTGTCCCACAGCAGGCCTAGAGCTTGGAGTGACTCTGGAAGGGAACACTGAGGGCAGCAGTTGGTAAAAAAAAAGCCACCACATTCTCTGTTTTACTGCACATTACAAATGTTTAGGGAACTCCGGCTATTACAGACTACAATGTAAATAAGAGTCCAAATTTATCCCTTCATTTCATAAAACATAATCAATTCCCAAGTACTGAACTGGGAAATACAGTGCTGAAAAATGTGAAAGGCGAGCGATCTGTCAAACTGAAAAATGACTTTTCTGCAAAGCAAATGCTTTAAGGACAGCCCATGCATGTCTCCTATTGACCGTTAAATCTACATATCAATGTCCAGCCGAGGTGACAATACAATCCCAGCTCTCTGCCAAGGCTAAATTAACTAAGCTTTCACTTTCATACAAGCACAATTCCTTGCACCTCCTGACTCTGGCCTTAGCCCCAGCTCCACACAGACTTCCAAATCCCCCCAAAATGAACCCATGGTGAGAAAACCACCTTTTCTCATGCTAACAACTTTATTGTAAAAACATCTTCAGAGGCCATACTCGAGGTCTCAGGGAAAAGTAAACCACTGGAGTGCTTAATACCACGGCAGTGCATTAACTCATTCACACCCAGACAGCCCGGCCAAACAAGGAGGAGTTTCCTCTCCTCTTCTCCTGATTTATATTTTCACAGCTGTCAGGGAGGAGAGCACGGAGTGATTTATGTAAACCACGAGATTAGGCTGAAATCCTCAGTGTGGATCCCACCTCCTTCCCTCCTGACACACTGACACTGAAAGCAGAGGCACTGCACTACAAAGGTGATTTTTCCAAAGGTTAAACCGGTTGCTATTTGCACCAGGGGCCATGCTGTAATGCAGGGCACGGTACAACCAAGGCAGGAAATTCTCATTCTCACATTCTGGTGTTCACAGCCTTAGCTCCGGGTAAGGCAGCACCTGGAGCTGTGCCTGGGGCAGGACAGGTGAGAGGAGGCACCTCCTCTCCCTTAACTGACACTGGACACTAAGCCAGGCTACAGAAGGAAGAGATAAGAAAACTACACATTTTCAAAAGCTCAACAGGAAAAAAAAATAAAACTTCTCAGAATTCAGGTATTATTATTATTATTCCACTGGTCTGTTCTGTGTCTCACAGGAAATAACAAGTGACTGTACAAAACATTTCAAATCCACAGAGGTAATTCAGAAATCCTGTCTTGTCTCAAAATTTCCAAACCTTAAAAGCCATTCCTGAGGAAGCAACATATTCCAAGTGAAGCTGAAACATGGCTATGATAGGTCTGAGGGACCTTGTAGCAAGCCAGGGCAGAAAACAAAATTCATGCATGCTGGTCTAGTCCAACTTCATCTGAAAATTTAAAATAAAAAACAAGTGCCCAGAGCCCCCTTCTCTGAAAGTCCCTTTAGGATTACTGTGAAAGGGAAACTGAAGAGCCAATGCTCTCAGATTGAAAGTAAAACATCTGGGCCACCACCACCAGCACTGACTGCTCCTCCAGCAGTCTGAAACAGCAATATGGAAAAGTATTGCTTGTCCACAAAACTACTTCACACATCTCCTTCAAACATCACCAATCTGTTCCAAAAAGGATACATTTAAATTTGAGTTCTCTCCTACACAAGAAAATGTGATTTTTCTACAAGAACAGTCCAACATGGGCTGATCTAATAGCTCAGGACAAGTGGAACACACCTTCACCAGAACTGTTCCCACCCTGCTGGAAGGACACCGTGGCCTTTTCATTCCCAGCACTGTTCCCACCACGACTCATCACAGCCAGAAGGTTTTCACTGAGTTCTGTTCCCATGATTGGGCCTGAACACGTTACCTGGAGCCCATTGCCCCATCAATTAATGCCTGCAGACAATCATGGGGATCCCTGAGCCTGGCTCAGCCCCGCCAAGGGGCACCAAGGGGTTAAAATCCCATGTCAAACACAAGTCCTGGCTCTGGACCAGAAGGGACATGGGAACCAGGGCAGCTGAGTTATAAAGGCCTTATTGTAGCAGCCCACTGGATTGGAAATGACTTGTAGGCCTAATGAAACAAAACTTTGGCAGTAAAACAGAATGAAAGGAATGAGACAATAAAAGAGAGGAACAAAGGGAGCAGAGTTGTTTCAGCTTAGGAAAATAAGCTCACTTTGTTGTTGGGAAAAGCCAAAGCCGATTAGGATAAACCAATGACTAGGCATAAGTCTTCCAAACTAATTACACAGTTGGCCATGTGAAGTGGAATTGCACAAGCAAGGCTGGGCTGCTCTGCAGGAGCTCTGTGCAGGGAGCAGCACCTGGGCACACCTGAGCCCTGCCTGCCTGGGGCACTGCTGCAGCCCCCAGGGCAGCACAATCACTATCAGAAATATTACAAGACAACTTTCAGGAATTATCATCGCCACATACTTTGGTGCTGTATCATCAGGTACTTGCACTGGTGGGTTTACTAATTAAATATTATATTATTACTATCACTACTTACAGGTGGGTTTACTAAAGCTTTTCCTTTTCTTGGAGACAAAGGTTCTGGCACTGACTTTTCAAAAAGCTGCAGTTTCAAATTCAACACTTTACCCCTTCCTGCCAACTCCAGTTCCACGAGCGAGCCCACCTGGCCCCGGAGCTGGTGGTGGCTGCTGTCCCCACATCCTGTGTGCTGAGAGCCACCTCCAGTCCCCAGAACACCTCCCCTGGCCCCAGAGCTGCTCTCCACAGCGAGTACAGACAGGACTGCAGGAACTGCATTTTTTTCCAGGCTGATAAATAAGCTCAGCATTTCAAAGAGCAAATCACCTGAGATGCTCTGATCAAACACGGGCGGCTCCTCACACTTTACTTGTCTAATGCAATTTGCTTTATTTTAAGGAAGCCCTGAGCAAAGGCAGAGCTGGCCAATGGATGGGGATCACTGATGGAGAGCCAGGCTGTGTGCTGAGCACAGGCCCTGCCTCACAGGGCTGCGCCCCAGCAAGGAAATCCTGGAGGGGCAGGGAAGGGAGAAGGACAAGGACTGACTCCTGCAAGGTCCTGCAGCACCACTCCTGGGTCCTGTGTCTGAACACAGCATCCCACTGTGCACAGCATTGTTAACAAGTCTGCTAACTCACTGAACCACACCTCCCCATTTCTCAGGGTCACTGGCCACATCCTGACAACCAGAGCCTGAGGAGAATCGCCCCAAAACACCCCGAAACCAGAGAGTCCCAGCTGACAAAGAGCGGTGCTGGGGGGAGAACCCCACACCTGCAGCAAGGTCCGGTCACAGTCACACAGTCACACAGCCAAGCAGCCTCTGCTCCAAGCAGCAGCAGCTTCACTCACTGTGAACGAGCTGGAGCAGGGACTGTGACCCAGGGCACCCACAGGGACAGGGACCAAGCCCTGCCAGCCTGGCTCCTGCAGGGGCTCAGCCTCAGAGGGACAAGCCCAGCTCTGCTGACATGGCAATGGGCTCCCAACTTGGGCAATTTTCACCTCCTTAAATTTTTTAGCCTACAAAATTAAGACACTTAAGGAAAAAACCACTTGATTTTTCCAAAGTGCTGCCTTTGGGAAGGCAAAGCTCTGCTAAGCTGTCTCAAGAATGGCAGAGCATGAAAGCAGAACCAAAGTGTCCCGAGTCCCCAGTCACTCCCCAGACACAGCCTGGCTGCTGCATTCTCAGGGACTGTAAAACTGCAAGCATGAAACTACCAGATGGTGAAATTAAAAAGACTATATTAAGACAACATCCAGACAATATGCAAAGCACTTATATTGAAACTATTATTAACTTGAAAAATACAGGTTAGTGGAGTTCTGCAATTAGAAGTAACTACAGAAGAAACATCCAAAAGCTCATGTAATCCTTTAATAAAAGGCTCAGCAGGCTGTAAACATCCTGCCGGAATCGAAGATTATTATTGAAAATAAAATGACTGGTTTGCAAAACAACTATCAATCCAGCACAGGAACCATTTATAAACTCGCCTCCTCAGCCCTCAACGAAATCCTGCCTGGCCCAGGCTTTTCAGGACAGATAAAGGAAACATAAACTAACTGCAAGGAATGGGAGCTGCTTTGCTCTGGGATACCGTGCTGCGTCCTCACGCACTCTTGCATCTAAAGCAGCAATTGCTGCACTCCAAAGGACAGAGCTGAGCTGCTGGGCTGCAATCCCTGGAGCTGGAACCCATGGAGCCCCGTGGCAGTGGGGCTGGCAGAAGCTGCTGACACAAACTGCACTCCTGAACAATTGTCCAGAGGCCCTGGGGACCCAGGGAGCTCCACACAAGTCAGTGCCACCAAGCACCAGCCACAGCCAGGACAGTGGGGCTTGAGCTCTTACATCACAGCAAAGACTATTCTGGCAAGGTTCAGATCTCCTTCTCTGCATAAACTTGTTTGTTTTGGGGTTTTGGTCAGGGGTTCTTTTGCTGTGGGTTTTTATTTTTGCTCTTTTTTTGTTTTTCAATGATGCCAGCATTCTACACATACTTGCAGAAGGATTTTCTAGTAAGAAATTAAATGGATATTCTAGTGACTTCCACATTGCTCTTGCTTTTCACGTGGTTCCTCCAGGCATTTTCACAAATTAATGAGCTCTCCAATACGTCTCTCTGCCCTTTTTGCCACTGGAATCGGGGCTAACAGAAGGCTGATTTTATGGAGAAGACAACTGTGTAATCATTCAGCTAAGGGTCAGATTCTTCCTGAACAGACACAGATTCACCTCCCAGTGATGCTTTTTTCTTCAGTAGAAGTAAACAGTGTTGGCAATGTTGTACACACACAAGCACAAACAGAAAAGGAATCCCAGAGGCTTCAAGAAATGACACGGAAAGGCAAAAGCTTGGCCCTCCTCTGAGCTCAGTCCTCAATGCACTTTTGTTTTTCAAAACACACTTCAAAAAGAAAGGGAAGAAAGAACAACTATGTAGTGCTCACTTGGGCAGAACTTACCTTGCCAAACTGTTCAAAGTATTGCTTCACGTCTTCCACTACTGTATTAGCCGATAATCCACCTACAAATATTTTCTTTGTTCTTGTGACCATCTGTAAGAAATTACAAGACAAGCATATGGTTTAACCAGATTATTTCAAACAAGACGTGGAAAAAAGAAATATTCTTCAGATCCCATCCCTAACCCAAATAATGAGAATACTTCTTTATAAAAGCAATTTCAATTCGATTTGATTAGATACTTCTTTCTGTGTCTTGTTTTGTTTTTATTTGAGAGACGGCTGAGTAAAGGCTCTCAATAACAACTCTAGCCCCCGGATATTTTTTTTTAATAAATGATTTTTATTGTGCTTCTCAATGCAAATAAAAGTGAAAAAGGAGTCCAAGCATTGTATGTTCATAGCTACTGTCTCAAAGCAGAGGTGCCTTTGCCCCTCCTTTTCCTACAGACAGGCTGAATGCTCCTTGGCAGGGAGAAGCAATTCCATCAAATCCAAGTGATGTGTTATTAAGTTTCCACGGGTCAGTTTAAAAGGAACTTGCACAGTTACTTCTAAAGTAATCAAATGATGAAAGACAGCCAGAGCTGCCGACGCAGCATCCTCCAGCCACCACAGCCCAGTCCCATGGAATCACAATCCCTGGAGCAGGCCAGCCCCTCCAGGAACCTGTCTGTGCCCCCAGCCCATGGAATCACCATCCCCGGGGCAGGGCAGCCCCTCCAGGAACCTGTCTGTGCCCCCAGCCCATGGAATCACCATCCCTGGGGCACATCAGCCCCTCCAGGAACCTGTCTGTGCCCCCAGCCCAAGGAATCACCATCCCTGGGGCACATCAGCCCCTCCAGGAACCTGTCTGTGCCCCCAGCCCAAGGAATCACCATCCCTGGGGCACATCAGCCCCTCCAGGAACCTGTCTGTGCCCCCAGCCCAAGGAATCACCATCCCTGGGGCAGGCCAGCCCCTCCAGGAACCTGTCTGTGCCCCCAGCCCAAGGAATCACCATCCCTGGGGCACATCAGCCCCTCCAGGAACCTGTCTGTGCCCATGGAATCACCATCCCTGGGGCAGGCAGCCCCTCCAGGAACCTGTCTGTGCCCCCAGCCCATGGAATCACCATCCCTGGGGCATGGACACAAAGCCTGGAGCAGCCCCAAACCCTCCCAGCACAGAACAAATTAATCATCACTCCTGTCCGCACAGCCTGCACATCAACCAGGGCAGCTACTCCCCTCAATCAGCTCCAATCACACCTTACACAGCCTCACTTTTTCTGTTTGGGGTTTTTTTTTTTAAAGTTAGGCAGAAAAAGAGAAGAGGAAAAAAAATGTGTAAAAATTCAATTATTTTTTTCCTGGCTGCAATCTAGGGCTCCAAAATTGAAGCCCAAGCATATATTTTTCTGTAGAAAATTGTCATTTACAAATAAAGAATTGGCTAAAACCGACTTGTAACTAAAGGATTTTGCAGGGCTGTCAAGAGCCCTCTGCCTGCCAGCATCTGATTTAAGATCAGGCCAAGCTTCTGTTGTCATACAAAAGAGGGAGGAAAGCAATTATTCTAAAGCAGTATTTGAAATTATCATCATTTTTATATTTGACCAAGAAAGAAAGAAAAAGAGAGCTACTGCTTTTAGAAGCAAGATTGAAGGTTATATGGAAAAAAAAATAAAAAAAGATCACTTTGTTTCAATAGCTTCAGTCAAAGAAAATATTGGTAATGACAAGCAAATTCACAACATTTTAATGCCTAGAGATGCGTTACGAGCCGGGAAATGGTTTCAGAAATCAGCTCTTTGGTACCAAAGCGAAGCACAAAATTAAGTCTGCTTTTACAATCCACATTTCCCTGAAGAGACTCTTCAATTGCTTTGTTCCCACCTTCCCCCCAGCACCGGAGCAGAAAATGCTCCCCCTGACGTGCCTCCACAGCAGGGTCTGCTGCCTCCCTGCCACCCGTGGCACGAGGCAGCACGGCCTCCCCTGGCCAGGACAGGACAGGAGGGACATGGGCAGGAGGGACATGGGCACAGGGACACGGGCACAGGGACATGGGGCAGGTGGGACACGGGCACAGGGACATGGGCACAGGGACATGGACACAGGGACATGGGCAGGTGGGACATGGGCATAGGGACCTGGACACAGGGACATGGGCACAGGGACATGGACAGGTGGGACACGGACACAGGGACATGGGCACAGGGACATGGGCAGGTGGGACATGGACACAGGGACACGGGCACAGGGACATGGGCAGATGGGACATGGGCATAGGGACCTGGACACAGGGATATGGGCACAGGGACATGAGCAGGTGGGACACGGACACAGGGACATGGACACAGGGACACAGGCAGGTGGGACATGGACACAGGGACCTGGACACAGGGACACGGGCAGGAGGGACACAGGCAGGTGGGACACAGACACAGGGACACGGACACAGGGACACGGGCAGGTGAGACATGGGCATAGGGACATGGGCAGGTGGGACACGGGTGGGTGGGACACGGGTGGGTGGGACACGGGACATGGGCAGGTGGGACACGGATATAGGGACATGGGCAGGTGGGACCAGGAGCAGGAGGGAAATGGCCAGCAGGAACATGGGCAGCAGGGACATGGAGCAGCAAGTGGGACCAGGAGCAGCAGGGACATGGGCACAGGGACATGAGCAATAGGGACACAGGCAGCAGGTGGGACACGGGCAGGTGGGACATGGGCAGGTGGGACATGGGCAGCAGGGACCAGGAGCAGGCTGCTCCCCCTCAGGTGAAGGGGACACCCCTCAGCACAGAGGCACACTGCCCAGCCACACTCATTTCCAGTGCATCATTTCTGGGGCTCACAGCCCCTGCACAGGAGCTGGCCCTCGGCCAGGTGAGCTGCTCCCCACAGCTGGCAGCATCAGGTACCGTGTGGCACTGGGAGCAGCTGGGAACAGCCCCTGACCCCTGCTCCAGCTGCACATCCTCACTCAGCAGCCACACAGGTGGGACAGGGCCAGGATTCCCCAGGGAAAATGCAGAGCAGGGTGCTGGACACACAGCCTGCACACCTGGGCACACGCTGCCGCTCTGAATTCCTCCAGTGAAAGTCACTGAGGATCTCTGCCTTCCCCTGTGAGTAAATTCACAAGCTGCTTTCTGGAGGCTGCTCACAATGGGGACCCCCCAAAGCAACGGTGGCACAGGAGCCCTGGTGGGTTTGGACCCTCTGGCAGCAGCCCCACCTGCCCTCTCCTGGCTCCAACAGTGGGCTTTGGGTAATGGAAGCAATTTGTGTGAATCAATCACAAGCCCATGTTTTATTAACCACTCCAGGAGGTCTGGGTCACTCTGAAACCACAATACTTGCAGCTCTGTGTCTTTGGATTTCATGTGCAGTGTAATATATCCACCCTGGCTGCTGCAGGCTCTGCTAACCATGGCTAGCAGAGGGTCTGGAGGGTCTGTGCACTGAAGGTGTCTCTCTCTCGCTGCAGAAGGACTCGAGGAGAGGCAGACCCAGGGCTGGTGTGAGCCCCTTTAATTGTGAGCATCGCAGAACTGCTCTGTTTGTGTACGGTGCTGGTGCTGAGTTAATCAAAACACATGTGACTCCTCCTGCCAGGAGGCATTCAAGGTTACATTCTCTTTACTGGCTTGGCTTTTGAAAAATATAATCGCCTTTGTGCTCTGAAACTGAGCAAACACTTCAGGAGGTGCAGGAGCAGGAAGGAAACCTTCCCTGCTTTAAACAGGCAAGTCTGCTCAGTTTATGCCATTTGGTGCCAGGTTATGGCTGTAATTAGATCAGTTTGGGGTGTATCAGGTAAATCTCCTCTAAACAACAGGCTGAAGGTGCAGCCTCTGGGAAGGAAAGTCTGGTCCCACTCAAAGGTGTCAATACAAACGTGAGCTAAACCCAGTCTAGCCAATGAAATGAAGAAATGAGGTTTTGCAGAGCTGGGGGCTGCAGCTCCAAAGCCCTGAACATCCCTCACACTCACACAGTAACTGCTCATCACCTTCTAGTGGTTCTTCCTTCCCCACCAAAACTGTCTTATTATCCTGACTAGTAAAAATGAAAAAAGAAGACTTTAAGCTCATGAAACATTTTGCAGGATTCCCAGAATTTCAAAATCTCAAGCAATAAGTATCCACACCATTCCTTCTAGATGAGTCAAGGCCCTGTCTACATTCAACAAAGAAATTGCATATTTAACTTCAGAGCAGTGGCTTTTAGTATCATTCCCCAGCCATTCTTTACACAGCCTGTCAGCTGTCCCCTGCCTCCAGTTTCAGTGCAGAGCTCCTGGCTCAGGATGGGAGGGTGGAAAGGATGAGTGCTGTCAGCTGGCACAGACAGGAGCCCGAGTGTGCCACTGGCAGGCCGTGCTGGGAAGTAAAACCCATGTAAAATCCCAAAGCAGACACAGAGACACACACCCAGCACATGGGGCTCGAGGAACACCCTGGGAGCCTGGGCTGAACCCAGCTCTGGCACACTCCAGCATGGGATTCATCCAGGTTTGCATCTAGTCCTCTAGTGGAAGTGGACTAGAGTGCTAATAGTGAATCTGCATCACAAATTGCAGAAATTAGCATTAATTTCAGATTAAGCTAATTATGCACATGTAACTGTTTTCCAGAGCACTCTCCTCTCTCTCCTACAACAGCGTGGGCAGGGGTGCACGTGTATCCCAGCCTGTTCACCTCATCTGCAGTTTGGCAGTCCATCATTTCTAGTGTATCCACCTTCTAAATAGGTTTATAATTGGAAAAACCAGCTTTGGTATCTGTGCTGAACTGCATTTTATACCCCATTGTGCTGTACATTCAAACTACAGCATTACTTCTAATTAAAAACAACAATAATTCATGTAACAGGGGAAGTGATCTTGTTAACAGAACTGCCAGGTTTCTTTGGCAGAGCATACACCATAAGAATTCTCCAGGCTTTTTTTTTTTAGGTTTTTTGCCTCTGGGATCCCCCATGGAAGTTCCAAAAAGCTATTAAAAACTCAACTGAAATGTGATGCAAAGACAGGAGGAGAGAGGCAGTGTTCAGTGAAAGCTGCCAGGCTGTGTGTGCTCACGGGAACAGCCAGGTCCATCCTGCTCCAGGTGCTCTGCACAGGGATGGAGGAGCTGAGCTGGGCACTGGAGCAGGGGAGAGCAATCCCTCCAAGGCAGCTGCTTTGGGTGCCACGTACAGCACGCTCGAGGATTCAAAACAGGATTTCTGAGAGACTTAAACGGAGCAAATACCTCGTGCCTGACCCCCGTGTAAGCTCCTGTCATCCTGGGAGAACTGCTCAGGCTATGGAAGGGACCAGGGAATGAAAGAGCCCTCTAATCCAAACACATTCCCAGGGGTAAATCAGCTCCCCTGATTTCTGGGAAAATACACATGGGCTCTATTCTCCCAGCCCATTCAGAAACCAAACCTGGTCCCTGCTCTGTTCCTGGATTTTGGCTGCCTTGGGTTCTGCTGTTCCTGCTGGGAGGGTTTTGGTGCATTTCCCTCCCTCGTGGCTGTGGCATCAGCAGGAGGCAGAACACACAAACTGATTTTTCCAAGACAGACTGAACTGGCAGCAATTGCCAAAACCACCCTTGGAGTTTCACCAGCAAACCTGGCCAGGGGCCAAGCAAAGCCCTTCCTGGTCCATCTTCCCAAGTGGGTTAAACTGCCAGGGTTAACTCCCAGCCCCTCACTCACCCACCCACAGGTACAGCCAGGGGATGGCCATGACCACAGCACCCCCAGGAAGGGGCTGTTCCCAAAAGAAGGGTTTGCTGTCCAGGTTTGGTGTCCCACACACCCCCCAGGCACAGCACACCTTCACCTGCACCACCATGGGAGATCCAAGCCTGAAAACAGCCCCAGCTGGGAGAGCTCAGCAGGTCTTGTGAGCAAAATCTGCCTGCAAGCTTCATATCAAAAGATACAGTAAAATTCACCAGTGCCAGGGCTCCCCTCTCCAGAGCCCAGGAATAGCTCCTGGCCCCACAGCCTTGCTGTAACCAGTTCTATCACATCCCCGAGGGCTGCTCCCACCTCCTGTGCTCCAGTTAACTCTTTTACAGGTTACAGAAGCACAGGCAAGAGCAGGGAGCAGAGCAAACCTATTTAAATCCCCCTGGCTGCTTCAGCTCCTCCAGCATGGCATGCTAGGAAGGTAAGTCTAAATATTCACTGAGTGCAGACAACTTATCCAACCTGCCTGCCTGATTACTGTACAGCAGTGCTTAAAAACTGCATTAATAACCTTAAATGAAGATAATTATTTTTAAATTAATACATCTCAGGGCCACAAATGGAGAGCACTGCCCAACGTGACTGGGAGGGGGGATTTCTGCAATGCCCAAGTAATGAGGGACAAAGGCCCCAGTGGGAAGCAATTAAGCCTCTGGTCCTCAATCTACAGGCTACTGGCAAAACTTCACCTTGTGCAGGGAGGGAGAAGAGGGAGGGAGAAGAGGGAGGGGAAGGAAGGGGGAGATGGCGTTCTGCCCAGCAGTACTCAGTGGGAGCACAGATTATCTGACCATTCCCACTGCATCAGCTCCCCACCCCTGTTACACCACCTTCCCAAAGGAAATGTCCTGTGCCACGGCCAAAACACAACCACAACACCTTTGGCTGTCAGTTTTCTGTCCTGTTGGAGGACAATGTTTCCAAGGGCACGTTCAAGGTCGATCTGCAGCACAGCTCTAAAGGTGGAGCGGGATGGACTGAAGTGGGGAACCAACTCAGGACCTTCCCAAAGCACAGCCCAAGCCCTGATTTTTGCACCTGGATCAATGGAAGGAGAAGGCCCCTGGCTGTCCCCGCTCTCCCAGGCCAGCAGTGAGAGGCACTCTCCTGTGCAGAGCAGCTGGGAGCTGGGCCAGGACAGACGTGCTGACATCCCCAGCCTGCCCCAGGGTGAGGGACAAAAGGCTCCTGGGAAGCTCAGGCCAAGCCCTGTAACTCAGCGTTCAGCAAAACCCAGCAACACAGCCTGAACGGCAGAGGAAAGGGATTCTGCCAGAGTTTGTAAATTCTTCCAGCTCCAAACACTGAGGCCAGTCCAAAGAAATTTATTGCCTCTACAGTGCAGAGAGCATGACATAATTTAAATGCTTCTAAGTTAGTACCAACTAATTTCTCATGATAACCCTCTAAAATCAGTGATGGGAGCTCTCTGTTAAGATTCTAGATAATCTGCTAAAACAAGAAAAATTCACAGGAAGGAATAAGAAATGTGTGAAGCAATTTACCTCCTTCCCAACACACTCCAGATGATTTCTCTGAAAAGAACAAATGGAAACTTTAACCCTTAGCCTTGATTAATTTCATCTCCATACTCTAGCTGCACATGGCAATCAGTTACTGATGAGCAGGTTTGACTTCATCTGCTGAGTCAAGCCCACGGAGCTGCAAGGCTCTGCACAAGGCTGAGCTTTCCCTCCGATGTGAGACCACTAAATGGTGCAAAATGCCCAGATTTGCCTATTACTGCTGCTGAAATACTTTCACAGCTTCATGAAATGCTGTGTTTGCTTTTATCCTTTCTCCCCCCACACAAACGGGCTGGTGAATTACAGGAATTGCAGCACTCCCACCTCCAGCTCACCAAGGGGAGATGCTCCCCTCGCCAGGGAGGGAGCCCACCAGCCTTTATTAAACCAACATCCTTGTCACTCCAAAGCAGATCAAATAACCCTTGACTGGGAATAAAAGGGCCCTTGAGGAGCTGCACCACAAACCAAGAGGGGAAGCAAGGCAAGAGAAAACATCCATCCTTTTTCCAAAGGAAGGCAGCATCTCTCAGCTCCAAGAGCTTGTTTCCCTGTGTGATGTTTACTCACTCAGTGACCACAGGGCAAGTCATTTCAGCCTGCACAGCACTGACTATCAAAGAGTCTTGGGAGAAGCTCAGCTGGAGACTGCAGGGCTCAGCATCTGAGCGCACATTTGAACTCACAGCATTTGGGGAAGCCTCATTAGGTCGAGTGCGTTGCACAATCGAGTGCTATGCGCCTTGATTTCCACAAAAAGAACAGAAATATATCCCCACAGCTCAATGGAGCCTGTGAGGTTTCACTCATTAAATGCCTAACCCGCTGAAAGTCTGATTTGAAGATGCTGGAATAGCGCAAGACATTGTTACTGACATTATTGTTATTAAAGGAAGAATAAAAAAATATTGTTCCTAGCTAGGAAGGCCATATCAAACTACCAAGCAAGAGATAAATCAGCCAAGGTCTCCAAAAAAAGACATCATTTCTCCTTTACTCCAACATCTTAATGTGCACGACTTTTTTTGTACTAGAAATATATTTCTATAAATCCTCCTCTACAGAAAGCTCTGCTTTCAGAAGGGGAAAAGTAGCAGATAAAATACTGCCCATCAAAATGAACTCAAGTCTCTAGTAACATAACTAAATGTGTAATGTTACAGATGTTTTATGGCCACAATGTCGGATCCATTTAGATCATTTTTACAAACCCAGCAAGAAATCTCTCCCCAGCGCTGGAAACCACGCCACAGGTCTGGGAGCAATTGTTTATTCAAACAGAGATGCCACCAGGGAGCAACAGCATCTCCCCACCAGAGCTTGGAGGGCTCATTTCTCAGCCACGTGCCATCAGGACTGAGAGCCAGACAGGGATGGCAGGCTGGAAGAGGGGCTGGCCACCACACAGGGGCCCTTCTGCTGCTCCCTAAAGCTGACACATCGCTGCTTCCTGCCCCTGGATGTCCTGCTGGGAACCAGGAGGGCAGGCACACTGGGAAACCACAGCAAAGGTGCTGCCCACGGTGCCACCCACACCAGCAGCAGGGCCACTGGCATGGCAGGAACGGCAGGAACAGCAGGGCCACTGGCACAGCAGGGCCACTGGCACAGCAGGGCACTGGCACATCTGCCTCCTGCCCGTGGTCCCCCCCAGCACACACCTGGGTACACAAACAGAACCACTCCTGTGTCACGTCAGTCCCTGCCAGCAGCCCACGCTGAAGTCACACTCTGTCTGCAGTTCTGCTCCCCGAGCCCATCAGCCAGTCATACCCAACATCAAAAGATTTATTACCCACACTGATAACTGCCCCACGCTGCTCTGTTTGCTAATTGTGACTGGCTTTGCCCTCAGAAGGGTAGGAGCCTAATAAATCAGTTATCTCCAGGAAGAATTTATTTAAAGCTGTTAACAGAGTAACCCCGAGCACTTGGCAGGAGGTTCAGCGAGAAGGGATGTGGTTGTGCCTGGTGTTTGGGGCAGGACACAGCAGCCAGGGGAAGGAAACCAGCTCTGAGCAACACCTTGATGGGTTCAGCTTTGCCTGCCCACCCCAGCAGGCACCTCTCATGCTCCTTTCCCATAGGGAGCTGTGCCAAGACAACCAGCACTGCCACCACAGGCTTGGGCTCCCCACAGCAGCTCAGGGACTTCCCCAGGTCAGACAGGAGGGAACTAAGCCCATGCCAGCCTGAGGGACACCTTGGGAGCCCAGCCCCAGCAGAGACAGCCAAGCTCTGTGCTACCAACAGCCGATCAGCAGATCCTCAGGATGCTCCTCCACAGCTCCCTGTCCAAGGGAGCAGCTCAGAAGTGCTGGACAGGCTCACAGAGCTACCAACCAAGCTGTGAACACCAACAGCAGATCCTCAGGATGCCCCTCCACAGCTCCCTGCCCAATGGAGCAGCTCAGGAGTGCCCTGCAGGCTCACAGAGCTACCAACCAAGCTGTGAACACCAACAGCAGATCCTCAGGATGCTCCTCCACAGCTCCCTGTCCAAGGGAGCAGCTCAGAAGTGCTGGACAGGCTCACAGAGCTACCAACCAAGCTGTGAACACCAACAGCAGATCCTCAGGATGCCCCTCACAGCTCCCTGCCCAAGGGAGCAGCTCAGGAGTGCCCTGCAGGCGCTGGACTGGCTCACAGAGCAACACCAGCTACGATGGAGGGACTCTCTTACCTGATCTACAATACCAATAGGTCTCTAATAATAATGATGTTAGTGAGAATAAACACTTGGCTGGACGTTCACTCCTTCCCCAGCACAAGAACTGTGCCAGTATCAAAGCCTATCACAGCTCAATACACTCACAGACTTTCAAGTACCTAGATCATTACAACACTGCCAAAAATGTCACATAAAAAGGCCAAGTCACTGAGATGACGGGATTTCCAGGTCTGGCAGGACATGAAAAGCTGGGACAACTTCCCATGAACAGGCACTTGTGCAGAGCGACTCCAGCCAAGAGTGAGCACTGTGAACATCTGCCTGCAGCCCGCTGCAGGGCTCAGCTCCTGAGGCTGTGCTGGGAGCAGGGCTGCAGGAGCAGCAGCAGCACCTCTGCCAGCAGGGCTCCTGCCAGAGCCAGGGGTGCTGGGGCACTGCAGAACAAACCCAGCCCAGCCTGACCCTCACTGCACACCACCTCTGCCCATCTGGAGATTCTGCCCCTCCTGAGAGCTGCAGGACCTGTACCTACAGTGGGAATTTTAAGTGCAGAAGCCCTGTGCCTTGACTTGGACAGACAGACACAGGACTAAAACATCTGTGTGAACCATCTCTAAGCCACACACACAGTGCTGTACATCAGAGCAGCTCACAGAGGTTAACAATCAAACCTTCCATCCCACCTCTTCAGCCTCACACCTTCAATGTGACGTACAGCGTGTAAGTGAGCTGTGCAGACTGAATTACACAGAGGAAATGTTTGCCTTTTCCATGGAGACTGACTCACCAACACAAGGTCTCCACAAGCTGTACCTGCAGCCACACCATGACAGCTGCAAGCCAGGCCCACATCCCCAGGAACTGCAGGGCCACCAGAGACCTTCCCTGCCCCTTCCTGACAGGGATCTGCCATCCAGCCACCAGAGCCCTGCCCCAAACCTGCTGCCAGCTCCGGGGAGGCTCTGGTGGGTCCTGTGCAGGAGGAAGGGCAGAGGCTGCAGGCTGGGAAACGTGAGGCTCTCCACACAGCTGCAGCTCAGCAATCCTTCATCCACTGTTAAATCACAGACCACATGCTGAGAGTTAAAGACTTATACAGGACTCCGGGGACTAATCGAGGGATGATTTCAGCTTCTAACTGTGCTCTAACCAGGCACTTAGGATGCAAAGCACAAGTTTGTGATACTATTGTGCACTGCATCAAAATGACTTTTTGATACATTTTTGCAAATAACTAATAAGGAAAAGAGAAAAAAACACATCACCCTGGTATTTAACATAATTCTTCCCCTCTGTCCCCTATCCTTATTTTCACGTTCGTGACAAACGGCCTCTATCTTCAATTAGGCCTGTTTTATGTATGCACGAAGCCCCCAAAATATGAAAGAGCTTTTATGCAACACCAGATTATCTAATGTGCACATATTTTGCAAAAGAGCACTTTTTAAATACCTAGTCACAGAGAAGGGGGAAAAAAACCCCATTCCATTCAGGAGGAGAGAAAGGGAGAGGAGGGAAAAAAAAAAAACACATAAAAGCTGCAAAAAAAGAAAGTGAATGCCATTTGTATATTAAGCAATCAAGTGCTGTCACACACTGAAAACACAAAGCACTGAAGTTTAAGTGGGCACACACCAAGGGCCTTACCATGGGACACACTTTTCAGCAGCACAGAAAGCACTCCCTTATCAACCCAGCACAGTATGAAGCAGGATCTCTGCCTATTAAAAAAAAAAACCCAGAGAAATAACTTCTCCTGACAGCCTGACAGCTGACATTCTTAACTGAAAAAACCAAGTGCCAAGAATTATCAGGCCTGGCTTTTCTCTCCCTGATAGATGACAGAGCAAAAAACAACAACGGCCACACACATCTCATAAATCACAACTTTTATTGAATGCCTCGCCACATAATAGCAACAGTCAAACTGAATAAAGAGGCTTTTCAGTGCGTGTCTCTAAAATACTGGGGGAGCACCGAGATCACTCCCAGCACCAGGAGCCTCTCCCAGGTCGAGCAGGTATTAATACCAGTGTCACTGTATTTCTTACAGAGCCACCTGGAGAGTTCAGAGGGATTTTCTCTTTTATTGCTTCGTTAAGAAGCACAAAAGAATGCAGAGCAGAACACCAGAAATTCTGTGCGGGGACAGAGGTAGAAGAAGGAAAGGCCAAAAGCTCCGCACAGGTGAGCAAAGGAGCCCAGGTGCCAGCAGCAGGGTCTGAACTGGGGAGCCCTGGGCACGTGGGCAGCAGGTCAGGAGAAAGCAAAGGTGGGAGCCCCATCAAGGGAAATCCCTGTGATCTCCCATGACCACAGTGACACCAGCACAGTCTGATCAGTCTGGATATAAAGCACTAATGCGCCTTTGCTCACTTTTCAGCACTCGCTCACTGGTTCCATTAAGATACTAATAGTAAAAATAACAGAAATTATAATAATGATATCATCTACTTTTATCTGAAAGAGTGAAATATCAATAGTACCTTTCATCTAAATAGTTTAGAGGCACTTCGCTTTTTGATTTCAAGACAGTCCTAAAAGTGCATTTAAATCTCCCCTGTTATAGGAAAATTTCTAATACAATCTTTCCAGCACATAAACTAAAGAAAGCAGAGGGGCATTTATATATTAAATCAATTACCAGAACTTCCCTTCCCTTCACCCAAGCTAATTAAAATTTCATGTGCTTCATACCAGTAACTGTGTAGAGGATCACAGCTGGTGTTTTCAAAGTCAAATAAAATAAAAATACAAGGGGATCTTGGTCTGCAACCCTACTGCTGCAAGACAAAAATAGATACTCTGCTCTTAGTGAAATCCAAGTCAGTGCAAATTTGATACCTAACTCCTTTGAAACTTTAAACTTGAGCATAATTTCAGAGTGCCTCAGCCCACTGGTCCGGAGCCTGCAATTTTCAGCAGAATAAGGAGTCTCTGAGGAGACCTGGCCAGGGCTGGGCAAGTCACCTGAGCTCCAGGGCTCTTGAATGCTGTTTCTTTCTCAAATCAGCACCAAAGTGGCTGTAACACACAGGAGTCTGAAGAGTTTGCTCGGTAGCATCTGGCAGCAGGCTCTGCTCAGGGCCCTGAGGGAGCACAGGAGTCAGCTCAGGGCACGGCTTCAGCTGGCCCTGGGCACACCCAGGGGCACCCCTGGCACCTGAACTGCAGTGCCAGGACAGCAGCCAGGCTCACGGAGCAGGGACAGGGTCACTGTGACAAGGGGAGGTGGCTGTGACAGGGATTTTGGGCTTCTCCTGCACCCCTGCCCCCGGTGTGTGACTCTGCAGCCTCCCTGCAGAGCCCTCAGCTGGGATGCTGAACGAGATCCCTGTGCTTCAAACCAGAGCCCCTGACCTCACATTTTACTGAGTGCAACCCCCTTCCTGCATCTGCTTCCAATATTGTCTTTTTTGGGCAAACAGACTGAGCATATGTTCCCGAGGCTGCTGCCCACACGGTGGGTGGGTGTTACAATCAACTTCTGTGCACCAGGCTCCCAGCGTGTCTGACTACCCACAGCAAGGCTCGGCCTGCTCCTTCTGCTGAGATCAGGATTACAGCAATGAAGCCACCACCAAAGTTAACGAAAGAGCACCCAAGCTTAAGCTGAGCCCAAGTTTTGAGCGAGCTCCTTCTCTCCCCACGAGTCCCAAAGTCAGGAACGGGCACAGTGACACTGCCAGGGCAGTGCTGCCACCAGCACCCTGCAAAGTTAGTGAAACAACACCCAAGCTTAGGCTGAGCCCAAGTTTTGAGCGAGCTCCTTCTCTCCCCATGAGTCCCAAAGTCAGGAACGGGCACAGTGACACTGCCAGGGCAGTGCTGTCACCAGCACCCTGCAGCCAGCACTCCCTGCTCCCACCGAAGCCATCCCCGGAGTCACAAAGAGCCCTGCTGAGAAGGGCTGCTACTGCTTTGGGAGGGGGTGGGGACTTTGTTTCCAATATCCATCTGCTCCTGCTGCTGCTCTGAATGTAAAATCACACTTGTGAATCTGTGACATCCTGCCTGGTTGCTGTGGCAATGGCTATGCCGTCACCAAAGGCCAGTCCCTTCCTTTGGGAAGGAGCAGCAGCAAAGATAATCTGCTCACTTAAGTGCTGCTCTCCAGCAACCAACCACCCAACAAGCCCAGATAAGGGGAGAAGAATTAAGAGGGAAAATGCCAACCAGAGCAGATTTGCCTCTAAACCAAATGTTGTCTAAGTTTCTCAGGAAAGCATTAGCATTTCTTTGATTTCCAGTGTTTTTTCTTTGTTCCATTAAAAACTACAAATCCACCATTAATGAAAATTCAGAAATGTCTGTGTTCACTGAGCGTGCAGCCATAAACACCAGTGTGGATTGTATTATTTCTAATCTGCATCACGGGAAGAAGACATAGATTTGTCTGAAGTGCTGCATCATTCTTTCCATACAAGGGCCCCCATTACCAGACTACACTTATTTGCAAGTCAAATGACAATGCCACTATTTGAATACATTTCCAAGCCCAAAAACCCAAGCCAGTGCTCTGGCTCTCTGGAGCTAACTCGATCTGACAGCCATAGCATTGATGCCTGCCAGTGCTGATTGACTGGTGGGATTATATTTAGGCACAGGAGGGGAGCAAGGGGGAAGGGAGCAGGCGAGTTCCTGAATCCAAGTATACTGTTAGTAACCAAAAATAACAAGCACTGATTCAGCTCCATCACAGAGAATCCAGCTAATGGAGAATTTACTACCACATGGGCAATGCCAAAAAACACACGCACAAAAAACTCACAAGAGCAATTAGGGCATCTGCGCCCTGGGTTTACAACAAATACAATGAAACTATCATTTCCCTTTGCATCCATCTTCTAAAATTGCTTAAATAAAGAAGAAAAGACTGAATTGCAAGGCAAACAATTTTCTTCCTTTTTCAGCGAGGGACAAACACTTATTGTGCACACAGGTGTGTGTGTATCTCCATACTCCACACAGCTATTATGTGCTCTCATGCCCTTTCAACTCCCATGCTTGTTCAAAACACTACTCTGGGAGGGAAAGTGCCACTAGCTTAGGGGAAAAGACCCTCTCCAGCGTTAGAGGACAGCATGCCAAGTGTATTTGAAGAGCTGGATTCAATCTTTCCTGCCCCTTCTCTGAAGTGCTCTGCTGAACCCTGGGAAGTGAACAGTATTTACACATGGAAATCAAAAACACACAGAGACAGAATATCCCTGATATATCTGGAGTTCAGAAGGAGGGAAAATAAAGCCTGTTTGTTTGGTTTACTGAACTCTACAGGCATCCAGGATGTCACCTGGAGCTGTTCTCGGCCTGCTGCAGGAGCTGGCAGATACACTCTGGGTCCCCTCACACCAACATCAGGGTGAGGGGGGAACAGAAAAGCAGCCCAGAACCCCTTCCAAAAGGATGTGCAATGTGACCCCAGCAATGAGATGTGAGCCCCACTTCCCTCCAGGGCCACCAGCCCAGTGCTGGAGAGGACTTGTCAGGCAGGGCACAGAGCTCTGAAGGGTTTGCATTTGCTGCTGAAGATGCCCAAAAAATCCACAGACAGCTTCAAGGGGCAGACAGGCAAAGGGAAAGGCTTGTAAAAGCTGGAAGAGATTATGTGACTACCTGCCCCAGCAGCTACAGGAGGTCTGAATACCTGAGATTCCAGGTAAGCACCTTACCAGCAACACCCCACATCCTCCCTGGAATGAAAGTCAGACAGGGAAAATAGAAGGCAAACACCTTCTCCTTTAACAGAAAGCGTACATTTCTCAAGCCAAAAAACCCAGCCCAGCTTGTTATGTTTTCAGAACAGTGATGCAGCCTTAAAATTTTAAGGTTTTGTTTAAGAAAAGAGAACCTTTAAGTGTGAGCGGAATCAGGCACCAGAACCTTAATTTATCAATTAGACGCCATCTGTGGATTGTGTTCCTTGGAATAATTGTTAGATTTGACAATGCACTGCTGCTTTACAAAGTTTCTGCCAGCCTTGCTACCATTTAATTAAATTTCTGCACTTAACTTTGATTGCACTGAAAGCACTGCTGGTTTCTGCCGATCGAGTCCCTTAGCCACCTGCTGCGTTAGAACTAACCATGTTTCCACAGTTGTATCAAAAATTATGGGTTTTATTTTTAGTCTTTGTCTTTTCTCAGTCTTCACCAAAAGGAAAAATAATAGTAATAAAAACCCCAACGATTCTGGCGTGCTGAAGCCGTAATACCCAACGTGGAAAGCAGCAGCAACTTTCATGTCTCCCAACAAAAGCCAGACGCTTCCCTTTTTGTCTTCCAGCACAGAACGAGTGTCAGGGCATGATGGCTTAATGCTCCACGTTTTGCTTAAACAAAATGAGCTTCCTGTACCTCCTCATTATATTTGTATACATCTCTTGTATTTATATGGAGGGATAAAGGCAAACACACCAGTCATTTACATACATAAATATTGCACACGCAAATAACAAGCAAGCTGTCATTCTCGCTTTAGCCCACAGCACAGTTGGGGAAATAGAACTTCAATAATGTCAAATTAGCAGAGTGAAGAGCCCTAAAAGCCTACAAATATCATCAAGCATCCAAGCTGCTGCTGTGAGTAACCTCAGTGTGAGGAGGAGCCAGGATCCCGCACCCAAGGCCAGAGCTCCAGGAGGATCCTGCTGTGCCCACCCCGAGCGTTCTCCTCCCTGCCAGGCCTGTGCTCCAGCCCGGGGACACACACCTGGCTCCTGCCTCTGCTCTGGGGCTCAGGGCTCCAGGCAGCCCTGCCCTGGCACAGCAGGGTCAGGCACTCCTCGGGGATAAAACGGCATTCGCGTGCATTCCCGTGGTGAAGGTTCACAAAAACAAACTTAAAATTGTAGGAAACCTGTGCTGTGTATGCCCACTATCTCAGCTACAGCGCTGTGTCAGCCTCTCTCTCTCTTCCCCTTCTAATTTCTTTTCTGTTGTATGGGACAGATAAAAACTGCAAGGATTGAGGCAGGTGGAAACGGCTTCTCCTCCCACTCTCGCGACTGTGAAACAGTGAAAAGAGGTTCCTCCACCCAGATTAAGGAGTTTGTGCTAAATCAATGTGTGTGAGGTATTTTTAAATCCTTCACTCTAAGTGGTGTCAAAGTACAAAAACGTATTTTACCCACTAGAGCTAAAAAAAAATAAATTAAAAAATCAGATTTAATGGCAAAAGAAACTCAAAGGCAGTAAGAACAGGACAGTGTTTATGTAGGAGCCACAATTTTGGGCAATCTGATGGCATGCCAAGACAGGTCAGAGAAATGAACAAGAGCCTGCTCCTGGGCTCTGCTTAGGCCAAGGAGACCCAGTCATTTAGATATTCAAATTATTTTCATAATTCTTCATGGAAGGTTATGAAATATTTATCAGCAACCTGTGGGGCTGAACTAGCACTGCTCCAAGGAAAAACACAGATTTAGGCAATTTCCTAAAGCGGAGCATTCCACAGCCAGCGAGCCTGGAGCAACTCTTCCATGCCAATATAAGGCATGAATAGGTTTTATTATGCATTTTATAGAAAATTACAACTGCATAATTAAGCCTCAGCAGCAACCCTGCAGTTGCTACCCCCTGCTGAGGAAGCCCAGCTGAGGCAGTGCCAGGAGGTGCCCGTGCTGCCCCTCCATCGCCAGGCTCACAGGGATGGAGGATGCTGTGCCTGCCTCAGGCTGGACAGAAGCTTCTTGCTCCACACACAAAGTTGTGTTTTGTCCTCTACAGGGCTGTGACCCACCTGGACCTTTACACAAACCCGTCCTCTCAGGAGGAGAATGTATCAAAGGCTTTTATCAATCACAGCCATGACAGGAGCTGTCCTGGGGAAAGAAAAAACCTTGTTTCCAGGACCACAATCTGAATTAACTCGTCACTTTTAATAATCTGGTGTGCCCAGAGTCAGCGTGGGATTGAGGTACTCCTGCACACAAATCAGCTCAGGGCTCGCTCTGGGCACTTCATCAAGACTCACCAAGGCCAGACTTGGAACCTGGACTGGGCTGGAGCCGAGCTCTCCCCTCTGGAGCTGCTGCCTCCCTGCTCTGCCCTCCCAGGGACCTGCATCACCTCACTGCTGCCCAGAGCGCTGCTTTAACGCTGAAACAGGCTGTAACAGGCTTTAAAACCCTCAAACATCACAAGTCTGATTCCAGTCAGGCAAATTTCCTCCTGCTGTGTTCACACCGTGCCCCTGGGCAGTTGGCTCCCTCTGTCTGAGCGCCAGATCCTGCAGAGGTATTAGGGGTCAATTACATTACAAGGAGGTATAGGAGAAGAAAAGACACTTCTTGGTCTGCAGTTCTGCCCTAAATTAACTTTTAATACGGAACAGAATGTCACATTTGCTTCTCCCCATAATCTAAAAATTTCTCTGTATGCAGCAGCAATAAGGAGGGGATTTTAAAAAATTAAAAAGACCTGAAAACCACACAAGGGTGTATTTCATGGCTATAAAAAAGCATTTAAAATGTAGAGTTAAAAAGGTGTTTCAAGTGTCTTCATCAAAGGAGGTTGAAAATGGAAGGAAAATAGGATTTTTAAAATGCCCATTTTTCTTTAAAATCAGCTTCGTGAGTCAGAGCATGCAAAACCTTTTTGCTGCTCTGAGGATCCTGAACGTAAATCCAGCCAGCACTGCAGCCAGTTTGTTTGCTGAGGGTAACAGTGCAATTATCAGTGACGTGCACAGCCTTTTCTGCCATTTTTGTGTGTATTTCTGCCATATTCTGTGGCAACTGCCAGCTCTCCCTGACACCCCAGGAGCTCTAGAAAGGAACCCCCAAATTCAAAGGTAATCAGAGAACACTCTTTCAGGAGAGGCTATATTCATCTCCCCTCCCAAAATCCTTCTCCTTCCCATCTTGATTTTGTTAAGAACCACAGAAGACGCCTGAGCATCATCTGGTACCTGGGAATTTGCACCTTTTCACCAAACCAGACCTGTAGGATCTGACCCCGCGCAGCAGTGCTGCAGATGCAGAGTTTGCTGAAGCATCAATGACACATGCTGCTACCCAGCAGAGCCCTGCAGTGCTTCTTCCCTTCCTTTATTATTCCCAGTTAGGGAACCACCAAGTTTGTTTCCCAAGTTTTTGCAACAACTCAAGTCCCACCCTTCAGCTCCCTGATTTTTGATTGCACCCTCCAAGCATCTCAGACCTTTACCACCAAACCTCAAATCAAGATTCCAGCTGTAAATCAAGCAGAACAAGCTCTGATTTACCTCTCACCTTAAACCAACAGGATATTAAAACAAAAATATCCTGGTCTGGTTGCCAGAAGGAAGCAAAGCATCCATGTTACAATTAGCATATGCAAATCAGCATATGCTACCGCCCAGCCCTTCCCTCCCTCAAACTGAGCAAAGTACAACTGAGCAGTGCTGAAATGCAAATTACCCAGCAGAGAGTTTGGGGACGTGCAGGAAACATAAGGACTTGGTGTCTGGATGCATTCCAACGGGAGTAGCTGCAAACTAAAACAACACTCGAGAATATGTGAGGAAGCTTTTATTAAAAAAAGAATCTGCTCTCTTTAGTTAATAGTGGGAATGATGCAATTACTAGAGAGCCAGGATACCCTCAGGCCCCAAATTCTATTCTAACTACAGAGAAGGGAGAAGGAAGCAGAACTGTCCGTGGAGCAGCTGGTGGCCCAAGGGCAGGGGACACTGGCCCAGGCTGAAGGGGAGCTGCACACAGAGCTGGGCTCAGAGCACAGAGCCAGCACAGGACAGCAGCCACAGCCCCAGAACACCCACCCTGCCTGGGACAGCAGCCACAGCCCCCAAAACACCCACCCTGCCTGGGACAGCAGCCACAGCCCCCAAAACACCCACCCTGCCTGGGACAGCAGCCACAGCCCCCAAAACACCCACCCTGCCTGGGACAGCAGCCACAGCCCCCAAAACACCCAACCTGCCTGGGACAGCAGCCACAGCCCCCAAAACACCCACCCTGCCCAGCCAGGGACACCAGGGCTCACCCTCTGCTGCCACCCCAGATGTGCCCACACCAGCTCACCCATCACACACACACCCAGCTGTGGGCTCAACAGGCCCCACAGCCCATGGCTCCCAAAGTGCCAGGGAGGTGGATCAACAACAGGAGAGACTCTGCTGAACCCCCTCTGCTTTTGGAAGAAATCAGGTAAGATTTGGAGCAGAAGGGCTGTCCAAGGAAATGGTGAATCCAGCATACCTTATGCATTAAATGTAATAGTAACCATAATTTCTGACCTACAGTGAAATGAATTTGCAAATGACTAGTAACACGAAATGGAAAGAGAGGGCCTCGCTGACTGCTAATCCTCACTAAATAATTACATTTACATATAAATGTAAACACACATACAAACCTACATCAATAAAAAGCTGTTAACAATACAACTGTAAAGCTCTGTAATTTCTTTTAAGAAATTAAGTCCAATTCCACGTTGAAGGAAAAGATTGAATGCTGTAGGATATGTAATACAAACAGTGCAGAGAGTATCACTCAGTCAAGATTAACACATACTTTTTCTTCCCTCTATAAATCATTTGTGTATTGAGACATGCAGCTAAATCAGCTAAAGTACAGATCTAATTAAAGAACCTGGAAACTGATTACTGCACTATGGAACACATCAAGGGGTTTTTCTTCCTTCTTTTTTTCTTTTTTTTTTGAAGATCTGGTCTGAAATCTTATCAATCCCACACATGCCAGAATTAGTCCCTGCCTTTGTGTCAGATGGAAACTGTATCGAGAAGGCATCAAGCAGAACTCATGGCTGAGATGAACAGAATGCAGCTGTCTTCATCTGCCAGATTACATTCTGTGCTTTCCACTATCAGCAGACAAACTGCAGGTGTAGAGCTCCTCAGGGCCAGATACTAAGAACTAAAATACAAATACAAGTGGTTAAACTGAAAGAAGTTCCTCCCTCACCAAGGACTCAAGTGAAAGGCTCTGGAATGCTTTTACTTCATGAGTATTAACTCCTGAATAACAAACCTATTTGCCAGAGCACCAACTTGCTCTGAAGGACTGGAAATAAACATTAAAGAAATGTTAAAAGGCTTCTCTCACCCCTTTTCCCTGGAAGCAGCCCTGGTGACAGATGAGGTTCAGCAGCAGAGATCAATGGGATCCTCAGCCCTGCCAGATAAAACCCCTCCTTCACCCTACCTCTGCTCCTACCTACAGCACTGGGGCAAAGAACCCATTTGCTCCCAATCAAGGGGAAAAATGAATGGGTTTAGGGCCCCTCATTCCTCAGATGCCTCTGATTCATCTGTCCTGACTGGCTTCACACAAAAGCTGCTGCTGCTGATGGCCATTAGGTCAGACACACTTTAACACCAGCTATTGCTATTTTAAAACATGTTGATGCTGCTCTGAAATAAGCATTTTACTCTTATATCCTAATCATTGTTATGGCTTCTGACAGGTTTTAAATACAATAGTATTAACTGCAATTAATTCATTTGGAATTAATGCGAATATTGCAGACACTTCAGCAGATCTCTGCTGCAATTCACCACTCATTATTGCACCATTATTTTTTAAGTGTTATCCATAAAGCAGGCTGCCAGGGCATTTGCATTTAGGTGACAGAAGTAGGAACAGAGAGGAACAATAAATTAGCACAAAAATTAAGCAGAAGGAGCGGGAGAATTACACTGTCTGACGTTTTAATATTCCTCATGGCTCCGGTTCCCAGCCTGGCAGAGCCACGGGAGCAGGCAGAGGGCTGTGCACCCTTCCCTCCCCTGCTCCCCATGCCCAGAGCAAGGGCTGTGCAGGCTCATGCTGCCATTCCTGACTGTCTGACATGCTCACACTCCTGCCCCAGTGCCCTGCATCCCCCACGTCACCATCCCCCAGCTGGCTGAGATCAGTCCCAGGCAGACAGAAAATGGACAGGTTTTTCCAACAGAGCCACTAAAAACAGCCAGAATGTCCGGAAGGTAGGGCAGAAATAAAGCATTATTAGACCATTAAACGGGTGCCCAGCAGCACTCCTCCCTGGGCAGGAAAAACCTCTTTGGTGCAGTTAACAGCTGGTTTTAGAGCATTAATGACCTCAGGTGAAAACAAACTGGTCATTAAAACCACGCTTTAAGGGGATTAGCTATCACCAGAACATACAAGTTACTTAAACTGAAGTAGTTCCATATGGTTAATTTATAATTTCCAAGGTATTAATCAGCGAAATTCTGATGGTTCCTAGATAAAGTGTGCAAGGGGGAGATTCACCCGGCTCCTCAGAGCAATCTGAACTGGAAGCAGTGCTGGCAGAACAGTTTCATTTCTCAATTTGCTGGCTAAACTGAAAACAAAACAGAACCAAAAAACCAGAAGGACGAATTTGCCTATGATTAAACAAACATGTTTTCATTTTGGCAAAACTTAAAAGGAAAGGAAAAAAAAAGAAAAATTTCATTTTGAGTCAGTCCACATCTTGTTTCAACTCTGAGCGGAAATACACTGCAGGTTTTTCAGTTTATTTAACCCCTTTTAAACCTTTTGCCTCTCAGGGCCACTTTTAAACGTGGAGAGTGCAGGAAGGGGAAAAATGGAAGTTTGTTGAAGATCTCAATGCACAGGTGGGTGCTTGGCAGCATCCAGCATCTTTGAGTCTGTGTTAGGAGGAAATCCATCCTAAGAGCCCATCCCAGCCCTGGGCTCACTGGGACACCGTGTCCAGCAGGTTTTACACTGTTTAGTGTCACTGCTGATATCCAAAGATAAGAGATCTAAGACATTCAGATACCCAGAGAATCTAAAGGGCACTGAAGCTGCAGCACAACAAACACACAGATGTTCGAGCAGGACCAAACTCCACTCTGATTCACACACCCTGGTGAGCAGCCAAACAAAACCACCGAGGAAGGGCAGGCACGTGCCCACCCACCATGAGAATGGAGAAAAGACACCCCTGGAAAGTAAAGAAAACAAGCTGTAGCTCACTGAGAGACTGAATCCATTTAAATTACAAATACACTGCTAAATACAAAGTCCCCAGAACCTAAAGTCGTTTTTAAAACTGTTCTTTTTATCACTGAAACCTTGGGGGAAATTTTAGAAGCTCATTTCATCCTCGTAACACAATGACTCCTCCACAGTGCAATACTTTATTAAGATGATTGTATAGGGCTCTGCAGAGAACCAACAACAGGCTTGAGACTTCAATTTGTTCCACAGAACAACAGCATTAGCAAATAAAACACCCTGAAGTTCTCTTTGGCTGAATCTTTACTGTGAAATGTATCTCTCAGTCTAGGAAATGCACTTTCCCCCTCTGAATTCCCTGCTCCCTCCAACCCACCCAAACCCCACTCCCTGCACAGGGACACCAATCCAAAGGCTGCTCCAAAGCAAGGCTCCCTCCTGCCACTCAAGAGATACAAAAATTGTTTCTAAGTTAACAAGTTTTCACACTAAAGCGACTCAATTTCAGGATCCACGGAGGCAACAATCAATGTCCTCCCCACCAGGGATGGGGCTGAAGACGAGCACAAACACTGACCAAAGCCTCCAGCCCAATTCCAGACCTGTCCTCTTTCCGTCTGCTCAAGAACAACATTTGTTTTAATCTTTTTGTCAAAACAAAAATGAAACAAAAAGCCAACCAAACAAGCAACAACAACAAAACCGTTCCAAGAATGCAGAAGGGCAGAAATCCAAACCCAGTTTAGCTCAAAACTCTACTTTACTAAAGGCTGAACTACGCACTTATTTGGGAAAAGAGGGCTAAGCTCTTTACAAGGTCATTTCAAGGTTTTCATACCAGGGAGAGAAGAATTATTTACATGTGACAGTGCATCCTGTGTATTCAGTTGGGAAGGCAAATATGGGTTTAATAAATAAAATTTATAAAAACCAAAGCAGAGGACAAAACCCTGCCTCAATGCACCCATTTCTGCAGCGAAATGGGAGTACAGGATGTCCCTGTCCCAAGAAGGTGTTGTGCCAACATCCCTTAGAGCAACATCAAATATAATTTTCAAACCAATTAGCTCAAAAAGCATCAACACCAAAGCAATGCCTTCCACATTCTAATTACTAGGCCATCCTATTCAATTCTTAATGAGAGGAGAGACAAAGGCAGTATATGTATTAGGGTCTACTTCAAGAATTCTTTTTCTTTTAGCAAACAGATCCTCTTTTGTTCTGGTTAAACACCAATTACTCCGTCCTCTCTAACATGCAAATCAGCTGAAAATAGGGCATGATGTATCTCGATCCTGCACCACTACAAGTTTGAATGAAGGGGGAAAATAAAGCAACCCTCTAGGGGCTTTCAATTCCAAGTACTTTGTACTCTGATAAAGCTCTTTTCAAAGAGCTTTTTGTATTATCTACCGCGGTTCCCATAAGCAGTGATTTTGCCATTATGCCAAAAGAAATAGCACATTTGAGGTGTACAATATAAGCAAGGAAAGGAAAAGTAGCCAACAAAGCTGTTTACATGTAGCTTTGAGTTGTTACGTCCCCACTGCAAACAGCAAAACTCGGGAGCATTATGAGCATCACCGCACGGAGGGAAGGGCTCGGCAGGAAGGGAAGGGGATGCTGAAGGGTTTGTGTCGCTTTTTTTACCTCCTGAGCACCCTGGGGAAGGCTCAGTCCCTGGCAGTCAGGTGTGGGCTCAGCGCTCCGCCACCCTCGCTGACTGCACCTGACGCTAAGAGGTTTAAGAGAAGCCTCTGCTACTTCCAGGGAGACCTTAGAGCAGCCCGCTGGTACCTACACGGGGCTTACAAGGAATTCTACACCAAAAGACGTGGTTTTAAAACTGGGTATGTGCAGATCTCTGTAAGTTGACCTGAACCCTAAGCTGTGTTTAGGAGTGCAAACTGTGCCACACAGTGTCACTGATGTGACCAGGGAGTGAGGATCTAAAGCTCATCCCTAAAACACTGCAGCCTCTGTGAGGGGAGGAAAAGGGAACCCCTCCATGCAGCACAGGTACCACGGGGCAGTGACAGTGCCAGAGTCCCAGCAGGAGAAAGGGCTGTAGGAGCTCCTGGCTAGAAACAGCCTCCCCAGCTGAAAAGCCAAGGAGCATCTGGAGGGTGGCTGGCCTTGCTGGGAATGCCAGGAACATCCTTGAAGCCTACAGGAGGGAGCCAAGCTCTGAGGAGGAAGCAGCAGCTTGGACAGACCATCCCACACCCTGTCCTCTGCACAGAGCACAGCCACACACGGGTTACACTGAGCATAACCACACACGGGTTACACTGAGCATAACCACACACAGGTTACACCGAGCACAGCCACACACGGGTTACACTGAGCACAGCCACACACGGGTTACACCGAGCACAGCCACACACGGGTTACACTGAGCACAGCCACACACGGGTTACACTGAGCACAGCCACACACGGGTTACACTGAGCACAGCCACACACGGGTTACACTGAGCATAACCACACACAGGTTACACTGAGCACAGCCACACACGGGTTACACTGAGCATAACCACACACAGGTTACACTGAGCACAGCCACACACGGGTTACACTGAGCACAGCCACACACGGGTTACACTGAGCACAGCCACACACAGGTTACACTGAGCACAGCCACACACGGGTTACACTGAGCACAGCCACAGAGCTGCAGCAGGCAAGGCACATGTCACTGAGGTTTCCTGAAGAGCACACACACACGAAACCAGCTCGTTCAGAGCCACCAGGGCTCAATGCATCCATCCTGCTGCACAGGGTGAACCTCGGCCAAGCTTCCCCGGAGTCCCCGGTGCACCTCTGAGTTACCAGGAAAACAGAGCACACACACACACACAGGAACACACCTGTTGTGAAGTCTGCAGATATATGGGTCTGTGAGAAACGAGTCTACATAAAAAATGACGTATTGCCAGCCCTGCAGTCAACAAGGATACAGAATTTGTTGGCTATGATCGAGGTATCTGAGTGCTTGCACTACAGAAATCATTTTGTAATTGAATGTTCTATATCAAAGTGTAATTCAATTTATATAATGCATTAACTATACTTAACATAAATCACACACATGCTAATACTTACATTATACACACGCAACCACCTCTGCCCTTGTTTTAATATATAGACAGATAAAATACATAAAAATAGCTCATTTCAAGGAGATGGACCCTAGAGTATTTCACATTTCTAAATTCAGCCAAGAACCACAGTGCATTAGTCTCTTCTGCCAAACATTATATACAATCTTCCAAAAAAGTTTTCATCTGGTTTGTTGGCCTTTAATATATTTTTGATTTATGACATTTTGAAACATTTTCCCTTCTGCAGCTCAAGAGGAAAGAAGCATTCTTCTGATTCCAGATTCAGGATTTCTTTAAAGAGAAACCAAAAGTAATAAATCTGAAGTGTCATGCTGCTACTGTATCACACGAGCGAGAAGTATTACAGCATGTGTTGACTGTAGCCTCCAAGCAAAAACTGTATTAAGTAACAGCATTTTCTTACATTACACATTCTTTTTCTTGCCCAAAGCCTGTGTTTCACACAGATGTTCTTCATACACCAATATTATACGTGTGCAGCAAGCTGCTGTAGCTCAGGGTCTCTCTCTCTCCTCACACCAAGCGGTGAGGACATGGTAACCTCCTTTGGGAAGCACTAACAGCTCGTGGCTGTGCCCTGTCTCCACCACCAAACCAACCTTCTTCCTTTTCCAGTTTCTGCCCCAAACTTGTACAAGTTCAGGAGCCCAAGGCAAAGGTGTGGGGGCAGCAGGGTACAACCAATCCCTTTTCAAAGGGACAGAGTTGTGGGATCGGGATCCCAGAACGGGTCAGGCTGGAAGGGAGCACAGGGGCTCACCTGGTGCCACCTCCCTGCCCAGCCAGGGCCATGCCAGAGCACAGGATTGCAGCCAGACAGTTCTGGAATGCCTCCAGTGAGGGAGACTCCACACCCTCACTGTGTCAAACATCAGCTGCACTAAGTATAGCACTCGTCTTTCGGGGTCACTGTTAAGGGGAAGGAGGGTAGCCTGAGAGAAGCCTGGAAATGGAAGGAAAAATGAACAATAATCCATTTAATGTAATAAAAATGGCAGTTAGTCTAGCGAGCCCATAGACACCAGGTTGATTTCAGTTTACCACTGAGCACTAAGGATAACTTCAGGGCACTGTAAATGTTCATTCCTTTGCGTTAATTGCTGTTAGAGTCATAGTTAGTATATTATACCAGCCTCAGCTTGCTCTAATTCCTGGCCAAAGCAAATGGGATAAGGATGATTAAAAAAAGAGAGGGAAAAAAATAGAAAGGAGAAAATGCTTTTAATGATTATCCAAGGGAGTGTGTGAAAAGGCACTACTAGATGTTCTGCAAGGCACAAGGACAGTCCTGAAGGCATCCTGTGCAAGGCACGGGTGCAGCTGGGGAGGGAGAGCCTCGTCCCACACCCCACAGCTCAGGATGCCAGGCCAGGAGCTGCCAGGCAGCCTCGTGGAGGCACAGGCAGGCACATGTTCCAGGGCAGTGCCAGGGAGCAGAGCACCGTGCCCCGTGGGACACACTGCTGCATCCCCAGCTCCCTGCCCCAGACGCGCTCCGACACGCACGGCCAGCGCCCCGGGGAGCAGCACAGAGGGCAGCCAGGCTCTGCCAGGAGCCAGCAAAGCTGCAGCTCCCCAAGCAGGGCACGCTGCAAGCCTGGCTATCCCCGTGCCCCCCTGTGCTGCTCAGAGAGGCTCTGCAGAGCTACCAAACTCCCTGACACGGATCCAGAATGCACGCAGGAACAATGGCAATTAGGCCCCAAAATGAGCGCTTGGATTTAAAAACAACAAACAAACAGAAAAGCCCACACAACAACAAACCACACGCACGCTCAAAACCATCCAGAAAATCAGATACAGGCAGAGCAGATCCTATCAGCCCTGGCTTCCTCTGTGATTGACACCGGTCAAGTCTCACCATGTTCCTGGAGAGGAAATACATGACCTCCAGAATTAAAAAAGGCAGGCACAGAAATGCAAGGGAAACTGCTTTGAAGAAACAAAGAAGAAGAAAGCAGAGGTGAGAGCCAGCTCCATTCCACCCACGAGCCATGAACACCAATCCATCAGAGCTGCCACGGCTGCGACAAACCCCTGTGCCAAACGCCGGCGAGATTCTCATTACCAAATAATTGAAAAGCAAAGCTTTGCCACCTTCTCCTGTGCCTGGGAGGCTGGCCCCTGGCACTGGCAGCCCTGCCTCCGCAGGGGTTTGGTGCAGGGCTTTATTTGCATGGGTTCTCAGCAGGACAGGAGCCCTGTGCCCACAGGTCAGGGCACACACGTGGCGCGGCGCCAGCGGGCAGCAGGGCAGCTCAGCACCTGCCCGCGCTCCGCTCGGGGCAGCAGAAAGAGCCGACGGCTCCAGCAACCTTCACACCTAGACTAATGCACATAATTATACAGATTACTTAATAACTGCATTATAGATATATTTACCTACACACTAATCATTAGGAATCAGAAAAGAGCTAAATAAAAGCAAGTAAAAGCTCTTACAAAGCCATAAGTTAAGTCACAACTCCGGAGAGAAGTTTGCTACCTCGAGACTAGAATTACAATGCACATTCATTTTGTATCCTTTTATATGAATGATATCTCTAACCACTTTATGATGTTAAATAACACACAGCTGCAGGATTTAATGAGCTGCAGCAACAGGGAAAAGCTGTACAAGGAAGTAAAAAGAAAAGATAGGGAAGCATCTGATTTTCAAGTGAAAGTTAGTGAAATGAAACAGCAATGAAGCAAGCATTGCACGGGGAAATTGTTCAAGATGTTAGGGTCTTCTGAGGTAAAAGCTCTGGGAAAACAGAGCCACAAAGGAAGTAGATTCACTCACTGGTGGTTAAAACCAAGAGGGTTTCTGGACCTCCAGAAAAGGATGATGTCTTAGTTAAAGAACTGATAGAAGTTTCAAAACCCAGCTTCATCACTGACCTTCTGGGGGTCCCCAGGTAAATTTCTTCACCTTCCCCTGGATTTCATCTCTCCCTTTTCCAAAGAAAGATGGTCTTGCTGATCTCTATCCCCAAAACCTGCCCATTCTATTTACCTTCAAAATCTTTTCCCCCCTTTACAAACTGACCTATGAACAGAACCTATGCCTGGCAGCTGACCACACCAGGTAAAGAAGGGAATGAAAAGTCAACAAAATGGGTTAAAAACAATCCTCAGGTTCAATCTCAAGGGAGTTGGTTTGTTTTTTTTTTACAGACTATCAGCAGAATATTCTACAATAAATCAACAAGTTGCATCAGTGCTCAGCAGCATTACCAGGCTGAGTCCTCATTAATGGTCTCATTTCCAGTGTCTCACTCATGCACAGCTCAGGCCCTGCAAGGAGCTGGAAACCCCAGCATCCACCCTCTAGAGTCATTACTCAACAACAAACGAGCACTATATTTAGAACTTTTTCCATGAAGTAGCAGTATCCAAGGGCCATTGAGCCAAGAGGCACTCAAAGGTTAAACAAGCTGACCACGCTCTGCTCCCACCCAGGCTCCTTGCAGGTTACACGGCCGTGCTCTCTCACAGAGCCACCTCAGTCTCATAAAGTATCTCTGATCCAAGCACTGAGATACTGAACCAAAATTATCCTCTCTCTGCTGCCTGTACCCAGGCAGTGACCTTACAGTTACAGGAGCACACAAACACAATTACTCTGACTTAATTTTAAAGGCTTTGCTACAAAGATTCATTTAACGCATTAAACAATCGAGAAAAACCCCATAAACCCCCTACTTTGTTTTCTCTCAGCTGCTTCAGTCGGTATTTCAGCTTCTCAAGGTGCTCTGAACAACACACATTCTTCATTCTTTGATTTTGCTCATATTTTAGGAAACTACTGTTAGATCATGTAGAGATTTAGATTTCATTCTCTGCAAGCAAGTGTGGCGTAGCTACAGAAACAAGCAGAGAGCAACTCATAGCTCCACTGGAGTTATATGTAGCCCTCAGGAAATTAAAACTACTTCTAGCACCAGTCACCAGGAGGGTTTGAAAACTGGGACTCGCAGCTCCTTAGCACAAAACCCCACCATGGAGCTAAAAGAGCAGCGTGGCTGTGGGAGGACTGTGCTGCCCTGAGCAGCCGCACGTGGGAGAAGGGCAGAACCCACCACAGCTCACAGGGTGCTGCAAGGACAAGTGCCCTGTGCATCCCTCCTCTGCCTCCACAGGCATCAGGCCTTGCTGCTCCTCTTCCAGAGACGGCACAGGGCTCAAACTGTGTGCATAAAGCTCTTCTGCATCCTGCAATAAGCAGCACGAAGACACCTCAAAGCTCAAGATAAATGCACACGAGTGCCACAGCAGCTGTGGCCTGCTCAAGAGAAGTGACAGATAAACCAGGCTCATCACATTAACAGAAAAACATCCACCTTGCAGAGCAGCCTGAGCTAGAAAAGCAGCCTGGATAAGCACTAACGTCAGTGTCTTGCACTGCTGTGCTTCCTCCCAAGCTCTTACGAAACATGACCAGCGGGGCTGGAAGCCTCACATCCAAGGACAAAGAATCAGCAGGCATGTAAGCACCAATATTTATGTAATGTATGTCATGTTCACAGCCACAATGAAATCATTGTCTTCCAAGGGGGCTGGTATGTTTGGAGCATTTGTTTGTTATTTCAGAAGATGCAGGAGGCAAAGCAGTTAAAAATAAAGAGGTCACTGCATGCAAAATTAATCTTTAACTGCCTACACTGCTTTAAATGACTTGTAAGGATTATGGTGCACTCCCCAAGCTGTGAGTACCTTTGTTAACAAACAACTCCTCCAGAGGAGGTGGAGGGCAGACCAGTAACATAACTCGGCTGGCAAGTTTTATCCCTTTTCTTCACTCCCAGCGGCCACTCTTTCACTGGTTCCCTTGGGTGGGAGCTCTGCCCCCATGCTGCAAAGAGCACAAGGACAGCTGGGCTCCAGGAGATGCTCTCAACACTGGCATGACAAGCAGACAAGACAAAGCCTCACCAGTTTCACAGCCCTGCCTAAACCCGTGCTTAAAATGGAAGGAACAGGCTTTAATTAATATTACTGCTGTGAACAGGCAACGGAGGATTCCTTTTAAAACACAACCTGTGGCAACTAGAGCTGTTAAATACTCAACACCATGTCATGTGCAACCTGACTTTAATGCTACACAGAGTCCAGCCCCAAAGAAGGCACACAGCAGAGATGTGGCTCATTCCCTTTGTAGCAAGAGATGCTTGTTTAGTACTTGGTTACTAACAAAAGAAGGAACTTCAGACTTAGTTACCAAGGCGCATCATAAAACTCCAAAAAGAACTAAAAAACTCCAAAGAGGAGTCACCCAGCTCACATTCGTGACCTGCAGTATAAATCCACAGCAGACAGCCCAGAGAACCCTCTTAAAGGGAGGTATTCTAAATATATATTAACATAAACACAGCAGCCTGTTTGAGTCTCAGAGGATATCCCTGGATGGCCCCTGGCAGCTCTGCCCAAGTGCCACAGCTCAGTTTACCCATCTGAGGAGCTGAACCAGCACCTTCCCATCTCCCACACCTTCTCAAGGCTCCTGTCTCTGCAAGCACTTCTAGTGCAAGCACCAGGACAATCCTCTCCCTGTCACCTCTGTGAGAAGAGACAAAGCAGCCAACTGCTCCAGAGTCACCAACTCAGAGCAGCCTCACCACAGATGCAACGGTTGGAACCTGGCTTTTCTGAGACAAGCATTATGGATAGATACCACCACCCATTTTGTTCACCAAGTGCCTAAATCAAGCTGGCATTTGAAGAAAGCAACAGAAGTCTCTGAACTCCAAAGACTTTCAAGCATACAGTCCTCTGGTATCAGCATAGCTTTAGCTGGCATGACATTAACTGCATTGATTTCCATCTAAAGAATGAAGGTTCAGCAACAGCCTAGAGCTGCCATTGCAAGGAACAAGAGAGAAACTATTCCCTAAGTGATCCTGCCTAGGGCACGCAGGGGAGTATCTGTATCCACAGGATTAATGAACAAAATGAAGAACTTGGAGGAAGACTATTAGAGACAGGTACAATGTACTGAAATGCACATTAAAGCCCCCAAGCTGTCCCACCTCGGGCACAGCAGAAACAAGACAGCAGAAAGCTGCCTCAAGGGGACAGATTGTAATTCTCAGTGAGGCAAACAGCAGTGAGATGTCATGGGGTTTGCTACCAGTGAGCCACACACAGCCAGTTCTCAGGAATAACTCAAGAGGCATCACCATCCTCTGAAGGAGGCAGGACTGCCAAAGCCACGGAATGAGGCCACCGGGACCTGCACAGATAACCTGCTGCAGATGGAAATTCATTCCACAGGGAGTGGTGGGGAAGGGGACAGACCTCCCTGTGTGTGAGGCTGCACAGGAGCACCTCTGCAGCTCCCTGGCACCTCTGCATGCCAGCAGGGCAGCAGCACACAGGATACAACTCACCCACTTGAAAAGAACCGGGTTTAGTCACGGGTCTGCTCTACCAGCAGACTTACTCCAAGTTCCTGTCAAGTGTGTCTCCCAGCAGCCCCCCAGCCCGGCTGTCATGTTCTGAAGTGCTGAAACCCATTTGCTAAGGCCAGGTAACACAAATGCTGGAGCCCCTGCTCGGCCCAGCCCCGGCTCCCTTCCAGCAGCCGCTGCCTGAACTCGTCAGGCTGTCACAGCTCATTAGGGCCACCTTAACGAGATCAGCAGCCTGGCTGCAGTGACCACAGCCTGGTCAGGCGGGCTCAGCGTGCTGTCCTCATCCCAGCAAGAGCAGGCTTTGGATGAGACACAAAATGGAGGCCTGAGAATACAAGTTTGGGCTCATTAACCTGGAATGCAGCAGAGCAACCGTGGCACCAGACCTGGCCTGCCCCGGAGAGCCAGGGTGGCTCTCACCCTGCAGCACACACTGGTCAGTGGCCAGGCCAGCTAAGGAGGGAGGTGGAAAGCACTCAACACTAGGTGCTTCAGAAATATTGCAGAATAAAAATGCCATGTTCTGTGGCTTCACAACAAGCAGAGCCATTGCTCTTCCCAGCCCTTTTTTACACATCACAAATCCATAGTGAGTATTAAATACACGTGAAGAAAAAGCATTTGTTTAATGAGAACACACTGCAGTTCAGGACCAGGAGAAGTCTGACTTGAGTGTACTCAGATCACTTTTTCCTCTCATTTCTGTTCCTCTTGGCTACCCCTATACATCAGCTTCTAAACAGCCAGGAATAGTTTCCATTGTATTTCCTCATAAATTCTGCTTTGATCATTCAGATAAACATTTGTTGCCTTTCCCCTGAAACAAGCATAAACTTTTCCATTCCTGCTCATACCAAACCCAAATGTCTGACAAACAAAGACAAAAAATAGAAAATATTTATATACCCAGGAGTAGGTACGGCTCCTTGCAGCCATGGGCAATGCAGTAACAGGGTTACATCAGAAACTTAAGGAGGCAAGCTATAGCTTGAAATGAGCATGGAAGCCCAACATAACTCAAGATGAAATGGAAATCACCCTCTGACTAAGAGGTTTAACCAAGATTAAAATGGCAAAATTAAAAAAAAAAAGCATTGCTCAGCTAATCTGGCAACTCTCTTCAAGTCCCATCACATCTGGGCTGGCACATCTGCACACACCACCCAAGCCAGGGGAACTAAGACAAGATAAAAGCAGATGCATGTGGAAAAAAAGTCCACGTGTAAGAAGACTTGCTGTGTTGAGGTCAAGCACAGACTGAACACACAATGCTGGGAGGACCACCCTTCTCTCTGTAAAAGGGACATTTCCATAACTAAGGTCTGACAAGAGTGCTTTGCTCGTTAGAAGATGACAAAAGGTTGGCTCCTTTTGATCCTTCCCTTCATCCTCCTCAACAGAATTTTGTAAGTAGCTTTTCTTTGGTGAGCCACAGACCTGGCTGTGATCCACATTCCTAGATGTCAGTGCATGGACTTGTGCCCTCAACAGGACTCTGTAAGATCCCAGGTGGGCACAGAGGAGAAGGACTCTGTAGGATACATAGATTTCTCGTGATTTCTCATCAAGGTTGTGGGTAAAATAATAATAATAGATGCCTTGTTTCCTGCTTCCTTCAAGCAATGTTTCCTATGGCTATTGGCAAGTTTAACAGCTTTGTTCTCCTGGGATTACCCACAAGTCCTCCTTGCAGCAGGCAGAGCTGGAGCCTGTAATCATTAACATCTAATCCAGCAGCCCATCTAATGAGAGATAATGGGAAAATGAACCCAGGGAGGGCAGGTAAAGAGCAACAGCAGAAGGAGAGCAAGTCTCCAAAACATTTGCTCAAGAAAAGCTCCAGAGTAAACTCTGAGCAAATGGGTATCACTGAGCACCTCTAGGCATGAGATGCTACTAAATGAAGGGTAAGAGACACGTTCACACACGTTTCCTGCCTGCTTTCCTGACAATTCAATAAACATCAGAAAATTCATGTTTCACAAGTCAGCACCCAAATTCGAACTGGAACAGGTGTTCCAGCCTGCAAACACCCTCTCAGAAGCTTTGCTCAAGTCCTCATCCTTCAAGTCTTGCTCTGGAGGTGACAGACAAGCCTGTGGATTCAGTATGGGGAAGGTGTGGCTGCAGCAGGGGTTGGTTTAACAACCACAGCCCTGTGTGTTCACCACAATGGGGATGTGCTGCACGTCCACTGCCAGTAATTTATTCACATGACCGAGCTCCTCATTTCTGAAGATGCATCTTTCAAAAAAGATTCAGTAACTCAGTTGTTTTAAGGCCCCAAAAAGCGAGACCCACTAAAGCAGATAAGCCCATTCTGTTTATTTTTAAAAAGCTGCTTTCTCAACCTTGGCTCTGAATGGAAGGTTTGACTCCTGTAAGTCTATGAAAGGAACAAACACATCAACACACATCCCACCCCAACATTACACTGAACCTAGGAGAGCAACAGCTACAACCAGGCCACCTCTGGATGGAAAGCCAAAGCTTCTGAGTCACTGGCTCCTGCAAACACTGCAGCTAACAGCTGAGATACACACATCATCATTGTCTCTGGACTCCTCACAGCATCAAAGACAGAGCCAGCCAAGTCCTCTGAGCCCCAGAAATCTAATTAGCTAGACTAAAAATCAAAAAAAGAAAAAAAAGCCTCAAAATAATCCAGCAGAGGAATTTTAGAACTGCACTGAAATAAATGCTCTGTAACCTTTTGGAGCCAAACTGCAGATCCAAAACTGGATTTATTTTCCTTTTTACTGATCGCCCATTAGAAAGCCAACATTCAAGGGCAGGTAACAGAAACATTTTCAGAATGTTATGAGAGTAAAATCTTTTACTGCACATCTAATGAAGAACCTTCAATTTATGAGGGTGCTGATAAAAGTCAGTGGGATGCATCTCTATAAAATCCTACTTCAGTGCAACGTTCATAGCAAGCTGCAGACCCAATCATACTTTTCCTACTCTTTTTGGACAAACACTCAGGTTCTAGAACCACAGAGGGACAATTCCATCTCCAGTCCTTATCAAGGGCGTGGTGTTGGAAGATGAGATTTCCCAGGAACTGTTCCACAGCCCATGGAACTGGGAACACTGGGGTTTTCATCTCCTCCTGTCCCCAGGTTTTCCGCTCTTGTCCTGCACAAGGAAACACAGGGGGAATAATTCCACAGGCCTGGGGACATGGGGCAGAGGGACCCATGCCTGCTCCTCCTGCAGGCTGCTGTTCTTCACAGCCACTGAAGAACTGAGCCTAGCCCCAAATTCAGTCATTCCTCACAAGTTATGGACCAGCAGCCACATCAGGGCTAACTGGTAAGGGAAACAAGATGGTGCCAACACCTGAAGGTAACAGTTTCAAAGGTTTTATTAGCTTTGTTAGGACTACACAGGACTTGCCATTTCTCTGGAGACCCCAGTACCCTCTTTAGCAGCCAGAAAATCCCGTTCTACACCTCCTGAGCCATCCCTCACACCAGGGTGGGTTTATCTCCTGCCTTTTGGAGAGCAATGGAGCCAAGAGGGTTCCAAGCACAGAGTGCCCGTGCCAGGGCCCCCAGTGTGGGACTGAGCCCCCAAAGGGCTCTGCCAGGGCAGGGGGCTCCCACCACCCCCTCAGGCTCCCTGCTGCCAAAGCACTGCCTGAGAGGTTCGTTACTTTACGGCCAATTAATGAACTGGGATTTACGGGAACGTAAAAAATTCAAACGAGGAAACTTTGCAAAGCTGAGAGAGTGTTTAAATTTACATCCAATATGTTTGGAACATGTCAATAAAATATTTACCATTACATTGTGCCTCTCCCAACTGTTGTGTTTTCCTCTTGGCAGAGGTTAAAATGCCTCCCCCTCACCATCCTGTGTGTTACAGATACGCTCAGAGCTGAGCGCCAGTGGGGAGCAGCAAATTTGGATCAGGAGCATACTCTTTAAATTAAGCTTTCACAGAACAATTCAGATTAGGAGAGCAAGACTAAGTGTTTAATCTTCCCCTGCAATTCTTGACAACGTTCCTTTAGGGCGAAGAGAAGTGCACAGCAAATCACTTTTTCTAGTAAGCATTTCCATCACCAAAACCAATTCGGGACACGGAAACCCGACTGCTGAAATCAGAATCCAGCTTAAGAGTAATGGAAATACCTATCGATACAAACCACCTGCACCTCTGAGCAGCATTCCAGGCTTGGCTGGCAACACTCAGCCACAACAGCCTGCTGCTGGAATGCTAAACACCCCCTGGAGAAGGAAGGAGCAGGGCACAGACCCGCAGGGCACCCCCAGCATCAGCCTTGCTCTCCAAAACACCCCTCAAAAAACCCTGAAACCATCCCGCACGCATGCTAAAAAACCAAAGTACAAAAATAGACCAGATTACACACACAAGCATACACACATGCACAAAACCAGAAAATCCCATTCATTCATGCGGGCTTTTAATCCTAAAGGATCCCACTTGCTTTCCAAAGTGAATAAACGTATCGGATGCAGCATGATCAGAGCCACACAATCATCCCCAAAGCAAAACACAACACTGCTTTAATGAGAAACCAAACAACCAGAAAGAAAAGACGCAGAGGAAGAATTTCAAGGAGGCAGATTATTCTACTGAGAAAGTAAAGAGAGGAAGAGAGGCAGCCTGAGTGTGCAGTGCCAGGGTCCCCTCACATCTTAGGCTCACACTTCAGTGGCACCAGAATTAATATTCTCCACTGATCTCCTCTGGCTAATGTCACCAGGAGATGTGCAGAAGGAAAAGGAGGACAAGTATCAACCTCTTTCACCATCACACCTCCCAGCCTTGGCAGGCTGTGGGAGGAGATGGATCTCCTGACTGACTTCTCTCAAATAAGGAAGGAGGCAGCAGAAGTAACCAAGAGGCTTCTGCCTCTCTCCTTCCCCACCAGTGCCCCATTCAGAAGGAATTCCCCTTACCGGCTTAGAAAAAAAATCTGCCTGATATGACTTGAACTTCATTTTCTTTGAGCAATTTTCCTGCAAGAAAATAATAATAATATGGGAGTGTCCTGCTGAGGTTAACCACTAATGCAGGGAAATAAGACAGAAGGCAAATGGTGCAAACCCACTTTGAATTCCAATCAGAAGCTGGGGGAGTATTAGCTGTCACACAGCCCGTGCCTCTCACACTCTCCCTCCCTTCTTTAACTGCTACCAGAAGAGAGCTACAAGCTTTCACTATTCTACATATGGCTTCAAATACACATGTAACAAAGCCTGAAAAATGAGAGGCAGATGAGCTGTCTTAGCCCAGAGGTAGGAGGTTAAAATGACCTGAAATCATAAAGTCTAGTACAATATTTAATCTTTGAAAGTAGAAAATGTTTTTAAAAAGTCGGTATCGATCAGCCCTCGCTGCCAGCCGCCCTCCTGCTGCAATGGAGGCACTTTGCTGAGAAGCAAAGCCAACGATCAAAGGCTTCTCTATGGCAGAGGAGGAGAGCACTGCTTGTGCAGACCTGATTTACAGAAGTCAACACAAGAGAAACATCACCCGGGTTCTCCTGGCAGAAAGGAAAATATTCGTTTTATGGGGCAGGGAGGAAGATTTGATTCAGTCTCCTCCACCTCACGCTGGGCAGGGCTGGATCTCCCCATCTCACAGACAAAGCCCTGCTCTGGCAGAGCAGCAGCTCTGCTGGTGAGGCTCTGGTGCTGTGCTGGAGCGAGAGCAGTACAGTCACACTGCTGGGGCGGCTGAAGGTGGGCAGGAACACCAGAGAGGAGGCTGCACCAAGGCCTCAGAGTGTGTTCTCTCTGGGCCTGCCACCCAGCTCTCCCTGCTGAAGATCACTCTCCATCGCTCCTCACATTTCATTAAAACAAGATCAAGAGATTCCTTCCAGTAAGAACCTCCCTTCAAATTTCATTAACAAGAGATGTCCTTTAGGCTGCAACTTGTTCAACAATATTCCCCTCCTGATCCAGGAGGCAAACTTCCCTGCTTTGGACTACAGAGGCTCGTGCATCAAGGCACATCCTTGAGCGGCTGAGCAGGATCCCAAAGCTCGTGTGACACAGAGCTGCGGCACAGTCACAGGCAACATCCCAGCAGAGACCTTGTCCTTCCTGGATCCTTGCATAAGGGCTCCAAATCCCAAGGTCACTCATGTTTAGATGTTGGCAAACATTCAGATCTCCCAGCAAAACAGGACTTCAGTAAACATGTAGTTCAAGCATCCATTCTTAAACAAGGGAAAAGCCATAAAAAACAGCGCGCAGAGAAGAAGTTATTTGCTTAACACCACCCACAGAAGGCAGCAGCTCTGGGACGCTGCAGGGCTGCCTGCCACAGCACTGCCCAGCCACGCTCCCCCAGGAGATGCAGCTCAGAGTCCCTGAACTTCCCCAACATCAGGGCACATCTGACATTTCACAGGCTGAGCTTCCACAGCTCAGCCGCTTGGTTACATCTGCTGCCAGCCTTCAGCAGCTCTGAAATGAGGGTCCCCAAGGCACCCCCAGCCCCAACAGCACCCAGGCAAGGCCCCTCACCCTGCATCACCACTGCTCCTCCATGGAACTCCTCCAGGAAGCCAAAATGCACCATCCCATTCATGGAGAGACTCTCTCAATGGAGTATTTGGTTGTGCCAAAAGCACCACACAAGCACAAGGGGCCTGGAACCACAACCACCACCCCAAGGGTCTCTGACCCTCAGCCACAGGGAAAGAGGACTCCTCAGTGCCTGGAAAAGGGAATGTATCGTGTTTTCCAGCAGTAATCCTGATGGCTTAGGAATCAAGTTTTTATCCGTAGGGTGGCAGCTTCAAGAGGCAAAGGAGTGACAGTGATGGCATTAGAGCTACATTGCCTCACAAACTTTACATTCTGTCAGGGAGGAGACTGGAAGGACAGAAAACAACATCAACATGCACTTCAGATTCATTTTTCAGGGAAAGCAAGCTTCCCTCTCCCCTCAGTATCACCCAAATACATCAAAGTGATGGAAATCATATTATGATAGATAGATCAGTCACTATGATATATATGTTTATCATGGAAGTAGCTAATTGCAAACATTCTCCTCTCTACCCTTAACTTCTGCTCCTGGATCCGCAAGGCTCTGCTAAAACCCGAAGTTACATCAGGAGATGTCCTAAACAACCCCCAAAACAAACAAACAAACAAAAGAGATGGGAATCAAAGTACACACAACTTCTCTCAATCCCAACATCTCCATACACCAGCAGCTCTTCACTGCAATATTTTAGAACTCTCTCCCATTTTCCTGCATTATGGATTTAAATGCCTACAATATTTCCCTCTGGGGCACAGGGGACGCGAGCTGTGTGCGTGTCAAACGGCATCTAAGGACACTTCCATCAGCAGCGCTGTTCTCCTGGTGTCAGAGCAGCACCCAGAGAGGGGCACAGGAGAGCAGGGCCCTCCCTGGCTGAGGCAGAGCAGGAGTCCCTCCTCTCCGGCTCCGGGAAGCTCAGGGGAAGGCAGACAAGATAAACAGAGACAGGAAAGCACTGGAGTCACGCAGAGGACACACGCCAAGCACAGCTCCTGCAGGAGGAGGAGCTGAGCAGAGCCTGGCGCCCAGCACAGCAGGCTGACCACTGCTTCCAGCTGCCTTTTAGTGCCCAGCACAGCAGGCTGACCACTGCTTCCAGCTGCTCCTTAGTGCCCAGCACAGCAGGCTGACCACTGCCTCCAGCTGCCTTTTAGTGCCCAGCAGAGCAGGCTGACCACTGCCTCCAGCTGCTCTTTAGTGCCCAGCAGAGCAGGCTGACCACTGCCTCCACAGCAGGCTGACCACTGCCTCCAGCTGCTCTTTAGTGCCCAGCACAGCAGGCTGACCACTGCTTCCAGCTGCCTTTTAGTGCCCAGCACAGCAGGCTGACCACTGCTTCCAGCTGCCTTTTAGTGCCCAGCACAGCAGGCTGATCACTGCCTCCAGCTGCTCTTTAGTGCCCAGCACAGCAGGCTGACCACTGCCTCCACAGCATGCTGACCACTGCCTCCAGCTGCTCTTTAGTGCCCAGCCCATCTCTGATAACCCAGCCCTCTCTGCTGGGTTGAAGCAGCCACCAAGCCCAGCCTGGGCATCCCTGGAGTGCCACCCAAACCCTCCTGGAGCTCTGGCAGCCTCGGGCTGTGCCCATTCCCTGGGGAGCCTGGGCAGTGCCCAGCACCCTCTGCTCTGGGGGAACAATTCCCATCTCCAGGCTGAGCCAGCTCCACAAACAAACACACCCAGAAGCCCAGAGCAGCGTTCTGAGTGAAGGGAGAGCACGCTGCAGCTCCTCAGCACAACCCAAAGCTGTCACTACACTGCATTACCCCGCACAGCTGTCACAGCCAAGCCTTCCCAAGGATATAAAAACACCTACCAAAAATACAGCGCTGCACAAACTTACTCCCATGCTGAATTTATTCCTCCTGCGTGGCAACTTGCACACAGACGACATACTCTTGAATATGGACAGCTGAAGGTAGCAGGCAGCAGGACACCAGTATTTTTTATTGTCTAAAATCCTGCACTGGTCAGTAGAAGCTTAAAATAACCCCAGTCTTCTGCCCTGCTCAGTGCCCTTGCAAATGGAGGCTGAATGACCTCGTGTTTTCTCCCAAGAGATGGGTGAGGCTGGCCAGAAACACCAGCTGGATCCTTCAAAGGCAGCAAAGACAAAACAGCTTGCAAAATGTAATTTCTGCATCAACTTCAAGGCTCAGCCATTCCCTCAGCTATCAGACAGGGAAGTAAGGTCAGCCTGGGGATGCCCAAGCTATTCTGCTGTGTGTTAGAACATTTCAGCTTCAACTATCCATGCTGGAATTTAGTGAATAATGTTATGGAACATGAATTTATAGGTGAGGGGGAGGGAGAGAAGGTGGTTTGTTTGAATTCAGCCACAGCACTGGTCTCAGGCTCCAGCAGCAGTGACTTCCAGCTGGTCCCTCTCAGAGCAGAAAGCAGCTTTTTGGTTTCAATTTGACTATTCCTGAACTTCACAGCATTGTGCTGCTGTCACAGTCAGTAACAGAGCTGAAAAGGAAACAAGAGACCACTGGATGCTTTGCAGCAGGCCCACCACAGCTTTGATTAGCTCAAGCCGTCATGATGAAGTCTATTTAACTCAACTTGGATTTCAGAACCAGGCACTCATTTAAACACAGCTCCAGCATCAACTGCCAGGCTGTGTCACCTTGGTTTCCTCCATCCATGGGACAGGACAGGCAGGGATATTTCCCATGGAGGGCTCAGAGACTGCACACTGCTTTGGAAATTACAGGCACTACCCGAGCAGCTCCATCTCTTAATGCACCCCCTCGGGTTATTCTGGTGCTCACAGCACCCACCTCAGCAACATCCACCTTCCCATGGCAGGGTTTGGGACTGCCCCGTGAATAATCCCAGCTCTGGCTCCCCTGTCTGCGCTGTGCCTCTGGGGCAAGGCTCAGCAACCCTTGTCTCCCAGGATAAAGCTTCTGACTCCAAACATTCATTTCCTTGTGCTTTTCTAATGACTCCAGGAGGTCGAGGCAGGACCGGGAGTGCACCAGCATCCCTCTGCTCTCTGGCACTTGCTCTCCAGCAGTTTAATCATCACTGGCACATGTAAATGGCTGCAGCTCTGGCCTAGAGACTCCCTGTCAGAGCTGCCTTCCTCCACGGGGCTCAGTGAGCAAAGGGCTCAATCTGAGAAACAGCTGGAACAGACACCCTGCACCACAGAGAGCAACCTCTGAAACAGCTACAGCCACCTGAAGGGAAACACAGCAGCTCACACAGCACCAATTAACCATTTCCCCTGGCTGAGGTGACATCAGCCAGGCTACAGGGACACCACATCTGCCCAGCAGGACATCTCCCAGTGGATTAATTTACCAAATCCTCCAGGGAGTCCCAGAGGTCTGAAACCACCTCCAGGTGAGCATGTTGCTACGGAAAACCACACAGCACCTATATTTATCTAACAATAAGCATTATTCATACCTTTCCCATGGAAGTTAATAAGCGCCCAAAAGCAAGAAATTAAGACTGGAGCATTCCTTGGACATGAGAGGCAACACCAAAAGCAGGGAGAGAGAGCAACGATGCAAGCTTAAAGCATCAAAAACTCTCACTGTAGAAACTGGATAATACAAAAATGCACCAAACCTCATTGAAACATGGACATACATTTTTAGAAGCAGAATTCATTCAGCCAAGATTGAAAAAAAAGAACAACCTATCCCTTGAAACCAAGCATTTTATATTTTCCACAACCTCCTAAAAAACTTATTGCTTTACAGATAACCAGTCATTACTCAGACCTGTAACAAACTCCTTTTTAAACAGAAAACAGCAAGAACAAAAAATATGCAGATTATTTGTAGAGCTTTTTTCCCCTTTTTCAGCTGCAGTTTTACTCTCTTGTCCCTTCTAAACCAGCTGGAAAAACTAAAACCATGGCTTTGGAGAGCACTGCTCCTCTCTAAGCAGGGCTGGCAGTGCTTCCCCGCAGCGCCTGCAAAGAGAAATCAGGTTGTAGGGAGCAGAGACTGTTCCCTGCCCCAGATCCTCGGGAAAACAGAACCTCTGGCACACCCAGAGGCTGAGCCCAGCAGCCCAGGCATCCTCACACACAGCCCTGATGGTGCTGGGGACACGGGCAATGCTGAGCCTGTGCCATCCATGGGCAGGAGCTGCCAGTAGGACCAGACACGGCCCTGGCTGCCCATCCCCAGCCTGTCCCCAGCCCCCTGGGCCATCCCCATCGGGGTGCTGACAGCCCAGGAGCGTGGCCAGCACCACGGAGGCCATCCCAGCCCCTGGAGTGCCCAGCACAGAGCCAGCCAGCACCACTGAGCCCTCCAGCACAGCCCCGCGCTGCTCTGCCCGCCTTGGCTTAATTCTTATTTTAAGAAGAAACATTTATGGTAAGTATAACGATCTCCATCACAATGGGAACAGACTCCAGCTGGCAGGAAAGCCAGGCTGGGACTGAACACTGGCAGCTCCACACAGCCACACTGAGGGCTCCAGGACAGGAATGTCTGACTGGGACTCAGCATCCCTGCACCCCTCTGCATGTCTGTGCACACTCTCCAGCCCAGCTCCCAGCAACAGGCCCTCACTTGACGGGGAAGCAGTAAAACCTGACTCCTGACAGGCAGGATTCAATAGGCAGCCTCGAAGAAAGGCACGCCATTCAGGTGGATCTGCCCCAAATGGCCGTTTTTAAGATGTGGAAATAAAGAGACATCTAGTAGAGCTGGTAATTGTCCCCAGAACTCAAAACACCACTACAGCTGAGAGAAATTCAACCACAGCCACAGAATAATCAGCAGCCCCAAGTCAAATTGTTATTCTCCTCCCCCACAACAGGCAGGCTAAGTGCCCCCACAAGAGCATTTACCAGAGCCTTGTGTTTGGCAAGTCAGCAAGCAGCCCTGCTCCAGCTCGACAGCTTCACTCTCCAGACGTGTTCCAAAGGTTCTCTTACTCATCCTGGCACACACAGCCCTCCTGGCCAAGCCAGAGCTCCAGGAAGAAAAAAAACCCTCTTCCACGGTATGCTTCCCTACCCTAACTTCACCAGCACACCCCCTGAAAAAGGATTTGCACAATTTACAAAGTGCCTTTTTTCAGGTTGTTTTCCCCTCGGAGGAACAGCAAGAAGTGGCAGGGGTGGGAAGGGAGCAGCTCCTCAATCCAAATTGCTGTAATTCTGCTCCCAGCCCTGCCATCACCTCCCCCTGGGACACAGAGCACATGCCCAGGTTTCCTCCAGAGAGGAATGAGCACACCCAGCACCCTCCAGGTCACAGGCACTACGGCTGAGGGCTGTCATAATCCTGGCAGGAGCTCAACCAGCCCCTGTCACCAGCCTTGGACAAAAGACACTGCACAAAATGGGCTGGGACCTTCCTCACTGACAAGTTTAAGCACATGGCTGGACCAACGTCACCGGCACAGCTCAGGAGCTTGAATTCTGCACACACAAACCCTGGGAAAATGGGAACTGTTTGGTATTTAGGGGGTGGGAGGGCATACCAGCAGTTCCCATCTCACTCCTAACAGAAGTTTTATTATTTCTGTCAATGTCATCAGATTTGAGTCAAATATCCAAAGGCAGATTTACATGAAATGAATGGACTGGAAAAAGCAGAATTCAAATGTGGTTTTAAATAAGCATGAGAAGTACCTGTGTAAAGATTTCAAGGCTCCATCATGACACTATCCAACAGAGACGAGGGAACAAATGTTAATCTAACACAAGATGTATGCACAGCATAAATCTCCACATTCATTGTGCAGAGACAATAACATCTTCCCACAGGTTATAACTGTATTTAAAATTCATTTATGTAAATTACAATAGCACACATATGATAAAATAGTTAAAGCAGAATGTGCCCTTTGCTCAAAACAAAAGGACTGACAAAAAAGGTATTTTTAATAGTAATAAAAAATATCTATTTCTCGTTTAACTTATTTTAAAGTATGCACTCTCAATCATACACTATTAATTTCCCCAATTTATTGTGAAGCCAAAGGCAACAAAATCCTGTTATGGAAGCAACAACCAAAACCACCATGTCAGAAAAAAAAAAAAGGAAGACAGGCATTAAGCAGGCAGTCAAGTTTGATTAATAGCAGGAATGAAGGAAAAGCCTGTGATTATTTGAATTGGGAAGAGAGAGGTCCAGTAGTGAAGACAGAGCAGTTAGAGCCTTCCCATAAGGACAGAGACCATCTGGGCCCAGGGAAAAAAAATCATTTTAAAACTAATGTATGGCTCACCTTGTGGTTAGGCCACAGGGCAGCAGAGCCTGACACAAGCCAAGAGGGAAGAAGGGACTTTACTGTGGGAGACTTCATTCAGCTGTGTTTAAAATGGAAAATGGACAAAGCTCCGGAGATAATGCCAAGTTGTATCTGGTTCCAATGAATCTCTGAGCTCTACAGTCAGGTATTACCTTACACACACTTGTCCAGCCCTTGGAAATAGCAGCATTACATAATTAGAGCGGGGCAGATGGGCCAAGGATGCTGGAGCAGGCAGGACAGCCCTGCCAGGAGCCCTCCCGTGGCAGCCCCAGCTGGGCAGAGCCCTGACTGCCCCTCCTGATGGCTCTGCAGGCAGCAGAGGAAGCACAAGAACCTCGGCCAAGCCCAGGCTCCCTCTGACCTTTCTCCCAAGCCCCCTCTGCAGAGCACACCCAGTCATGCAGCACCTTCCCTTCCTCCCACTGCTGCCGAGGACAGATTGGCATGGGGCAGATTAATAATGACAATTACGCTCACCAGATGCTATGGAGACGTGTCTGAGTCACCAGACATGCTCAAAGACAAACACGTTTCCTGAAGTACCAGCTGAGGGAACATAATCAGAACTACAAGTACAAGAAGAGAATTAGCACAGAAGGGCAAATACTGGACCTACTTAGAACACAGCGTTATTTTTTATAAGGGAAATTAAAACATGAAGTTAGTATTCTCACTCTCTGGGTAATGTTCAGACAAGTTTCTCCTCTCTGCCCCAACCGTTAAATAAACTACAGGTTTCAAACAATGCTCCAGTTTTGGATCCAAGGTCTCAGCTCTCTTCTACATCCTAACACAGAAAGTGAGCCCGGAGAAGGGGCAATCTATTTCACAATATTTTATCATCAAACGTAATTGGGATTAAAAGCAGTTTTTATGGAAGCTCTCAAGCAGCCTTATCAAATGTGACATTTCAGGCCAGATTTCTCAAAAGCACTTCACAACAGAATCCTTGAGAAGTGAGATTAATTGTTACTCTATCCATTAAACAGATAAGAAACTGAGGCATGGAGATCCTCGTCCAGAAAGTACCACAGACAGAGCCAGGACTACTCAGAAAAAGAATTTTAAAAGAAGGAATAAAAGAAATCCAAGATTTTCTTCCGATGGAGCCCCCACATCAACCAACACAGAAGCTGCTTTTATTTTAGTTTTCTTATGCTTAGGAATTCTACTTCTTTTGGGAAAATAATTATTATAACTCCTTTTACCAAACTGCAAAGCAGCTATCTGGGGCTTTTCTTCCTACTACACCTTAATTCACAAACAACTCACTCTCTCTCCACCAACACTGAGCACAGCAACTGCCCCTACACCAAACCCTGGACCAGGTGGCTGCAGCTACTGAGGGTCGGGTGGAAGCAGGTCCTGTTCCCTTCCTGAGCCCAGGATGCTCCTGCCTGGCTGCACACCTCCCCCAGCAGCTCCTGACAACAAACACCTTGCCAAACTTACACCTGGGAGCCCCAAGTACCACAGACAGGAGTGCTGGACCAGAGCAAACGGGCTGGAAAGATTCACAGCAGAGCTGCTGGCCTTCCTCCCGGTGCTGAGGGATAAAAAGGTCAAGTAGGAGCTTGATTTGTGCTCCCAGATACCAAGCCCAGCACTCAGCCACCCCAGCCATGCCCAGGGACACTCCTCACACTGCCCAAGTGCTGAACAGCAGCTGCTCCAGAGCAGAGAACTCCAGCACTGAAGGCTTAGGAAGCCACACCAACCTCACTCATCTGCCCCCAGAATTGCTGGCAGAGGTTTGTTTAGCACAGCGTGCAGCAGGATACATGTGCCCACATGAATGCCTGAATTAGAAAAAATTAAGCATTCATATGCATACCCATCTATTCTTAATGCCTCTTCCTTCCCTGATTGCATGTTCCAAATGAAGGCAACAGAGGGAAGAAAAACTTAGAGAAAAATTAATCAATCAGCTACTTGAGCCTTTTAGGCTTTCACAAATAATCAAGTGATGGTGGCAAAGTATCGTGGAGCATCTCCCCCATTATCCCAGGGTGGGGACTCAGCTCAGCATGGTGATGAGCTGAGGGCACTGCAGGGCAGGCAGCAGCCCTGCTGGGGGAAATTCCAGCAGCAGGGAGCAGGGGGAGCAGCTCCCAGCCAGGCTGGGGGTGTATTTCCATGCAAACACACACACACACACCCCCACTGCCACTTCTGATCTGGGACAGGGAGCCCAGGGGATAACAATCCCAGACAAGGCAGCCCAGAGCGCTGCCTGTGCTCACCTGTGTGAGGGAGAAGGAGCTTTTAACATCTGACAGGACAAGGGGCAGTGGCTTCACACTGACAGAAGGCAGGCTTAGACGGGATGTTGGAAAGAAATTCCTCCCTGTGAGGGTGGGGACACCCTGGCACAGGCTGCCCACAGAAGCTGTGGCTGCCCCATCCCTGGAAATGTTCCAGGCAAGGTTGGACAGGCTCCTGAGTCCTTCCCAACCTGCCGTAGTGAGTGGAGGCAGAAGGTTGGAACTGGGTGATCTTTAATAAAGCCTCTTCCATCCCAAGCCTTTTCAGGATTCTGTGATGTACAAGCTCTTCTACAGGAGTTTCCACAGCCCCCTTTTTCCCATCTCAGATGGGAAACAACCCCCTAGCAAGCAGAGAGGCTCCAGGGAACCACAACTTCTGTTTGTTATTTGCTCCCATCCCCTGGGTGAGATCCCACACCACCCAAGCCTCCACCCCTGCACAGCACCCCTCAGCTGGCCAAAAAAATAACAAGCTGCACATGCTGGTTCATGGGAGCTGCTGCTCCCTGATGAGGCAGAAATGGGATAACTTCCATCAGTACATTAAATTGGACTTTATCATGGCATAAGTTGACTTAAAGTGGCTTTAATGGTTATGGGAAAATACTCCCTCCCTCAAACACATGCAAGGCTGATCAGACCAATAGAACTGTGTTTGTAATGCTGCTTATTTCACTTAAAGCCTTATTACAGCACCACAGGGCTGACTGGCTTTAGAGAGGGATGGCTTTACAGCATTTAAAAGGTCTTGTGTTTAATTAAATTAGCTGCACCTGTATATATTATGTGCAATAAATCAACTATAATTTGCTACCATAGGCAGCTATTACTCTTCCCTGTGTTATTTATTGCTCAGCACCATTAGGGTGAAGGCTTTTCTAGGATACACTAAGAAATGGCAGTTTAGGGACCAAAAGCTATAACTCATTTCGTTTTCCCTCTCCCTTTTCAGTGGTGTCAATCACATTTCTTGTACACTTGAACAAACACAAATATGTAAGAGATTCTGGCACCCATTACATGTGTGTTCATACATATATTTATAGATAAAATAAAATTAATGTTCCCCACACATCTTGGTCTTGACTTTCATTTGCACAGATCTACTAGCAAAACGACACAGCCCAAAAAGCACATAAATAAAAATAAATAAATAAAATTGAACAAACAAAATAAAACAATAGTGCTGGATTCTTGCTCCTTGATGCTACACAGCAGTGATGCTGTGGTACTCCAGCTATGCCACACACCACCTCTGAATACAATTTAGGGACTTACTCACCCAGGGATCACAGACTGCAATCCTCCCCTGTGGCAAACAGCAGCAGTGACTGTATTACCAGCACTTTGTGATTTATTTTGGGCTTTTTCAGCCATTCAGACACACTACTGAATTTTGCACAGTTTGGCTCACAGTCAAGACCATGATGGTATTATCAGTTCTGCTCCATGGTTTACTCACAGGAAGAGTTTAGGGAGCACCAGTTACTGGTGTGTGAGGCTTCCAAAGAAACTGAACAGATCCATCCTCCCCCCTCAGCTAACCCTGCCTCCCTCCCAGCAAAGAAATCATTTAAAGTAGTAAAATGAAATCAAAGGAGGGAGTAGAACACTCCAGGAGCTCAGAGCCCTGCCTTGGTCCAGGGTGCTCCCAAAGCAGCCACACTGAGCAGTCTGGGTACTGCACTCTGCTCTTCAGGGCTTTATTATTCATTTTTCAAACAGCTGCTACAACACACTGATGTTCACAATGCATTAAAGATCCTCCCTGCAATATTTTTCGGCTGTTTAACTGGCAAAGAACATCATGCAGGAGCTAATGCAAGGGAAGCTGTCCCAGGGAATGCAGATCCAAGGGCTTGATGTGGCTGCTCAACCATGTCCTCTTGAACCACACCTATTCTGTGATTTCTACTTTGTTCCTAGACTCAGGTCTGAAATAACATCTCAGCTCCTTCTCCCCTCTGCATATACTTTAATTATGTTATTCTTTTAAATACTAAACAAACAATCAGTGGCTTTCAGAGAAACACCAGCCATCAGGGGACACACACAGAATTAGCACCAATCCTAGCAGGAGTGGAGAACACCTGCAGAGGCACCTGCTTATGGAAGTAGGGATGAGCAAAAAAGTACTGGTATTCTGAAACACACAACTCTTCAGCAGCCAAAATCACTGCTGATCTTTACTACATCCAAGTGATCAGAGAGAAGAACAGTGAGGAGCCTGTTTACAAGAGATAAAAACTCAATACAGAAACAAACCCGCTCATTTAGACACAAACTAAACTTGAAAAAAGTCTGTCCAGTTGACAAATCTGTGCTTGCAAAGAGCAAGAGACCATCCAGGTGGAGCCAGAGCTTGTGGTCTCTGCTGTCTCATCTTCCCCATCACCTTCATCACTTCAGCACCCCTGTCCTGGTCTGCCCTGACCAGGTTGTGTTCGCAAAGGAGAGGAGCCAAATCCACACAGGCTCTGACCCTGGACAATCCTCCTGCCTCCCTCCCCACACCACCTTTGGAAAAAGCCTCTGGAAGTAGCAAAGAAGACCGTGGGAATGGCTGCAGGCTGGTGCAGGAGCAGGAAGCCCAGGCAGTGGATGCCTCAGAGGGCAGAGCACTGAACTCCGAGGCACGCACAGCACACAAAGCCAGGCAGAGGCAACACTACAGTAAGAGAACTATTAATAAAAATTAAAAGGACATTCAGGAATATTACGAGCCAGATTGGGTGCTGGCACTGGATGGGGCTCAGGGAGGCCTGACATTAAACCCAAAAGAGATTATATAACCTAAGCTGTCCAGCGCTCATCTGTTCCTCTGGTGTGGCTTTAAAGCAGCAGAAGGGCTGGCACCGGCTCCAGCAGCCACCCACCCACAGGGACCCCTCACTGCTGTCCCTGTGACCCCTGCCAGGGGCACTGCCACCCTGTGTGCCCCACGGAGCAGGGGCAGGCCCCGGAGCTGCGCTCTGCCAGCTGAGCACCAGCACCATCCCTGCTGCAGCGAGCACTGGCAGAGCAGAGCTGTGCCTCCAGCTCTGGGCACAGCCTGCCCTGCACACACACAGCAGCAGCTCCCAGCCACAGGGACTGCAGGAAAAACCCTCCTTATTTCAGCAAAACGCTTCAGCCAAGGCAATATGCTGCAGCTCCTGACCTGCCAAGCAAGGGGCGGCTTCAGAGGGTTTGCCCGGCTCTCCAGAGGACCAACACCCACAGAAGGACAATGCCCATCAGCTAACAGGATCCTCCTCAGAAAGGCTCTTACTTCCCTCCTGTTTCCTCATGGTCTGAGATAAACTCTGTTCTACACAAAGTCATCAGAAAAGCTCACCAGCCTTCAGTGAGACTTGTCCAGCCAGGGAATGGAAAAGGCCTGATGGGCAAAGGGTGGCAGGCTCAGGAGGACAGGAGAGAACACAGAGCACCCACACAATCTGCTGTGCCCACAGGCCAGGACACCTGGGAGAAGCCACAGAGCATCACCTCCTGTCCTCAACTCTCCTGACAGTGCTAACCACGGGACACAAATTTTCATCAGCCCTGCTTCATTTTAAACACTCTGCAAAGTCTACAGCGCACAGGAACACCCCCCCTAGCTGAACACAGAGGGGGAGGAAGCACATTTACAAAAAAAATAAAATAAAAAGCAACTACCACAGACATTCAGAATAACTTCAGGAGGCTGACGTCGACAGACACTGCCCAGGACTGCACTAACCAAGGTGAGCACTGCAAAGCTGTGCCAGCACAGCTCTCTGAACATCCCCTTCCCCAGCTGTGACCTCCACAGCTCATTCTGGCCAGAAAGGTCAGTGCTCTCACAGCTCCTCATTCATCAAGCCTGAATACCAATAACTTTGTCACCTCTGAGAATGAGCCACGTGGGTGCTCCAAACCCACTTTGTTGGTTACGTCAGAGGCTGGGAGATGCTGCCTGAATCCTGCCAGAATGGCAGGAAACAAAAGTGGTCTCAGCATGAGCAGGGAGCGGGGACTTGATTATCTGCAATTAGCAAATCGATGATTCTTCAAGATGCTGATTTAGGCCAGCACTTCTTATTAGCAACAGTCAAGGAAAGCACAAGGGCAAATTGCATCAGAGCCAAGCCTAGCTCCCAAATATTGTTTCATTTAAAAATTAATATATAATCCTGCAGGAGCTCAGATACACACAGACAACAGCATCGCTTCCATGAGGTACGTGCTGAACTCAAGCAAGTCCCCACCACCATGGAAACAAGCCATGTCATTATTTTGCTCCAAATACATGGGTACCTTGGGTAATCAGATGTTAGCAGCCCACGGTGGCGGGCACACACTCATCTTAGTGACTGTGCTGGGGTCACAGGTCTGCACCCTGACTGCAGGTGGAAAAGCCCAGTGAAGCCCCTGGGAAGATACCCACAGGGTTTGGATGAGGCCCTTCTGGTTTTAAATACTTGATCTAATTTTGTCTTGTAACATTACACAAGAACACAGCTGTATATTTAGTCTCAGAGTTAAACCATTAATTTGCAATTTACAATTTAGTAATACTCCCCGTTAATAATGCCATTACACGGGTTATGTTCACTTTCTATCTGAAAGTTTAACCACAACAGGTCTCACTCAAACAGCTTAAAATTAAACCACTGCTCCCATTTGAGATCAGTCACCACAACAGGTATGGTATAAAATATACAAGAGCAGACAGCTTCAATATACATTTTACTTTCATTTGTCTGAGATGTTTGTGCCAAGAATCCACTTGAGCCTGCTCTTCACTCGATTAGGGAGAAAAATTTGTTTTTAAAATGATTAAAAGCATAACACTGCCCAGTGTCATGTCCCCTCCAATAATCTTCAATTTGTGGGACTGTCTTTGAAACTGTAGCAGAGCAGTTTTACCACTCACAGCATGTATTTTTGATTTAGTAATCCCTACACTTCCAGAAGAGTTACTGGAAGGAAAAAAAGATACCATTAACCCATTGATTTTAAAAAGAAAACCAACAAAAAAGCCCAACATTTAGCTATTTTAAGGGAGAATCAGATAGGCTTGAAGCCTACAGAGGAATTATGATTTATACATTAAAAAAATTTAAGAAAGAAAACTAAGAAGGCCGAGTGGGATTCCAGCACACTCCCCAGTGCACGAACACCTCGGGACACCGGCAGTGCTCGGAGCAGACCCACTGGGCCCTGCTGTGCTCAGAGGTGCTGAGCTCTGCTTTCCTGGAGACAAAAGGATGGGCCCCTGCGTGCCTTCCCTCCACAAACCCAGATAAATTCCAGCCCCGGAGTACAGGAAATTAAAACAGAATAATAGACGAAGAAAAACGCTTCCAGCAGGGAAGGAAATCCTGACCCAGAGCTCGTGCCCTGCAAAGAGTTAAAGCTCAGCCCCAGCCAGCCCTGCTGATCTTAGTGCAGCTGCTACCTGCAGCCACGGCCCCTCAGTAGCAACACACAAGGGGAAAGTGCAATTTTGAGCTTCTCTTTTCATCTCTATGGTGACAAAAAGCTCTGCAGAGGGAAATCAGGGTGCCTTCCACTCAAAAGGTTTCTCATTTTCAATGACTGCCTTTCACAATATTTTAATTAAATCTCTGGTGGGGAAGATTTAAAGGAAAAAAGAAATTCGGATTGTGGGGCTCATTTACAACAACGGAGCAAAAAAAGGGGGGAAAATGTATTTTAAGCATTTTTAAAATAGAAAGATTCCCTGGTTGAAGATTTAAGAATAATCTACCAGCTGCAAAGTTTTACAAAAGCAGCATGTGAAGGGGCCAGGAAGTCTTTCCGTAACAAAAACATTTTCTCGCATGTAAAGTGTCTCTGGAACTTTAGGAGAGGCTGAAGGACCACCCAGCAAAGGGCCCTTTCCCACGGGGCTCAGCACAGCCAGGCACCCACGGGGTTCTGGAGAAGCCCCTGTGTCCCCCTGCAGCACAGCCCAGGGATGGGGCAGCAGCCAGGGCTGGGGAGGCTGCGGGACAAAAGCAAAGCATGGTGTTCATCTGTGGTTTTAGAAGTCACTGGTGTTCATCTGTGGGTTTAGAAGTCTCAGTTCACTGCTACCAACAAAGCACAGCAACACCCATGAGCTGCCAGGAAGGGACAGGTCCATTCCATGAACCCCCAGCCACAGGACAGGGGGCACCCAGGGGGACACCCCGGACACCACGCTGTGCCCAGGTGAGCCCATCCTTTCCCCTGAGCCCCAGACACCCCCCGGCAGAGCTGCAGCCCTGCCATGGGCAGCCTGCACTGCCCAGCTCCACAGGAACACCTCTGCCACAGATGGAAAAGCTGACCTCCTGGGAAAGGGCTGCAAGCACCAAGGAGGCGCTGGGAGCGTGTATCACAGAGCACATGCAGAAAAGCAGCACCTGGCTGAGCACAGGAAGAGCAGGAGCAGAGAGGTGGCTGGGCAGCCCTGCCCAAGGCCAGCAGAAGCCCCCCAGACACGTCCCTGCCCAGGATGCACATTTCACTCCAGTGGAGAGTGGGGAAATGATGACTCTGCAATTAGAGCCTCCACACGGCGCCAAGAGATTCGAGTGTGTTAATAAACCTAAAGCTCTGGACAAAGCACTCTGCCTCTCATCCAAGCTCCGTTGTATAATGTGGGAATAATACCCCTACTTCATCTGATATAACTGCCAAAATAACACATTCTTCCTGCAAGGTGTGCTGAACTCCCTCGAAAGCAGCGCTGTAACAGCACAGAGTTTTCAAGTATCTTGAACAACAGGCCAAGTGCACTGTTAATTTCATTTTTTAAAGTTAACAGAATACTGAAGTAAAAAGTCCAATTAGACAAGCAGAAAGAAAAATTCTGATCCTCTATTTAAAGTAAAAGCTGGGGTGCAGGGAGCTGCAGTGACACCCAAGCCTGGATCCCCCAAATCCCAGAGCCTTTGTCACCGTGCTCAACAGAGAGCACAAGGGATTCTGCCAGGCTGGCCACTTATCCAGCATTCCCCCCGGGCTGGAAATTGCTATTCTGGCAGTACCCAACCTTCAACGACTTCTGGACTAGTCTGCATCTGACTTCAGGGCAAAGGCCATGCCCAGAGGGAGACCCCGTGAGGAACTCCTCCCTGCAGCTCTCAGGTCGTTCTTAAGGCCATCTGAAAGACCACAACAAAATGGTTTACTGCTCACACAGGCTAAATATCAAGAGCTCTAACATGAAATACAACCTCTTTTCAAAGCCACAACCAGGCAAAAAGTCTGTTCTTGAAAATAAAACACTGGTCAGGAGTGGGATCATTCAGGACCAAAGGGTTTTTTTAAATTGATGCAAACAGAACTGCCTATTTTTCATGTAAATTATTAATTTTCCTAAAATCATAATCACTGCTGCAAGTCGAGCTACCTCTGTACGCAAAACCATTTCCACGTACATATTTTCCTGGGGGAAAAAAGGCTTATCCCCACAAAGGAGTATGAAATAAATTGCTTTACTGAAGGTTAATAATATCCTGTCGCCGTGGTAAAAGACTCAATTACAAAACCTTCAGAAGAGCTCCCAAGGAACTCATCTGCCTGCAGTGACAGAGGCTTAAATAGCCAAAATACACAGAAAGGCTAAGCACTTCCCAAAAGAGAGGAAAAGGGGAAAAAGATGGGGGGGGTTAAGTAAAAAACCTGGAAATTGGACACTCAAGGTTATAAAAAAAACCCAAACACACATAACCACAGTTCCTCTCTGCACACACGATTCTCTATAATCTCAGCAAGAATTATGGCCTAGGGAGACCAACACTAATTTTAGTATCAGATTTATTATGCAGCAGGGAGCAGAAATCAGTCAGGCCCGTCTCTCGGTCCTAATGGGCAGAACTGGCTCACGCTCCAGGAAGGCTCTGCTGAAGAATAGCTCAGGCCTGCTGAAAAACAAAGCCCCTGGGGCTCCCCGAAGCACAAACACGCCGCGTTTCTTAGAAGCCACAATAAAACACAATGATACTCCTCATTTCTGCAGCGCTGCTGCCAGAGGGGCCCAAAGCCTGGGAGCACCCAGCAGAGCCACCGTGGGACCAGAGCCTGGCAGGACTGTCCCCGCTGCTGGGCACTGTGGGGATGGAACCAGGACTGTCCCTGCTGCCCTGGCACTGCAGGGATGGAACCAGGACTGTCCCTGCTGCCCTGGCACTGCAGGGATGGAACCAGGACTGTCCCTGCTGCCCTGGCACTGTGGGGATGGAACCAGGACTGTCCCTGCTGCTGGGCACTGTGGGGATGGAACCAGGACTGTCCCTGCTGCTGGGCACTGTGGGGATGGAACCAGGACTGTCCCTGCTGCTGGGCACTGTGGGGATGGAACCAGGACTGTCCCCGCTGCCCTGGCACTGTGGGGATGGAACCAGGACTGTCCCTGCTGCTGGGCACTGCAGGGATGGAACCAGGACTGTCCCTGCTGCTGGGCACTGCAGGGATGGAACCAGGACTGTCCCTGCTGCCCTGGCACTGCAGGGATGGAACCAGGACTGTCCCTGCTGCCCTGGCACTGCAGGGATGGAACCAGGACTGTCTCTGCTGCCCTGGCACTGCAGGGATGGAACCAGGACTGTCCCTGCTGCCCTGGCACTGCAGGGATGGAACCAGGACTGTCCCTGCTGCCCTGGCACTGCAGGGATGGAACCAGGACTGTCCCTGCTCCTGGGCACTGCAGGGATGGAACCAGGACTGTCCCTGCTGCCCTGGCACTGCAGGGATGGAACCAGGACTGTCCCTGCTGCCCTGGCACTGCGGGGATGGAACCAGGACTGTCCCTGCTCCTGGGCACTGCAGGGATGGAACCAGGACTGTCCCTGCTGCCCTGGCACTGCAGGGATGGAACCAGGACTGTCCCTGCTGCCCTGGCACTGCGGGGATGGAACCAGGACTGTCCCTGCTGCCCTGGCACTGCGGGGATGGAACCAGGACTGTCCCTGCTCCTGGGCACTGCAAGGATGGAACCAGGACTGTCCCTGCTGCCCTGGCACTGTGGGGATGGAACCAGGACTGTCCCTGCTGCCCTGGCACTGTGGGGATGGAACCGGGACTGTCCCTGCTGTCCTGGCACTGTGGGGATGGAACCAGGACTGTCCCTGCTCCTGGGCACTGCAGGGATGGAACCAGGACTGTCCCTGCTGCCCTGGCACTGCAGGGATGGAACCGGGACTGTCCCTGCTGCCCTGGCACTGCAGGGATGGAACCAGGACTGTCCCTGCTGCCCTGGCACTGCAGGGATGGAACCAGGACTGTCCCTGCTGCCCTGGCACTGTGGGGATGGAACCAGGACTGTCCCTGCTGCTGGGCACTGCAGGGATGGAACCAGGACTGTCCCTGCTGCCCTGGCACTGCGGGGATGGAACCAGGACTGTCCCTGCTGCCCTGGCACTGCGGGGATGGAACCAGGACTGTCCCTGCTGCTGGGCACTGCGGGGATGGAACCAGGACTGTCCCTGCTGCCCTGGCACTGCAGGGATGGAACCAGGACTTCACAGCCCTCCCTGTGTCTGCCTGTGCCCCATTCACTCAGAGCACCACTTGCACCACTCTTGAGACGCTTCACCTGCCCAGTAAAGCCAGGCCTATCCTTAACAACTGTTTCTAGTCGGTCAGTTACAAAAGCCTTTTGCGGAGGGTTTCACGACTGACTCATTCCCATCTCCAATGATGCAACACCCAGGCCATTTCCACACATGGCCTCATCCATTCATGGGACTGCAGCTCCTCACCCAGCACTGCCCACAGCACAGCCACGACACCTCAGCCCCCAAACCCTGCCTGTCCCCTCCTCCCCAGCACCTGGGAACACAGAGCCCAGCAGGTGCAGCCCCAGCACACTTCAGGTTTGGAATAACCCTCCTCTAAGGCACCAGCAATTCCCTGTTTCAAGCATTGCAGAACACATGAGCAGACTTCTGTTTTGCACATCCATAAAACAAGGGTGATGACAATCACTTACCTCATCCCTGTGTGGCAAGAACAAGGGCCACATTTAAACTAGTTTAAGTCATTTCAGCACACAAGTCTTTCCTGAAAGTAGGATGGTGATGCCTCCAGCAATGTACATACCACAGACTATCAACTAACATTTTGAATAAAACTTTTCCAAGAATCAGTTTTTCACTCACAACTCACTCAGCTCAAGACCAGAAACTTTCAAACCATCACTATCTCACTTTATTTTCACATAGTGGACAGGCAGGCACATGCCTCCAAAAACTGCACTCCCTATTCTCTGTCTATCTAGGCACTTTGCTAGCAGATTGCTGGTTTTGTTTTTGAAATGCCCTTGGAGCATACTAAGCAACTTAGAGCAGCTCAAAGCAAAGCTTCTAACAGAAGTTAGTGGAATATGTCCTGCTAACTCCAACACAAACACAATCACCACTAAGAAATGAGGAAAAGTCCATCAAAAACATGCATGATCAGGTCAGTTTTTCACCTGGTCCTAATGCAGTGCAAGAGTAAATAAAAAAAGCAGGCTTACAAGTTTTGGATTCCCCTGCATCTATTGTCCTCCTTTAAATTAGCTCTTTTGCCTCAAAACTTCAGGAGAAAAAAGCACAACCAGTCTCCCATTAAACAAATGCCTCCCCCACCCCAAAAATCACCCCAAAGCATTACCTTCTTACAGCTCCAAGCAGCCCCAGACCATGGTGGACTATCCATGAGGAGACCACAGCAGCTCTGGCTCCCACCACCTCCTCCAGTGAGCACCCTCACCAGAGCACGTGACTGCAATTAAACCTGGGGCTGGTAATTGGTTTCAGGTGAGGGACACGCCTGCCTAACCAGCAGCACAGCAGGGGAGCAACGGACAGGTTAACTCAAATCACCTGTGCCCAGTCCTGGGCTGGCCCCAAGAAACCCAGACTCTGCACACGGGGCTCCTGCCACTGCTGCAGCCGCGCAGCCACCAAAGCACCTCTCCCTCCCTCTGCCTCTTCACAGCCCAGAGCACATCTTCACCTGCATAACCAGCACCAATAACCAGCCAAGAAATTCAGGACTTGCTCTCTGATCTCCGTTCCACCTCAAGAAGTGTTTGGCAGCATCCGTTTGTCTGCCTTGATCCAACACTCTCCAGTTCTCAGGAATGTGAGACAAGCAGGTGCTGCTGCCCTTCTCTCAGCTGGAGCCAATTTAGAGCATTTCAAGGAAACACACCAAGGCACTCTTCAACCAGCAAGGGCTGCACAAGCCCAAGACCTTTAGGAACATTAAGAAGCAGCAAAATTTGTCTGACTATGTCCATGTAAGAAGTTTACCCTGCCCCTGCATTCCTTCAGCTGCAACCAGGATGAAATAAGATTCATGAGTAAGGTGCTCTGCAACAATACCCGTCCTCTCCTACCTGCTTCTCTCCCCATCACCTTCAAGTGAATTGACTCTTTATGTTACTTTCCACACACTGCAAGAGATCAGGATTACACAGCACCAGCTGAATAATGCTCTGCTCACACTATCATCAGCTTCATGCGTTCAGATGACAGTGATGGGGACTATAAAGGCATGAAGACAGATAATCACTGCTTATGTCTGCAATTATAGTTCCAATAAAAAAGCTTCTTCATGGCTCTTTAGCACTAAGGCTTTTGGACTGGTAACTGAATTGTTTTAATATTTTTTTCTATTCCCTATTTTGTTCTTTTCCTATTGCATACGCATGCTTAATCGACAGAGAAGACAAATGCCTCTACTAAAATATCCACTGGAAATACCTACAAAAAGAGATCCAGAAATCTAAACTGACTTCTTATGACTACCACAAAATCAAAGCCATGCTCACAAAACTTTGGGAGAATCATAACTATGGAAGACTTTCAACTGTAATTGTACTTGATTGGGAAGATTAATGACATAGTGGCTGTGACCAGATGAAAAAGAGAGGGGAAAAAATAAAGCACAGGACAATCACAATTCCCTCCTTATACATAAATTGCCAGGCATGTCACACAGAGCCTGCTGCCTCAATCCCAGTTCCTGGGATGACGTGAGGCAGGAGTTCAGGGTACAAAAGGAGATTCCCACTGTCACCCACCCCTCTCCTGCATTGCTGAGGGCAGCCCTCTGAGCCCACCACAGTCCTCTGGCAGGCTCCCCCCTTGCCCCCAGGCTGGTCTGCAGCCATGAGACCAGCGTGAGCCATAATTCACAGCACCAGCTCCCTTCCACATGCTGTGGCTGTGCATCCTTATCTTGCTTCCCCTCTCTGGAGCTCGGAAGTGCCGGTGCACGCAGGAACCTCAGCAGTTACAGCCCCCACCTGAACCAGAGCACTGCCACTCCAGGCAGGGCCTCCCTCACCAGTTTCACAGTCAAAAGCGGTTAGAAACAACAAAAAAACCCAGGTTAACTCCTCAAAGACAAGTGGCATAAAGAGCTGGCAGCATACAGTGCTGCTCTGCCTCCCACACTTCCTCCCCAGCCAAGGGATGCTGCCAACATCCCTTCAGACAGAGCAGCCGTTCACTGCCGCACCAAACCGGGCTCAGGAAGCTCTGTGCCACGCTGACATCTCTGCAAAATCCCCTGCTGCCCTTCTTCCTCTGACCCTTCATCTCCAGCCTCGACGGCAGCACCAGTACCAGGCCCACCAGGGCCTTGGTTGGGGTCCTACACGCTGTGCCAAGACCACCGGAGTCTGACCAACAGCGACTCTGCTTCTTCAGCTCTCAACCCCAGCCAACAGCAAGACAAACCCAGCCAACAGTGGGCCTGGGACATTTCCATAGCAGGTTTAGGAGGGTTTTTTTCACCAGGCAGCATTTGAAGAGGGTACAGTTAAATGTTTGGTGTGTGTTCAACAGGTCACCCATCCAGGGCCGGAGTCTCAGAGCTGACCTACAGAAAGTGACCGGGGAGGAAGATGAGATGTTGGTGCAAATCAACCAAAACAACCCCGAGCACTTGACAGTAGAGACTTTGTGAGGACAGGAAACTCCTGCAAGAAGCCAACAGTTTTTGCTGTAGTGGTCTCAGGGCTTGCTCAGTACTCACAGGAGAGATCTCTCAGGGATCCTGAGGACATGGCAGGGAACAAGACCTGACACGACCCAACACAATGGCTGGTAGCAGTCCCAGACCAAAAGGTGAGGCAGTACTCCCCATCCTCAGAAAATTCCTATCGTATTTCCCATCTCAGCATTACCTTTGGATTTCTTTTCAATGTTTTCTGTTCCCTCCCACAATTCATTGAACACACCACGCTGCTATAGGCTCTGCAGGTCTGCCAAATACAACAGCAGAAGTAGGCGAATTTCACCGGCAAAGAAACATCTATCTTTACACTCATTCACAGCACTTTGCAAACCTTTGGCAAAAGGATAAATGCTCCACGTACATATGGAGCCCTGCACACAGCTCAGGCTGGAGCAGGGAATCACACCAACACAGCTCTGAACAGAACTGACTGATACCACAGCCAAAAGGAGGACAAAACAGGAGCTTCACTCATTCAGCAAGCACTGCAGAAGAATCCCTGGCAACCTCCCCTTCAGCAACACCTTCTTCCAGCAGTGCAACAACCACCAAACCAGCCAGTGCTGAGGGCTTCAGCTGGCAAGCTCCTGCCATAAACCAGGCCCCTGACCTGAGCAACATCTCCCAGTCCAGTGGGATTCACGGAGACTTAGCACAAACGCCCAGCTCCTTGCAATCTCCTTTCACACCACACCAACACTGCCCTTTGGGAAGATTCCTGAACAGTGTTCATCCAGCAACTGGTTAAAGCCTCCCCAGACTCTCTATCCAGCAGGCATTCTCTTTACACCAGCATTCAAGAAGCTGAAAGTCTCGTCTGCACTTCACAGTCGCTATTTTAAATAAATCCAAACTTCAAACCTCTTCTTCACCCTGTGCTCCTCACCTTCTCTTTGATGCAAAACTGACCCACAGAACAACGTAAAGATGAGCTCTGAGTCAGGCATACTAAACCACTGATTAAAACAGCACAGCACAGGTTTGGGAGCACTACAGAGGAATTCTGCACCCTCTGGGCCATGCCAGCACTCCCAGGGACCCAGCCCTGAGCCAGGAGGGCTGGAGCTGCACCAGGACCCAAGGAGCCTTGCCCAGCCCCACCTCACAGCTGTGTGGCACACACAGAGGAAAATAAAACCAGGGGGACTTAACTTCAAACCCTGGGAACTACTTAATTCACCAGATATTAGTTTCTTTCCCCCACCCCACCATTTTTCCCTCCCACCTGCCAGGCCACCTCATTACTGTCACTCGGCATCAGTTCTTGCTACAGTAGTTTTCTTGGACCTTTGCCCCTTCAGTCAGCTTGAAACCTCTTCCCTATTGTACATCAGAGTCAATGGGAAATTAATGCAAGTCTTTGCTGGGGGAGGGCAGGGCAGAGGCACTTTCTGCTGCTGTCAATACTTCTTTTCCTTCACCCTTCCTGCCACCTACACTTCACCAACATATTAAGGAGCCTTGTCTGCATCTCACTGCGCTTGCTGAGGTCTCTGGGACTATTCCTCATGTGCAGAATTGGATAAGCCTTAGCAGGGTCCTTCTTTAGAATACAAAGTTCCCCCATCTTAATTTAAGCCTACTCAGTCACAACAATACACCCAGCTGCAGATGTCCCAGGGAATGACTGAGCAGGGGAGAACAACTTCCCAACATTCTTCAGATTTTCTCTGCGCTCAAAAAATAGAAGAAATACTTTCAACAGGAGAGCAGTAAAATGCCAAAGTTTAGAAGTAACTTATTAATACCGCATGCTGATCTGGCTACAAAGTTTCACAGTAACTTTCAAATTACTCAGCAAACCACAATTTCTACAGCAGTAATATCGTAAAATCATAGGCCACGTTGAACACTACTCACATAGTTTACAGAATTATCCCAGTGACTAAGGCAAACAGAACGTGTGATTTCAGGGCTAGAGACTAAATTAAGCTTCAATAATGACTTTTTTCTTTAAGTCTGATGCCACACTGACCCTGTAATCAGTTTTTTGAGGAAAGAGCAGAATAGTATTTTCTCGTGAGTGAGATCCTCCAGTGGAGGGGGGAATATGAGAGAGATAAAACTGCCTATCTGAAGGAACTGACCATATACAAAGTACTGTCAAATACACAAAGTAATCTTTTAATCTTTTCTGCTACGGGCTTCACAGTTCAACAAAGCATTTAATAACGTGCTTTGAGCCCATGCTGATTCAGCAAAGCACTTACCCACACGCTTATGCCAACTTAAGTCTATGCTTAAGTGCTTTCACACAATAGGGGCAGAGAAGACTCAGGCCCTGAGATGAACCATTTTCTGAAACAAGCTGTTTTTCCCTAAGATGACTGACTATTTACAGCTTCTCTTCACTTTCTAGCATGACCCAAAATGCATTTGAAGAGAACACTTAAGTACAACTGAAAAGCCAAATAACTGTCAGCAACAGCAAGACTCAAGGTAGAGCTTAATGAACTAGAATTGTTCTTTGCTCCTTCTCAGCCCAACATACATCTTGGTGCACACACCCCACCTTGCCCTGTTTCAGTGGCTCTCCTCTAAAAATAAGTTCCAAGTTGCCTTCAATGCTCTGGATTTCACAACATTTATGAGACTATCACCAGAGTCAACAGGCTAAAAAAAGAATCCATTAGCATTAACTGGCCTGTCACTGGCAGTGACAAATAAATGAATTTGATGGTTTTAGATCAGTCATTAGTAGACCTACCCCCGGGCTGATAAAGGCTCAGCACTTTGCAGAGGAGATGTACTCAATCTGGAAGCAGAGGGGATGCACAGGGGTGTTAGCATGCTGCTCTCCTTCCATTTCCCTGACCTCCCTACCTCAGAACCTTTCCTGGCATTTACAAGTGCACAAAAGTCACCTGGTAGATGCCATTAAAAATAATCCAACAATTCAGGAAAACACGGGCATTGTAGAACCTCCTTTTAAAAAAAATCCCAGGTCAGACAGTGTTCAATTTTAATTTTTAGTTAGCAGTATGTCAAAGGGAAGGAAAGTACATTAGGACTATTCCTAACATGAAAGACATCCTTAGGCAATGAGAATGGAAATACAGACATTTTAACAAGCACAAGAAGTCTGTGGGGATTCAGGACAACATGAACAATCTACCTGAGTGATTGGGGAGAAGAAATACATGTTTACATCTCCAAAATACAACAGTTCCAGAAATCCAGCTCAGCTCCTGTTTCTGACAGAACTCAGTGCACAGCTCCTTCTTCCTCTGGCTGTGACATCCAGGGACAGAGGGCACCCTCTGCCTCAGCCACAGCACTGAGAGCACAAACCCCAGCCCACAGACCAGGGTTCCTAGAGCCTGATCCTCCACTGCCTGGGGCTGGGTTCACTCAGACTCTGGAACTTTTCCACTGGCCCATCCAATGCCAGAGGGAGCAGATTCCAGGAGCAGCTTACCCTGGACAAGGGATCCACATCAAGGGTGGATGAACAAGACACCCAAACAGTGGCCATGACCACCCAAAGAAATCCCCCAGACCATCTGGGAAGGACTTCACACCAGTCTGCACACAGATGGTACCATGATTACCATCAAGCTACTCATCCATGCCTGACGCCAAGATCAGGAAATACTTCCTCTCTTACTCCACCCAGACCTGCAAATGCAGGGGAATCTAAAAAGAATTCTTAAAAAACACTGGGAAAAGGTTTGACCTTGCTCCTCTTTACAGTCTGGTGGGGAAGGAAGGGTGGCAGGAAAGGAAGAATCCTGAGTTCTGCTACTGTGTCCAGTTCACACTCTTTTGAGGAAAAAAAAAAGAAACTTCAAAGTCTACCTAACACCTAAAATAAGATGGGAAGTAGTAGGACTAACCTGGAGGAGTTTACAGGCAGAAGCAGGGGAGAAAACAAAGAAAACTCTTGATTTTCATGGTCCATCATTAGCTTTGGAATAAAATTTCTCCCTGCTACCCTGGCTGAGGCTTATCAGACAGCCAAGGGACGCAGACACCCCACCCACAGCTAACTTAATTGGAATCAGACATCCAAATCCACTGGTTAGCTTTAAACCACGATCCCAGGTTAGCCTGGGTGTTATCCCCAGAGGCCATGCCCTCCATTTGCTGCTCTGGAGCAGGCAGCTTCACAGTCCACCCCAAAGGAGAGCTGCTGGCACTGCCTCCTGCCCAAGTGCTCAGAGCCCCCGTGCCCAGGCAGAGAGGAAACCCAGCTGGGCATGGGCACAGGGGGCCAGGACAGTCCTGCACCAACCTCTGTGATAAATATTCCCCAAGCTAACAGAGCAGGTAACGTCAGAAATAGCAGGCTATGTGTAATAGTAACTCAATTATTGTAGTCTTCAATATTCAAAAGGGGGTACAAAACTACTGGCACCCCACCACTGCTGCGTTTGAAGGACTTTTTCAGTCAGCAGAGTCACAAATGATCTCCTGTTACAGAGTGCCTTCCAGCACTGGAAGCAAGGCAGATTTTTATCACGGAACAGCAGCCCCGAGGAAGGAGACATATATTCATCACCAGAAGCCCAAGGAGTTAAACCACGCAGCAGATTTCCTGAAACAGTAGCTTCAAGTGGTGCTGGCCTTCCCAAGGAGAGCAGGATTACACATCCCAGTAACCCAGGGGAGGCACTCAGGAGGATTTGTTTCTGCAGGGTCATTCTAAGGAAGCCAGGGAAGAACGCTGGGCTGTTACAACCTGCCACTGCTGGCTCGGGAGCCAACGTGCATCACCAGAGAGGCGTCAAACCGCGGAGATGCGGCTTAGAAAGCCCCAAATAAAGCATTTCACTGGGCTGGGGCTTGAAAGGGCAGGGCTGGGCAACTCCAGTGCATCGGGAGGGGAGGAACAAGTGAGTGTGAGCTGGAAAAGGCAGGGGCAAAGCTCAGCTGTAAGGACAGGGATGGATGGATGGATGGATGGATGGATGGATGGATGGATGGATGGATGGATGGATGGATGGATGGATGGATGGATGAGAAGGGGGAATGCACCCCCAGCCTTGCTTCACCCCAGCCCCCATCACTGCCAGGAAAAGAAAAAAAAACCAACAAATCCCCATTTTACTAAACATACCAGGAAGGAAGATTACTCAGGGAAAAAAAACAAAACAAAACAAAAAACAAATTCTCTCCTTGCACCTAGAGAGACAGAGACATTTCATTAAATGCCATTAATCTCCACAGACCCAAGCATTAGCTAGTTAATTAGACTAAAGTACAGTCACATTTTAATGCTGAGCATTCGCTATTCAACTGGGATAAATGAACAACTGAAGTCCAAAACCTTAATTCAGTATCTAATTAAAAAAACAGAAAACAAAATATTGAGATTATGAAATGCTTGCCAGAATAATACATCATAATTGATGTAAAATCTGCTCTTTATTGCATCTGATTTTCTCCAGTCTCCAAATCAGGCTGTTTTCAGTCTTCAGATTTTTTTCAAGTGCCCCGTAGAAATCCCAACACTTTAGAAAGGACAACTGTGTAAAAAGCAGCAACAGACACTGCTGACCTCTCCAGAGAGAGCGAGCTCCTGCTAAGAGTGGAATTTGATGTCCATTCCAGCATTTGCCCCACGCTTGAAAGATGTCTGTTACCAAAAACCAAGGGAAAAACCCCCCTACGTGTAGAAAAACAAAATCCCCTTTGTCAATACAACCTGATTTTGCATTCTTTAACAAAAAAATTTAACTCACTAATATGCTCAACACAAAACACGTCCTCATTTTTCAATTGTTAGAGAAGAAATCACATGGGACAGCTTAACAGCTCCGTTGTACCCATTACAAACTTCTCCAAATAACACTGTAGAAACAGATAACTGGCACTGAAGACAGTTTAAAATGTAAATTAACCTTTAAAAGGTATTGGGAAGGGGGATAGGCACATCAAGCTCATGTTCAAAATACCGTTAACTTTAGATTGTATATTACAGATGGCATCAATCCAACAACATAATCCAGAAGCCACAAGCCCCACACACTATAAACTCTTTGCTCAGTGCAGAAGCAAGCCAGGCACACTATTATTCACCAATTAGTAATTAGATATGTCCTAGGAAGGAAAGAACCTCTAAACATTTGCCTACATTAGTCTGGTTTAAAATTCTGCAAGTAGGCTGTTGGGGTTTGTTCTCTTTTTTTTTAAGAGCTCCCCAGCACCTCTCCTGTGCTATGCCCGGGGGTTTGAAACGACACAGGGTTTTTCCTAAATGCCTATTTTGTGCAATACTCAACATCATGGTTCAACACACCCAGTTACACTGCTTGCTTTCATGAGGAGCTGTATGCAATAACAGTCCAGGCTGCTGGTCAGGTAATTTCCCACCACCAATTTTAAACCTCTCTTCCTTATTGACTTGCATGTACAACTTTGCAGGCTTTTTCTCCCGTTTTTACCAGAAGACTGAAGTTACCCAAGATGACAAGTGTGTACACAAGTGCCATACATCAGTTAAATTAAGTTTTTCCAATAGACTCTCAAAAACAAATTAAAAAAAAGTCAATTGCAAAAGTTTTCTTTCAGCCTCGGGCTTTCAAAATTCACACGCTGCAAGTCTGGCTTTGAAACTGATTTGTTTTCATTAGGCACAACCTAAAGAGCAACAACCACTTGTATTCCACGGGCAGCTCCTGCAGGAGAAATGGCACCAGTGGCATTTGGAGGGAGCGCAGGGGCACAAGCGCTTGTGTCCCTGCAGGTCCCCGTGCCACCGTCAGGACTGGCCACTCCATGGCCAGGCTCCGGCCAGCCTGACCAGCTGGACACCCCCAGCTGGACACTCCCAGCTCACTGCTCCCCTGCTCCTACAGAACAACCGCCAGCAGCCCCCTGAGCCTCACCAGGAACTTGCCATGCGAGCCTTACACACAACTCCGCGCACATCTCTTGAGTTACACAAAAGAAAATTTGCAAACAATGAAGGCAGAGATAGATCCCCATCCATCACAAGCACAGAACTGAAAGCTCAGCTCAAAACAAGCCTGAAGCCTGCACTTAATCCAAGCTCTGTCCATAAACCCAGCCCAGTGCCCAGAGCGGCTGCCCGGGCACCGGCCCCGCTCCTGCTGCCCAGCCCGGCCCAGCAGCTCTGCACGGACACGGAGCAGCCTCCTGGGCCTCAGCCACACACTGACCCCCCCAGCAGCAGCTTTAAAAGCTTTCATTGCCAATTCCCCGGCTGAAACCCGAACTGCCTGGCAACAATGATTCTCTGTGTGCCTGAAATCCTATTATCGATCCTCCTACTTACCTTGGGCTGTGCTCGTCGGGGAAACGCAACTTTAGGGTCAATCTGAGGAAAAAGAAAGGGGAAATCAACAGGGTAGCTTTGGTTGTCATTTCACATTATTTTGATTTTAAATCACTGAATTATTAATCCCTCATTTCTCAGGCTTGCAATTCAGCACACCGAGTCATCCAGAGCTACTCTGGAAATGACAGGTCACAGTCTGGGTTTGTCTGGGGAGTTTGGCAGGGGTGGGGAGATGGGAAGACGGGAAAAATCTCTCCTGCACTCCTCCTCCATCATCTTCTGGGCAGCAATCCCTGTGGGTGCTCAGGGAGCTCTGGATCAGTCTCTGGGTGCTGCCACTGCCACCAAAACTGTATGTTGAGGATTATCCACATGCCCTAGAGGTTGCACAGAAATAGGGCCAGCATCTCTGACCAACATCTTAACTTGGTGGCTTTGACACCTGCCCCTTCCTGCACTTGGGTTTGGGGTTACTTCTTTTTTTCTGCTTTGTTTTGCTAACTGACAAGCAACACCATACAAAGAAGGAAAGCCAAAAGCAAAGTCAAATTATTCACATTTCAATTATTAAAACTGAAACATTTGAAGGACTAGAGTCTCCTCCATAATAATATGCCCAACTGATCTGATTTACTCACTCTCAAAGAAAATATGCGAGCAATGGAAAACTCCAAAGGAGCATTTCTGGGCTGGGGCAGGAAGGGAAGAGAGTAAGTTGCAAACGAGTTTCATGTGTGTGAAAAATACATGCACTGAACTCAAAGTAAACAACTTCCTAAAAAAGGTTTTCCATTAAGGAGTTATTCAAACTGTCCATGTATGAAGCACGTCACCACAGACAAAAAGAAAGGGGGGAAAAAAATCCTTGCTTTACCCCCCTGGCCTGTTTTAAGATGCAGCATTGCCTCCCCTTGAGCTGCATGAATTAGCACATCCCCTCTGCATTCCAAAATGCTAATTCTGCAACCTCACACAACTTCCATGGGGGTCATCTCTAAAAAGGGACTCCTCTCTCCCATTCAAAAATTACACAAAACCAAAAGGCACCACGGCAGGCACAAAGAAATGGCACCCGGTGGTGTTTGGAGGGAGCAGGCAGGCTGAAGGCTGGATGTAAACAAAACCATCAGACCTTTCAACAGCAGCCCCCCTAAATCGCAATAAAGCGCCTGTGCGCTGCTGGCTTCACTGCTGGCTCTCAGCAGCACCTGCACGCAGACATCTTCTGCAAAAAGGGTCTGGAAAAGGATGTTCTGAAGTACTGGATCCTGCCTGAACTGTGCAGCCAGCAACTGCTTTCAGGGCTGTCCTTGCCTGTGCAACCAAGTGATGCCACTAACGCTGGCAGCGTTAAGCATATTCAGAAGGACGGGCTTTTCTAGAGTTTGGGACTGGCTTTTGTTGCGTTTCTCCTCTCTCAAGCAAACCCTGATGAAGAAGAGGAGATGTTTCCATTTGGTATTGTTATTCCTGTGGTGATAAATATTCCTGTCACTGCTAAATAACCACGGGTCTCTCCTAAAAAGCAGTTTTACTCAATTAATTTGTCAAAATGGGAAATACCGCAGACATTTGATGTGCAACTGATAAACTGATTTGCCTCTATCAGATACAAATATTGTATCTTTTTTAGGACACACCTGAGAAATGAGCGATTACATGCCATTTTATTGTTCAAAAAGCATAAAAAGTAAAATTATTTATCTAGAGAGCTAACCTTTTCATAGAGATTAACATTATCTACAAATATATTCAGCACTGACTAGGCATTTGTCTACTGGGGAAATACAACAGGTACGGATTTTCCACAGCAATACCCAAAGGTGGAAAAATATGCACTTTTCTATGTTTGCTCCAAAACTACAGGTTTTCCCACCAAAGAACACCAGGCCCACCAGAGGGACATCACTGCAAAGTCCTGCTGGTAAAAAGCTGGGAGAGCCATTAAACTCCAAAGCAACACATTCATTTTTGAAGGTCAGTTCAAAGAGCATGGAGTCCCTTGCACCACAGCGACAGATTTTCTAAAAGAACTGAATTTTCCTTCCCACAACCTTTCGCATAAACACCACCAGCCTTTGAAAACAAACACTACCAACACATGTGGCAAATCCATACCTTTTGCATAACCCTGTCAACTATTTAAACAACAACCAGAAAGAAAAAAAACAACAAAAAAAAACCAAACAAAAAAACAAACAAACAAACAAAAAAAGTTCTACCAAAAAAAAAATTAGTTAGTTAGGTACAATTCTACTTACTGTATCTACAAGTCCTCTAGGAAATGACTATAATACTATTTCTGATATGAATGGCCATTACCTAAACAAAGCTTTTAACGTAACTGTAAACAAGAGCGACGTTTCCATGCCAATACCCAACCGATCTGCCTCCTGTGCTGAACGTTGAAACAGAGTCAAATGCCTTGTTATACTGCACAACAGTTACTACAATACTCTACAAATACACGCCTGAAAGGACCTGCCGGGCTCTGGGCTTCACTTTTAAGCTGTGTTACTGATTCTAAGGTCAGTTTTGTATTTGGATTGATTCAATCATTATCACACAACCAAAACCGAGGCAGATTTGCCCCGGTGAAGCTCTTCACCCCTCCCCCAGAGAAGAGCAAATTAATACATCGCAGGGACTAGACTGTGATACAAGAAAAATAGCTGGGGGAGGACCTAATTATAGTCAGAAATATGACAGGGTGTCCTCCCATGATTTTTTTTTAAAACTCTCGTTCAAGATACTGTTTGCCTTTGTTCTTCTTATCTAAATTTATCTTTAAAAACACATAGAGAATATAGCTGTACATGAAAAGTCTGGTGAGTTTAATTTCAGGAGCACGGTTGAATCAGTTATCTTACCATATCTGATTAAACCTAAAATCAAATTATTAAGGCATGTGAAAGCATGGGCTTCGTGTTCAGGCAAGCCCAGCAGAATCTGTAGGTCAAATTAAAACACTAGATTCCACCTGCTTCTACAAGAGCTTTAGGCTTTTTGTTTCCATATAAATTACATTTAAAAAAAAAACATATCCTCATGTTTGCTCCCTGCTTCTCCCTTTCTTCATTGAACTATAATCTCGCACACACAGTCACCCGTGAGATGTTGCAGCACCGAGACAGGATTGCTCCTAACACCAGGCTCAGGTTAAAATAAACCCCTTGAGCCCCAGAACACCGCCTGCAAACCCCGGTGACGGTGAGGAGCACACTCGATGTGCCCAGCAGAACGTCCCTGCAGACAGCTCCCTTCCCAAACACAGCCCCTCCAGAGCCAGCAGCACCAGAGCACCGATGACCTCTAGCAGTGTCCTTCCCCCCTCCCCTCCCAGCTCTGCCCAGGCTCAAAACTACAACCAAGCAGAAGGCACAAAACTTCATCTTTTTGCTTGGCCTTGGTCACAGGGAGAAAACAGGGCCCAGAGCTGCACTTGCCCGACACCTTTTGTTTGACCCGGCACTGAAAGCACCACACTGGGGCAGGGGGCAAACTCAGGTGTGGAATTTTTGTTAAAAAAAAAAAAAACAAAAACAAAACAAAAAATGTAATGTTTATGAAAAAAAAATGAGCTGCATCTCACAAGCAATTTTTTCCTTATATTATGCACTGGAGACTGAGCGCAGCAAAAAGCTCTGGAGAAACAACAACACATTAAGACTTGTGCTTCTCTACCACATCCACTCTCCAGCTCTTGCAGAGCTTCCCATAAATTACCGCGTGCATTTTGCCGGGGCCCTGCCATCACAGGTGAGGGGACCTCTCCAAAAAATGACTTTGGGAAATGACACGAGCAGCAGCTTTCTCGGTTTGACAGTAAGTCACTCCCACCTTGAAACGCGCTCAACAATACATAAATAATCAATCAAAAGAATCACAAAGTTCCCTGCAGAAAGCATGCCGCAGCCCAACACCAAAAAAAGTTGGATTTTACTCCACAGCTTTTTCAATGTCACCGCTCAATAAAATATAAGGCCGGGGGAGGAGCCAGCGGTCGGTATGGGTGAATTCCGATTTAAAAAAAAAAAAAAAAAAAAAAAAGTTACCGCTTCTGGCAAGTTAAAAGGCAGAGTCTACAAAAAATATAAAGGCAAAGCCGAGCCACGCAAGGTCCCGGTTCAATGACAGCCGGCACCGCCCGCGGCACCGGCCCGAGCGGGGCTCGCAGCGGCCGGGTCGCGGCCGCGGGTGCGGGAAGGGCGGCGGGCAGCCCCGCAGCAGCACCTACCGTCTTGGAGTCCAGCTCGTGGTGCGGCTGGGCCAGGACTTTGTCTACACTCGCCGGATCCGCGAACGTAACGAACCCGAAGCCTCTGCGAGAGACAAAGAGCGAGGGGATGGCGGGGGGGGTGGGGGGGTGGTGATGAGAATTGGAGCCAAAGGGAGAAGTCATAAAAATAAACCGCTGGGTCCCCCTCCTTCCTCTGCCCTCCCCCGAAGCCTCCGGGAGCAGGGGCGGCCGCCTCCGACCCCCGGCCCCTCTCCGGCTCCGCCGGCCGCTTTGTTTCCTGCTCCGGGCTGGAGGGATGCGGGCGGGAAGAGCCCTCCCGCAGCGCCCCACGCGTGCGGGGGGATGCGGGCTGCGATTCCGGGCCGGCACCGGGGGCTGCGGGTCCACCCGCCCCGACCGCAACTCGCGAAGTTTGTCAGCCCGAGCGGGGTGGGCGGCGGTTTTACCTGGAGCGCTTGGTGGTGGGGTCCCGCATGACCATACACTCCCTAATTTCTCCGAATTTGCTAAAATAGTCTCTAAGGCTGTCTGCGGAGAGAGAGCAGAGAGGGAGAGGAGGGTCAGGGATGGGGGGGCGCGGGCAGGGCCCGGCCGGCGGGACGCGGCCCACGCGGGGCGGGACACGCGTGGGGAGGGGGCGGCGGGCGGGGGTTACCTGGTGAGGTTTGCCAGCTGAGGCCGCCGATGAACATCTTGCTGGAGGGAGAGAGCAGAGCGGAGTTGAGCGCCGGTGCGGGATCGGCCATTTTGACGGGGCAGCTCCCGGCGGGGCGGAGGGGCGCGGAGCGGAGCGGCGCGGAGCGGGGCGGGCCCGCCTGACCGCCCCTCGCCGCCGCGCTCCGCGCCCCCGCCGCCCCGCCGACTTACCCGGGGTCGTGCTGCGCCTCTCCGGGGCTCCCCGAGGTAGCCTGGCTCCCGTCCGCCTCCATGGCCGCGCCGAGCGAGAGCCCCTTAGAGAACCCCCCCCGCCCGCCCAACCCGCCCCCCCCGGCCCGGCTCCGGCTCGGTTCGCTCCGCTTGCTTTGCCCCTTTTTCCCTTCCCCCCCTCCTCCTCCTCCTCCTCCTCCTCCCTCCGCTACCGGAGGATCTCACTGGAGAGGCGCTGGGGCAGCAGCCAGATCCGTCACACGTGGGATCGGCTTAGCTCAGCGCCGCGCCGGCGCTCCCTCCCCCCGCCGCCATCCTCCCCTCCCTCCATCCCGCCCCTCCCTCGCGGGGGCGGGGCCTCCGCCGGCGCGTGGCCCTCTGTGACGTCACCGTGACGTCACCGCGCCCTCCCCGCGCAGCTCCCGCCCCCCCGCCGTCCCTAACGCGTGTCCGCGACACCCGCGACTGTCCTCACGGGACTGTGCCCCGGAATTGTACCCCGGCACTGTCCTCATGGGAGTGTACCCCTGAAACTGAGCCCTGGGACTGTCCTCACGGGACTGTGCCCCGGAATTGTACCCCGGGACTGTCCTCATGGGACTGTACCCCTGAGACTGGGCCCTGGGACTGTCCTCATGGGACTGTACCCCGAGACTGTCCTCACGGGAGTGTACCCCTGAGACTGGGCCCTGGTATGTCCTCACGGGACTGTGCCCCGGAATTGTACCCCGGGACTGTTCTCATGGGACTGTACCCCTGAGACTGGGCCCTGGGACTGTCCTCATGGGACTGTACCCGGGGACTGTCCTCATGGGACTGTACCCCTGAGACTGGGCCCTTGGGACTGTCCTCATGGGAGTGTACCCCTGAGACTGGGCCCTGGGACTATCCTCATGGGACTGTCCCTCGGGACTGTCCCCCCGGGCCCGTCACACCCTGCCCGGGCCCCCGACCCTCACGAGGGGTGGCCTTTGGCTGAAACCGGCTGCTCCTGCCGGCCCCCTGCTCCGCTCCCCACCCCACACAGCCCAGTCAGGCACCAGGGGAGAATTCCGGGGGCTGAGAAGTGCCTGCTGGGTGCCCAGGAGAGGAAAATTAAATTTTAGGGACTCGGGAAATTTTCAGAGACATCAGTGGATTTTGAGTTCCTCCCCCTGTCCAGCACCGAGTACCTTCCACCCAAAGACATCCCAGCTCAGCAGCCAAGCCTGCAAGAGCTGTTTTGGGGTTGCCAACTATTTCCAGCTCAGGGATAATATTTTCAGGGGGCTGGGGGCAATATGTGGATGTACTTTCCAGCAGGGACTAATGAACCAGGTGGGAATAAATAGATATGTGCAGGGCTGGGAGGTCAGGCCCACTGGAGAAACACTCCTCTTCATGCTCTGATGCTGAGCACTGTAAAACGGGATATAATTCCCTTTATTTGGTTTGTTTTGCCATGAAGTGCTGAACTCTGGCTCAGCAGTGGGGCAGGCTCTGCTCCTCCAGAGCGGGCAGGGAAAAGGGGCTGACCCGGCCCTGCCCCAGCAGGATGAGCAGCGCCAATGTGCAAAGGAAATGGACGGGGGGGATTAAAGAACAGTCTTTTTCTCCCCCTTTGAGCTTCCTTTAGATCTTAGCTATTTCTTGTAATAATCACCGGGAAATTACTAGTCAGGAGAGCGGTTCCTGGGGTTATATTACCCCTTTAATCTCTCTGGCAGCGGTGCAGAATTTTAAAGGGGTTCCAGAATGAACAAGCACAAGACAGATTTTGCTGATGGACAGAAGGAACTTCAGTGTAGCTGCTTATGGCTCAGAAAGAAATTTTGATTGCTATATATTAAAAGGAAATCTCCACTGCTATCCCTTCCATCAGCAAATGTTGCAGGTCAAACAGCTTTGGGAAGACTTTATCAGTACGTTCTCTCTCCACCTCCCTCAGAGCTGAGGCTGGGTTCAGGGATGTGACCAGTTTCAATCTGTTCAGTCGGTTTTGCTCTTTCTGAGCACTCTGCTGTCACAGCAGAACCCAAACCCACGGCACCAGGGATGCTCTGGGGACACTCTGGGCGCCTGAAGCCCGGGGGTGACAAACCAGAACCTGCTGTCCTGTTCCTTTGGCAGCAATTGACAGCACCCAGCCCCAAAGGTGCTGTTCCAGCCCCAATCCCAGATTTTCCTCCAGCCCACTGAGAGTTTGCAGGCTTGCCCTCTGCTCTCCTTCTCTCCAGCCTCTAATGTTCATGCTAAAAATCCAAAGTCCCAGCAGAATTTGGGAAGTAGCTAATGAACTGCAAAGCTGACATCTGTAACTGCCGGCCAGGGATAACATTCTCCCTAGCTGCACAATTAAAAGTTGAAGCATTTAGTCCAATAACAAGGAAAGTTACTGCTATTGGTTCAAACCAGCCCAGATCCTCCATGGTGGCTCTACAGGACAGAGGAATTTGGGACAATCACAACTGTCCACATACTCACGTAGCCCCTACTCTCATTAGCAGGTTTTAGCCTCACCAATTTCCTTTCAATTTTTACAACTCCCCTTTCATATCAGAGACTGAGATGCAGAGTTTGTTAAGATCAGCATTTGTAAGGCCAAAGTGACATGAGACCCCAGATCTCCTTGGAGATACATGGGTCCCGAGAGCCTGATTTCTGAAACAAAGAGATCTTGGGCTCCTAAACCAGCTGGGCATGGATTGGGAATGCTGTTCCAGGTATGGAAGGTGGCAGGTCCCAGTCTCCCAGACTGCAGTGTGTTCCTTGGACATCCTGTCTTTGCCGTGCAGCAATGCCGAGGGGCTGCATCCACCTCAGGCTGCCTGGAGAATGAGTTCATCTATCTGGGGCTGTAGAAATCTGCATTTATGCGTTGTATGCTCTATAAATTCAGTGTCATAATAAAAAGGATCTAAATCTTTACTGAATAATTCATTTTCACGCGTAGGGAAGGAATAATGACCTATATTACATTCCATCTATCATTTAGCAGGTTGTGGAGATTGATCGGCCGGTGGGTTTCGAGGTCCCCAGTGAGGAGCAGGGCCCTGCCTGTTGCCCAGCTGTGGCTTCACCTGACAAACATTATTTAGACAGAATTCCAGGGGGTGATATGCTGGGGAGCTGCCATGAAGTCAAAGATCATTTAAAATGCAGAATATGTCATTGCAAACAATTGGTGTTCTTGGTGCATCTCTGCCTCGGGCGTTACCCCAGTGCCTGCAGCACCCACAGAGCCACACCAGGAGAGGAACTGTGCCAGCCCTGCCTCAGAGGAGACACAGCACAGGGCATGCAAGAGACATCGTCGGGGTCTGTGGTGTCAGACTGGTCAGGGCTGTCTAGGTACCATCCACATCTCCAAAGAGCTGGGCAAAGACTTCCTGTGTGTCCCTGGGACTCACAACAGAGGACAGGCTTTTAACTGCACAGCACTCAGCAGCTTTGGTTGTGATATCTGTAGACAAAATTTCAGCAGAGTGCAGACTTCAGGCATTGGATATTTTTGATTTAATTTTGGGCTCCCCATCAATTAACATCACCTGTGTTTCCTCGTGGTCAGCTCTACACCTCTTCCCATATTGCCTGCCCCTCTGTTTCCACCTGCTCCATCAGCTGAAAGGAAACCACCAAACCCAACCCAACACCCATGAGCACTGCCCAGCCCTGGGGCTCTCAGCAGCCCAGGGCCAGGCAGGAAAACAAACAAAAACCACTGAGTCTGGCTGTACAGGAGGGAGTGACTTAAAAACACAGCAGCCAGTCCCTAAACAGGAATAGGTTATCCCAGAACCAGTAATTTTAGGGAAGCAATACTGGTTCCCACCTGGTGCAAATGTGGCTCTATGTTTTGGGTAGACACTGCAGTTTTTCCCTGTCAAGTTCCAGATCTGCATCAAATTATTTCAGCATTTGCTAATGAAGACATTACACTGACCTTATTAAAAACATTGTGATTTTCATCTTAACTGAGAAAACAGTGGTTTTTTTCAACTGTTTCAAAAGAAGAATAAAACCCAAATATTATCAGGCCCATCTTTCATATGATAAGGGAGGAGGGGGAAGCTCTGCAAGGAAAGATTTCAAAGCCTGCTTTGTTTTCGTCAGCTTTGAAATCAACAGACAGCCCTGAGAATTCTGTTTTTCAGAACCACAGTGTTTAATTCTATTTACTACTTCCAGGCAATTCTATATATACACACAGTGAAAAACCCAAGCAGCTCGCTTTAAACAAATCCTCCTGCTTTTTTCAGATGTGTCATTCCTCCTGCGGGTAGGATTGCAGGATACAGATCAATTAAGTTAAAGCCAAAAACAAAGCAGGGAGCAGAGGAAGGGGAAGAGGAGGGTTTGTGCTGCCCTGGGCAGCTCTCTCTGCTGGATCTGGGGGGTCACTGTCCTGTGGGCACCTTGGATTCACCTGAGGGAGGGGGTTAGTGAGGAATTTTCCAAAGACCTCCCCAGCTCTGCTGTCTGATAGAGCAGCTGGAAATCCAGTCTCTCACTCCAGACAGATCCAAGCACCCCAAGTTACCCCCTGTGTTGTCTCTCACCCTGGGGTGGACAGAGTTATGCCAGAAATCCCATTTCCTTCCCTCTCCTGAAACCAGGCTGTCTACCTTACTTCTCTCCCTGATTAATTTTTACCAAAGGCCTTTAAGAGCCTCTGATAAACTGCTCCCAAAGTCCAAACTAATATTATTAACTATGAATCTTCTCCTATAAATAATTCCCAGAAGTAGATCAATGCTACCACTGAGTCAATGGATTCACTGGAATCATTTCTTCCTGTTACTCTTGGATTTTTTTCTCCCTGTCGCCACTAATCAATTATGATGATAAAACTACCCTGGAACACCCCCAAAATAAAGATAAACAGTGTGTATTATCAGAGGCTGGGGCTGTGTACGGTGTTGAAGATGCGTTACCTTCTCTGAGCCACATTTGTTTTCCTCTACAGACAGTTAAGGGGGAAAAAAAAAGAGGCCCAGTAAATGAATGGTCTGGTGTAACACAGCATTAATTCCCTGACCTTCCGCATTGAGTGACTAAGAATCTCAATCTCAATTATTCCTTTCATGACGGAATCTAAAATAGACACAGCAAGTCCTCACATTCTTGCTCAAAAGCAGGAGAGGTGGAATGAGACGAGTCAGCCCGATCACACTGAAACCACATCCATTATCAGTTCCATGTCATTCAAAAAAATCGACTGAGGGAGAAAGCAAGAGCATCCAAGGAGAATTATTGCAAAACATGTGCTGGCAGGATCTGGATAAATACAGACACTCATTTATATATGCACATGCATTTAAAATTCACAAGTGTGGAGCTGAATCAGGGGTAGGAAAAACAAGTCACTCCCCAGAGGACACCATCGCTCTAAATTAACAACAGGCAGATCAGAATTGATGAAAACACCCTGAGAGGTTGATAAGCAAAGCTCCCACTCTGTAGATTGTGGGGATCCCTTACATTTTGGAGTTTGGGCTTCCCTGTACCTCTGGCATGATGGAAATGGCAAACCCATCATTTCCTGTGTGACTTTAGAGTTAACTACTTTGTTTGCTCCTTTCCAGTTAATCAAATGATTCTTATTGCTGATACAGCAAATTCCATGACCATTAAGTTCACATCAAAGGACACACGGAGCAAGAAAGTTTCCATGGGGCTTTGGACTATCTCGGCCCAGATCTTCAATGGGCACTGACGTGGTTTGACAGGAAGTAGGTTTTCTGGGGTGCTGTGGTCAAACCAATGGGTGCTCAGATTTTAATATTGGCACCTGGTGTGGCCACTGGGACATTGGATACGGCTCTGAGAACACAGGGGTTAAAAAGCAGAGCACTCTCGTGGGAAGCTCTCTTGGGAAAGAGTTCGATCTCTCCCCCGTCCCAGGGGCAGCCATGCGGCTGTGAGGTAGGCCTGGGGCTTGGACAGAGATGGGAGATGAAGAGGCCCAAGGATGGAAGGGTGGAGGAACACCAAGAGGCACCGGGCAGCCACCCCCCTTCCAGGAGAGAGAGAGAGCCGGTGTCTGAATTCGGTGTCTGAATTCGGTAGCAGCCACTGAGAAGGAGAAGGAGGGGGGGCAGTGCTGCGAGAAGGTGCCCGCAGGGCAGCGTGGGAGCTCTGGACAGGCAGAGACTGAAATTTTTAACCCTTTTCCTGCATGATGGAAACCTTACAAAATGCTAATCTTCCTGGAGCTGAATGAGAAGAGAGATAAGAGATGAGATAAGAGGAAAGGGGCCACGAGAGAAGTGGAGAAGACTCTTAAGTGGGAGGAGATGATGGAGTGGCCTTTTGGGTGGACTTTTCTTGTATAGCCATGGACGGAACCATTTTTTTTTCCCTGTGACACAGAGACTACATCTAGGGGGAGGCAATGGCTCAGAGGCAAGGGAGTGCAGTGATGTTATGTGAAAGAGTGCATGAACAGAGAAAACAGGTGAGGAGGGTGGTTGGTGCCCTTGATCCTCAGTGGAAGAGAAGATGTCTGTTGAAATTTGGGGGGGGGACAGGTGTCCCAAAAGTGAGAGACTGTGCTCTTTTTGGAACTGGACAAAGCATCCTTAAAAGGGGAACCCTAGAGTGACCAGAAACACAAAAGCCCTCAACTGAGATTCCAGGGGAAGCCTGTGGCACAAGAAGGACTCCTCACTCCTTGATGAACTGAGAATTGATTATCTAAAGGGTGGTGATGGACTGAGAGTTGGTGATCTGAGGGGTGGATGTATTGGAAATTTGGTGGGGGAGGAGGAAATGTTTTTGGAAGGTTTTCATTTTCCCTATGTGTTTCTTTTTACTTGTAGTGTAGTTAATAAAGTTTTCTTTTCTTTATTTCTGAGTGGGAGCCTGCTTTGCTTATTCCTGGTCACATCTCACAGCAGACACCAGGGAGAGTGTATTTTCATGGGGGCACTGGCACTGTGCCAGGGTCAAACCATAACAGGCACAAAATCCTCACAGTCCCACTACCACATATATTGGCTAAAGATCACCCCTTCATCCATGGACCTTTGAAGGGATTTTCCTGCAGCTGGAAACAAGGACAAAACAGACGCAGCTGTGGGATGCTGTCTGTGTCAGGAGCTGTTGTCCAGCCATGCCTGGCCATGTGCAGACAGGAGCCTCACTCCCTGCACACAGGGCTGTCACCCTGGGCTTACCTTTAATGCAATTCCCTGGCTTTCCATGTAATTCACTGATTTTCAGCGGCAGATGTGGCTCGAGCTCCTGGGTTTGCCTTTCCGGCCAGGGCCTGGCACAGCACGTGGCAAGGCTGCAGCGAGCCCGGGAGACAAGGAGTCACACACAGCCTCTGGCCACATCCTAAATTCCAGCATTGTACGTCAGGAAGAAATGTGCCTGGGAAATGTAGCTGTAACTACATTAAAGCACCATAATTCAATTCTAACCACATCATTACGGAGGTGCAGATCAGATAAGCGCGGAGAGCGAGGGAGCCGGGCTGTGCTCCCGCCGCTCGGGCACGCTTGGGGCTGGGAGAGCATCGCGCTCCCTCCTCCGGGGATGGCCCACACGTTTAAAGCACAAACCCAGCTCTCCAGGCCGCGTCCTGCACTCCCTCCCTCTGCTCCGACCCAGCGTCACCCCTGCATCCCTCCCCTGGGAGGGTATTTTGATGCACATGGGCCCTTACCCTGATCCTACACCATCCTTCCCACATCTGAGAGGATTCACCAGGGCGGTGCTGGTGAGCAGGGGGAGCATTGCAGCCCCTGGCTGAGCTGCTGCCCTGCCACCCCTCCAGTCCCCAGCCTTGCCAGCACTGCCCAGGGATCTCTGGCCTCCCCATGTGAGGGATGGGGGTGAGGAGGAGCTGCTGGGGCCATGGCAGCCTCCCCGGCGTCACCCATCCGCTGCCATCCAACATCAGCCACGCTCAGGGCATCAGTGCCTTGGTCACAGTCATACCCAACAGCTACGTCTGGCCACAGACTGGAAACCATTCTTTGAGTTACTACCTCCTACCAGGGAAAGTGCTTTTCCCATATTTAAGAGATTCCTCAGCTTTAAGCAACCTCTCCCACTAGATTTAAAGCACTGATATACTGACTGTCAAGGCCCTGGATCCCTGTTCTGACTTTTGGGCAGCCATGAGATTAACTCTTCTGTTCCAAATCATTTTAAGCAGAGGTTAATGCTGAACTTGTGCTTCTGCCTTTGCTGAATCAGGGCTTTGCCAAGTTCCTGCTTTATTTATTTGGCTTTCTGTGATTGCTGAGCCGGGATGGCAAGGATCCTACCTTGAACCTCCCCTGGGACCTCTTGTGATGAAAAGCAAAGCCTGCAAACACTGTGGAGTCTCTGCTGCATTAGGAGAGGAGTTTCATGAAGATTCATGTCTTTCATATTGTTTTATGAAATTAAAGAGCAGAGGAAAATGACTTTCGAGGAAGTGAAGATGTACTGCAGCAATTTAGTTGCAAACATAATTAAGCAACTGGCCCTGACATACCCGTCCTTTCTTGGCCAAAATTCAGCAGGAATGTCCATTGATGTCAAGATCAAGCTATGTAAATAATTAGAACAAGCTTTGTCAGGAGAGTAAGATCCAAAAGAGATTTTGGATGACAGGTCTGTAACAATGCTCCCCTCGCTCCTTCTGAGCTGGATCCAGATCTTTAGGTCCTTCATTTCCCTTCCAGACTCATCCACCTGCCTAAGCTCACACTGAGAACTCTATGAAAACCTGTGTGAGGCCAGGCTGACAGCCCAGCAGAAGTGGCTTCCAGGCTCCAGACACTGAAGGAAGAAAGGCTGGGATCCCACATGGAGCTGTGCCTTGTAATGAAGTCACTCTGCCACTTCAGACTTCCCCAAATTACATTGATGGGTTAATTTTGCACTGAAGGCTCTCAGCTGGGTCAGGCATCATCTCCCTCCCCTCTGCCTCGATGCCAGACTGGGCACCACGTGTTGTCCAGGAGGTGGCACCCAGCCAGGCCAGACTGGCACCAGTGCCTGTGCGTGCTCTGTGTGACTGCCACAGCCCTGAGTGACATCCCTGCTCCACCTGGAGCCTTTGTGCTCCCAGAGCGGGTCAGAGCCTGGAGATGGGCCAAGCAGGACCAAACATTTAACTGCCTGAAATAAGAACTGGGCACTCAACACCTGTTTGTCATAGCTTGCTTACAAACAGTCACAATTACAAACATGCCATTTCTAAGTGTGAATACACTTGCAGACTGGTTATAATGAAGCAAAAGCAAACTGCTCTTAAGCTGAGCTGAGAGCCCTGGGTTTTGGCAGTGATATTTAGAGCTCTCCCAAGTCCCTGGGTGTGGAGTGGTTTTCTAAAATTGCCAGGTTTTTAGTTTTTGTTTAAAGTAAATGTATAGTCTTTGAAGCTCCAAGGAAAGAACTTGAAAAATGTGACCTTTAGAGCTTTGATACTGGGTGACAAATAAAAAGAATCCAAAGGACAATCCCCTTAAAAATATACATGGCTATCATTTAGTGAGCAGAGAAAGGAAACAAGGATGATGTGTTTTGCTTTGAGGCCAGGATTGACAGCAGCCTCTTACATTATCCTTGAAATATTAGTGGGACAAGACAGTACCAGCAAACATCTCCTGCATGCACCATTGCTTGCCCAATTTTGCAGGAGCAGGTGCTGAACTGGGTCTGTCTGGGCTGAGCCAGCAGCCGTACTCAGCCCACGGTCCAGCAGCGCTCCAGGAGGTGACATTTGCCTCACTGGCACTTGGGAGCACCTCAGCTTCACCTTTGCAAATGAAACTCTCTGCATCATTGGGGAACCATGCCGGGAGGCCCTCAGGAGCCCAGCAGCTATTCTTCCTGCTATTTCATACTAGGGTGCTCTTTTAAGGGAAGGAAAACCTTGGGGAAACTGAAAAATACTTAACTGGAGAGGGCAGAGACTCCTGGATGTGTTCTTCCTGGCTGAGGCCATTTTGGACTGATGCAGCACTAAAGCTCTGTGGCTCTCGTGGGGCATTGCTGTGATGCACCATCAGAGCAGCACTGCTCCAGTGAGGATGGACTGTGTAACATTACTTACACTGCACGTAACTTCTTGCAGTCATTCTCCCTCCCCTCTTTGCTCACCTCCTTGTGTGGCTGCAGTTCACCACAGATGGGACTCTGCTGGTCTGAATCACCTCAGGGACAGCGTTTTGCTGTTCTGTACCAACAACAACAAAATAAAATTCAAACCAACACAAACTTAGCTGAGAAAGTAATAAGAAGGCAAACTCAATTACTGTTTCATCTGGCATTATTGTTGCTTTGCTGCTCTTTGTCAGGGACTTCTTCCAAGCAAAATTGGAGAGATTATCTTGTCTAGATGTTATGAAGTAGCTAATCCCTTCCACAAGTGGAGGAGAGCCAAACGCTTCATGTTGGGCAAGTGGAAGTGTAAATACGGTGACAAAGTGCTGCCACTGCTCCCTGGCTCCAGGGGCCGCCTTTTCCCAGGGCTTTGCTCGCTCCACATCTGCATGAGGCACCAGGATTTCCCCAAGTTCTCCCAAAAGATTTTCTCTTTCCTGTCCCAAAAGCTGCCTGGAGCAGGTGTATTTGGCATATAATCTCCTCCACTGCTGTGGGGAGCAAGGGGGAAAAGGTATTTTTAGAAGAGAGGAAGGCCACTGTTTAATGTCAGAGTGCTGGTGAGCTCACGCCATCCCTCATCCCAGCCCCATCCCGCTGCCAGCTGTGGCAGCCCAAGGCGTGACCCCAGAGCTGCACTGCCTGCCCCAGGGACCCCGCTGTGGGTCCTGCTCCCTGCACAGTTCCTCGAGCAGAGCTGAGGATGAGGATGCTCCTGCCTTCCGCCAGCCACCCTGCAGCAGGGCCTGGAGTAGGGACCTCAGAAAGCAACAGCAGAAGGGAAATGACCCACCTGTCATGTGCTCACTGGATTTTACATGGCACACAGAGAACTCACCAGGGCCATTATCTCAGTAAGGACAGCCTTGTTTTCACGGAAGAAGGGCTGTTTCCTGGTCACCTCAGGGTAAGCAGGGTGAGGTTGCCTCCAACAGAAATTCTCAAAGGTCCAATCTTTACTCACGCTGTACATTAACCCAGAGCAACACGTTCATGGGAACAGCCCTGACACAACCAACACCTCTGGGCTCTGTGTGAGGTCTGTGTCACAGCCCTGGGAACATGAAAATCATCAGCCCTCCTGGAGCAGCACCTCTGGGATGAATCGTGGTGTCCTCCCTCTTCCATAACCACAACAGAGACGCAACACAAAACCCCACCTGCCCATGGCCCCCACCCCCAGAATCCAGCAGCTCAGGTAAGGGATATTTGCAAAGCTGGAGAAAGGCTCGGCTGGAAACACAGAGCAGCCCCAGCCCGTGTGGGTGTGTCTGTGTACATCCAGCCAAGGGGATATTTAATGATAATTGCTTCTTTTCAGCAGCAAGCAATGTGCCTGGTACAACCCAAAATGATTTTGCTATTTTGACGTTGGGAAATCTGCAAGTCAAAGGTGAGGGAACGACTGCGCAGAGCAGCCAATATTAAAAATCACAATCTGGCAGCGGCGGCGCGGGCTGGCAGAGCTGGATTGCCAATCATTTTTATACCTCGGCGCTTTAAATAGCAATAATGTGTTGAATGTGAAATTGCCTGTGCTGATGGGGGTTGCTGCACGTTATTAAAATCCAGGCATTGGGACACACGTTACACATTTGTGATTCTTTAGAGACATTGTTGGGGGGAAAATACAAACTCTGGGAGAAATTTGAGGGAGGGGGGCCCAGGAGGTAAAGGGTGAGGGAGAGGCAGACAATCAGGTCTCTGGAAGATCACCAGGCAAAAGGCAATAGGGAGAAGACTTTAGCTCTTTTGGATATGCCCGGGAAACAGCCAATTATTTCAGAGTTGTTGGAGCGTTAAGTGATGCAGATTATTCCCTCTAACACTTATTCCCTATGCAATTCCCACTCCATTTGCTCTGATTTGGCCCATTCCAGATCCCCATTTGGCCCAACACCTGAGCCCTGTGTTGGAGCCAGGCTGCTGCTGTGCCTTCCTGGGCACCTGTCCCTGTACAGGGGCAAAAGCCCAGGGAAAGGTGCCCTGGCCTTGTCCTCAGGGAACAGGAATTGCTGCTGGTGATGCTCCGACAGCTCTGCCTGGGTGAGGATACAGAGCTGCGTCCTCACCAAACCTGCTGCTTCCCATCTCCATGGGAGCATTTCTCCTCCCCAATCAGGGAGTCATTATCCACTCCAACTGCCACATCCCTCCTTTTGGATGACTAGAACCCTTAATCCATGATTTCACAGCCCTACTTAGGTACAAGCACCCACATGCAATGCAGATCTGTATAAAACCCAGCTCTGCATAAACACAGCCCTGAAAGAGGAAAAACTGTGATGCAAACATGGTATTATTTCCATCCATCTATGAGGTTATTCCTTACCTCCACCAGCTCCCTACCTGCTCCCCCCTCCTCTGTCACACCTTCCAGGAGCCAAACTTCTGTAAAACCTTTCAGGAATGGGATATTCTTAGCTCAGATGTACACAGACCATGGGTTGAAGGTAACTAAAATAACAAAAAATCCATGTGCCTTTAATATTTTCAGGATTAATTTTACTGCAGTCTCATGGAGTGCCCTGTGCCAGGCTGGGGTCCTGCCATGCAGGCAGGTGAGACAGAAGAGGAAGGTGGAGAATTGGGATGCATACTTTTCAGACGGAGAGCAAAGCAGAGATTTAAGGTCCTGTCATATCCCAGAGTTTTATTAGTCATTTTGCAGCAGCTATAGGACTGATTTTTAATTAATACTTTTTAAGAGAATAGGTATACGAGTAAAATTCTAGTAATAAAAGGTGCCAGAACAGAATAAAACCTGAAGTATCTCTGTTCGTCACTCTCATAGACCCCATGCTCTTTCAACAAGGTCACACAAAATCAGCAGCTAAGCCTGTATTTTCCAGTCTCTTCACTGCCCCAGCACAGCTCCTCTCCTCACACACTCCAACTTTGCTCAGTTTGTCATCAGCAACCAGCAGTGACATCACCTTGAGCGGCAACATCATCCATCCATCCATCCATCCATCCATCCATCCCCCAGCACGTCGCTGCAGCACTGATGGGCCTCAGACCCAGACAGCCAAAGGGTACAACACAATCAAAATAAAAAGCCAGAGAAAATGGACTTTAAGCTGTGGAATGGGGAAATGAGGACTCCTGGCAGGAGCTGGGGATGTCTGTGCTCAGAGGAAAGGAGCCCAGCAGTGGGGGGCAGGCGCTGCATTCCCAGCGGCCGCGGCGCAGAGGCAACGGCGAGATATTGATTTGATAAGCAGATGAGCTGAAATTCCAAATGCATTGGAGATGCTGATAGGAAAAAAAGAGGTAGATGGAGAGACAGGGGAACGCAAGAGGAACAGCTGCCTACACTGAGATGCCATGGAAAATAGAAGGTCATCGGGATCCGCGAAATTCTCCAAAGAAACAGGGAAGTGGAGATCGCAGGGAGACAGCAGATGTTTCTGTGCCAAGACAATGATGGAACCATAATTACAGCGAGATGGAGCGTCCTGCACAGCCCCAGCAACACGGAAACAAAACAAACCCCAACCAGACACGTTTGATTGGCAAGTGAAAAATGCTACAGAAAAAGTAATAAGCATTTAGCCCTTCCATTACAGAGGAGTCAGGCAAGGGGAAGAGCGAGGGCACCTCTTCACTGCAGAGCAGAATGCTGCCCAAGAGGTCAAGCTGCTGACAAAACCCCCTGGATTTGTGTGGCTCCCACACACGGGAGAGCTGGGGGCTCACAGGTGCTTTTCCCCCCCATTTTCAATAGTGGGGGCCCAGCCTGGGGCTGGGGTGCTCAGCAGATGCAGAGGCAAGTACTTCCTCCCCATTCCTGGGCAAACCCACCCTGGGTGTCCTGCCCTGTTCAAGGGCAAAACCTGGGCAAGCAGAGCCTGACACTGGCACCTCTGGGGGCTTGTGCCATCTCAGCTGCCACTGGCAAGTGTCCCGGGGTCCAGAGGAGAATGAGCATGGTCTGAATCCGGGGTCAGGGTTTGTGTGCTTGGAAGCTCAGCTGTCCTTGCAAACAGCCAGCCCTGGGATGTGACAGCTCTGCCAGGAGCAGCAGCAGTGCTGGGACACCAAGGGGAGCCAGAGGTCCTCAGCCAGGGGACCTCTCTGCATCCCAGCACACACCGTGACCATCTCAACAGGAACATTTCCCCTGACTCGTTCACATCTCTCTGGCTGTTGCCTCTCTAACAATCACACTGAACTTTGCTTCTCACTTCCTGCACTTGCAAGTCCATTTTCGGTGGGAGGGCAAGCTCCCTTAATTTTGGCTGGAGGGACAAAATGATCTTATTTGAGAAAAAAATAATCTTGTTTCTGTGTTCTGAGGCAGCTCTGAGGGAAAGGCACACCACAACCACAAAACACATCCAAGCAAATTAGGGGTCTGGCTCTGTGAGTAAAAAGTAACACTCTCCCTTTATCATCTCACATCCAGACACAGTGTAAGGACAAACCTGCACAAGCAAAGATACAATCTGGACCTGCGAGCGGAGAGGAACATCCCAGGCATGTAAATCGCGGTCCTATAGACGCGGTGTGCAGCTGGGATGATCCATCTCCCCTCAAGGACTGCGAGCCGCGCGGCTCGGCGGGGCTGGGCCGGTGCTCGAGTGCCATCTGCTGCTGCCTCTGCAGGCACCGAGCCCGCTGCGCTCCTGAGCGGGGACGGACGGATGCATGCACGGATGGATGCATGGATGCATGCATGGATGCACGGATGGGCAGCGGGGTGCGGGTGTGAGGGGGACAGGGTAGATATAAAAAAGGCAAACCAACTTTTCTCCACTACGACTCTTTCTTCATCGTGTGTGGTGCCTTTCTGTCCCCAGACAGGGCTGGGCACCTGCAGCAGTTCACTCTGCCACCCCTCACATTATGTAACACTGGTTTGTGCCACAAAAAAAGCAGCTGCTCATAGCAGAATTAGAGCTACAGGCTTGACTAGGCAGTGGAACACTTCTTCCTGCTCTGACAAAACAACTTGTCCAGTGAAGAACAAGTGTCTCCCTTAGGGCTGGGTTCCCAGGAATCCCTCCTGAGCATCCCCCCGCCCCAGGGACAGGAAAGCTGGGGAGAACAGGAGGCTGGAGCAGCTGGATGCCCCAGCAGCCACACTGGGAGATGGTGGAGCAGCCAGGGAATGTCCCTGCACCAGGCAGAGCCCAGGGGGATGTGACAGAAGCAAAGATGCTCATGCTGCCACTCATGGCTGCCAACAAGAACAGTACTTGAGGGCCAGAGAAGTGCTTCAGGTGCACTTGGAGAACAACAGACAACAGAGAAACCCAGACCCAGGGATTACTGTGAGAGTGCTGCTATCCAGAAATGAGGGCACCTCACTTGAAACAGCATGAAATGTCTCTTCAGTGTTCTTGAATCCAAACTGCAGAGTCAGGGCACAGAAAAAGAGTAACATCCCCCAGGCAACACACAGGGTTTTGAAGCTGGGACATGAAGTGCACAACCCAGAGTCCCTCTGATCCCTCTCCCAGGGGGAGGCTAAAACCTTAGTGTAGTGACATCTACAGCATAACTCCCATTGCTTTCCCCTGCTTTCCACAAGGATTGAGAATGCTCTAAGAAACATCCCAACCTGCTTTCAGACACCAGTACTCACAGCTGGGCGTGTGCAGCAGCTTTACAGTCTTGATTCAGCGAAAGGAGGAAAGCTTCCAGCACGTCTTCACTCAGCAAAGGCTCTGCGGGGAAGTCAGCAACCCCTGCTCCAGCCTATGGAGCAAAGCTCAGCAGCTTCAGCCCGAGGCAGGACAGGAGAGGAGGCTGTAAGCTCAGGGGCAGAGTGGCCAAGGCACAGCAGGGCCATTACTCACCTTCCTAGGCACTGGGGTGACGGATGAGCCGGGGAGGCTTTGAGGCAATTTAGAAAAGAAACAGGAAGCACTTTTCCCACTCACAGGTAATTAAGTTGTGGGACACACTGCCATGAGGAGCTGTGAAGGCCAGGAGGACAAATGGCCTCAAACGCCCCTGCAGGGCCTCAGGGGGGAGCTCCTCTGTGAAGCACGGGCTGTGTGCGGCACCAGGCTCAGCAGTGCTGCGGAGCTGGGACCCAGGGGGGTCAGGGCAAAACTGCTCTGACATTTCCTCTGGCAAAGAGCCCCAAGTCTCTCTTCCAGCTGCCATCCTCACCCCTGTTGCCCAATGCAGCCAGATCTTTTCCTCTATCATTGCTGGTTTTTCTTTTTTTTTTTTTTTTTAATGGGATGGGGAAGGATGCAGAGATGACTGAAGCCAAAACACAGCCCCTGAGGCAACGAACTAAAGGCAAGACACATGTTTTCTAATTCTTGCTCAGCAGCCTCTTACATGCTGGCTTCCCAGGGACAGCCCCAAGGTGGGACCCCATGGATCTGTGTGATGCAGTAGAACGGAAGAGATAACACAGCTCGTACCTCATTTTCCTTTCTTTTTAGGGAAAAAACCTCTGCCAGTGAAGCACCAGGGATGTGCTGAGCCAGGCTCTGGGCTGTGGGAGGGGAGGAGCTGAGCTGCTCTTTGTGTCAGACAGGAGTTTCCTTACCCTCCATCTGCTCCAGAAACTCTGCCCTCCTCCCTCCCTGAGGAGCCTTGAAACCCGTGTGCCAGAGGGAAACCAGCTCTGAGCTCTGCCAAAGGAGCAGCCCTGGCACTGCAGAGGAGCTGGCAGGAAGGGGCTGCTTGCCCAGGGATGGGCTCCTGATCCTCCACCCCAGGCAGGATGACAAGGGCCAGCAGCCACAAGGAGGCCTCCTAGGAAGCTCCATGGAAAGAGCCTGGAGAGGGGATCTGGGCATGCAGGGGCTGCTTGGCAGGGAGTGCTGGAGTGTGCTGTGCAGCCCGTGGAAGCTCTCCAGGAGCTTATAAATGAGGCATCTCCTGAGACCTCATTCATTTCATCCCTAATAAAATTACCACTTTCCAAAGGGAAAAGCCCCTTTGAAGGGTTTCAGCCAAAGCACCCGTGGGATAGCTCAGCCTCAGGCCTGAGCCAAGGATTACGGAGCTGCTCAGGGGCCACTGATGATTTATGAGTAGCAGGACCTGCTCCAAACCCAGCACAGCCTCGTCCCCGAGGTCTGACAGGGCACAAAGCACCACTGCCACAACATCCCCTGGGCCTTTTTTGACCTGTGCCTTTTCCAAGCAGTCCATATCCAACTACACCCTTCCCCAGCTCAACAAATCCACTCACTTTTATCCATAATACAAAACAAAACCCAAACCTAAAATAGCCCCCCACATTTATGCTCCTGTATAGGCTGAGAGTTGTGATTTTAAAGAAGAAAGAGCTGAGTATCTGTTACCTGCCAACACCTCCTTATTTCAGCTCCTCTCCCCCTGCAATGTTCTATTTTACTGCAGTTTAAAAACCAGGCAGCTCTCAACACAAATAGGAACAGGATGTTCTTCCACAGCGCAGAGCCAGAGGAAAACACGGAGCTGATGCTGGCAGAGCTCCCCACCTCTGTTGTAGATTCCTGACTCTGACACCTCTCAAAGAAGAGAAAACACCAACATTCAGACAAGTCAAACTTTGCCATGAACAATAAGCAGCGACACATCCACCCCTTGGGTGCAGAGCAAGGAGCCCAGGGCTGCTCTAATGGAGGCAGGAAAGGAAGGCTCTTAAGTCATCACAGTTTCACTAAGACGGCTTAAAATTCGAGCTTTAATTGAAATGGAAAGAAACATTCCAAAAGGATATATTTTTTTATAGATCTGAGTTACCCAATTTAGTTTTCCTTGGATGTTACTGCAAACATGAACATTAAATCAAAGCATCGACTAGGAGAGAACTCCAAGAAAGGATAGAACCATTCCCTAGCAGAGGGGATTGGGATCAAGGCTGCTGTAGGCCACTGTCCAAATGTGTGATGCCCTGGCATGTCAGCTCACAGGATGTGAGCACATCCTTGAATCACCTGAAGCAGCTTCTGAGGACTGACTACACCAACAAGTGTAGTCAGTCCTCAGAAGTGGCAAGTGTCTATTTCTGGCAAGTGTCTTCTCTGCCAGCAATAAATCCCAGCTCAATCCATATCTAAAATGATACACATTAGAGGGCATGTCTTTAAGAGCATTAAGTCAGCTTAAATTACTTGAGCAAAATTTTAAATATGTAATAGAAATCTAAAAAGGAGCAACAAAAAAAAATTGAGAGAGAACACCACTGCAAGAGTAATGCCAAGTTGTTACTTTTTTTTTTTAAACAGATCTGTACAGCAACATAGCAAAGGATGCAGCGATCACAATTTCAACCAGACAGCAACCTAAGGGGACACTAATCCTCATACAGCAGAGCTGAAACACTCCCAACATTCAGATGCTCCAAATAATTTGGCTACCCTAATGCACTCCATACCAGTTCTACCTATATAGGACATTTTGGTGTGAAAAAGTTTCTGTAAAGTTCCCTTTGTTTCCAGTGTTTTTCTTGTACAAAATATTACAATGATTTTTTTAATATATATTTACAGACTTGCACAGCTAGAAAAATATAAACTACAATTGGGCTTGGCAAGCAGTTTCTTTTCTTTAAATACATGACATTTCAGAGCAAAAATTGTAGTGGTAACATCCTGCACTCCAAAGCCCTGCAGGGAGAGCAGATCAAGCCTAAAATCCATGATTGCAGTGAGACACAGGAACACAACTCCTCCACCTCCTGGCGCAAGGAAGACACAAGATGGATGCTGTTTGTGCAGGTTACTGGCACAATACAGAAAAATCCATAACTGAACATTAAATTCCTTAATAACATTCATTAATTTCATAGGCAGGGCCTGTTAAAAAGAGGACAACCGATGTAACTTTTGGGAAAAGCAGACACCGAGTTCGTGGGGCCAACACAGCCAGAACCGAAGCGCAGTTACCGTTCTGGGGGCCTTTGCCTCCTGCCAACCCCAAGGCTTTGAGATCTTTGCCATTTAAAATTTGAGCAGAGGCCAGGGAGGACTTTTTGCTTTAAAGCTACAGTATCTGTCATTATGGCTTTGAACACCCCCTTCCAGGAGATGAGGTATCTGTTCTAGTGAAATGGTAACAGTTGAGCAAAACGTGTTTCAATGGACCACAAAACGCCGCAGGCAGGTGTGAGCGGGTCTCCTCGGGGGGAAGTTGCCAAACCGAATTGTAACAGTGCAAAACAAGATTTTGTCTTTTGTTTTTTCTCTGCAGAAAGAGTAGTCAAGGCATCTAGGACATGGCTAGTAGTCGAGCCACCGAGCAAACCCTCTTTCCACCAGAGTCCTGTTTATTGACACCACCTAAAGGGAGGGGGAAAAAAACCCAAAGAATAGATAAGTGAACAAGCCACAGCAACAAACATCGGTTCTGAAAATTCCTAATCAATGATAAAAGGTTTATGATTAAAGAGTTTTCAGTATATTTATCAATATACCCACCTCATCTCCCATCAAGTTCCACAGCTGTATCAGTGGCAGCCCTGTGACACTGTCATAATTTGTGACCTGGAAACACAGAAAAACATGAGTGTGCAGCAATTCTGGTGCTAAGTCACTCACATGGACAGCTACAGCCACTACCAGAAGCACTTCAGAAGAGATGAGAGATGAGCACTTCTGGACCGCAAGCAGAGGCTGCCTGCAAGTCTCTGGGACAACTCACTAGACATCCCAGTGCTGCCTCTGGCCAGCTGGAGCCAGATCCCACATGTCCATGGTGTAAAACCAGTGAGGACTGGCAAAGCAGTGCAGACCCAGGGGACCTCAGACCTGCTGGACACCAGGCCCTGCTGTGCTCTGTAAACACATCCAGGTTCCCTTCCCCCCGTCTGCATCAGAAACGAGAGGGAACACTCATCCCTTCCAGTTCCAGGCAGTGCTGATGGGAGCTCCCAGCCCCAGCACTTCCCAGGAGCCAGGCTCTGGCTTTGGGGATTATGTAACACAGAGTGCAGGGCAGAGGACACCAGCAGTGCCACCAGCAGCAAGCTTCTCCAGACAGGGGCTGTACCTGTGCCACGAGGACAGCACCTCTGGTCATCTCACTGACAGCGGCGTCGGCTTCCGGGGAAAAGTGATCCTCATCTGTGGGAAAAGGAGAGCAGAGCAAACACATGAGGCCCTTCATAGACTTTACATGCCAGAAAGGACTACTGAGCTAATATCCTCTGTCCTCCTAGAGACAGAGATCCCTCACTGCCAGCTGATCCCATCCCTGGGGCTCCTGGTTCTGCAGGGAAAGGATGAAGAGCTTCCTACAGCCGCCAGCCACAATCATGTAAACACAAGTAGCTGATGAATCAGAAGGCTTTAAAGACAGCAAACTACATTTCTGCAGCACCTTGGAGCTGCCATTGTTGTTCTAATCCTCAATAAACTAAGCTCAGGATCCTCAGGGCTTTGCTGACCCTGCACAGAGGGCACCCCTGGCATTGGGAACCCAAAATGTCTGTACCACAGGTGCCCAGCACCTGAGCAGAGCCAAGGACAAAAAAAGAGCAAACCAAAGTGTTTCTAGGCAGTGACTGACATTCTCCCAGTGCTTGCAGGCTTGGAGTTTGAACACAGTACTTTACAAATCAGTCATTTCAGGAGGAAAATGTCAGGTATTTGTGTGCAGATTAAAAACTAAGTTTGCATTTACAGCAGCTCTATGACAGAAGAATTAGAGCAGTTACAGCTACTGCACCTACATCCTGCCAGTCCTGCCAACTTGCTGCTTAGGACAGTAATTCATTGTCTGCTCCAAGCAGGAAAAAGCCTGAACATTTATCATCTGTTCTCCTGGATTCTGACAGGTTATGCCATGCTAGCACATTTAGAAGAATACAATACAATTTTTCCAGTCCTTCCTCTTGTCACATCAGAGGCTGCACTGGCAATAGGAGGTGGAAGGTTTAGACAGAATCATGGCTTGGACACATCTGGCATCCATGGAAACCTGCAGGAGAAGGGCCAACAGTACATCAAGAGCTCCATTTACCTGGAAGTGGCACCACATTGTCAAGTAAAACTTCTGCTCCTTGGAAAGGTAGTGTTAAAAAATCAGACCTTAAAGAAAAGGGGATCAGAGTAAGAAGAGGGCTTTAAATCACTCCTACATTCTTCAATGTGACATTGATTAATCAAATTGCTCTTACAGGAATTCAGTTTTAAATTAATGACAGTCAAACAGAAAAAAATAAAAATCAGACAGTTCTCCCAGCAATCTAAGAGCAGTAATAAATTGTCTGATTAACATGGCAAGCTGGATCAGGCTCTAAGCAAAACCCACCTCCACCAGGGAGCCTGTGCTGCCTGTCTCCCAGCTCTGGGGCACAATCAAATATTTAATGGGTTTGTGTCAGAAACCCCTGATCCAACACAGCTGTCCCAGACAGTGGGGCTGGAGCATAGAAAATCAGGAGATAATTCCTGGCTCAATCAATTACACTTCAAGGCCTCCTGAAGACATCCTCTTCCTCAGCTTCCACACTGAAGTGGCAGAAGCTGCCATTTCCTCTCCCCTCCCTTCAAAAAAGCCTTGCAGGATCTTGCTGTGCTCCCAAGAACCCACACTCATTGCTGAGCTGAGCCTTTCTACCATTTCCCACTTCAGCTGTGGAAAAACCTTTAAGAATTCAAACAGTACAGACTCCTGTGATTAGGATTTGAGCCAGACACAGCCTCAGGCCATGGGAGAGGATCTACAGACCTGATTTGCCTGAGTGTGTCAACCTTCACTTTATCATATCCTCCATAGTCCACGTATTTGAGCTCCACTTCATCGGTCTCCTCGAAGTAGCTGATGACTTGAGCCCGGAGCCATGCCCCATCCAGGCCTGGAGCTGCACAGATAATGCCAACTGCAAAACACCAGAGTGCAGAGAAGAAAGGCTCAGGATAAGTGGATTTCCAAAAATCAGCACTTCAGGCATGAGCAGTGCTGCTCATTTATCTCTGGAGAACCGACACCATTCCTTAGGCTGCTTCCATCTTCCTCCAACATCCTCCGCAGCCCCAGCACACCAGGCCTGCAGCTGAGACATAGGGGTGGGTTTTACTCTCAGCTCTGTCTGCCACAACCAAGCTGCCCTGCCCAGGTACCCAGCTCCCTTCCTGTCTCCACACAGGAATACACAACCCCTTTCCATGGGATGCACCCTTCACACCAGGTGCAGACACTGTGACAGACAGACACAGTGACACTATGAAGGTGTGGGAGCAGCTCCACACTTTGCCACCAGAAATACCCCAGATGCCAGGCTGACTGGAAAAAAGCTGAGACAGGCTTGATCTCACTCAGAATTTCAACATGCAGCTACGTGGCTTGGGAGGTACTCCAGGGATGAGCAGGGTAAGGGAGAGCAGAGCAACATCTGTACTCTGGCAGCAGCTTAAAGATGAGATGACACGTGAGCTATCACATCCTCATCCACTGGGAACTTCTCACACCCGACTGGGGAACAACAGGTTTGCACAGGAGCCCAGAACTTTCTCAACAGAACAACATGTGAGCATCCATGACTTGCCTTCTACCGGAGTGGGCAGGGTTGGAATTTCGGGCTGGGAGTAGCAGGCGAACATCTGCTGGTCGAGGCTGCGCAGCACGTGGAACGTGGGGTGCGTGTGCTGCTGCAGGAACATGTGCCCTGCATCCACCTGGTGTGCCACCACCACCTCCACAGTGACTCCATCGGGGAGGAACAGCTGCCATGGGGAGGAAAAACTGTCATGAGTGCTGCTGGCAGTGCAAGCTCCAGCCCCAGCACTGCCGGGACTCACCCAGGCGGACACGAGCAGGGAGTGAAGCGGCAGCGGCATCGGCGGAGGGAGGGTGTAGATGTTGGTGAGACACAGCTCTTTGAACTTCTTGCCAATCAGGCTCAGGACTTTCTCCACTTGATGAGAGGTCCCTGGAAGACAAAAGTCCCATGGGAGGTCTCTAGCACAGGTATGCTGAGGACACCTCCAGTCCTGTCACTTGAAGAAACACAACTGCCAGGATCCTCCTGCACCACCTCAACAGTGCAAGTTTTAACAGGTTGCTCAGAGGAGTTTTGAAAAGCCCTGGACTCAGAAGCCACTAAATCCATTTAAATTCCTTTCTCACCTAATTAAGTCCCCCAATAGACCATGAATAGAGACACATTCCACTGACCTTCGATGTGACAGACTTGGGAGTCACGGAAATAAGGTAGTGTTGAGACATAAATCTTGGCACCAGACGCTTGTCTCAGGTAGCTCATAAACCTCCCCTGTTTGCCAATCAAGCGGCCAACTAATTCCTTCAGGAAAGGGACAAGAAAGCAACAGTCAGGAAGAGACACACAGATCAAACATCTCTGCTCTCTCTGGCTTACACCACCCACATTCTCAGTTCCCCTGTCACAAGCAGGATAAACACAAGGCAGTGCTGGACCAGTGCAGAGTTCAGGGGGTCTGGGATGAGTTCAGACCAGTAAGCACAGTTCATTTTGATAATCCCCTGTTCTTAATACCTGTGTACCCTCAAAGCCTCCTGGATGCTTTCAAGCGTTGGACTTCCAGACTGGAAGCTAATGGGGAATAACAAGTTCAACCAGCACGGTTCCCCTGGGTGTAGCCCTGGAGTGTTGCATGTTTACAGCTGTGCACTGGCTCTGTGAGTCCTAACGGGAGCAGAATGCTCCAATCGTCCTGGACTGGCTGCTGATCTCGCTGGGATGGCACAGAGCCAGCAGCAGACCAGGAGGACCAGGAGGTGGCTGTGCAGGGCAGGGCAGGATGGTGAGCAGGCCAGCAGCCGGTTACCTTTGGGACCTCGATTTCCCAGATAACGAAGTCTGGCTTGCTGGATTCTCCTTCCAGCTTCGCATTCTGGCGAGCCACCGTCTTCCTCATGGCACTGCCACTGTCCACAAAATCCACACTATTTACATCTGAACCTACAAGACAGGCACAAGCATTCAGACAGCCCCCAAAACCCACTTACATTCCCACCCCAAAGGGAAGGGCTGCAGAGTGACCCCAGTGCCAGGTTGCCCACTATGAGGCATGGTAGGGGGCTGTCTTTTTCCCAAATTTGCCCTATATTTGAAGAAACAAGGTGCAAGAGCAGAAGTGCATTTTGCTCCCAAATCATCAGCTGATACCAGGAATATTTCTACCTGGGAAAGGGACAAATTCCAACAGCCTCCTCCTCACCAGATCTCAGATACAGCCAGTGTAACACGAGCTTGGTCCTTCCTCCCAATTAACAAGCAGAAGCATGAAGATCCTCACTTGCTTGCAACTATTCAGACCATCCAGTGAGACCAAAGAGAAAAATGAACCCAAGAGCTGCTTCACATTTGCCACATCTTAATGGGGAACACAGCACAGAGGCTAAGAAAGGCCAAGGGTGCAGCTGTTGGCATTGGCTTTGTAGGCAAAAGGAAGATTTAAGACTCACAGCCTGGATGCGAAGGTCAGCCGGGTGACCTGTTGTCCAGCACTGCCACCTTATCAGCTTTACCTGCTGTATTCCCCTCTCCCCACCTCAGTGTCTCAGTGCCACCAGGCTCCACAACTCCTGGACCTTCTTGTCACACCAGCACTCACAACAAGGCAATACCTTCTCCTCCTGGCTTACTCTCACTAGTGAAAACATTCAGTGGGTTCAATCCTTCATTGCTGGCAAACTCAACCCCCATGTCTTGCAACAAGCAGTGTTCCAACTGCTTTGTAGCAATTACTAGAGACGTCCCCTGTCATTAAGGGCTGTTGGCACCACAGGGTCCTACAAAGGATTTGAACATCCCTCCCCAAGGTCACACAGGCTAATGTTTGCTCAGACAGCTTTGCATGTTCTCTGCCAGGCACACATCATCCAGCTTCTACAAGGGAAAAGCAGCACAGACAGATGGGGGAACTCCATGAATATTGCTCCCTGTTGGGATTTCTTGGCATGCACCTGCCCCTCCAAACAAAAAGGCTTCAGGGTAATTGCTCTGCAACCAGCTGATTCTATCACAATTCATCAGAGCTCTGCTCTGGCTCCTCCAGCAGCACCTCAGAACCTGCCTCGCCTTCCTGTCAGCAGCAGCCCATACACAGGAGTAAGCACCCAGGGGGCCCTGGAGGTCACCAGAAACCACTGGTATGAGGTCTCACACCTGCGAGGTGCTCCCTAGCAGTGCTTGTTCACTACATTTTTTGCAGGAGGATTTTCCAGTCCCTTACCTTCTGAGTGATCGCCATCCGTGCCTGGAGCACTGCTACACTCCTGACTCAGGTCTGGCCCGTTCTCTTTCAGGATCCCATTGCTGTAGGGCACCGCGCTGCCCTCGGGCAGCCCCGCAGCAGAGGGGGTCTCCCTTGGTACCAAGCTCTGCTCAGCAGACGTGTCTGAGGCTGAGGATGTGCTCAGTGAGTCCGAGTGCTGCTCTGATGTGACAGACAGCACTGTGCCCTGCAGGGGCTCCTCCACACTCGTCCCACTTCCAGGTGTGTGTGTGCCGTACCCAGGGTCCTCCATGGACAAAGGTGACTTTTCCAGGGAGTTCTCCACGTGAGTCCGACCAACTCCTTGGGACTCCCTGCACACGCAGCTCTTCACCTGACAGTCCTCTGTGTTCCCCTGAACAGGGCTGGCCCCACAGCCGTGTGATGAACAATCTGTCACACCCTGACCGTGCTCCCCTGCACCGCTCCCTGCAGCCACGCTCTCATCGGCTGCTGTGGCTCCCTCCACAGGCACCTGAGCAGAGGCAGCAACACTCTCCATCCCCAGAGGAGCCTCAGCTCGGCTGGCAGTGGCCTGGCAGAGCCAAGGGGATGCATCGCCTGCAGAACACGACAGCACTTCCTCAGTTGCTGCCAAAATGACCTTGGAAATTATCTGTATTGCTACTTGCTCAATTTTCTCAACTTCCTTGTCCAAACTCACTCCTCCAATCTTCTCTCTTTCCAACTCATCTCCTTTTGGCTGTGTGTCCTTCTGACACACTGGTACAGTACCAGTGATTGACTCGGACATCTCTTCTTCCCTGGACTGCTTTGGACAGGTAGACTCCAAACTCCCTGGTAACACACTCACTGTGGGATCCTCGTGACCTGATACTTCAGCTTCATTGAGAAAGGCTTGTGGGGCACTGGCTTCTTTCTCCAATCCCAAGCAACAGGCTGTCACAGAACCAGCATCTGCCTGCACAGTTCCTGGCATCTGCTTTTCCTTAGGGGGCTTAAAAGAAGACTCATCCGACTGCTCTGTGCTGCTGATGTCCTCTGTGACTCCCAGAGACTCCTGTGTCAGGGGTTGCTGCTGGCCTTGGTTTGCCCCCGAGCCTTGCCCCAGTGCCACGTTCTGGTCACGCTCTGAGCTCCCAGCGAGCGCAGGGAGCAAGGCACGAGCAGGGACACCGCTTCCCTCTCCAGATCCTACCGATGCCAGCTGCTCACTGTCGTCCTCGCGGGGGCTGGGCCCAGCTGTCGTGGCTGACAGGTCTGGGGGGTCCCGTGAGAGCTCCAGCCTCTTGTGAGCTGGGTGCAGGGGGGAGGGCGTCGTTGGCCCCACGGGCAGCAGGGAGCTGGGGGCTGGCTGCTCCAGGCACTCCTCTTCCGACAAAACAGGCACTCTCCGAGGGACACATGCTTCTGGTTTGGGACGTGAATCACTCTCTGATACTTCCTCCTGCTTCTCCCTTGCAATGGCTATTGCTTGTTTGTTGCAATAGCCCGAGTGCTTTTTTCTCCAGGAGTAGATCCACCAGCAGCCAAGAAGCGCCAGCACTCCGGGAATGGCATACGGGACAAAATTGCGGAAGCGTAGAGCCATCTTACAGAGCTTCAGCAGTTACACCTAGGAGAAACAGAAATAGCATTAAAATAGTCCCAGGGAAGGCGGCAGGAGGTCCCATAAATGCCTTAAGGTATTGCTATTAGCATGGTCAGGCTTGTTTTCCAGCTGCTCTAGAAATTCACATCTCTGCTCTACCAGCACACCACAGAACATGATCCTTACCCAAGACTAAGGATATCTGGACATGTCTCATCATTATACTCAATGATTTCACCCCTCCTCACCTCTGCACTTAATTTCCCCTTGCTTCCTCTGCCTCACACCTCTGCAGGTCAGTCCTGCCCCCAGGACAGTCTCCAGCACAGCAGGTTCCCTCCAGCACCAGGCTGGGCTCCCAGTCCAGCTGGACCACAGCATTCCACGGCAGGGCTCCTCAGCTCTCCCCTTGAAAGGCAGCACCCCATTCCCAAGGGCTCTGGACTCTGACAACACACTTCTATAAAGCCTTAGGAATGCAGCTCCAGAGTTTATTCTACGTCCAAACTCATTACACTGACAGCTGCCACTCCCCTGACTTAGAAGCTGACAGCTCTCCCTTTTCCTCTGCAAGGCCTGTGACCTCCTTCCCACCTGAACACCCAGTCGTGCTCCTTCACTGGCAAGCCTCACCTGAGTCACATGGGGCAGGGCTGCCATGCCTTCCCTCTTCCTTAAGGAATGTCTGCAACAGGAATGCACAGCTAAACTCTTACCACATCCCAAACAGCCTTGCTGCAAAGCACTTAGAGTTTATATTTTCACTGCACAGGAATTAAAGCAAAACACCACGTGTCTGAGGGTGCTTACACAGACAGGCTTTAATCCAAACAGCTCTCAAGACTCTTGCCAGCAAGGAACAAAAATAAAGATTGTTTTCAGGAGATAACAAAATCTTAGAAATGGGAGCCACCCACTGGAAAAGAGCATTATCTGGTTCCTCTTTAGAAGCATAATATTTCTATGACAAGAGAGGACAACCAAGGCAGTTGGCCCCAGTGTGTCTCAACCAAAAAAACCCTTCTGTTATCAGGACTAACACCCCAACCACAGCTCCCAGTGCAACACTCCTTCAGGCCACAATCTCCACAAGGAGCTGATGACATTCTAGCTGAGGGACAAAACCATGCCTCCCTCAGGCTCAAACCCAGTGTCAGAGCCTCAGATAATTTCATATTCACCCCAGATTTCTCACCTCCTCCAGTCACACTCTCCATTCCACAGGAGCATCCACACAACTTCACCCACACTAGCTCAGACTCTGCCTTGCTTCCTGCAGGGCCCAGACACTGAGGCACACAAATGAATGAAAGAATGGCAAAGGCAGGGACTAGAAAATTGCTTGTTCAATCCCAAATTAAAGGTCAGCTGCAGACACGATTTAAGTTCAGTAATATTTCCAGTACGTCACAAATAAGGCATTTATGTCGTTCTACACAGAGACTTGCATGTCCATCGGACATTTGTATCTGATTAAATAAACTAAGTAACTAAGAAGTAACTAAATCCCAGTTACTCCCAGCTGGTTGTATGCAGTCAGGGAGCAGGGCTCACTGCTGAGGGTGAACCCTCTGTTAATGGCAACAACTGGGATCTTGGAATTAAAAAACGAACAAACCTATGCAATACTGTGGCTGTCCTGTGTTTGGAAGCTGGCAAATGGAAAGGGTGAAGCCTGTACATACCCAAGACAAAAGGTTCCCCTTCATGCTGCCCAGAACAATGGCACATTGTGAGCTGTGAGCGCTCATCTGCTGCGTGCCCAAGTTGTTGTAATTAATGCAGAACTACCCTACAAGCTGTCTCTCAGGCGTACTACAAACCCAAATTAAAGTAGCTCACATAAGTCCATTCCCAGCAAGCATTCCCAATTAAACAGACAGCCCTATTATTATCTGATTCCCTACTAAGTTGCACCAACTGTCCAAACCATAGTCCACACAGCTCTGCAGCACAGGGAGACAGTTGCAGGATGCCCCAGAGGGACAAGCCTGTCCTAAAGTCTGGCAGACAAAACAGTTCTGTGAGTCATTCTGAACATTATCATCATTTAGGATACAGATCTTCACTCCTCTATGATACCTGGATGAGTGGGGACCGCTGGATTAGCTGACAGCTCCTTGCAATGCTCATTTGATTTCATGTTTTTGATTTATTATTTAAGCCAGAGCTGCATCACTACCAGGATCATGTGAAATGGGAATTCCACATCCTGCCATCAGTTAGAGCAGGCTGAAAGGCAGAGGCTGCGCACGAGATGCCAGCAGACATCCCGGAGTGCTGGGTTGGCCGGGAAACAGCTCAACACCAACAAACATCTCCTCACACAGACCTGGCAGGAGGCTCTGGCAGATCTTGCCATGCTGGTCACAGCCTGGCTGCACGTGATGCCCGAGGACAGTGGATCAAACCTGCCCATCCCAAGGGCTGTGACACTGCTCCATGTCCACTTCCCCCCAAAGCCCACAGCCACTTCCCAACCTGGCCCAGAGTAACCAGGCCATCCCCCCGCTGTCTGACAGCCAGCTCAGGACTGCAGCAGCAATGGGATCATTTTAACACACTGGGGGAAGAAAGCCTGGGATTTTCCTGCCAGCAGCGGGACAGAAAATGGCAACTTGTCAAATCACATGCCCTCAAGCACTGCCAAGAGGGAGGGAGCTTGGCCCAGCAGGGCCTGCACCCTCCCTCTCTGGGCAGGAGGAGCCAGCTGGGAAATGCAGCAGCTCCGGATGGGAGAGGAGCAGCCTGCAGGAGCCAGAGCCCCCAGAAAACGCTGGATCTCCAGCACCATTCCCAAGAGGCAGGGCCCCAACAGCCCTGCACCATAAATAGTGCAGAGCTCATGCACTGTATGCGCTCAGCCCAGCACCAGCCACTTCCACTTCCCTCTGGCACGCCGGGAATCCGGCCTAAATGTCACACCTATCATGGGGCTGGAGAGCTGCAGCTGGGGCAGGAGACTTCTCCAAACCACTAAATAATTCCCTCTACACGTCGGGATGGGATCAAGGCACCAAGGGGAGAGTAGGGGTCAGTCAGCTCTCCAAGTCTGTGTCCTGACTTGATTTATGGAAAACTGCTGGTAAAGAGGAAGGAGATGAAGACAAGAAAGAATGCACACATTACCTACCTGAGAAAAAAGCCAAGGACAGCCAAGTTACTCTACTCGTTTACATTAGGGTCCCAGAGCAGTTCTAAGCCACCTTGTTTCCTGGCCAGGACACAGGGCCCTCAGCACTCACAGCCTTATAAGGTCAGAAATGTTCGCAGCACGAGGTTCCCGGGGACACCAGATAATTCATTCTCCAGGTCCGAGAGGAGTTCAGCAAGCACTCGCTCAGGATTTCAGGGCTTTCTACACACAAGCAGGTCTGTTCTGAAGGCGAGCTGGTTTGAGTCTCCACCAGGAGAGAGGCCAGGATGACTCCCAAGTGACTGAGCCCCCATGCTCTGCAGGGACGTACCCTCAGCCGGTCCTGGCTCCTCCGCTTCCCTCTGCCCCTGCACTTGAGAGGCTTCCAAACCCTGAAAGCTGTGGAAATCAAGGCTGGAATTAAAGCCCGTCCTAAAGGATCACAGAGCAAATTGGAAATGCAGCTTCAACAGCAAGGCCAGGATGCCTCCTGACAAACCCTGTAGTTAGTGAAGCAGCACTTGGGAAATAAATACTATCTGGGTGAAAGAGAACTGGACAGGCTGGCATGGTTCAAACTAAATGGGACCACGTGGGCTCTTAAATTTTTCCATGCTAAAAATAACTGGTAGCACATGCTCTGCCTTATAGGAGGCATAAGAACAGGAGTTAACAAAAACCTAAAGAACTGGGGGCCCTACTGTTAAGATTAAAATAAGAAAAATTGCTGCATTGAAATAGACGTAAGGACTTACATAACCCACCCTTGGCATGAGGTGTATTTTCATCGAAAGCCAAACTGGCACGTGGCACTGCATTATCTAACTGCAGCTTCTTTGTGCTTCACACAAGATGAAGGAGGCAGAACATCCACAACAGAGGGACCTCCTGCCAGTCCTGCTGCAGCACGTGCTCCCAGCTGCTCCAGCTGCAGCGCACAGGGGGCTTTCTCCCATGCAGGTCAGCAGCAGCCCTGGCCTGAGCTTGCAGGAGGGAACTGCGAAGCCGCAGCAGCCTGCCAGCCCTTGCATCACACACTCTGGATCACCAGGGTGTCACTTGGCCACCAGGTTCCACAGCCTCCCCAGCCCTCGGCAGCCAGCCTGGAGTAGCCCCACCAAACCCAAGAGCACCCAGAGCCAGGAGCTCGGGCTGCGTGACTCAGGAGCTACCCAGAGACAGGTAGGAGCCAGGCCAGCAAGATCTCAAACTGGGTGGCACTTGTTTTAAAAGAAGCCAACAGGGAAGTCTCTCTGTACTTAACTAATTAAAGGCAAGTGCTGTGCAGCAATTTCTGCTTCAAACAGTAGCACTGAAAGACTAGAACAGCAAGAGATAGCCCTTAAGCAACACCACCTTTTCACAGCCCAGTAAACATGGGCTATGAGCCCAAGGAACAGGCTCCTCTCTGAATGAAAACCACCAGTGAAGCTACTCCACAGCCTTAAGAACCAGCAGTCTCCTATTTGCAAAAGGATAAATTGCAACTTAAGTAAAAGGCTGAAAAAGCTGGTTGATGTAGAATTAAACTAGTGCTCTGGAACAAGAAACACCATTAACACCAGGCTGTCTTTTATCTCTGAGATAAAAACTGCTTTCAGCATAATCAGCATCAGTGCTGCTCCTCCAAGAGCTCAGTCCCCCCTCGCAGCTGGAGCTGCCACACTGATTGTTGGTTCTGTGTTTTCCCTCACTCAGCAGCCCAGCCCTGGCCCAGCACAGCTCCTGCACCAATGCAGGACTCAGAACTTTCCTATTTATTTCCACACTCAGAGCTTGACAATAAAAGCATCAGCTGGGCCAACTTGTAGGATTTTTAATAGATGTTTTGGAAATTAAGAAGCTCACAAGAACACAAACACTAACCCCCAGCAACCCTCAGCATTGCTCTCATGGACTCAGGCAGGGCCTTGAGTGCTTCTGCTCTGCAGGAATGAACAGTTTGTAATTAACATTAATCCTATTAGGTTATTGAGCTCCATACTGCTCTTGATATCTTATTACCTCCCTGCTCCAGTTGTTTCATTATTTATAGTTTCCTCACCCAAGTTAGTGTTTCCCTGTGAACCCTCTACTGCAGAAAGCTTTTTCTCCACTTTCCCAGAAAAGTCTTTCAGATACTGCATCAAGCTTCAAAAACTGCTTCTGCACCACTTTACCTGTACCCCCACAGTACAGGTAAAGCAGCTGTTATTATCTTTATAACCTATCAACACATCACAAAAGTCTGTATTTAGGAAAAGTTTTATCTTTCATTCTCCCTGCATTTTCACTCAGGATGGAGAACAGAACAAATTATTTCCCAGAGTTTCAGAATAAACACATCCAATAATCAGCCTTTTGTGTTTGCTTCTACATAAGGAAGCCGACGCAGCCCTTACTACGGGTAACACAGTGTAGTGGCCACTACATGTACAGCTTATAAATGAAGATTTAAAAGCAGCCACCTGAGTCAGATGCCTGGCATCTCTATCAATTTCCACAGAACAGAGACTAAACTAACCAAGGGCTTCCAATATACTCTGCACAGGAGACAAAACAAGCTTGAATTCTCAAGGAGAGAGGACGGGGAGGTTTCCAGCAAACACACTGATAGGGCTGCAAGAGCAAGGAGCCAAGAGCAGCAGAGACCAAACAGGTCCCCAGGTATCTGGGGAGCAGCAGCAGCTCCGCTCACGGATGTTTGCTGGGCACAGCCACGAGACCTTGACAAACAGCTTCCCAAAACAAGAGCTGCACTGGGCTTAGGCAGACAGCAAAAAGCACTGGAGTCTGGTTGGGAGCCTTGTGGCCAAGGCCGGGCTGGAGGAGAAACTGCAGAAGCACTCAGAGAGGGAGGGCAGCAGCCATCGGTGAGGAGGATGCCCTGTATTCACCTGTGCTGGGAGGGAACAGCAAAGGCCTCACTGAGAGTCACTGATGTGAAGGAGCAGGAAGACACCTGTGTGCATGAACAAGGGCTATGAGGAGTGGCACAGCACACGCCAGCCTGATCACACAGGTCTCAAAGTTCTCCATTCCCAGGTTCATCCCCAAGCAAAGCTAAGGCCTCTGATACCAGAGGCACATGAAAATCATGAACTTTTGCCAGGAGCTGCTGCTATTTATACCCAGAGTCAAAAATCAGCCACAGCACATGGCAAGTTTCTCATCCTCAGTGCCAGGTGGCAGCAGAGGTCAAAAGCAACCCCGACCAGGACAGGTCTGCAGCAGTGATTTGTTTGCTCAAGAATGATTTTAAATGGTCTTTTATGAAATATTCATCTCTGCTAGTAGTAATGTACAAGACCCAAAAATCCAGTTAGCTTCCAGGTGACAAAATGCAGGACCAGAATCCACATAGTGGACAATAAAGAAATGTACAGCGAACCAGCTGAAGACAGAACACTTGAAAAAGCAGTTTGGGACTTGCAAATATCTCCCCTTCTAGCAATCCCCATGAGAAACAACTGCAACAGCTTCAATTTCCAGGAAATATTAAACACCTGAAGAATAAAACAGCTTTTTCTGAATATCTGAGCAGGGCTGCCTGAACTTAATCATTACTTCATGAAGTCTAACCAGCCATTTGCATTAAGAGCTCCACAGAAGCACTGCAGTTAGAAATCAGGATTTAAAAAAGGCTAATCACTAGATCTGAAACATGAAACAATTATAAGTAATTAATGCTGCAATTAATGCTTTTTATTAGCTCTAGATGTTGCTAGGGGCAACTGGGATACCAGCCCCAATCCTATTACAGGCTCCCTGGACGCTAGAAATACCTTAAATCATTTTTTCTCATGAGTTAAGTGCACATGAACAAGGGGAGGCACAGATAAGCGGGCTATGGTGCTTTAAAAGCATTATGCTCCTCAGATAACTGCTCCTGCAGAAGTGCACTCGCTCTCCAATCCCCCTGCAGCCAGCCTGCAATGTTTTCCAAGTGAAGAGAGAGTCTCAGCCATCACAAATCAAACTGCTGCTGGCCCCGAGAGCTCTGGCTGCACTCCTGCAGCAAACTCCTGTCACAGTCAGCTCCCCAGGCAACCTGCACCTTTGGGAACAGACAAACCGTGGTGGATCCGAGCTGCAGGTCCTGTCACCTCACACCCAGGGCAGTGGGGGAATTCCTCTTCCCTCATTTCAGGCATTGTGGAGTGTCTAGGTTAAAGCCAAGGCTTCCTAGGCAGTCCATAATTTTCAGTATTAGGATCTCAAAGCATCTCCAGCATTCTTTAAAAAGGAATCTGGTTCCTAGGATGGGTTTCTAAACCAAGGCTGAATAAGGAGAGCACTCCCAAGTACAAAACAGCTGCTAACACTCAGCTGAGCTCCTGCAGTGCCATCCACACAGACTCTGCAGCCCCAACATATCATTAGTTTCATGTCTGAGAGCAAACAGCCTGTTGCAGAAGATACTGCTACAATTGCAATGACAGACTGACCTGCATAAACCCCATGAGAGCTTTTAAAAGTCCTTCAAGAACTCAATGAAACACTTAAGCAGAAGCTGAAGGACTGTCAGGTGAGCAAGACCAGGACAGGATTCGATGCATGAATGGATTCCAGTGGATTCCATCCTACTTCAAGCACTGCTCAAGCTCTACAGGCTTCTCCCTCCTCGCTTACTTGAGAGCTGTCATTTCCTGCAGTGCATTTGCACTGTGCAGCACGTGCAAGCACACCAGGGAAGGGAGAATGAGACACACAGTGAGGCTGTGCTGCCCTTTTCCAGAATCACAGGGCCATCACTAGATGACAGGTACAGCAGGTCAGCAGGTGCCTGCACAGCCCTTCGGCCTCACACAAGCAGCTCATTAAAGAATGAGGAGGTTAAATGACCCGAAGTGGGTCACACAGTGATCCCGGCAGAGGAGCCAGCTCTGTTCAGCTGCTCTGGCAGCTCTGGCCCGAGCACTCCCGGAGAGAGAGCCGCGGTCCCGGGAGCTGTGCTGCACTGCCCACTCCACGTGCGGGGCCGTGCTCGGTCGATCATTCACAGCCACAAAGTCACAGCAGCGCTACACCCTCCGCAGCACCAGCCAATTCCTTCCACCTGAGACAAAGTCCACAGGGCCCGATAACGCTCGGCAGGTGCAGCACAACCCCGGCAACACAGGAGGGCCCGACTTCTGCCATGCCACAGCCCCTGGCTCTGCCCAACACATGGGCTGCAGCCAAACGCAGCTTTTGGTGTCATTTCCTGCTATTACGGATAACATCCACGAAGAGGATGCCCTTGCTGGGATGCCTGTCCATTCTGTGGTCATTGCCTCATGGAATTACTGGACTGCAGCAAAGAATTCGGCCAAGCACAGATCAAGTTGCCCATTTCTGGAGCAGGAGCTACTTAGATCCCCCTTGCTTCAATCAGGGGGAAGAAGAAAAAGAGAGAGCAAACAACAAGGATTCTCCCAGGAAAGCAAGACTACAAACATCACTTCCTCAGTAGCAACATAATTTAATTCCTCTGCTCCCACCTGTATTCCCTGCTGGCTTACGAACAAAATGAGTCACAAAAGCACATTAGAAGTTTTGCAAATAGCACTTTTTACGGCCATTACCATAACACAGGCAAGGCTCGCCAGACCAGACAGCACAAGATGCCTTGATGTCCACCGCGACTCCGCACCGCCCGTGCCACCTGCGGCCCTCACGGCGGGCGGGCAGCCACGGCCGCAGCGCTGCCCTCAGAACGGGCGAACCGCCCCGGCCGCCTCCGGGACCGCGAGCAGAACACAGAGCGGCCCTGCAGGGCCCGGCCCGGCCCCTCAGCGCCCCGGGAGCGGGACACGGAGCTGCCCCGCGGGGCCTGGCGCGGCCGCTGCCGCCCCGCATCCCGACACGCACGTTCCCCACCCGCTGCCCAAGGCCGCGGTCACGGCGGGGCCGGAGCGCTGACCTTGGGCCGCGCGGGAGCGCTCCCGCCCCGGCCCGCGCGCCGGCACCGGGGCAGGCACGGCCGGGAGCGCGGAGCGGGAGCACCCTCAGCGCGCCCCGCAGCGCCGCCGCTGACAGCCGCGGCTACGGGCCCCGCCACTCCGCCAGCGGGCGGACGGCGGCCCAGAGCGGTACTTACGGATGCTCCGGCGCGGCGGCGGAGCCCGGAGCGGTGCCGGGCCCGGTCCGGAGCGGTGCCGGTGCCGCCCCACGTGCCCCGGCCGGGCCGCCCGGCTCGGACATGCAGCGACGCCGCCCCGCCCCGCCCCTCCCCTCTCGCGAGAGCGCGGCGTCCCGCGAGACTCCCGCGCGTGCGCGTAGCCCCGCCCCGTGCCCTGAGGGAGCGGAGCCGCGGCGGCGCCGGGGTCGGGCCGGGCCGGGATCGCTGCTGGCACCGGGACCGTGCCTGGAGCCGCCGCGGGGCGGGCCCGGCCGGGAGCGCTCCTGGGCCGAGGCTCGGGGAAAGTCCGGCGCGCCTCCTTTCTCCCTTCCTTCCTCTCCCGCGGTATCCGCGGGACGCGCGCAGACAGGCCCTGTGGGGCCGCCGAGGCCCAGCCCGGGCCGCTCCCGCCATGTCCCTCATCCCGGGCCTCTCCCGGCCCCTGCCCTCATGGGAGTTTGCTTCCCACAGCCCCGCGGGTCGCCGTAGCCCCGCTCCCGGCCTGGCCCCGGGGTTTCTGCCGGGCGCCGCGGTCGGGCCTTGGGCACCTCCACAAGTCGCTGGGAATGGCTCCTGTCACTGCTGCTCAGGGCCGCTGCAGCACCCTGCGCCTCTGCATTGTGCCGGGACCTTCAGGCTCGGCCCCGGAGCCAGAGCACCTCATTGCCTGCTAACACAGCCACACACGCAAGCAGGTGAATGTGAGCTTTAGCCAGTTTTTCACGAACGTTTGGCTGGTGGTGACACATTAGTGAGCAAATATTAGCCAGAAGCTACAGCAATGGATTGAACTGCAAGGCAGAACTAGAATGAGAAATGCAAATCTGTATTCAGGCAAACGTACTGCTCAGCTGCAGCAGCACCAATTGGAATTAATAGAGACTTTTCATGTTATTGTGTAGGACTTGTGACATTTCCCCCAGGGCTTTTGGCATCCTTGCAGAAGATCCAGTGTGTGGCTGATTTCTCTGTCCCAAGGAAGCTCTGAGGTTTTGGGGGGATGCACAGTAGAGAAGAATGGCTGGTCAGTGCTGGCACTGCCACACTCAGTGGGCTGGGTGACAGCTGATTCCAGGACAGCTCTGGACAAGGCACTTGGAGGAGACTGGGAAATATTTGATGCTCTTCAAACCTGCCCGTTGCTGATTGACATGTGCCTGAAGCAGGCAGTGGGTATGTGAGAGTGTAAATGAGTAACTTGGAGAAACCACAGTCATGAGCAGGATTGTCCTTCCTAAATCTCTGATTTGTCCAAGTATTTTTCTGTGAAAAGTTCCTGATTTGCCTCTATATTTTTGTTCGGAGCAGTCGGGAATTAATACTAAACGCTCACTTAAAAACTCTGAATTGTGTCACACATGAAGTGGAAAAATCCATCGGTGCTGAGACTTTGCCCTTTTGATGTCCCTAATCTGAGGCTCTCAGAAGTTTTTCCGTTAAGAATTCCCAACCGACCGCCACCCTTGGCTGTTGGCGTTGGGCAATCCCAGCGTGTGCAGGGCCTGGTGGTCAAACAGCCAGGGCTTTGTCAAGGTCACAGCCACAGCCTGTGTCACACACACATGGGGACCAGAACTGCTGAAACCTCCTGCAGTTTCATTCCCATGTCCTCACAGCCCGAGGAGGAGGAGGGCTGGATGAGCAGCTCTTCAGCATTTGCACCGTGTCTCGCTGCACAGCCAGCTCTCCTGGGCAGACCTTGCTCTCCCAGTACCTAACTGGGGGTGGAAGCAGCAGAACAGATATTTCCAGTTTGTCTGAAGGACAGTATGCTATGAGAAAAAAACCCTAAAATACTATTTAATAGTTCAGGGGGATTTTCTTGAGCATATAGTTACTCCTGGCTATTTATAGCACTGTTGTTTAAATATCCCAAAAGATCCTGTCATCAGAGGTTTTTTCATGATTCCTTTGAAGAACAAACCCATACTTATTTGAACAAGTCACATCATGAGAGTTGTTTTTGTACCCTTTCCACCCACACAAGCCTAGAAGTGATTTTCATTTGAGAGCTTGTTAGCCAGAGGAGCAGCCAGCTGAAAAGCCCCTGTTGCAAGGCACAGAGGACTCACCTGAGAACTGTAGCTCAGGTGGTGGGATGGGCATCTCCCTGCTCTGAGAGGGGCCCAGCTGCAGGAGCTTGGCTCTGGCCCTTCGTTCTTCACTTAGAGCTGAGTTCAGGTGTTCTGTCCCTATCCTGAGAGGGGCCCAAGGGGAGGACAGACACACTTTTGGTAATGGTGTAAGTGACCAAGCAGAATCCAGTCCTATGAGAGGACCTAAGGGAACAGGAATCTCACCTGGGACAGTGCTGGGGCACCTTCACCAGCAGCTCTGAGCCATCCTGGGCTCAGCCATCAACAACCTGCTTTTCCTCCTTGCACAGTTTTCAGCTCCAGAACGTTCCCCATTCAAGTAAGTTCTGCACTTTTACTTTATTATATTTCAGCAGCATCAGCTGGGCAGGGATTTTGAAGCTCTTTCCTTAGACACAGTTGCCTGCTCCAACAGTGCAATTTTCCCCTAAATACAGTTTTCCCAACTGCATACATAACTAAAATAAAACTCTCATTCCTTCCCTGTGGCTACAGTGTATTTGTGATCTCAAGTAGCAGGGAGGCTCCACTGTCCAAAAGAGGAACTTCAGGAATGTTTTTGACAGCAGTGATTGAGCAGGTGCTGCTCAAGAGCTGGCTCCTGCCTGGATCCCACTCCAGGTCCAACTCAAAACTAAGAAACATTTCTGAAGTAAAGAAAATGAAATTTAACACTTCACACACTGTTGCTCTTCCAGTGGTGCAGCCCCAGCTGGCAGCAGGAGCACAGCAGGATTCACCTGTCCAGGTGTCTGCAGGTCTGTCTGTTCACCATGCAGGAACAATAAGATGTCTCAGAAGAAGTCAATGCAGTCACACTTTAATGTGTCTTTACATCCTTTTACGATTCACAAAGTCAGAATATAAGTACTTATACACTTTTAATGGGGAAGTAATGTATCCCCCTAAAAGAAAAATAGATGTGATTAATCATTTGTCAGAGAAGTTGCCTGACAGCTGAAACCTCAAGCTTCTAGGCAAAAAAAGCTCAAATAGACAAATTATACTGAATTGTTCTTTAAAGACCAAGCAGCTGTTTTATTACAATATTAAATTTACATTTTAAAAAGAAACATTCTGATTTATTATTCAGTTATGATAATCTTATTGAAGTGACATGAAATTCATGACAATGGGCTTTCTTCTTCCTCAGTCACCGCAGGCAATCTCAGATCTGTGCAGGATCCCACACCCAGAGCAGCACCAGTCTGGGAAGACAAACCCCAGACACTCAATTTTAACTGGCATCTTAATTTCCCCAGAAATGTGGGGTGTTGGCTCTGTAACTGGGCTGGGTACCTTGGTTCAGCCCCAAAGAACCCACCCAAACTTGTTCCAACAGAGAGAGGACATCAGCGTCCACCCTGCAGCCCCGGAATGACCTTCAAACAACTGGGAGCAGGTTGAATTTACATTTTACTTCAAAAAAAAAAAGGGGGAAGTACATACATGAGGGGAGAATGGGGTGAACAATAATTATCTGAAAGCAGGTTTCCACCATTCTGACCCACAGCTCCCAGCAGCCTGGGACCAGCGGGCTCTCCAGGCTCACAGCCTGGCTCTGACAGCACGGCCAGGACTGGCATCATGGAAACCCCTGGGAAGCCGAGGCCGATGGAAGCAGTGAGATCATACACAGGGTGAGTGTGTCGGACACAGCTTCTGGTTTAAATGATGGAATGCACCAGCAGGAGGGAGAGGAGTAGTTAACAGTTACTAACACTAGAATAATCAAATTTGTATGTTATACATATACAGCAACTAACTGCTTTACAAAAAAAGCAAAATAATACAATATATTGTCACATGTATTTACAGTGTAGTAAATATACTTTTCTGTCAAATTTTACACAAAACCTATTTACAGGTGAATATACTGCATAAAAAAAAAAGGTGGGACCAACACTCTGAGTGACTGTCTGTGGTTTGTTGCATAACAATAGGACGTGCTTTGTGACTTCAGAAAAAATTAACCTTAGAATGAAACAGAAAAAGCCCTAAAACCTACAACCCGGGTCAGGTCAGAGCCAGCCCTGGCATGAGCCAGGGGCTCAGCCCTCAGACTCAGTGAAATGTTCCCTGTCCTGGGAAACCTCATGCACGGGAAAGCAGAAATGTCGGCATCATTACAGGTAGGTTATGCACTATTCAAATACTACTGAGTTATCTTTAAGTCAGGGAAAATACAAACACAAACAGAATGTTAATTGTCTTTACAGTACTGAGCTGTGGTCAGTGTGGGCAGGGAACGGGCTCTGAGCCAGGGGTCACACATGCTCCCCGGGAGGGCATTACATGGTCCACGTGTTCCAATGGGATTTTTCTGAAGTTTAAGTTTTCATGTCAGAGCACAGGGACTCTGGGGCTGCAGCTCCAGCCCTGCAGCAGAGCCTGGAGCAGCAGAGCCTGGAGCAGCAGGCACTGCCAGTGGCCCGCGGGTTGCCCGGAGCGTGGGGCACTGGGGACCCTGGGATGGGGCTCCCTGTCAGGTCAGGGCTCACACCCACACTGTCACCAGCAACAACCTGCTGGTCACCAGAGAACAGAGCAGCAGGTGGAGAAAGGATGGAGCAGCCCGGGATAGGAGCAGAGCTCCCAGGGATGGGATGGGATGGGATGGAGAGTGCTCAAACAGGGAAAGAACAAAGGAGGATGTGAGAAAGAAAAAGAGGCAAATCCCAGCAGTGGCTGCTGGGGGGAGCGGGAGAGCAATGTAGTGACAGTAAGGCACTCAACGACTAATTACTGATGGGAGTTTAATCATTACACAAAGGCCATGGTTCCCTGGGAGCCAAGCACAAGCTTCCCAAGCACCAGTACTAGGAGACAACGTTCCTGTCTATCAGGGCACACAATCCCAAATCCAACCTTGGCCAGCAGCAGTCCTTACACCCCAATTCACCCGTTACCTGACACAGGTGTCTGATACCTCTGTTCTGCCAGAGCCCAGGCCCTCTCACTGAACCTCTCACACAGGGAAAACTCCAACTGACTCCTTCCAGGAAAGAGGAAATTCAGTTTTGTTCACTGACTTTAGGAAGAGACCATTTTTTCCAGCTGGGACCGAGAGGCTGGAGTAGTTCTCACAGGGAAGGTGACTTTGATCCCTGTCCCCTCTGCTGCCACATCTCTGTGCTGCAGAGAACACAGCAGTTCTGATGGAGGGACACTTCTGACATGGGCAATGCAGAACAGTGAAGGGCTTGCTCTCTGCCCAAACAAAGTCAGTCGGGCAGTTCCTCTGGAATTCCTGTTCCTGTTTGCAGGAGACCTGCTCATATGAGAAACAACTGAAAACAGCACGCCACCTTTACAAGAGGTCATTTTCCTCCTACATACAAATCCTCAGGCTTCTACAATTCCTTGTCCTCAGCAAAACGGGAAGGGCTGGAACCAGCTCAACTGGGCACAACCCAGTGCAAACCCGTGACACCAGGGGTGGCTCCTCACAATCTGAGTTGTGAGATGACAATGGTTTCTAACCTGGGGACCCCAAACCCAAGGCTTGAGCCCCTGCTCTGTCCCTGAGCCCAGCTCAGCCTCATGGCCCTGCTTAGACCCCACTCTGTGTCACCAGTGACCACGTTCCTGCCCTGGCGCCTGCACCACCCGAGTGAGGGGATTTGGTTAATTGCACCAGTTCATCTTTCTAGCCTGTTTATTCCATGACTGCTAATTCTAAGTTGTCCTCTCGTTTTGGCAAACTACTTGCATATGAAGTTTGTGTTCATAGTTTTTCCAGGACTGTAAACAAATTAAAGAAATTGTTATTTTAAGAATCAATACAATAAAGGTATTTTTATTTACATAAATGTTACATTGTTACTGTGTGGATACATGGGAATTATGTGCTATAGCAATAAATTGGAACCCTTAATTGTACCATTCTCTAATAATTTAGCTGCGGAGTTTGATTTACTGAAAGCCACTAACGATTGCACTGGAGGACTGGCTTTTACCTAATGGATATACTTTTTTTTCCTTTAAAGCCACTGAAGGATTGTTAATTCCTACCCCAGCAAAGGGATCTGAAACCGGGAAGCGGATCTGTTTCTGAGCAGGAGCTGTTTGAGCCGCAGGGACACAGCCCCTGCCTGGACTCCAGCTTGCCCGCCCGAGCCCGCGGGGCCCTGGCACCGGGACCACGGCCGCAGCGCACCGGGCACCGGCTCCTCCCCGCCAGCCACCGCAGCCCCGCCAGGGACCGCAGCCCCAGGTTGGTGCGTGGGAGCCCCGCAGGAGCGCTGAACCCAGCCCGGGAGGGGACCGCACCTCCGCCAGACCTCCCTGGGGTTGGACACAGTGTCAGTTAATTTAAATTCATGTACCTTGAGCAGATGTGGCCGTTTCTGTCCCTGCCCGGGCAGCACAGGGGCAGCTTTGCCACACGCTATCCCCCAGAGCCGGGTATGAATCCATCCCATTTTCCCTCCATTCCCCACTGGATATTCTGCCAGGAGCTCCTGAAGGTGCACATTGTTGGGAAGGGCAGAACTAAAGCAGGTGCTACAATGACAGCTCGAGGCTCAGTTCCCAGGGATTTTCCCCTGTACAACTTCCTCAGGGAAGATAAAGTACAGCAAAAAAAACCAAAAAGCTTTGGGAAAAAAGCCAGTTTGTCCAGTCTGGTCCATGTACAGTCCAAGTGTGTGAAGCTTGGTCTGGGGAATGAGGGACTCCTGCAGCCTCCTTTTCCTCTCCCCTTTATTGCTAATTACCTGAAATTTAACCTAATCCACCACTTCTGTTAAGCTCCTTGTACTGTAGCTGTCATGAACTTCTTCTCAGTGTGGTAAAAAAAAAGTACACAGCTAAAATCTTATAGTTTGGATTAAAACCAGGGTTAGAGAAACTTCCCCGGCTCAGGAAGCCACTATTACCTTGAGGCGTGCAAACAGGGTTAAGGATCAACACTTCCCTTAGCAGGAACACCTGAGGCCAGAGCAGACATGGCAGGGCTGGGGAATGGCTTTGGATTCGATCAGGACTCGGCTCTGCAGCGCTACCGAACTCCAGCCTCGCCCGGGGCATAGGCGTGGCTCTGAACACGGCTGGAGCCCGGCAGGGGGATGAAGGAAGGCGTTAACTCAGGCAGTGGGTCAGGAGTTGATCATCTGGCAACGCGGCTGGATGGGAACTGTACAGGTCAAGTGCAGCATCACACCCGGTGGAGGGCCCTTCGCGAGGGGCCGCGCGTGTCAGTCAGGTCCAAAAATAAAAAATAAAATTAAAAAGCGACAATCACACGATCTTTTTGATGCTGTGACGCTTGAAGCTGCCGGCGCTTCGCTGCTTCTGCACTTGGCTGGCGGAGCCGTGGCGCATCCTCCCGCTGTTGGCGTGGCCGGCGGTGGGCGAGAGCTCCACGTTCTCCTTGTCGATCCCTGCGGAGACACGAGCGCCGCGCTGAGCCCGCTGCCGGCACCCCCGAGCCGCCCGGGATCCCGGAGGGGCCGCTCCCCCTGAAGGCCCGAGCTCCGCCCGCCTCCCCGCCCGCCACCGCCGGGACGAGTTTAAAAAGAACCAAATACGATTTGTGGCAGGGAAGGGCTGCAGAGCCGCTCGCTCCTGCCCTCCAGCCTGTGGGGCCGGCAGAGGGCAAAGGGAGAGTAAAACCAAGAAAACTTGGCTGTCCTGCTGGAAACAAGTCTGCTTAAGTGAAGGAAGGAGGAAAACACAAAACAAAACACCAAACTGACTCTTAATGAGTAAAGAAACAGTTTCCAAAGGAGGGTATTGAAAGGACACAGGCACAGAGAAACTGAGGCTGGGACTCTTCATGAAAACTGCTGAGTTCAGCCTCACCAGTGGCAGGAAGAGCCTTGTGGGGCTCAGGATGAGAACGGCACCAGACAGGTTTGTGCCCACTAACTTAGACCCTTTTGAGAAGCTTTGCGTGTCCTCTGCAGGACCTTGTCCTTCAGAGCAAAACTCTTATGCTTTGCTAAAAGTCTCCCATCAAACCTCAAAACTGAAGTGCTTTAGTGAAGACCCCATGCTGACACAACACCACCACCCAATACCAGCATCAGAGCCCTCAGCAGTGGCTTTGGGCACTGTCACTGCACAGCCCAGAGCTGGGCTCAGTGCAGCCCTGCTCCTGAGCAATTGCTGCTCTTGATGCTGACTCTGCTGTGAGTTAACCCCGTCAGTAGCCTCTCCATGCAGCTGCCACACTGAGTCTGGTGAGTGCTCACCAACACCTCACACCCAGGGGACAGGTGCAGCACCAGCAATGAAGAGCAGGACGGGTGGTTATATGCAAGAGGATACAACTACAATCTGCAGCAAAACTTAGGATGTCTTGACAGCAAACAGAAAGGTTAGAACAAAGTTCTGTTATTGTAAGTGACATATCCACAATTATGTGCAAGAAATTAATTGGTGTTGGCATTAGTCAGAACAAAGAACACCTTCCACACTCAGCACAGGGACAATGTGAGGGCTCCAGCCAGAGGCTGCACCTTCCTCTCCTGGTGTGGATGGCAGCACAAAACTCCCAAACTATGCTGAGGACAGGGACAATCCATGGGCATGAGCAAAAAACCCTCTTCTGCAGCTTTCTCTTATTTCTCCACACAAAGCAGAAATGCAGATGGGTGCAGCTCCTGATTCACTGCCCCACTGTCTGCTGCAGTTTAGTCCAAACTCGTGTCTGTTTGCCTGTGTGTCCCTGCAGTCAGAGCTGAGTCCTGGCCAATCTAAGGGGCTCACACCAAACAGTTCATTTCAGCTTCACACGTGCAGAGGAGTGATTTCCATATTATGCATCCCTCTTGTTACCAGATTTATTCTCAAGGCTGTGGGTGACTTTGTCTGCTCTATCACCAGGTATTATTGGCATCCCCCAAGAAATGCACCAGCTTAGCACTTGCTGAAGCCATTCCCGTGTCAGAAACTGCTCCTCATGCCACAGCCCGGCCCTAACGCAGCTCAAGCAGCATTTCGTGCAAATATGATGAAAGAAGAGAGTACCTGGATGAGGCAGCTGCATGAAAACTGCAGACTTAGAGCAAGGCAGAGAAGCTTCACAGACACAGAATGAAAGAAATAAACGTAAGTGAATAATGTCCATGAGACTGGGAAGTGGAGGGAGAGGAACAGAGATGGTGACAGACAAAACATTTATAAACAATGATCCTGCATAGTTGTTTCCAGATGCAAGAAATGAATTTTTCATGTATCTGCAACTTAATATTTGTAGCCATAATAAAAAAACTCACTTGGCTGAAAATGTTTCTTTTAACCGAGTGCTGCTGAACACGTGGCCTTCACACTGGTGTTTTAAATTTAATTTCCAAGCAAACAGTGCTCAGAGAGCCAGCAGTGTGTTGTTTCAGACTCACTATTAACCTGAACGAGTTCCCTAGTTCCCAACTCTGTTTGTGGAGACTCTTAACCAGCCTTTGACAAAAGCCATCTGTTTGCACAGCACTTGGAAGGAATGTTTGATGAGTTAGATTAATTCCTTCCTCTCGGCTTGTAAAGGAAGAGGGAATGGAAAGTGGGGCAGAAGGAAGGAGGACATTTACAGAGCAAAACGCTTCTTTCCCTTGCAGAGAGCCCAATCCTGCACCATCACCTCACCCTTGGAAAGGAACTGCTGGAGCTGCCACCGATGCTGTGTTCCAAACAGAAAGATGCTGCCCAGAATGTCCTTCCACACTGACTGCAAGGTATGTTCTCAAAGAAACCCCTGTTCCCAAATAATTCCAACAGTCCTGCCTTACTCCTGCTGCCCCTCTGAACCCTGAACAAACCATCCCAGTGCCTGTGAGCCAGGGATCCCCTGCAGGGCACATGTTTCAATATAGGTGCTGCTGTTCTGATGCCCTTAATTCTCTTCCCTTCACGTGGAGTGACCTGGGAGACAATTTTTGTGCTGGATAAAATCCAGGATCTGAATCAACAGGGTAACAGCTCAGGAACAATTTAGTATTTGTTTGACTCCACAATGGACCAATGTTTGACACATTAACACATCCGAAGAGCCAAGGAGGCTCCTAAAGCAGGAAATTCCCACATTTTCCCCACCCAGATGGAACCAGAAGAGGCACTGACCTGGGGAGTGCTGGGAAGTGGCAAGTGAGGTCATGGAGTTGGAGAGGTTGAGGTTTGCAGTGATGCTGAGCTGGCTCTGCACCGCTGGAGGATATGGAGAGGTGGGGGTCAGGAGAGATTCTTCACTGGTTTCCTCATCAATTCCAGGCAAATATGTGTCAATCAAGGCATCCAGGAACTTCACGATGAGCTCAGCATAGTCTGGGATTTGAGTTTGCTGTGGGAGATGGGGGGGGAAAAAGATTGTTCTTTCCTTTGTCAGTTTGAGCTTTGCTCCAGAGCTCACTCTCAAGTCCCTCTGTTTTGCCTGCAGATTTTCAAGAGCATTTGATGTATCTGTAAAAACTCATTTGTGGCCTTGTCCAGTCCAATCTAAACGTACACACTACAGACCAGGTGTCAGTGTGATCCAGTGTGTGGGAGCCCAGAGCAGGAAAAGAGGCTGAGTCCCTAGGCCACCTCCCTTGGGATGCTGGACACACGGGCAGTGCTCCACTGGCTCTGCTCCAACACAGAATTTAGCCTCCTGGAGTCATTGCTCTTATCAAATTAACCCCTACCCTGCCAGATACATGTAATGAACTGACCCTGGGAGCAGGAAAAGCTGCACTCACACACCTGGCTGCTTTTACCCCACTTTGGGAACTTCTCTATCACAGCACCTGCTGCAGGCCCAGGGCTGGTTTTAGCCCTGGAGGTGCCCCTGATGCTCTCTGCTCACTCATATGAGAAGGAGGCTCCTTATGAGCATCTTTGCTGCAGCACCAACGTGCCCAGAAAGGCCAAACAGCCCAGACCCCACAGGCTCTTACCTTGGAGAAGGGGCCAGCAAATCTCCACAGCCCATTAAATCCAAAACCTGCAACAAGAAATGGAACACCACCATGAAAGCCCAGCTCTCACCTGACAGAGAACAGAGTGCTCCCAGTACAGCACATTTTTTTTAAAAAAGGAAAAATATTTACTCTGTAGATAGGATGTTTGGTATTGGGGTGGAGACTCCTCATGGTACACAACACTCTGCACAATCCCATGAATTGGATTCAACAAGTTTGGGTCCTGGCACAGCGATAAAAGGGTATTGATCTTGGAATCCAATAAATTATGCCTGAAGAAAGGAAAAGTGCCTTAGGTTTTGGTCATTAAATAAAATAAAGCCTGCAGTTCCCAACTGACTTTAGCAACCAGCAGTTCAGGTGGGATTTTTGCCCCAGCAGTGATTTCAGAACACAATTCCCAACTCTGTTCTATGAGGACTCTAATGATGTGCTCAGGTCAGTCTGTGAACACCTGCTCACCTTAACTTCTGATAGCTGGGTTTCCTTTACACATATTCACTCCAGCAAAACTACAGCAGGTGTCTAAAGGAACACCCAAAGAGCACCTGCACTAAGCTTTAAATCAGATTTGAAACACCTGGGGCACAAATTAAAATCAACCAGCATGGACAGACTGCAGCCTGTAACCTCCACATAAGCCAGTGCCTTGTAGATCCTTGTCCTGGACCAGAGACCTCTAAAGAAGAGCCAGGTACAGAGTTATGGTAACCAGAACTTCGGGTACTCACACAACAGGAAAGACCTTTGGGAAGACAACGCTGGCTTCTGCTAAGTACTCATAGAGGATGCGCTGGTCGAACTCGTCCGTGGTGTATTTCACCAGCGTGGCCTGCCAGGGAAGGAGCTGTTAGTGCACCTGCGTGGTTACAGCCTTTGCTTAAAGGGTTTAACATTTCTGACTACCAGAAAGCAGTGTCAGAAAAGACCGATTTATGTCTCTGTTTAGAAACAACAGAACCAGTTGGCAACAATTTGTCTTTTGCCAATTAATGTATCTCATCAGTTTTTTACACAACTCAGCATAGCTGGAGTGGGAACTGCAGTGGTACAGCTGAAGAAAAAGCTATCAGACTGCACCTCTTACTACTTTTGAACGGAATCATCCTGGGATTCCAATAATGCTCATTTCTTTTAAACTATAATGTATTAATAACCTTTTGTTATACAAAATAGTTTGTCATAAACTCAGCCAGGAAAAACTCCAAGGAACATGTTTGTTTTGCTGGGAGTTAAAAGAACATCAGAAAATAGCAGACAACACACAGAAGAAAGCTTACAAGAACTGTAAGCAGCAGTGCTTGAATTTTTGGGTCAGTCAGAACTTCTTCATCCAGGAGGACGTTTGACTCGGAAACGGAAACTTTCCGGAGGTGTGGGTGCTGCTGTGGTGATATTCTCTGGGTTTCTGCCAGATAAAAAAGAGCAACTCATCCAGAGCAAAATAAACCCAAAGCAAGACAGAATCAGGTTCTGCACACCAGAGTCAGTCGTGTGCAAACCTCAGAGCTCACCGGCCTCGTCACAAAGGTCAAAGCAACGACTGCGCTGGAGTGCAGCAGCACTGCACCACTACATGGGATGGGTTATCAGATGGCAAACAAAAACCCCAATTTCCTCTTCAGTGAAATACAGGCCCAGGGGTGTAAGTACCAAATTTAGGGTCAGGCAGATAGAAGAGAAGAACCCTGGTCTTGCATTGCAATTGGGGGTGAGGGCACAGGAAGCAGATGGGGGAGAAGATGAAGAGAGGCATTCCAGGCATCAGCTCACGTTCCATCTCCTGCAGGAATTTGCAGCTGGGGCTTATTAACTTATAGAAGGCCAAATGCTATTTATTTCATTGCACTCCTATATGCAGTCCTTTAGAGCTGCCCCTGATTCTGCACCTGTAAACTGAGCAGCTCCAGTGCAGCTGCCAGAGATATGAAGGCTGCACCCTGCAGAAGCCATTGCTAAGAAAAGCGCTTCTCCCTTACCTTGGAGTAACCTTGGTAAGTAAACACTGAATTTAGAAATAGTCCTTTGTATAGATATACAAAGCGTTTACAATTAGTATTGTTCTTAAAATGTTAGTCCTGTGTCTCACCCATTTCATAATCATTTTCGGCTACTCTCCTCATTTTGGGAGGCGTTGTGATTCCAGATTCCATGTCTTGCCTTTTAGGAGCCTTTGTGTCCGATATCAAATGGTCAAAACTTTTCCTTGTACCTAAAAACAATTTATCAAGCAATTAAAAACATTAAACCTAAATCCATATTCTAACTTTTTCTGATTTTCTGGCCAAGCTACTCCCCTATCTACCATGTGTTGACAGGAATCTGTGGACCTTTTCACCATTTTCAGGGATGGGACAGAAAATACGATCACACCATGCCGCTCTCCATCACAGCTTCCAGAGTGCTTCACAATACACAGGAGGGAGCATGCAATTAGTCAGGGGGGCATGCCATGGACTCCTGGCCCCCACACGGAATACACATGCCAGGATGTGGTTACTGAAAAGGAAGCAGGAAAGGGCTGGAATGAAGGAAATGCCCCTGTTCTTCCACCTGTGTAACGCCAAAGGGCTTCCACAAGTTCTGCAAAGCAACTCAGCTTGTTCCTCTGATACATGAGTTTGTTGTAAACATGATGCACTGAGAAGCCATGAGTACAAATCAGATTGTTTACACACATCTGCCATGTTCTGGGACCATCTCCTCCAGCCCCAACCAGAGCACTCAATGGAGCAGCTAAAAATCCACCTCCTGGGTTTGCTGGAAAGGGCTGGGAGCACAAAACTGGCACTAGGCACCTTCAGGATCTGGAATATCTTGTTTTCTCCACTTCAACATGCACATCTTGAGCATCACTCTTGCTCCCCCCCCATCATGGCCAAAAGAACTGAGTCCTCTTTAACTGTCCAGTGCCCTGAAATTTGCATTTTGCAGAAACTGCATTTATTCCTCTCAATCAGGAATAAGCCCTTAAAGCCAGAACTAATACAACAACATTTTTTCTCCAGTAACGCTTCCCAGGGTATTCTGTAGACAGATCAATAAATTAGTTATGTTAATAACCTAGAAGCTTTTTAGTGTTGGCTTGTGAAGGCTGCCCCATGTCCAAGCTCATGGATTTCCGGGTGCGAGGGCTGATCTGTCCCACTGTTGGGTAACTGGCAGCCAGGTGTCTGTCTGACCCCTTGGGGGATGACCAGGGCTGGTGCTCCTTTAGTGTCCTGAAAATGCAGAGAAATTCAATTAAGAAAACCTTAAAACTATGCTATTTAGTCAGAGGTTTTTCAAGTAGCCAAACTATCCTTTCTTAAACCCATCTTTCCTACCCAGTTAATTTCCCCCAAGGACATAAAAACAAATAGCAATTACTTTGCTTGCAAAGATGTCTCAGCTACTGAAAACAAACAATCTGATGTGAATGTGATGCTGAAGGGGTAAAAAATAAAGCCACGAAAAGAACACAAGCAAATCAGCCTATGGGGCAAGATGAAATATATTTAGTAATCAGCCACTCCAATCTCAATGCTAAAAAGAGAGATCATGAGTGAAGTGCTCCCTGTTGAGGACACAGGCTCTCCTTGGCACTTCCAGCTGATTTCCTGGCTGATCTCTCTGGCTGCACACGGGCTGTAACAAGGTGTCAAGGTTTCCCAGTGGCACAGGCAGCTCCATGCCCTGGAGCTCTTAAAAGGACAAACAAAATGTTCCTCTAAAATATAAATGAGATTATATCAGGTCTTGTAGAAAGATTTTAGCAAAAGGTATAACAGCCTCCAGAGCAGTTAAACTCTGAAAATTAAATCTGTATGAATTGCACATCCAAATTTCTCTGTGACTCCTGACCCCAGTGTAAGGAGCAAATTGCTCAGGAGCCACCACAGCCCACGGACTCAGCACTATCAGTGGGGCTCAGCTCACTCACTAAAGGATCCAGGCTCTGCAATGTGGATAACTGATCTAAAAGTGAGACAACCAACCTATAGCTAGTGTCACTGTGATGGATGGGGTACGTATCCATGGGAACATTTTCCATTGAAACGTCTGTCAGCAAGAGAGACTTCCTGTGCTTGAGGCTGCAGCGGCTCCGCACCTCCTCCGACACCGTCAGCAGGGCTGCAAACACACACAGGCAAGGCAAGGCAAGGCAAGCTTTCACAGCAGAACACAGTGAACAATGAAGCAATATTCCAGCTTTCTGCATTTCTTACAGGCATCAATGTATATTTACACCAACACCACTGAGCTGCAGTTACACCTTAGGGAATGTAAAGATTAAAAACAGGTCATTTAAAAAGAATTCTGTTTCCCATCCAGTTACAATGACAAAATTTACAAATTTGCCCTCACATGGTCACAATTTCTATGTTCAGACCACTGAAAACTTGAAGGCTGTCAGGCATACACTGGATTATTTACACCAAGAAACCTCCAGGCTCCCTGAAGAAGTCCCAAAGCTGCAGAGGATGTGCTGTGCTGGCAAAGCCCTCAGACCTAAAAAGCCTTCCCAATGTGCCCACCCTGACCACACTCCTGTCCACCAGTTACAAGTTCTCTTTGTGCTGGAACAATTTCAACAAGCTGAACCTAAAGGAATTCCACAGTAATCCAGTCCTTTTCAGTCAGCTCAGGCTGGGAAGGAGGTTTGGTTCATTACCTGCCAGGTAAGCCACGCTCTGGGTGTTCACCTCGAACTTGTCACAGTTCCTGTGTTTGTTAACCAGAGCAAGGAGTGTGTGCAAAATCCTCACTGTTCTTGCTACAGTGGTAGGGGAAGGATGCCTGTACCCTAAGAAACAAAAGATTGTATCTAACTTCTGAATCCATATTTATGAAGCACTAATATTTTGAAAGCATTTATAAATATTTTCCAGCATGTTCTCAGACATTCCATCTCAAGGGTAAGAGAGCACAGTGCTAGTAGAAATGGCACATTTAAGACTAATTCTTTCTACCCCTCCCCTCAAAACTGCATAATTTCAAATGTCTGTGCATACATTATATCTGTTATCTCACAAATCAGTCTTCTAAAAAACCCAGTGAGCCTGAGCACAGGCAAACAGGGAGAGACATTTTTGGAGGAAGAAGTAAAAAACTGCAGCAAATGAAGCTCTGTACCCTGTGACAATTCAGAACTTTCAGCAGCAGCGCTAAAGACCTTCACATTAGAGGTATAAAGTAAAACTGGTGAAGTCCTTTAATCCAAGAGTGTTTGATTTTGTGTCTACTCTGTAATCCAAGTTACTCACAATCCCTCACCTAATGTGGCCCCTTTATCCCTTGACTTGTTTTTATTCCTGATGTAAGAGCCATCTCAAACAAAGAGCAGTATGCAGTCTTACCTTTCAGGAGATGTCCCACTAGTGCAAAGTTAAAGTTGGAGTTGAAATTTAGCCCAACAAAATGATCCATCTGCTTGCAGTGCCATTCGAGTGGTCTCCTGATCTCCATGAAAACTTCTTCTGGGCTCTGACCCACAAAAACAAAATACAAGAGCACCACAGTTGAACTTACTCAGGACATGGCAAGTTTGTTGGGTTTTTTGTTTAAGTGACAGAACAGTTCTTTCAGACGCTACAGGAAAATATCAAACACTTTCTCACAGATGACATCTGAACATTTTTGTTCCAGTTTCCAACAGAGTAATGACAACTTCTCTCCACATCTTTATCTGTGGATATCACCCGAGTGAAACAATTCCTAATGCAAATTCAGGTTTAGTTGCTTAGCAAGTGTTCACAAGGACAAAGCTGGGGTTTTCCCCTTTTCTGTCAGCTCTGACTGCTGCCAGGAGCACAGGCTGTGGGCTCACCTTGTCGTTGAACACGCGCAGGCTGTCCAGGGTGTGCAGGTTCTGCTCCAGCAGGGCCGTCCCTGCCGAGTACAGGTTCACCTCATCCAGCTGCAGCACGGCCATGGCCACCCAGAACAGAGCCTTGTGCATAGGGGAGTCCTGCAGGGAGAGAAAGAGCCACCACTGCCCCTTAGAGCCAGTTCCTGCAGGTGAAGGAACAACCAGGATGGAGGGGAGGATTTGTCCCCCTTGTAGCAGGTTTTGTCCTCAGCCACATCCATTCCAAGGGAACAGATGCTCACATGGACCTGTTAATGCACTTCACAAGTGAACAGTAGAGAAGAAATTAATTTCAAGCCTTGTTTGCACCTCCCAAGCCATTCCTGCTCACCTCCACCCCTTCCTTGCTCAGTGTCAGACCCACACTGCCCTGTACCAGTGTGACCAGAAATGGGTCTGTGGTTCTCCATCTGAACATGGACTGCAGCTCCGTACACAGCACTGGCCAAGCCCTTCCTCATCAACCTCAGAACCACACACAGGAGGAACTGGCACTGAGCACACCCTGGGTGCCCTGAGCAGAGCTGTTTGCAGAGCAAGTTTTACTCAGCACCAGGAGCTGTTTGTCCCTGCTGTGCCCCTGGTGTGCTCTGAGGCAGGAGCCTGGCAGTGACCCTGGCTGGCTGCAGGAGCAGCACCCACACTGGCCATTCCCCTGTGCAGGGCAGCAGCACACACAGCTGAAGCTGCACTGGAGCCCTGTGGGAGGAACGGGCACAGCCTGGGCACAGCCTTTGCCCAACTGCCAGGGCCCCACTCCAAGAAGCAGAACAGAACATTCCCAGCATTTCTCAAGCCTTTGCACTGGTCCCACAATCTGCCACACTTCCCATATGTGCTCCTTCCACGCATGAATCACAGTGAAGTGTGAACTTCAGAAACCCCAACATTTAACTTTTATTTCTGAGATCATACCCATAATCACAATTTCCAAAATACATTCTCTGTTTATTCAAAAAGGCAGTGATTTACCTTGTTAAGAAGAGGCTGCAGCTTGGTGAGGGCTATAACTGTGGCTTCTATTAGAACTTGGCTATTATAATTATCAGGGCCTTTTAAACAGCTCTCAAGTCCCTGTTGGAAAAAAGAGAGTAATTAAAAACACAACCATAATTACATTTTGCTTTGTAAAACGAAGATCAAAGATCCGCACAATAACTGTTTTTCTCAATTACTTACAAAGCCTGAGCTCATTTTAAACCAACTCTCAAGAACTTTTCCAAATGGAGACTAAGACAGCAGAAATAAATGTATGACTGCACAATGTACCCTAACAGTCAGGCTGCAGGAGGTTGTAAGAGCTGTAGAAAAGCTCTTTTATCATTTAGACACTATTCAATTAAAGTTTGTGTCTATAAAACTCTAATGAAATGCTTAAAGGACACATATTTAGTACATTGTTCACCTGCTGTGGAACACAACCTGCTTTAGAATGATAGAACATCATTGTCAGGCCAGGCACCTGCTTCAAAGTTTTCTGATATAAATCAGCTCTTTACTATATTTACCTACCACACATGAGGTCATTCACTTCCTTTAAGAAAAAGGAAGCTATGCATCATGCACATGCTGGTAAATGCCTCAACAGAAAATTTCTCATTTATTCAAATACTGACTGCTGGATCTACCTGTGTCAGGAGTTTTAAACTCAATACTGAGACCTACTGATACTCTAGAAATCACAGCAGTGATGGAACTCATTCAATTTAAATTCAGAAGCCACCAAATCCATTTAAATTCAGAAGCCTGGCCTACAGAAAGTGTATTTCCAATCAGTTCTATACAAGAATATGCTAGAAAAAACATTTATCCTAAAATTATGCTAAGTTCTATATTTGATGGGAAAATAAAGCTAAAAATAGGTACTTTATGAGTCACAAAGGAAAAGAGACAGACCCATATACCTTGCTGAGAATTCGGATTATTTGTTTTATTTGTCCATGAGACACTCGTTTACTTATACAGCCAAAGACAACCAGTGCCCTTGGCTGCAGGGAGGGGTTGTACTGGAATGCAAACCTGTGAAGAAACAGAGCACATTGCATTAAACAACATATATACGACAAAATATATGTAACAAAGAGATGAGAACTCCGGGTGTACTGCACAGGCAGGCAGGGCTCAGGGTTTGAAGTCTATGACTTACTTTTGAGCTAGTTCAGTCCACTGGTCCAGCCACTTGCACGTTGGAATATCCCTCATACAAGCCTAAAGGGAATTAGATTATTTGAATAGCTGTAACGTGGAGAAAATGCATTTGTACAACTGGGAATGTGCAGAGGTTTGGCTCTCAGAAAGCAGCTGCTAACTGTCAGCAGGGAGGAGGCACATCCCCTGCCCTTGCTGCCCGTCCCTCAGGGCTCACCCCCGTCCCCACACCAGGATCTCCAGCAGGGCCCTGTCCCCACACACCTCCATGATCTCCAGCAGGGCCCTGTCCCTCAGGGCTCACCCCCGTCCCCACACCAGGATCTCCAGCAGGGCCCTGTCCCCACACACCTCCATGATCTCCAGCAGGGCCTCGGTGACCGTCTCCAGCGAGGTGAGGGCGAAGGTCTCGCGCTCGTAGGAGCCGGGCGAGAAGGAGCGGTCGCGGTAGCTGGAGCGGAACGCGATCACCGCCGCCGACTTCACTTTGCTGATCCCAAACAGCAAATAAAACTTGGGCAGGGAGAACTCAGTCAAGCTCAGCCTTAAAACTTGCTTGGTCTCCTCTGTTGAATAAAGTTGCACATATCAGATTTACAGCAGGGACATTCAAATGCACATTTCCCCCTCAGGGACACAGCCAAGGTCCCTGCGCCCATTCCAGCACTGCTCCCTTTGCCACTGCCCCGAGTCAGACACAGCAGCTCTGCTCTTCTGCCCCGACTTCTGAAACCAGGCACAGGACTGGATTCTAGAGTCTCTACAGAGGAACTTGTGTAAAGATGTGGCTCTGTGTGTTCTCCTCACAGTGATTCAGAAAATGGAAACCCAGAGTGTTCCTGCTCTGAAATACTGACAGAACTGGAAGTTCAAACTGCAGCAGACTCTGGTTTTGGCTCTGGCACTCACATGAAGAAAGACACTTGGAGCAGAAGAAAATGATGGCACTGACTATCTGTACAGTTCTGACCTTTCAGTTGATTTCAGTGCACTTCAAACCCACTGTGTGAGCAGGAGGCTCAGCACCTTGTGCATCAGAGCACAGACACCTCTGTGTGTGTGTGTGCACACCCACTCTCCCTGCTGATATGTACAGACATAAAATGAGACACTTAAAAAAAAAGACAAGATCACATAAACTTTGAATTTTTCTTCTGCACAAAAGTCAGCCTGGTTTCACATTGTGCTTCTGGGCTAAGAAGTGCCAAATTGCCAATATCAATTATTTTAGGACTGCTAAAATACAGCAGTAGATAAAATACCTGTTTTAATACTGTAAGTTCACAATTCCCTTATGTAATTGGTATTTTTGTTACCATGTTATGCAACCCTTCACAAGATGTGCATGAGCCGGTTTTAGCACAGATCTATTTTCTCCTTTGCCTTATCAGAAAATCACTGGTACTTTCTTTTCTTTTTCTAAAACCCATTATACAAACAATTTACATTATGCACCTGCTCTAAGTAAGATATTTTTTAATTCCATACTCATTTCTTGTTGATCATATCCTCATTCTGATTTGTATTCATGCTGAACTACAACCCACTTTTTTCAAACTCTCAGAATAGTTTGCAGAGAAAGACAACTCAAATATTTGTTAAACAAATTAAGGAGCAATCAGCCTCATTTAAAATCCAAAAAAGCTCACCACTGAAGTGAAGCTGTGAACAAGTGCAAAGAGAGTGAATGATGTTGATGACGAGCCCGTGAGTGGAAGCTCTGAGGGAAAGGGGCCCCGTGGCCACCAGCAGAGTCACCACATGGAAGAGGTAGGGCAGATGTGCAGCCACGTCCAGGGAGTTGTTGAAGGACAGCATGAGCATGTACCGGGCCAGAATGGCAATGTCATCCCACATGAGGTGCTGCTCCAGCGTGGGCGTGGGGGACAGACAGGTCTTGTCAATGATTTTACACATCCTCCCAATCACCTGAAAAGAGAGCAACCATTCTGTTCTACTCAAACGGGAGACACAGCTCAGAATTTCAGTAAAAACCATCAGTACTTAAAACTGAAATTACTCTACTGCTTAGAACCTATTTTATCATGGGTTTTGCATTGTTGCCTGTCCTGAGTTACCAGAAAGCATCTCAGTGTCACATTAGTAAATAAGTTGAAATTATTCTCTAAAAGGAAAAGAAGGCAAAGAGGGAACTCACTTTGCTTGACACCAGTTTGACGTTGCCAGAAGCCAGTGCTACAGCTGTGTCTGCCATCACCTCAGCTTTGATGGAGCCCAAGCCCCCAGTGGCACTGGTTTTAATGAAACTGTCCAGCACTACATCCAGGAGATCTGTTATCTGATAGAGAAAAAGAGTCAGATTAACTTCACTTTTCACCATGAACCACCCTTTAAACAGCAGTCATTCATTTCTTTAATTGAAGATGCAAAACTATCACAAACTGAACCATCCGTTTCAGGGACTCGTTACCCTTTTGGCAAAAAGCTCCATGTAAATTTTAGAAGCATAAAGCTGAATTCCATTAGGTTTTACTACCAGTGATTCAGAACTAGAAATTATAATTTAGCACTATTTTTATTTCCTTTTTCACTTTAAAGTATAACTCTTTATATAAAATGCTGACCCCAGGAAGAAGAAACCCAATCTGAAGTGTTTGTTTACAGAGGATGCAGCAGTGGTACCTGTCCCAGGCTGCCCCATATCTTGGCCTGAATGGAAGGGTACATCTGCTTCTCGTTGATGGTCATGGTGATGAGCTTGTCCAGGATGGCGGTGACGCGCTGGCGCTTGGCGTCGTCGTTGTGCTTGCAGAAGCGCACCAGGTTGGACAGCCAGGGGGTCATGTACTCCAGGCACAGGTGCTTCAGCTCAATGCCTGCAACAACACTGCTCATCACACACGGCCAGCACTGGCCTCACTTCGTAAACAACTCCTCCTTTCGGTTTTAGTGCCTAAAACAATTACTGTCCCAGCTGAGGAAAGAACACTGGGCCAGCAGAGAGGCTTCAAAGAGGCATGGCAAAAGGAGAGAGCAACAGAGCCAATGAGGAAGCTCAGTTGACTAAGCTAGATCTAAAATCCTTTTAGAGATTAGAATCTTTTCAAATTCATGGTTGGCACTAACCAGCACTGGAGTTACTTACTGGATTTGCTAAATCCTGAAATACACTCCTCCAAGAACTCCAAGGTGAGGTGTGGTTCGTTTGCTGCAAGAGTCTTACTGATAGATACAATAAATAGCGTGTTGTTGGCAGGAATACACAGACCTGAAGTTTCCAGTAACTGGCCCTCAATCTTTAAATTAAAGGTACAGGTTAAGGCACATAGAAGATTATAGGCAGCAGACCTGTAACAAAGCAAACAATGTGATTTGTAAGAGCTTTCTTGTACTTTTGAACATATACATGTTATACACCACAGTACTAACATTTCAAAAATCAATTCAATGCTGCTGTAGTAGAAATTACATCTAAATTCCCAAACGTTTTCCCCTGGACAGGCTACAATTTGGAGCAAAAAAGAATTTCCTTGGAGAAATAGAAGAAATTATTCCTCCACTTGCTCTGAACAATTGCTGATAAGGTTACAGAGTATGTTTGAAGGGCTTTGTATTGGGTTTCTCAGAACACCATGGAGTTCCAGGAAATTCTACATCCCTCCAGGTGTACCTGAGGTGCTGGGAGAGAGCCTGCTCAAAGCCCAGGGGTGCCTCTGGTCAGCACCGAGCCTGGGGGAGCCTGTTCTGACACAAATCACCAGCTGCTCTAAGGGGTACAGCTCCCATGCTCTTAAATATGAGCTCAACACCATGGAAATCATATGTACCCAATAAACACAGAGTGCAAAGCAGAACTACTGCTCCTCATAAAGAGAAATTAAGTTTCCTTCACGCCTTCACTTCCTCTGACAGCGTGTGCCTTTCTTCACCCATAGGAACTCAATCTCTATTTATTGAGAATTGCATTTTATGGAGCTGTGGTTTTTCTCAAGAGAGGCCCCCCAGCAGTGGAGCAGCCCCGGGAGCCCCCGAGCGAGCAGAGGAGCAGCAGGGCAGAGCCGTTACCGCAGGCTGGGGTCGGAGCTGCCCAGGTTGAGCAGGGCGATGTTGAGCAGCGTCCCGGGCACGTCCTTGGGGCGGATCTTGGTGTGCTGGGGGATGGAGTCGGGCTGCGACAGCTCCCACCGCGTGCGGATGTGGATGATGGACCTGACGATGGCCTCGCACTCCTGGTGCATGAAGGTGAGCGGGGTGCCCTGGTTGGCAATGGTCAGGGTGAACTGGTTCTCATCCACCAGGCAGATCTCCTCGATCTCAGAGGCGTAGTAGATGTCGTTGAGGAACACGGTCTGGCCCAGCACCCGCGTGCGCTCTGCCGACGTCACCTGCACCGCGGTCGAGCCAACCTTGGGGACAGAGGAGAAAACTGCTGCAGCACCTCTGGGCAGTCACTCAGAGAAAACCCTCACACTCCTACTTTTAGGAAAGATAAATGTATGAAATTTTGTACTTCCTAATGGGGCTTACTAGAAAGCTGTGATTTCTCCTCAGGAGAAGAGAGGAGAATTACGAGCAGTAAAATCATATTTCAATCCTTAAACAAATGTAACCGATCACTAGGAACAGCATTAAAAGCACTTACTTTAATAGAAACTTTGGTGTCTTTATGAGCCAGTTTAAGAGCATTGTGAAACACTTTCAAGTCCTCCTCCAAAGCCAAGGTAGCTGCTGGGAGTTTCTGCTGGTCGTGTTCGATGTGCTCTGCCAGCTTCCCTGGAGAGTCTATGAAAACAAGCCTTTTGCTCCCTTTCAAACCTGTCAAGAGCCTTTCATGGTATTTGGTGTATTCTCTGACCCAAGAGTTACAGTTATAAATAAAAACTGCTGCAACATTTTCATAAGCAAAGCCTGGAAAAACTACAAACCATTTAGAAAGAAAGTCTGTTTTAAAGCGATTACTGGGGCCAGCGTGTGTGAGGTCCACCACGATTTCATATGGCTTTGCATAGTATGGCTTCAGGGTCAGCAGCACGTGGTAGATCAGCAAATCCCCGTTGATCTGACCAGTCTTGAACCTGTAGGACAGGACAGACATGGCTGGGTCATGCTTGAGGCCCACAGCACAAACCCTGAGTGCCCAGGCACACCAGGAGCACCCCCAGTCCTGCCCACGAGCCAGACTGACCCTTGTGCCAGCCCTGCAAACACTCTCAGGCCACAGCAGGGACACCACACTGGCCTTGGGCACTGCCTTTAGTGCCCAGGGCTTGGATTTAACTCAGCTTCATCCTGAAGTGCCCCACAACCTCTAAGTGCCTCTAACTTTGTAACAGCCTTAAAGATTCAAATTATATCTATACTTTTATGTGGAAAAATATATTTATCTCAGGAGTCTTAATAATCAAATATCCACACCCCAACTTTTTCAGAGGGTCCAGAGCCACTCCAGTTACTCTATCCTGCAGCACTCCAATGCTTGGGGGTGTTTCTAAGAATGGTCAGTCCCCTGAGGAGTACAGAGGACTTGCCTACAAAAATACCTCTTTTCAAAAACATGCACATAATTGAGAATATTTTTTTCTCACTTAAAGGTTCTCTGAATTTTGAGACTGGGCAATGCATTTGCCTAAACAACATCTCCAGGGTTCACACAGCAGACTGAATTCTAGTAGGAAGAATTAATTAAAAATAAATTCATCAGCAGCTTGTGAAATTTTAAGGTATTTTAAATACCTGTCACTGTTCTGAGCTGTCATTAACTCAACTCTTCCAAGGCAAACAACAGGCTACAGAAAAGCTGATAAATGCTCTAAGCACAGGTGTAGCTTTAAGGGTTTTGGGACTCTTCCCTTGATAGCACCTGAGTGCAGGACAACTCAGGAGATAGAACACAGAACATTCATCTGCACAAGAGATTTTCCCCCGTTATCTCCTGTGGTTCTGAGAGCTAAGTTGAGCAAGCTGGTGTTTTTCCCCCAACATGTCATGGTAGAGCTGTTACCCAAAGGAAGTGTGTCATAGCTGTGGTTTTAGTTCCTCACTTAGAGCCGCATGTCACTGCAGTTACAGGTTTGCCTAAAAAACAGCAGCACTGCCCAAATCTCCCTGCTGTACACTGATGGCTGTCTGCATCCTAGGAGCAAATACATGCACAAAGAAATCTTACTGGCAAAGGACTGAATATCTGAAACATCCATGCTCTGTTGACTACATCTTGGCAAGGTAAGTACACGTTTTCCTTCTATTTTAAGTTGTACTTCAAAGTTACTTACATTTTGTAGAAAAATATATGAAAAAGTATTTTTACAGAAATTTGAGTAATTAAAAAATAGTAACAAACTGTAGACACAGTATCTCCAACTGAATCAGGGAAGCTGATATACTGAATTTTTCATCATGTTAAAGGTTATTCACAGTCAGACTGAGGAATTAACAGTGACAGTCACTACTTGGCTCTGTTGTCCTTGCAGTGCAGATCTCGCTGGGTACTGAGACCCTGTCAATATCCAGACACAAAGGGTTGAACTAAAAAGAAAACCAGCTCTTTAAAGATCAGTTCCTTTGCTCTCGTGGTTTCAAGGGCAGCCCCTCACAGACGAGCCCGCTGATTTGTAAGGAAAGCACATCTGGTGTGGAAGCCCACAGTGACCACTGGGCTCAGTGTGCTGGGGCAGAGCTGGAGCTGCACCCTGGGCAGGGACAGGAACGCTGCAGGGGAGCTGGGCTGGCCCTGCCCGTCCTGCTCACAACAGCTGAAATGTTACAGACCCCAAGCTTTGCTGGGTTTGCTTCCTTTTCCTTTTCCAAGTATGCTACAAGGAATCACCCAGGTGACTTCCACCATACACAAACAAAAATCCTACCTGAGCTGTAGCTTATGACTAAGATGGTTTCTAGTTCAAACTGAACACACAGGATTAAGCTCAGGATGGAGAACAATTTTATGTTTTGGGTGAACTGCAAAGTTATAGACAGATCTTTTGTTGCTTCCTTGTTGTGCAAGGAGAGATCCCCTCACACACCAGGTGTGGTGCATCCCTGCCTTCCCTTCACCTGGTCACACACCAGGAACATCACTTCTCTGATGTTTCATATTTACACACAAACACACTTTGTTACCTTTAGAGGCAACAAGCAAATTTTTTCAAGAACAACCATAAAATTAACAGTGTTACTTTTGGTCACTCCCTGCAGTATTTCAATTTGCACCACGCAGAGTGTGTAACACTCAAAGGAAACACTTTGGTCTGTTACCAGAGACAGAAGAAAGACTCTGGTGGGACACAGCCTTGCCCTGGGAAGGTCAGGAGCAGCCTGGCCCAAGCAGCAGCACTGCCTGGGTCACTGCTTAGCTGATTTGTCACTGTTAATTTGAGATAATAAATATTATCTTTTTATCAGACCAACCCCACTCTCACATTCCTACCCTCCAGAAAAATTCAGGTACAGATTTGAATGCCACTTAAATGTGAAACAGAACATATGAATGGTTACTCTCATTTGCATGATTATCGGTGGTGTTTTACAGAAAATGTCACAATCTGCAGAATGTTGGGGAGAAAAATACAAGAAGTACATTTGTGATGAAGAGCTTTTTGTACAAAAAAAAGCAGAAAAATAAGAGAACAAAGAATTTCCTGGGCACTTTAAAGTACCCCAGACAGCTGTGCTAGGAAATACACACAGTTCACATTAAGTTATTGCTGTCACTTACAGGAATATTTTGGGTTCAAGTTTTTCCCTTGCCCATCTGCTCCCTGCAGGTTCCCCTGCCTGGCCCAGGGGAATTCAGGGAGGTGAGAAGCAGCCAGTGATGTGTAACCTCCACAGGGGCTTTGTGTAAAGCAGAAGTGATGACCGGGTGTAACGTGGGCAGCTTCAGAGAGAAGGAACTCCCCGAGTCTGCCCTGACATCATGAAGCCCCCAGTAGGAAACACTTCTCTTTTTCTCTTTGCTCCATGTTCTTTTTTGATCTTTGTAAGTTTTCTATAACCTCAAACTGGCAGAAGTTTGAGACAATCTATTCTTTCACAATCTGGGCCCTTGAACTCGCCCTTCTGCACCCCCCCAAAATGAGGCCATGTATTTTTCATCAAGAATCCTGCTATTCCCTGAGAAGTCCAATCCAAATCTCTAAGAAGCAGCACCTGCTAAACTAGCACCCCAATTTGTGTTTTTGCAGGGGACTCAACAGGAAGATGCAGACAACGAGATGCAGTAACCCATGTCTGGCCTTTCCTGTCATGATCATCTTCTCCCTGTGGCTGCAAACGAGTGCAAACCACACAGGCTACCCTCACCTCAGAGAAGAAACCTGGAGTCCCATCAGCCAAAACCTCAGTGAGAGTCAGAACAGGACAGAAGCAAGCACAAATTCTCCTCTGAGCCTCAATTTCAGCAGCCAAACGACTACTTCTGAAATGCAAAGTACCCTGCCATCCCCCTCCTCCACAACGGCCCAGAATTCAACATCTTCCCGTGCCAAAATACAGAGTACCATGCTGTCATTCTCCTCCACAATGACTCAAAATTTGATTTCCCCTGCCCCAAGTGCAGTTTCCACCACGGGAGGATTAGAGAAAAGCAATAAACCCAGGAGCCCAATGACCAAAGAAACCTGTGAAGACAATAAGTCTCTCATACTGATTTGCTTCATAATCATTGCAGTTCTTGTGCTCATCTGCATCTCCCTGTTTCTGTCCACAGTCATAGCAGCCAACAAAATCTCCTATCTCAAAAGAGCCCAGCAGGGCAAACGCAGGCCCAGGAGCAATGGTGACCTCCTGGCCACCAACAGCCTATGGCCCACAGCAGCAGGAACGTGGCAGAGGATGCCCAAGGAGACAAGTGGAACCGAGCTGATAATGCAGGAGCTGGTATCAGGGAGGGATGCTGTGGACCAAAGGAAAACTGAAGATGAAACTACTGAGAAACTCACCAAAGCAGCAGAAAATGAACAAGAAAGCAAAGAACCATCCCAATCACACAAACCCATTTTAACCAATTTTGTAGTTGAGATTTAATTCACACTCAGGTAAAAATTCATCTTTTGCCTTTGTTGCACCATTAATGTAGAAACTTGTATTTCAAGTAACAGCAAGAATTTCCCCCCTGGAAAGCTAAACCCAGATTTTAGAGTTTTTCCATTTATGCCAGTGGGAATGCTGCAGCCATGTGTGGATCCAGAAGGCAGTAAAACTGTGTTAAATAGCTTTCTGTAAGTAGTGTCAGGACTGGTTTTACTCCTTTGACCAGAAATCAGGGTGACAGGAGCTGAACAGGATAAACCAAAAGGACAGAATCTGCCCATGCTCAAAGACCACAGAGGGGAACAAGGAACAGACTGTCAGTCTGATCAACACTCTGAACACTAAGATGCTGCACAGGCATAACCAAGTTGCTTTTCAAAGGAAACCATACATTAGTCACAACTCTGATTCAACCACTAACCCAGGATCTAGTCCCTCTCAAAAGGCCCTTTTGGATTTTCCATCAAGAACTTCTTAAACCAGCTTAGCTACTTTTTAAGCAGACTGATTGGAACCATAAGTATTGTGTTTTGGCATCGACTATGAATAGATGAAATCTGTAGTATTTGCTAGAATATAAGAACTTGTTCAATTTGTTATCTTCAATAAACTTATAATATCAGTTTCTACATTACTTATGTGATACTATTTCTCTAAGTCAGATGTTAGAAAAAACTATGACCAGGCATTTTGGAATGTTTTATTGCTGTAACATTGGCTGAGCTCAGGAAAGGTCTCTGATGACTTGTGATTTCCTGCATCATGGAAACACACTCCACTTTCTCCTGAGATCAAAGAGAACATGCCAGGAATTCCTTTCAACCACAACAACTTTTAGTTTCTTTATTCTCAGAGACCTGACCGTCCCACAATGCCAGGGAGGTGCCTGTGGCTGCTGTCCCTGCAGCAGAGCTTTGCTCTTTTAAGGAAACGTGAGAAGCTTTCCCCAGGCTGCCCCTTGGGCTGAAGAAGCTCTGTTGCACTGCGGTTACAAGTGCTGAGACTGCACAGTGCCAAAGCTCCAAACATCCTGTGCAGCTGTAACCAACAGCTGTGACACATAAGATGGTTGTACGAGTTTGAGAGGACCAGGATGACTGAATCCCTCACCCCAATTCCACTGGCTCACCCATTAGCCTGGCTGGCAGGACAGATAGAGCAGCAGCAGGACCACAGCACCTTGGCAGCCAGGACACAGAGAGAGCTCAAAAAATTCAACTGCCAGGCTCACAGGTGGGCTGTGTAGTGAGGAAAATAAAGCTGGAAGGAGTTTGCATGCTTAGCCTAGAACTGGGAATCAGCTGTGGGGGTTGAAGAGAATGGGGAGGAGACAAAGAAATCAGACGAGACACACGGGGTTAGCGTGAGAATGGGATCAGGATGTGTGTGTGCTGCAGGAGCAGGCAGAGTGTCAGAGAGAGAAGCAGTGCAGTCAGAGAGGCTTAACAGGAAGGGCTGCAGAGGAATCTGTCAGTAGCTACGGGCAGAACACAACTGCAAAGTGCCATGAGGACATATTTGGTGTGGGTTTCTTTCTGCCATACAGCCTTTCCAGGCAAAAATGCTCACAGAGACCAAAGAGAGCAGCTTGGGTTACACTCCATGGTACAGACAGGGACAGACAGGGGAAGCAGCTGCTCAGAGCACAGCCCTCCACCAGTGAGGCAGCAGGTCACAACGCTGTCCACACAGAAAAACAACCAAGCAAGTAGGGACAGGCTGAGGGTGAAATCAGATTTTGCCCTCTGCCTCTCATTGCAGCCACACAAGGGAGGATGTGTAAGCAGCCAGCATCCCATGACCACAGAGCTCTCCATGACTCACCAAGGAACCCAGGGGTGGTTTCCCACTAATAACCCTGAGAGCACAGCTAACCCACCACTGAATTACATCAGCCACTCAAATCCAGCCCAAACCTGCAGAGGTTTTGATTCCCACAGAAGAAACCGTAACTATTTTCTACAAAGACAGGCAAACAGGCATTTGAGAATTTCCACATCAACACACAGAGGTGCCTGATATGGCAGGAGCCACAAACAGCTTTTTGCAGAAGCCCAGCAGGGCGGGCAGATCAGAAGTTTGCCCGTGGGCCAGGGGACACAGGATCTGATCTCTGAGATAGGAGCCCCCGAGCTCTGGCGCAGACGCTTCCTGCCGGCTTGGCAACTTCCTCCCTCTCTGCACAAAGTTCTGCCTGCAAAGAGCCATTTCCCCTGCCCGACTCCGAGCACACACAGCCCTCCCGAGCCTCCAACAACAAAGGCAGACGGTGCCTGCTTCAGAGAAGATAAATGTGCAGGTAAGGATCAAATCCAAGTACTGAGCCTATTCTGAGAAGAGGGGAGCAGGATAAAAACTGAATAGAATAATTTTAACCCATTACAAACCCGTCAGAGTTTAGATCAGGATATTCTCTAGTCGTTAACTTACTGCTCATTTGTGTTTACACTGCTGCATTTAAAATTTAATTTTGCGTATTTGTAAACCCATGAAGACTCATGCATATTAATTTCCCAGAAATAGCTTCACAGGACTAGCACTATAGTAACTAATGAATCAGCTCAAATTGCATTAAAGTGACTTCAGAAGGAAAAGAGCTTGTGTAGGGGATGAATTTTTATATAATTTATTTCATATGGAGACATTTAGAGAGCTGAACTCTAATCAGTACAGCAAAAAAAAGTCTGTTTCATGCCAACAACTCAACATTTGCACAATCTGCACGCAGGAATTTATTTATAAAATACTTTACCATTAGAATGCTGTGTCATTACAGCATAAGTACTTGGAAAACTTTTAAATATTTTGCTATGCTGAACAAATATGAGAACAGGAAATAAAAGTTTAAGAGAATTGTAAAAAGCCTTTTACTTCTGTCTCAGCTTATATCACAACAAGCCACTGCTTCACTTCTGACAACCCTGTCTGTCAATGCTGCAGAGTTTGTTCCAGGTCCATAACCAGTTACATGATAGATAAACTTTTTTTTGAAACCTTGTGAGGACTGCTTTGCCAATGCCTTTTTCTGATAAGGTGAAAAAAGATGATAATAAGCCATTTCCTTCAAACAAGCCACTTTATTAATATGATCCATAATGCTGAAAATCTGCTGTTATTTGTAAAGTCAGGGCCAAACCCACTGATCACGGAGATGGGAACAGGCTTGAAATGTGAAATACTGGGGAGACCGTTATTTTCAGTCTGATGGTATTAACACAGAACTGTCTGGTGGCAGTAAAGTGCAGAAATTCAGTTTACAACTTACCATGTTCTACTTCTTCCCGGCAACAGCAGAGGACCCTTGTAAAGAGGCTGGAGGGAAATGGCCAGCACCCAGGTGATGCTGGTTGTGTTCTGTGGGGAGATCTGGAGCTCCCTCTCTGCAGCAGCCCCTCAGCACGCCGCCAGGACCGAAAGCCACACGTGCAGCACTGCCACGAGCCCCAGGGCAGACAACCTCCTCCTCTACCAACTGCAAGCAACTGTGCCCAGCTTATACCAGGCTGCTACAGAGCCCCAGGCCTTCCCCGGGGAGGAGGAAGCTGGGGATGGCAGCTGGGTAGCAGCGCTGCTCCTCGGCAGCATTCTGATTGGGATGGTGCTGGCAATCACCGCGATTCTCCTGTGGAAATGCTGCCTGAGGCCTCCTCGGGCCCAGTCCCACTGGGCAGGCCGCTCCCCCTTCGCGGATGGGGACACCTCAGATCTCTGCATGGACTCTGACCCCGGCACCAAGCGTTCTTCAGTCTTATTTATGCTGCCTTGGAGACTGAAACAAGGCACAAACTTGCAGGAGGACCCGACTGTCTCAGAGAACCCACCCCACCACACTACCAGTACTGAGAACGGGCAGCCGCCTCCGCCGGCCGCGGGCTGCTCCGGAGCCAGCTCAGCCCCAGCCCCAGCCCCAGCCCCAGAGCAGGAGCCAGCCAACACTGCAGCCGAGTCCTGTCCTCCCCCAGACCCCCCAGCCGAGTGCTCCGACCTGCCACCACCCCCCGAGTGGCTCAGGGAAGCCGCTGAGGAGCCCAGCTCAGATCCCAGCCAGCACTCGGCACTTCCCTTGGGCGCAGAGGAACCACAGCCCTCTCCACCTGAGCCACTGAACCAGGAGATCCATGAAACACTGCCCCAGCCTGAACACCCTCTGTAGACTGCCAAATTAATTTCCAGAATACTCTACATCTTTCTTAAACCAAGTAATTTTCAATAAAGTAAAAAAAGGAGAAGTTGACACAGGCAAGAACGGTGAGGCCCCAGCATTTCCTTGACATTTCCCTGGTGTTTCCCAACTTCGGCTTTCACAAGAGAGAACAACCTGCTTCTGCCTGAAGCAAATTTCTGACTACAAAACAAATTATGCCCAGTCATCACCTGCAACTAGAGATTCCAGAAGGCAGAGTACACAGCTGTGTGTGCCAGCACAGCCAGACACAGGTAACACACACGTGGAGATGTCACAGACAGCCCAGCATCAGAGGGACTTGGCTTCACACCTGGGCTTGCTCCACTGGGCTGTGCAAGTGAATGCAATCACTTCCAGGACATTTCAATAAAGCTTTCTCAGTCAAAGATGTTTTGGTCACTTAAAGCCCACCTGAATATTTGTTTAGATACAGCATGCAGTCACTAATACAAACTCATTTAATGGTCCATGGATGCTAGATTCCTTGGAGTTCCTGGTGTCCCAATGTTTTACATGCTCCTCTCTGAGCCCCTGAGCACCAGCACAGCTCATGTCCCTCCCACCAGCCTTGGCTGGGCAGTAGCAGGCTGGTATCAGAAGCAGTTTGGTTTTTTTTACTAATATTGAATATATATATATATATATATATATATGTATATATAAAGAAGCTGCTAGATGCTGAAGCTAGCTTCCCATGAGAGCTCTGCAAAATGGTAGAGTTTGCAGTTCACATGAGGAGGGAATAGATTTGTGGATGGAGCACAGAACAAGGATTTGCACACAATAAACTTCAGAATTTTCAAACTATCACTAATAAAGAGTAGTACATTACCCAAACACAACTCCAGGCTGCTGTGCATACAATGGCCATAGGAAAATATATTTTCAATTTTCTTTACTGTTTACATAAGCTGTATGATTGGGTATGCCTAAAGAATAGCATTACAATTCCACACAGACTTTGGTAAGGCTCGTTCACATGACACCCTGTTAAAATTAACAGCACTACAAACAAAACATTATAAACACTCTCACTCTCATTTTGCTTTGAGAAAATCAGATCAAGATTTCCTGTGGAAATCTGTAAAATCCTACGAGCTGAGCTATAATATACCTGACAACACAGTGACAGCCTGATCCGAGGAGCAGAAAACAGCATTTTAAAATTATGACAATATATTCTGGCAGTGTAGCTTAAAAAAGCTTAAGCTAGAAAGCCTAAATTCACATTAACCTCTATTACAGGAGAAGAGGTTAACAGAAGGCAAAAAGAAGCCAAGCTAACGTGCCATTTCAAAGAGAAACGTGCGCTGGGGTGGCAGCCTGAGCCTGCGGGGGGGAGCCCAGCCGTGTGCAGGCAGCCCCAGCTGGGAGGGAGCAGCAGCAGCAGCACAGCAGGGCTGGGGAGCCAGGGCACTCCCTGCCAGGGCTGGGGAGCCAGGGCACTCCCTGCCCCAGCAGGTCCCTCTCTGCCAGGGCCTGGGGGAGCTGGGGCATTCTCTGCCAGGGCTCGGGGGAGCCGGGCACTCCCTGCCCCAGCAGGTCCCTGCCAGGGCTCGGGGGAGCTGGGCACTCCCTGCCCCAGCAGGTCCCTGCCAGGGCTCAGGGGAGCCGGGCACTCCCTGCCCCAGCAGGTCCCTGCCAGGGCTTGGGGGAGCCGGGCACTCCCTGTCCCTGCCAGGGCTCGGGGGAGCCGGGCACTCCCTGCCCCAGCAGGTCCCTGCCAGGGCTCAGGGGAGCTGGGCACTCCCTGTCCCTGCCAGGGCTCGGGGGAGCCGGGCACTCCCTGTCCCTGCCAGGGCTCTGCCAGGGCTAGGGGGAGCCGGGCACTCCCTGTCCCTGCCAGGGCTCTGCCAGGGCTCGGGGGAGCCGGGCACTCCCTGTCCCTGCCAGGGCTCAGGGGAGCCGGGCACTCCCTGTCCCTGCCAGGGCTCGGGGGAGCCGGGCACTCCCTGCCCCAGCAGGTCCCTGCCAGGGCTCGGGGGAGCCGGGCACTCCCTGTCCCTGCCAGGGCTCGGGGGAGCCGGGCACTCCCTGCCCCAGCAGGTCCCTGCCAGGGCTCGGGGCCGGCTCTGCAGTGCCCATAGGATCAGGTGGTTGCGGAGCCGGGCGCAGCCGTACGATGCAGCTGAGACAAGCACAGCCCCCGGCAGCCTCTGGAGCTGCTCTCCAGAACAAGGCGACCTCTAAGCTCCAATCCATCACAGAAACGATGTGCTGATACTGCAGGACACCACGGTAAGTTTGTGCTTTTTGATTTTACTCACAAAATCCTACTACCAAATCAGAGAAGGAAACGGGAATGGAATTAGGAGCTGATGACAGATGCTTGCACCAGAAATTTGCTGCAGTGTCAGAGATTTCTTACTAACGGTAACTCGGGTTCTAAACATGTGTTTCCAGCTTTGAGATCGTAATTAACACTGTAAGGAGGAAAAAATGCTACAGTGCATGTTAGCATGAACACTGGAATTTGGGGTTCAAGCTAAATTCCTACGATGTATTTTAACCAATTTACTTAAGCAAACAGCATGCCTGGATGGGGGGGACTGCTACATTACTGCAGAGATTTGTGAAGATCCAGTTGACAGCCATTTTTTCATCCTCTATAAATGAACTCATTATTCCAAACATAATATAGGCTTGAAATCACTAAAAACAAGAAGCAGACATTGTATAACATTTGGAAGAGACTTGCGTTTTCGGAAGAAAGCCCTCATTTGAGCTGGAGGGGGAAAGGGAGATGAAAAAAACAAGTCTCATTCTGCCAGACAACATGACAGGCTGAAGGGATGCTTTGTGAAGTCTCTCTTGAACAATTCTAAAAAGGACCGTGCCACAAAGGGGGTTATTGATATTTTTACTTAATTTCTCCTGCAAGTGGCCATTGCCAAGACAACCCTTATACGGAGATAAAATGTATTACATGGATTTAAAGGGTGTCATTTTGGTATATTTATTTCCAGGCAACAATGGAATACCAGATATTGAATACATCTACCTGTCTGCTGGTCCTTCTGGTTTTCATACCCACTGGTTTGGGTATCTGTCCTTCTAGCTGTAAGTGCTCAGGAAACGACAGGAATGTGGACTGTTCAGGCAGAAACTTAACTGTACTGCCCCAGGGACTTCAAGACAACCTTACATATTTAAATCTGTCCTTTAACCAGTTTGTAGATCTTGATCATCAGCTAACGAGATTCACCAATCTGAGGACCCTTGATATTTCAAATAATTGGCTCAAGAATGTTCCTGCTCATCTGCCCAAGTCCTTATGGGAATTATATGCCACAAACAACAACATTAAAGTTCTTCAGAAACTTGATACAGCTTACCAGTGGAATCTTAGAGTGCTCGATATTTCCAGGAATATGGTGGAAAGAGCTGTCCTGATCAACAACACACTGAGCAGTCTCAAGTTTCTCAATCTCAGCAGCAACAAACTTTGGACAGTTCCAACCAATATGCCCTACAACATAGAGACAGTGGATCTATCCAATAACTTCTTGTCCCAGATACTCCCAGGAACACTGGTGAGACTGCAACACCTCACAAGCCTCTACCTGCACAACAACAAGTTCTCATACATTCCTGACAAGGCCTTTGACCAGCTCTCCCAGCTGCAGGTAATAACTCTGTACAACAACCCCTGGTCGTGCAGCGATAACCAAACCATCCCTTACGTGCTGCAGTGGGTGCAGGGCACAGCTGCCCGTGTGCTGGGGGCCCCCTGTGCTGAGCAGCCCTGGGCGAGCACCGCGCCAGCCCCAGCGCAGCCCACGGCCCTGGATTCCAGCCCCATGGTCAGAGGCACCAAGGCAGCGCACAGGGAGGCTTCTGCCGCGGCGCCCGAGCCCACCAAAGTGACCAAAACACACAAACAGTTGAAAGCCAAGGAAGTTCCTCCCTTGGGGACCCAAAGCCCCCCGGCTCTGTTCCCCGGCACAGACTCCCCCGACGGCCCCCAGGAGGCCGCGGCCACTCGCACAATCCTCGTCCAGGACTCCACCGAGGGCAACGCCAGCCTGGCCCCGGCCACGGGATCCTCCACCACTCCCATGACTTTAAGCATCACCAGTGGAATGCCAACAAACTACTCCAAGATGCCTCAAAGCACAACCACTACCTTAAGGAAGGAGGAGACCACGCCAGGCGTGCCCTCCCGCGCCAGCCGCTGGCAGATGGGGCTGCTGTGCCTGGCGCTGCTGCATGCCCTGGCCCTGGCTATGGACTAAGGGCTTGCACCCCGTGGAAATTACTGAGGTTATTCCTGTGATAACAGCTGGAGCTAACACATCCAGCTGAAATAATGAATGAAAGAAATTCAAAGTCCTGATTCTGATCTAAAGAAAGTAACAGTTCTTAAAGACGCACACACTAATGTCTTGATACTAAGCTGCTACTTCTTTTCATATGTCTTAATTGAGTATAACTAATCTATTATTTTGTTTTTAAAAATGTGCTTATTTTGTATTTAAATTTTTCATTTTACTTGCACAGAATAAACACATCAGAATTTTAAGTACTGATTTTACGTATGATTTTGTCATTGAACAACTGGAAAAAAACAGAAGGCCTGTATCATATCTGCATTGTCTTGCTTGACTTGCCGGTGACCAATTCCTGTAATATAGCAGCACAGATTCTTTGTAAGTTATGAAGACATGCAAAAGAAAGGGAAAAAATAAAGGAACTAAACTGAACTGTTTCACTAATCAGAAGTTATTCCTGAGCAAAATCGCAAGCATGTATATCTACATTTGCTTCATATGTATTAGAGCATTTTAAATATGAAGAACAACAGTTTTGAATTTAGGAGTTAAATATGACAATGCCATGATGTCTGCTAAGAGGGTGTAAACTGAGATGGCAACACAGTCCAGCTTCAGCATGGGACAGTGGTAGGGGCCAGTATCCTTCTGCTCTGGCTTGACTTAGAGACCGCAGGCAAGTTATTGCTCTCTCCATATTAAAAAAAGAAAAAAAAGAAGAAAAAAAAAAGATAAAAGTAGAGAAAAATGCCAAATGTTCAATGCCATGACACTGTCAAACACCAAGGAGTTATCTACCCAAATTAATGACCTGGAACTCCTTGACTTTATGTCAAGTGACATCCTGAAATGTTAATATGTTCTGCTTAAAAGAATACCACAAATCAGCCAGAACGCAGCAAACTACTATCAGTAAAATGAAATATCAGCCGATTTCTTACACAAGTCATGTAACAAATCAATTAAGCAGTTAGCTGGTGAGCTGTCACTGAAACATTCCTGACTCCTGTGACTCCAGAGAGAACGAATGCAGGCCATGGCACTGAACATGCACAAATCCCTGCCTTCTAAGGGCGAGCATGGATGCTCTTCTCCTCGACATCTGCTCCGTCAGCCAGTAGAAATAGCTGCACGCATGGTTCTGTCCACTCTAGGAAAACTATTTAAATTATGGCAAAGGTACCTGATATACTACAGATGAAGTTTTGCAAACAGCATGAAACGAAAACTGAAGAACAAGTTAATTGAAAAAGTATTATCCACTTAATATTACAGATCTTATACAATGTTTTCCATTCATTCCAGGCCATTTAATTTCCAGTTATTGTAGCATGAAGGTGCTGCAAAACCCAGAAAACCTCACAACCAAGACTGAAGTCCTCTACCTGTTTCTCCTAAGGTGTCAATGGGGGCTGTAGATAATTTACAACTACTGGTATCAGAGAAATGACAACTTTCCAATTGTGAACAGTATTTCTATAACCGGATACGTGCTTTAATTTCTAACAGTAAATGTTACACAATGGATTTGTACAGTTATTTCATTGGCATTTAAGTAAAAATAAAGTTATGTTTGTATTGAACTGAACTAGTGACTGTGCCTCTTTTCTAATAAGCAGAGTAAAACGAATAAATTGATAGCATTGTATTATACAAACCTGTTTGAAGCAGTCTTATGGGGGGAAATTATGGTTATATTAAACTGCACTATTTAGATACTGATGTATCTCTAATATTGCTTAGCAATAAGCTGATGAGATGACATAGCACTGTGACTATCCTTCCCCTTCCTACTCTTTAAAACTTAGAAACACTGAAGAAGTCCCTGCTGCCACACTCCTTGGACAGTCCCTGGGTTTGCTAAGTGCTGACTGACTGTAGCACAGCACCAACCTATTTCCCAAGCTTAGAACTCAGCAATTCCCAGAACTGCATCATTCTCTGGTCTCATCCCACACAGTGGGAGCAGCTGGGCTTGCAAGGCAGGACTCATCACAAAATGAGGGTCTGTGGCTAAACTGCTTGATTTGAGGAAATGACAGGAAATACTGCATGTGCCTTTGCTGCAGAATCAGTACAGGATGCCAAATTCTATTGCATTAAAAAAACCTACAGGGAATTGACTTTAAAGGCTCTGAGAATGTTTCACCCATAATGAGACAATTTGATGACCACCAACAGGAAAACACTGCTTTCCAGAGGTTATCTGGGGCAAACTGCAAGCCCCCACCTTGAAGGACTTGCTATCCAGCCTTCAAACTACTCAGCAGGCTAAGAAAAGCCTGGAAAGGGAAATGGGGCTCTGGGATTTCCCAAAAGCACGGGCAGGACTGGGGAGCTGGATCCCAGACCCACAGCTGGGTATGATGTGAGCTGGACCGGGGCACTCCAGGGCTCTGCTCCCTCCCAAACCCTGCCTGAGCTGCTGCAGCACCAGGGCTGCCTGCTCAGACTGCTTTCAGAAAGGCAGACTGGAATTGAGGCTTCCTGGTATTTTTCTGGAATACGAATGAGTCGATAAGGCACAGGGAGGAGGCAGCAGTGTGGGAGTCGAGCACTTGTTGCTGGGCAACTGCGCAGCCACTCTGCGCTGAGCTCAGGGGCTGCGTTTGTAAACACCCTGCGCACTCAGACCTCCAGAAACACAAAATCATCTATTCTCGCTGAAATTGCTATCCAAAACAACTCTTCAGCATTCCAGGGCAATATTCAAAATACCCAGAAAAGCTCTGGCACACCTCTAATAGCTGGGTACTCGCTCTGGAAAGGTTAAAATTGCTGTGGGGATTGCTGCGGTCTGCAGCAATAACTCAGAGGTTTTATTCCTATTAATTAGTTTGGGATCAGCCTTAAAACCTAATGGCAGTAGTTCAGGATCAATATTCATTGATTTATGGATCATTTTTGTAACTGGATAGGGATTAAAAACAGAAGAGCACTGGCTCCAGAAGCTGGGTTGTTGCCCAGGAAACAAAATGTGAAGATAGATGACAGAAGGAATTAAATTTCACAGCACAAGGAGGACATAAACTGATCCAGATATATCAGTAAAATGACTCAACAATGCCTTAGCAACAAGATCTTCAACTATAAAAAAGAAAAAAAAAGAGAAAAAAAAGGGAAAAAAACCAACCCCACAAAACCCCAGCCTGCTACAAGCCCTCAAATAGCCTGGCAGCTCCAATCTAAACAATTTTTCCACATTTCACACCTTGAAAACACAACACCTGTCTCAAAACCAAAAGACAAACACCGCAAATAAGCTCCACTTAGCCACATCCCTGTGAGAAGAGATGATGCCAGAGCATCATCCCAGAGCAAAGTCCTTCCTGCTGGTTTGAAAGGCATCTCTGCCAGGATTCCTGAACTGTGCAGCTGCTGAAGACAAAGGTAAGAACTCACCTAGCAGCAAGGCCCATGTTGCAGCACAACAATATTTTCATTAATATCCCATACCTGGGTAAAATGTTCAGAAATCTGCTCCTACCTGCCCTCTCTGAAGGCAGGAATGCTTGGCTGACTGGACCATAACAGTTTTGCCCAGTGAGGCATCTTTGGATAAATTAATTTTTCTGCTTTTAAAGAGGAAGGAGATGAGCTAGACCTAGCAAACATGTGGTGCAAACTTTTGTCTTGATTTACTCCCAGAAATTCTTTCTCTGCAGATGAAATAACCATTTCTTGCTCTGCAAACAAGGAAACACTGCATGTCAGGTCTGCACAGAATACATAAGGATGCCTCGGATCACTGCCAGGCACAGTCACTTTTTAAGATGGGTTATCACTACTCTCTGCATTTGTATGCCTAATTTCTTGTCTGAACAAGGCAGGATAACAATGCAGGCATTTTGTTTGACTTGACATGAAATAAGACTGTGTCTAATGGAACAAAATGGGTAAGAAAAATGTGACAAGCAAACAGAGTTTTTTAAAGAGAATTCAAAAGACTACCTTTGATTCTAACTCTGTGCATGTAAAGGGATTAAAGATTAAGGATCTTGCTTTAAAAAAATGATGCTCCTCATCTTGTGTTCTTTCACTCCATCCAAAGAATCACCACTGATGAGCTCCTCCCATGACAACACTGAAAGTGCCCCCCCCCAGAGCCACTGCACAAATCACAGAGCAACCCCAGCGCCCCCAGGCAGGGCTCTGCTCCCAGAGGCACAAAATGCACCAGCAATGACCAGAGCACGAACACCCCAGGAGCTGTGCCAGCACCCCAGAGCGCCTGGTGATGCCAGGACTGGAGAAATCGCAGCCCTGGCAGCACTCCCACGGCCCCCCAGGCCAAACCAGCCTCCCCAGTGCTGGAGCACACCCTCATCAGAAGCACCTCAGCACAGAGAGCAGCTTCAGCAGCTCATCCAATCCTCAGAGCTGCCTCTGACCACACCTGGGGGTGAGCACAGGGATCTCCCTTTCCTTACCACCTCCAGGAATGACTCCTCTCATGAGTGTAATTACTTTGAAACGACAATCTCGGTTTAGGAAACAACTCAAAAATACTGCCAGCAAATATTAACAAATAAGCTATTTTCAGACTCTTGTTTGTTTACCAAGCTGGGATCTCTTACATACATTTGACACCTTTGACTGACAGGTTCATTTCAGACTGGGAAGGTGAAAGATTTCTTACCGCCGAGCGATGTAGTAGAAAACAGGATTGCCAACTTTGGATGTCCCAGCTTGGTAGAAAATATTTAATGTTTTCAGTGCTTTGAACTCCTCTTTCTCATGTACCTGATGCCTAAAAAGCAATACATTGACATCAACTTTCACAACTGCCTTTCAAACGAGTTTTAAAAATCCCAAACCCTCTTTACTTCCATCTCTGAACAAAAGTATTAAGTTTACACAATCTTGAGCCTTCCTTAAATCATAGATGTTACCACCATTTCTCATACTCAGTTTAGTTTTTTTAATTAAAATCTACTCAGAAACCTAAAAGGTTTGTGTACTCAACTTTTTAAACTCTCCTTTAAAACAGAGTCTTGACTGCAGAGTCTTAAGAACTAGTGACATATCCTCACATGATAAAGTCTAGAAACCATATTGTGTCTCCCCACCACAATAATTTCATTACCTTGTCATAAACTCTTCAAACTTGGAACTAGTGAGATTTAAGCTGGACCAATGTGTATCTGCCACAGGTTTGTGCTCAGGAGGCCCCAGGTAGGCAAGAAGCGTTGCCATCTTGTCAAAAGGTCGTCGTCCAACAGCCTTGTGGTCCCTACAAACAACGTGTTCTCTGTCAGGAAACTCCTCCTTTACTCAGCAACTCCCACTACCCTTCCTCAACTGGAACAAGCTGGATTTTCTTTTTAAAAGTTATTATGAAAAATCTTCAATGATGACTGATATTCCTCTCAGTAATAACAGAAGGAACAGAAAGGTGTATTTCCAACTTTTAACAGCTTTTAGCTGAAGGAGGGGAGATGTAGATTGGATATTAGGAAGAAATCCTTCCCAGTGAGGGTGGGGAGGCCCTGGCACAGGTTCCCAGAGAAGCTGTGGCTGCCCCATCCCTGGAAGTGTCCCAGGGCAGGCTGGACAGGGCTTGGACCACCCTGGGATAGTGGAAGGTGTCCCTGCCATGGCAGGGGCTGTGCTGGGATGAGCTTTATGGTTCCTTCCAATGCAAGGCATTCCAGGACTCTACAGGCTCTCCCCTCAGCACACACCCCACACAGGGCTGCAGGCTCACCTGTTGCTGGACAGGTACTGGCCGATTTTCTCCTGGTTGTTCCAGAGCAGGCGGTGCAGGGCCAGCACGTTGCCGTCGCTGATGAACGACAGGCTGTGGTTGACGGTGTCGCTGGCCGGGCAGTCGGACGCGATGTCCAGGAAAAACCTGCAATTCCCAGCCAGGAGCACACATCAGGGTGGCAGGGACAGCCAAGGGCTGTCCTGCAGGGGCACCCCAGCTCTGCCTGCACACAGCACAACCCCTGTGCTGCCCCCAGGCCGTACCTTCGCGCTGCATCAAAATTGCTCTTCACAAAGTCATTGAAAGGCCGCATGTGCTCCTCTTTCGTAAACAGCACGTGGTTGGCAATGCTCTGAAGGATCTAAAGGGAAAAACATGGCAGGGACACACAGAGGTTTAATGTATTACTGTTACAGTGATTGACACAAACATTTCTGCCGGTGAAGTTAAACGGGCAGAAAGAGTTTATTTTCACTTGTTTTCTTGAGATTTCACAACAAAAAGCCAGTAAGTCAAGTAATTTAAAATATACTCACTTTCAAAGTCTTTTCTTTCTCATACTTTTAAATACTAAAAACCAGTTCACTTTTTTAATGAACTTTAAACTAGGAAAATAAATCACCTTTCAAACCACCAGTAAGTTATTAAGTATTTCTCCTGGAACTTAAGACAGGTAAGTAAAAGCAGTAGCACACCCCTATCTAAAGAAAAATACAATTTCCCAACATTTACAATGTATAATATACACAGGCCACGGAATTTGTGTGGCCTCATTAAACCTTTAAAAAATTTTTTTACAAGAAATATGACCAAATAAGATTAAAGACAGGAAAAATCCCTTCTTTAGCAGTGGGATGAACTTGATAAATGCTGGCACTGCTACCGTCACTGTGCTCACAAGAACATCGGTCTCTTTGTTAGTTTTCAAATGAGAAGTTCAAGTGAAGGGCTGGAATTCCACTCTCTTATCCATCCTTTTGGCCAAGTGTTCATCCCCATCCTTACACTGCTGAGAGCTTGAACAGTGCCACAATGCATAAACACAGCACAGACACTGCACTTCCAATAAATGTGACGGCTGCTCCAAAAACCTCCACATTCCCCCACTTTGTCCCACTGGTCATGGAGCAGCACTGCAGCAGGTACACACAACCCAGGGGCAGGCACAGGGTGCGGGTTCACCTTGGACATGAGCTTGAGGCCGCGCTCGATGCGGGGCGGGGGTTTCTTGTCCAGGATGCCCGCCTCGTACGGGGACACGATGGCGGGGTTGATGAAGCGCAGGAACATGGCGCTGCCCACGGCCCCGATGCTGTTCTGGGGGAAGCGCTGGCTCACCACCTGTGCACGGACAAGCACACACAACAGGCCTGCATTTAGCACCGGGCAGGGGCTGCCACAAGCCCTGCAGGGCAAGCCAAGCCAAGCATTCCTTCCGCACCGACCATGCGCAGCGCGTTGGAGCGGGACTCTCTTGCATCCCAGAGAACCAGAACAAGAGGGAAAGGAGTGGGGCTCTCAGACAGCAGCTGGCTCTCCCTCAGCTGCTGCACTGCTCCTGTGGCAGGGACACGGCTCCCAGAGCTCCTGGCCATGTCTCAGAGCTGACCCCATGCAGGGCCCTGCCCCTGGAGGGACCCTGCAGGTGCCTCAGGTGTGCAGTGCCCTCCCCCAGGGCAGGGGACACCTTTCACCTACTGGGTCTTTGATCTGTGTGTTTGTAACTGCACAACTGAGCCATGAGCCTCTCCAGCAATAACAATGTGCTCTACAGCTTCAGGAGTAATTTTCCATTTGTGAGGAGGAGCTATTTGCAGAAACACCCTTCAGAACCATCATCTGTCCACAGCAGGACAGAAGGAGCCAGAGCTGAGTGGCCAGTGCACTCCTCTGCCTACACATACACTGTATAAAACCACTGAGCAGATTTAAAACATTGTCCTTTGCCATCCAGGAAAAAAAAATAATTCCCAAGAAATCTCTTTTCTTTTAGGAAATCAACTATGCATTACTAAGAGGAGAGGTGTTCTTTGGATGTCTCTGATTTAACTTTGAAAAGTTAAAGACAAAGCTTCCTGACAAAAATAAAGGTCTTAGATATTCAACATGTGGTTCCACAAAGCATCAATATCTGTATTTGTATACTGTAATGAGTAACAATGGTTAATCAAAAGGAGCCAGATTCTTCCTTTCCACAGAATAAAATTAGCAAATTTGATATTATCCTGTATAGTTAAAAAAAAAACTCCAAACAAATCCCAGTTTAGTAAAATACTTCAAAACATTACTAATGCAATCTCAAATCATGCTGCTCAAACCAGACAAAGCCATTAGTACAAAATACACCAAGAATCACTTTGATTCATTAGCAACTCCAGTCAGTTACCTTGTGATGCAATTACTGATATTTTCTTGTAAAATACTGGTTTTCCCACAACTTTTGCATTTTAAACGTGATTACTATTCTGCTCAGTTACAGGAAAAATAACAGTACTTAATAAAAGTCTAGATTTTCATTCTGGTTGATTCATACTTTATATTTTGAGGTCACTGCCAAAGAAAAGAGTGAGTCTGAACTTCTAAAGACAATGCTCTAAAGCAACCCACAGATCTAAACCCTAACACAGCAAGTTACTCAAAATGGAAAATCTGCTTTTCTCAGGAAATAATACAAGTGCTAAAGTTGGCATTCTCTCACTTAATCACAAAGGAAACAGAAGAAAATGTGTCAGAAACAAGTCCCATGAGCCTCTTTCGAATACCCCACAAATATTAATTGTTCTTTGCCCAGGATGCAAGCTCAGGTTATCTGCCAGAGTGTTAAAGCAGCTCAACAGACCCAGATTTTTCTCAAAACCAAAGGAAACATTTTTCTTCCACAATTTTTTAATTTGAAGATGGTGGCAAGACCAGAAGAGTCAGAATATTAAATACTAAGCAGTAATGTTAAAAATGTCTCATTTACTCAAATAGGCACACAGAGAATATTTTAAGTCTAACTTAATTCCAGGGTTAATTGAAATGAAAGCTATTTTGTGCCAGAATTAGTAGAATGATTTTACAGTGAGGTCAAATAGACTGAAGTGAAGATATTTTGAACAAACAGCAAAAGATTTCTGTTGTGCTTTGAAAGAAATGGCTAATAAAAAGGTCTCCAAACTTACTGATTTTTTGTTTTCCTTTTTTTCTTTTACGGTAGCTTTATTCAGTAGAGAGTGGCAAGTTGCCTACAGAACAGAGATGAGCACAAACAAGTCACAGCACCAACTACATACAGCAACAAAAAACCAATGTTGACTTGTACATAAATTACACAGTAAAATGTAACAAACATAACCAACAGAAAATGAAATATATAAACTAAAGACTGATGATGGAGTTTTTATTCCACAGTTTTATTACATCTTATTTACAAAGCACTAAATACAAAACAAGCAAATGTTGAATTTCAATCATTTCTACTATTTCTGGCTAGATTAAAAGTCAAACCACATCAATGTGCTCATGATACACAATCTTGGGCCTTAAACGGTGTATTCAGCTTTCAAATATGTTTTACCATCCCCAAATAATTTTAACAGTACAAATAGTAGTGTTATACCTTTGAAATACATATTGCTTTTTAAATTAAATTTAGAGTTTTAAATCTTCCCAATGTTTCTCTGTGTGTCCTTCAATTTGGTTAGACCTGTGAACCATCAGGGTTATGACACCGTGAGAGGTAACTGCCATAAAACACTCTCTGGACAAAGGAAGAAAGAAGCTACGGCCTACAGTTAATTTATTAGAGATTTCCAAGTCAAGAGATCTGACTTGATTGTGCTTATTTCTGCATTTCACTGAGATGCAAAGAGACCCAGCACGAAGGCCCCAGTTCTGTTTTACTTCCAGCAGCACCTGAGCAAAGCCCCAACCCTCGTGCCCGCTCCCCAGCCAGAGGGGCATCAACACTCCTGGGAGCTGGGACAGGGCTGGGCATCCCTGGGAGCCTCCAGCAGCACCCGGGGCTGGGTCCCAGGCAGCCTGCAGCACTCAGCCACCTCCAGAGGGTCACGCTGGCACTGAGAGCTCTCACACATCCAGCATGGAACAGAATGAAAAGCAAACACCCGACGCAAAGCAGCCAGGAAAACCCTCTGCTAAGCAAGCTGAACTGAAACCCGTGCAGGAACTATGGCTATTTAACCTGTGCAGGAACTATGGCTATTTAACCAGTGGCACCTCGGCCAACCTTCCCTGTGTAATTTGCACGAGTGGCTCCTGGAGCAGTTGTACACACACTACTCACTGGGACACTGCAGCGAGAGGAAAGTTTCCACCCTGCTTTCACAAGAAAACCCATGTGTGTTTGTGGGGATTTGATGGAAGAGCCAGCACAGATCCTCTGCAGGAGTTACTGTGAACATGCTTCTCACATCACACTCCTGAACATACATTACCTGTAAGGAGCCAGGTGAATCTGTCCCAGTAGCCAGTTATTGATGTTTCCAAAGGAAAACACTGGGCTCTGTTCCCAAACAGAAACACCAGCCAGCAAAAGCACCAATATCCAACTAAAGACACTGTTTCTGTGAGATTGCTACAGTGATTAAAACTAGCTACTAATCATTTACAGAACACATCTGGTGAGCATTCTTTGCACACAGTTACTTTAAAACTCTAAGCATGAAAAAACCACCACAAAATTCAGTATAATTTACACATTCACCTTTTTAAAAGGGAAGTTATCTTATAAAAATCACCTATTTGGTTCTTATGATAAAAACGGATTAATGCCCCCAAATCAGATCTTGGCTGTACTTTCTTTCAGATAAAAGCCAGACTCTTCAAAACTCCCAGAAATTTTAAGTACAGAATGTTCATCACAAATAGTGTTAGTCAAACACTTGTACAGAAATCTAGTTGTTACTATAAACAGTTAAAGTAGTAAATATTGAAGCTAAATATCAGTTAATACAACTTGTGTATCTGCCAGTAAATCATCTCTTTTGGGAACAAATTACCCTTATTACCACAGACAGTAAAGGCAAGAATAAAGCCAACACACTTGGAAAGGCTTCCATAGAAGAATCTCTGGGAATGCCTGCTGGTGAGCACATTTTTAAAATTCCATTTCATGAAGGAATTACCAATGGTTTGCACAGAAATAATTGCTACCAATGGACCACTGAAATGGCAATAATCTGACACATCCTGGAAACAGCATATAAACCCAGCTTTGGGATGAGGTGTGGGAGAATGCAACATCCAATAACAGAAGGAACAACCAAGGCTATGTGTGATATTTTCAGTAACACTCAAATATTCTTCTAGTTGATGTCTGTGACACTGTGGCCATGACCAATGTGCCCACTTCATTTCCTGATTACAAAACCCAAACACATCAAAAAACCCCAAAGTCACTCTGCCATCAACCCAAACACAGCCACTGTCAGGAAGAGAAACCAAAAGCCTTCAGAGGCTCTTACAGAGCTGTCAGTCAGGAACGAGGCTCAGCATCTGCACACCTGCCTCAGTGTGCACAAGGGCTCACAGGAACAACCCCAGACCACAACAGTCCCAACACACATTCCCTGTTCTCAATCCCAAACTCTGGGGATTGCAGCAGCTGTCCTGATCACCCCAGCATCCCCTGCACAAATGTGACAGGATTTTTGTTACTCATCATTAGTTCACATGGGTCAGAAAATCCATTTGCTTGGCTTTGCTTTAGACCTGAATACAGACTTTGGCTGAAAGGGCAGAAGTAGCTCTTCCAGAGCACCTCACTGAGACCACAGCTCCAATATTCCACCAGGCACAGCATTTCTGTGACATGCTCCAACTGGACTGGAAACTATTCCCAGTGAGCCCTGAGGGAACTCCTACTCAGATTTTTAGCAGCAGCTGAATCCATCAGAAACACACAAGGAGATCCAGCAGGACACTGGGCCCAGCAGCCACAGGACAGAGCAGAGGAGCTGGGGATGGGGGTCAGGGAACCTGGGTACCTTCAGTCACCTCCTGATTGCAAACACAAGCCTTAAAACACCCTTAGCCCCAATGATCAGACTGGTGTTACTTATCAAACATCTGAGAAGAGCCTTTAGAGATGGCCCTGTGTCTAGCACCAAGCTCCAAACTGCTGGAATTTCACAAACCAACCCCAAAGCTTAGGGGCAGGCAAGCACCGCAGGCATACCTGGTATAAACAATGGCACACACTGCGCAGCTGGGGTGGGAACTCCGAGGAGGAATTAATGATTGCCTGAAAAAACTTGTCTGTCATTTGCAAGAGACTCCTCTGGTTCTCTTCAAGGCTTTCTGTGGGCTCCAGCCTGAAACAGACCCACACATGTATGACCAGCAATCAAACACAACACAAGCTGCACTTAGATCCTTGGTAAGAACCTCATTTCCCCTTTTTCTTATGGAAATACTTGTGATCTTTTATACAAAAGTTTCCATCATTATTTTAAACCACATAAGGTACAAATAAAGGCCATGTAAAACTCAGTAATGAACAGACAGCTGTGGGTGGGATTCTCTCAGACCATTTCCTACAAACACATGCATGCACAATTCCAACTGATATTTGCCATTATCAGTTCATGATGGTTTATCTGAAAGGAATTTTGAGGGAGACACAGTTGATAGTTAAAGTACTCGTTAGAAGGCCTATCTTTGGATAAGCTACTTAAGAGATGAATACTTTTGATTTTTCTAAGAGTTAGAAATAATTTAAAGCAACAGAGCAAGAGGGCTGCAGAGACAATGTGTCTGGAAAAGAGAGAGGTACAACAGTATGAAAGCATGAGAGAAATATTTGCAACAAGGAAAAAGGAATCCTTTTACAGACAATGAGTGGGAATCATGTTTACAAATAAATACATTTGCTGCTCGCCCCAAATCTCAAACCTTGTTGGATCCACCTCAAAGCTGACGTGCTGCCACTCAGGGGATGTGATCACAGTCCGCAGCAAGGGTTCCAACAGCTTCTGCAAATATGTAGCACCATAGACCTGTGTGCAGGAGAAACAAGGACAGAGCCCAGATTGACACAGGAATGCTGCAAAGTTCTGGAGGCTTTCAAAAGCCTGAAAACACTTGGGATGCTTTGGCATAAGCCAAATTCCTGTAAAACTCGGGTTTGTATATTATAGTCTCACCTCTGGAACACAACCAAGATCAATTTCTACAGGTATTTTAATTAATTTCCAATTAGAGAAAAATAACTGTGCTAACCAGCAGACAGTCTCAGAGCACTGACTCCACACTTCACCTCTGTTTGTACACAACTTTTTAAACCAAAATGGGAGCACAAACAAGACCTCAGAATTTAGCAGGAAGAGTCCTCCAGCTGGCACTGGCCCAGAATCACTCATACAATTGAGCTAGTCAGAAAGGCAAAAGTTTAGTGCCAGAGGGATACCTACTTTTTAAGGGCCTGAGCATAAGTATTCTACAAGATTCACTTCATGAAATGTTAAAACACAAAAAGAAAACTCCCTAAACTTAACAGATGTGAGAGCTGAGACTAACTCAAATTGAGATCCAAAGGCAACTCTGTATGGCTTTTATCTAATCCCATTACTCAAGTGCTTAACCCCACAGACAAGCAGCTTTGTATTTTCATATTACTACATCTTTCCTGCTATTAAAGAGATCTGTACCAGAGGAAAAAAAAAGAGATTATGTACCTTAAAACAGAAAGTCATTATTTTACTGGCTAAACTGTTTCCTCGGAAGAGTGTCTGCATGGAGTCTGCCAACTCGACCTCCTTTGAGAACATGTTCCAGAGGAGCTGGTAGAGCAGGTGCCGGGAATCAAAGAGTGTGACCAGGACACGAGCCAGCTCATCCTTAAAGGGAGGAGAAGAGTTAATCTGACTCGCAGGGAGCCAAAGCAAGTATGAAACCCCAGCACTATGACAAAACCACCAGGCAGTTTGCAATAAAGCTTTATGTCTGCTAGGGGCTCTGGCAGGTAAATATCAAATTACACAAAAACAATCTCTCTGTAAGTGTTTCCTATGCTACTGCTTGTCTAAAGATCTGCCTCAGGATATCCAGCCTTACAAGTTCATAACGGTTATCCAGACAGACAAGCAGTTACTCCGCTGTATAACAAAGCCCAACTCATCTTGCTAAAACCTAGAAGAGGAAATACAATTCTGTGTGTCTGCATCACACCACACACCACCTGCAATAAATAACCAGCCCAGATGCATTTATTATAATAACTGTATATAAAAGCGTTCCTAGACATTAACTAAAATGCAGCTTATCACCAAAATCTGAACTTAGATTCAGTACATTTTTAAGAACATACAAAGAAAGGCTGGTTATTGTCATTGGCAGCTCTGTTCTCTCTCTACCAGATTGTGGTTGCACTTTTTATTTCAAGTCTTATAATTTTAACAAAATGTAGGAAATAAAACCAACTTACCCACTGAGAACAAGGCACCACATTGGCTAAAGCCATAGCAATAGGAAGCTCCCCCTGATCACCCATCATCGTAACCAGCTCCACCAATCTCTCAAAGCGATCTGCTAGCACTGTTTCTGCCAAGGTATCAAACTCGGTCCCCTGCTGCAGGATCTTGGTGAGGACTTCCATAAAGGTGGCTCTGGTCTGGAGGTCTTTATGATAGCCCAAGCCTGAGGGAGAGAGCCAGCAGCAGTGAGGAGGATGCAGAGGCAGGGGGCAGGCACCGGGCAGGCGGGGCGTTACCTATGGAGTGCATGAGGCCGCTGTCCACGTTGGCGTTGAGCAGGTTGGACATGGCCAGCACGGTGCAGTGCCGCAGCGACGCCAGCCTGCGCGACATGCCGCGCTTGCGCCCGCCCGCCGCCGCGCCCTCCTCCTCCGCCTCGCTGCAGTCGTTCAGCAGGTTCATGAACAGCGTGAAGTACCTGGGGACAGCCCTCACGGTCACAGGGGCCCTGCCACAGGAGCCAATGCACAACAACCCCCCAGATCCTCACCCATGGGAGCTAACGAACCCACCAGATCCTCATCCATGGGTGCCAACACACAACAACCCCCAAATCCTCACCCATGGGAGCCAATGCACAATAATCCCCCAAATCCTCACCTGTGAGAGCTAACAAACCCCTCAAATCCTCACCCGTGGGAGCCAATGCACAACAAACCTCCCAAATCCTTCCCCACGGCAGCCAACACACAACAAACCTCCCAAAACCTCACCCACGAGAGTCAACACATAACAAACCTCCCAAAACCTCACCCATGGGAGCCAACGCACAACAAACCTCCCAAACCTCAGCCAAGGCAGCCAACACACAACAAACCTCCCAAACCTCACCCACAGCAGTAATCACACAACAAACCGCCCCAAACCTCATCCCCACCCCAAGGAGCCTCCTCACGGCACAGCCCAAACCTTAACTGTGCTCCAACAACCTCCCTTTGCCCCAAACCTGGTGCTGCCCATTCTCCCCAACACTGGTGTGCCTCTATCAACAAATGTTTTCCGAGAGAGTTTAAGTTTTGTGGATAAAAATAAATAAAATACACTATCAGATTGAGCTAATCCTTGCCATGACTGAAACACACATCTGCATTAAGCAGAAACAAAGCCAAATTTTCTAATCATTTTTAAAATGAAAATGTTTCCATAAACCTACAAAGCAGAGATTTTGAAATGGGCCAAAGAAGTAATTCCTCTTGGGATAATAAAATTATTTCTGGTGGAAGAAAAGCACAGTTTGTAATAAAGGTCATACAGGGCTTCTCTTCAGAGTGATTGTATAGAGAAACAGTTAAAAGTCACTATTTACTTGAGAAATAATTGCGATTTTGCTTCCATCAACTCAACACCATCTCCTTCTTCAGGCTGGAGTGGAAGCCCAGCAAGAAGAGAGACCACTGCTTCCATACTCGCCTGGTCCAAATCTCTGAAGAATAAAATTTAACAAATATAAGACACTTTTACTTATAGCTCTACCTGCAATCAAATGCTGTTACAGTGAAGAGTGCCCCTTACCTTGTCAAGCATTTCACATCCTCATCTGTTGCTTGATTAGATGTTCCCATTACCCAGTCTGTCAAATACTCCACCATTTTGTTCCTGTTACACATAAATAGATAGTTTAAGCTTTGTTGGGGTTTTTCTACCGGTCTGTATCACACAATAAATTGTTACAAGTGTTCAGTATCACCACAAACTAAGTAATACTTAAATGCAGCACCAGGCTCATAATCATTCTGGAGACACAGACAAGGGAACTCCCTGTACCAGGAATACTGCTGTGACAGGGCTTTGGTTTCTTTTTTAACCACTTAACCAGAGAAAACTACACTTGCCCACAGTACTCTACTCTATCGGTTAGGTAATGCCATCCTTACCTAAATTTCATTTCTTGACAAAATGAAAGGTCATCTCTCCTCTCCATCATTACTTCTACCAACTGACAGAGCTTTGTTTTTATTTGAATGGCATGTACCAGATTTCCAAGCACACGCACATACCTGAAGAAAAAAGCAAAAAAGATTAACTAAATACTTTATGCTACTTCACTTCCTCTGCCCCAAGTAATCCCCTGCATCAGTAGCAAATTTCTTCTGGCCAAAACTTTCTATCAGTGTAATAGTGAACCACAATCTGGCCTTCAGCTGGTTTTTAACCACTAACATCAATGTACAGAAAAGTAACCAGGAATGCCTATGGCAGTAGGGCCAAGCTATGGAATGGTCAGCTCTAAAAAACAACAGTCACTCTTCAGCAATGCACTTTACACTACACAACTTCCACAATTATTGAAGCTGTCAGAACCATAAGAAGGATCAGAAAGTCAGCTGCTGCTTTTCCATGGACACAAGCAAAAAGATATAAACTAGAAGGCTCCAACTCACTTCTTAAACATAATGCCTGTGTACAGGAAGGTCAAGAGGGCTCCTTACCTAACCAGATTCAGCATCATTGTCTCAATGCTCGCTTGGCCAAGGTGTTCTGAGCTCCCTTCTGTGTGATTGTCAAGCAAATTCTTCATTATAGCAATGGTTTGCTCTACAAATTGTGTGTTGGTGTCAGTTAACAAGACCTGCAGGATGACAATTTCTGGTTAATTTTTTACACATAAAAGCAAAGAAAGAGTATTTGCCAAATATACTGCAACATTTAAAAAATCTCATGGACAAGCATTTTTCCAGTTACCACCAAGCCAACAGGATTCCAATACATGTCACAATTCAATATGTGAACACTGCCAGCCATAACGTTCCACAAACAATCTCACAGATTCTGCACTCAAGAGTTCACTACTCAAGAATGTTAAATACAGCCTGGAATCACAACCACAGTATCATTAACATGTGCTGTGATGATCACTCTGCTCACAGGGGGTGTGCACAGAACACAAACAGGGATCCATTTCAGTCACCCGGGGGAAAGACAGGACCGACACAAATGTGAATAATATCACACAACTGTGAATCACCTGTCCTTGAGAATCAAAGAACTTGCTGATGGTATTCTTCAGTTTGTTGAAGAGCATAGGATAGAGCGCAGGACTGAGCTCCAGCCCCACCAGGTCTTTGATGTTGGTGCGGATCTGCAGCCCCACCTTCTCATGGTTGCAGACCATCAGGGTGAGCAGGCGGTCGATGAATTTGCTGACCGGGGTCTCCACGCTGCCCTCGGTGGAGACCATGGAGATCATGGAGCCCTTGCGCTCGTTGAGGGGGCCCATGGGGGGGCTGTAGGTGGCCAGCCCCGCGCTGCTGCGGTGCTGCAGGCACACCCCGCCCAGGGCACACAGGAACCCTGTCATGTTGATCCACTCCTGCAGCGACTCCGTGTCCGACAGGTCGATGGAGCCGCCGCCGCTGACGTGCGACATCCGCCGCTTCACGATCGTCTTGTGCAGGCTCTCGGTCACCTGGAGACAGAGGTCGTTTGCTGAGTTAAAACTCAAATGCCTTAAAATAAATAAGCCTAAAGACTTGTTTTCAATTTCAAAACGTTGAACCCATGGAAAAATTCATAGTCACCTGTCCGTCTTCCATTTTGGTCTTTGGATAGTTAAGGATTAGTTTTGTAGCTTGTTCCCATTTTGCATGCGTATCCTCCCAGGCCTGAAAGAAGAGAAGATATATCAAGATTTAACTTCAAAACTACTTGCAGCAACAGTATTTCTGTGTTTGTTTTTTTAATATGCACACAAAGCATATGAAGTGAGAAGTTAGTTCACCTCTGTGTTGCCTGCAGTGGGGTGTTCAATGCGCCTCAATAACGCCATCACTCTCTTCTGAAGAGCAGCTCTCCCTGCAAAGGGCACAGAACATTGAACCAAACGTCTGAAAATCCACCTACATCAAATTTGTGACCTTTGAAAGTAATTACTGAATTAAGAGGAACATATCCCCCTTATATCTTTAGAAAGGTAGCTTCTTGTTACACAATTGTAAAATCCTTCTGAGCTCGGTCAACCAAATTCCTTACACTTTCTAGCAATTCTAATAACTAAGATATTCCAGGAAAAGCCAGAGCAAATGAAATCAAGAACCTCAACCTGTTTAAAGAACTCAAACACAAGTAACAGTCTTCTGTCCAGGTACAAAGTTACTTTAACTGACTCGTGACTCTTACCTGTTGACATCATGTTGCTCACAGATGCAAACTCCATGAAAGTGTTGTAGTTTGGCAAAAAATTATGCACTGAGACCTCATCTACTCCACATCTTGATGTCAGCCTCCTCACAGAGGTGACGGAAGCAGGACATGGCCACCAGGACTGCCTCGATATCTGGGCTCCACAGGAACATGTATAAGGCCACTTCCAGCTTGGTCTGGGCTTGGCGGCAGATCGGGGTTCCGCTGCAGCCTGCAGTGCTCTCCTGGCAAACACACAATTCCCAGTTGGGGAACACTGCTTGTGAAAATTCAGCCCTGGCCAAACTGTGTTTGAAACTGCTTTTGTTCTAGTAGGAATAAGCCATCCTAAAAAGGATCAGAGCTCATATATGCTGTCACAATGCTGTTTGTAATCAAAAAATATCCGCCAACATTTTAACTGAAAAAATGCTACTTTGTAAAGTCTGAAACATCATTGTTAACCAGCACATTAACTCTAAAAGTAATTTAATTTCTACTTGCCCACAGGGTTTTTCTCAATTGTTAAAATTAACTATCAACATGTATTACTTACTATGGAAGAATTCCCCTTTGCTTTCCTCAGGGTAGCCCCTGGTGCACATCGCATCATTTCCTCATGGTCAAGAGACATTTGACTAGTTCCACTTCCAGAGACATCATAAAGGAAAAGGAAGTGGCAGGAACTCCTATCTGATTGCTATAAAGAGAGGGGAGGAAAAGAATATATCAACTGATACTTTAAAAGAGTAAAAGGCATAGATCTGAGGAAGGTAAAAAGTTCTTGGACATTTGCACAGTACTTTTTCCACTGCTGCAATCAGGGTGTTATCAAGTTCCTCGTGTTAATGGTATCCTGGACTGATACTTCCCCAAAAGAAATACATTATTTGATACTTTAAGAATATCAGAAAGAAGCAAGTCAGAAATCTGGGACTTAGAAGAACCTGAGATCCAAAAGGAAACTTTCTTTGTCCATAAGCATGTGTATTTTACGATTAACTACCTTCCCTTTCTCTCACCTTGGGGACTATTTCCCCGTATTAGGCAAAGAGGCACAAGACACATGTGAAACGTTCCTTCTCTAGGTAAGTACAGCAACCTGTGCAGCTCAAGGGAAAAAAAAAATCCCAATTCTAACCAAGGTGCCTCACAAAGCAGAGAGGAAATCAGAGAACAGAACATGTAGGAGTAGCTACTAAATCTTTTCCAATCAAAAATAACCTGGTAAATAAAGGAAGTGACACCAACAGGGAACAATTCATGTTAATGATCCTAACAGGGAGATGGTAATGTTCACTTACTTTGTTTTTTAGCAGAAATTTATTCCTACAGATGAGAATCTCTCGCAGCCACTTGAGGATTTCTGTACTGCTGAGCATCTGATGACTTGTAAGCTTCTTGCAGATATAAAAAAGCATTTGTGAACTGCAGCAAAATGAAATTCAGCATCAGCCTTCTGATGGAAAACCAACACTTCTGAAGGTATTGCACTACATTTCACATAGAAATAGGCACTTAGCATGAACACCCTGTGCAAACACTACCCTGGGCTTCCAGCAGTACAACAGAGAGGTGAGAGTGTGCATGGACAGGCCAAGCTCCCCTGGGACCCTTCCCAGCGCCCGCGGCCTGGAGCAGCTGAAGCCCCGCGGGCAGCCCGGCCTGGAGCTCCAGCTCTGCCCGGGACAGAGACAGCACAGACAGGGCAGCACGAGTTACCTACACTGCTCTGACAACGTGTCAACTCTGCTCTGGAAGGAACACATCTAGGGATGTTCCTTCTTCACATCCCGCCAGGCCTCACACTCTCTGTTAAAACTGCCAAAGGGTCCAAATTAGTGTCAAGTGTGACGGGTTTTCCCCCCGCCCGAAGAGACCGTGAACTCCCTGCTGTTGCAAAGCTTTCCCAAAATACTCCCAGCTATTTCAAGAGAAGACAAATCAAAACAGCCATTTCTCTCATTTATATGTTAATTTACATACCTGATCTCCCAGAATGTTTCTATAGGAGCATCAGGATTCCACAAGTCAATGCTGTCCAACTGGTGCAGAACCAGCAAGGCCTAAAGCCAAGGAGAGTTTCACTTAAAGACAGAACTTTACAGAGTTCCTGAGCACAGGCAGAGAAACAGGTGCAGTCATATTCATTAACTGCTTTAAGAACAACAAAAGATATAAAAAGCATTTTCCATAGAACAGCAGGAGTTCATAGTTAGTCAGTGTCAACAGCATTTCACTTTAGTCTTTACTTCACGCTCATCCTGCAGACCCAGAGATTTTCCCTGGTATTTCTGTCCAAAGCCATGCTGCACACACACACACAGGCTCTGTGTTTGCAGGAGAGGCTGCGGCAGCAGCAGTGCCCACCCAGGGAGCCCCGGGCTGTGCCCCTCACCTCCATGGCCTCCTGGGCGATGTCGGGCATGCTGGACTGTGGCACCAGCTGCACCAGCCCCGTGATCAGCTCGGCCGTGCTGCCCTGCGAGTCGGGGCCCTGCTTCCTGGGGTTCTGCACGGAAACACACAACACAGGCTCAGCTGCAAAGCCTTCCCTGCTTGACCACACTACTGACAGCTCCTGCAGCACTCCTGCTGCTGAACTAGGGGGATTTGGGGATCTTTCAGAGAATCTGTCGTTTTATTTTTAATCCATAACACACCTTGCATGTCATGTCTCTGACAGAACTGGAATATTTTTATATTAAACTATCACAGACCTGAGAAAATGGAAGATCTAAGACAGTATTCATTGAAATGATGACTAATTTCCAACCCCCTTATTTTAATTTTCTTCTATTCCCCTCTCCTTCCCCCACCTTCCCCTTCAGAGTCACAGAACTTCATGCTCCCCCTCATTGTGCTGCTCTGATTCTGTAAAGTCTCTTACAGTTTCTTTTTCCTTTAAAATCACAGGAGCATCATAACTGGAGAAAAAGATGAGTAGGAAGTGTCCTAGATGGTCAGGTGACCATTAAGTTTTACTCATTTAGTAGCTTCAAAAGTAAACTCCACTATGACTGAACAGTATGACAGTAGGATTTACTTACACACAGCAAAAGCTTTGGATCTGCATGGATCAGTTTCACCAAGGACAACAGCAAGAACTTGTAGCTTCTGGTTTCCAAATCAGTAGGTTTTTCTTTAAATTTAAGGCTTGTCATTTTCTCCTTAAATGTAAGGCTCTGATAGAAGGAAAAAAAATCACAGTCTTCATCAGGAAAGCAGTCAAACATAACAGTTATAATTAAACATCTTATGAAATGTATTGCTTTTATCATCTATAATTCAAGAAAAGTTTAAAAGTATACAAAACTCAAGTATAGTCACATAGCCTTTTAGTTCAAAATCCCCTCTCACAGGCAATCACTACTGTATTGTTAAAGTTCCCTTAACAATGGTTTCAGTAAGCTGCATGTGGACATAAGAAAATTTTTTGCAAAAGAGACAAACTGTGGCAAAAGAAAAGTGGGAAAAGGACCAAAAAGAATTACTGGTTATTTCTCTGGTCTGAGACAGAAATAAAAATAAATGTTTCCAACTTGTTCTGAGTACATGAGAGGGAATTCTTTCTAAAGGCAAAGTAATGTCTTTATTTTCTGCTACAGCCCCAGGCCAGATGCTTGCATGTTCACCTCAACAGCCTCTGGAAAATGAACCTTTCAATTCTAAAAGGCACACAGGGCATCACTTAAATATAAAAATAATCTGCCTTCAGCTGAAAAACCAATGAACTACTTGTAAGTTTTGAACAAAAGGAGAAAGCCTAGTTTGAAATCACCTTCAAGGTAAATGATATGGTATGATTAACTTCTACAAGAAATTAAGTCTTCATGTTATTTCAATAATTAGTTATTGTGCAAATATATGGAATAAAACCTACCACATAAAGCATCTAATCAAGAAATGGATAGCACAGTGGTAGAGGCAGCTAACTCTGTGCTAAGCCTTAGTTTGCCACAGCTCAGGGATTTCTAGGAGAGGCACGTGGCAAAAGGAGATGTGTTTCTGTGAAAGCACTTATTGCCTCCACACAATCCAAAGTACAGAGTGTCAGTGAAAAAGCCATGCCAGGCTCTGTGCAGTGCACCAAGGGACCAAGAGCAGCAGGACGCTGACAGACAGCACCGGACAAGGACAGTCATGGAGGAGTTCAGCATCAGTGAGTTCAGGCTGGAAATCAGGAACCAGATCTAAAGCAGAGCAGGGGCACGGGGGAAGAGCATCGTGCTGGGCACAGAACCAACAGTGCCTTCCTGGGGGAAGGAGCTCCACTGGTGCTGCCCGGGGGCTGGCGGGCTCTGCGGGTAACTATGCACAGAAAAGTCAGCGCAAGGAAGGGCTTTTCTGCGGTAGTTACGGGTCATACTTACAGCAGCAGAGGCCCAGGGCCATGCAAAGCAGGGGCTGGCGGGCGTCTGAGCACGTGGGCAACAGCAGCCAGGCAGAGGGAAAGTGAGAAGCAGAAGACAAAGCACCACCAGTCAGAGCAGGGGTATTGTCAGGGCAACTATTCTCCAACACATGAATACACACAGGTGAAAAGCAAGTTAAACATGGAGTAGCTTTCAACCAAAAGCATTGTGCTCATTTGCTCTCCTTTGAGAAGCCCAACAGGAATATTTTTATGTCTCATTTTAGGCTCTCTAAAGCAACCTACCAAGACCACTTGACACAGCAGAAGTCCTCAAGGAATGTTCAGAGGAGAATGCAGCAACACAGCTGCGTGTGGACTTACTGAAAGAATTTGGATGAACTACAAATCTGAATTTACTCAAGACTTTCTCCAAGACAGCCAAGAATATTGACTTTATTTCATAATGGCTGAAAAATCTTTTACTTTGTTGCTGTCACCAAGACCAAACAGTCAACTTGCTCAACATAAAGCAAGACAAATGAACATGCCAATCACGGTAGAAGTATCACGGTTTTCAGTGATTGTCTTCACATACAGAATGCTTTGGTTTTTCACATTAAGCAAGGATGGACATGTTAGCTGGCTATTCACAGAGCCAGAAAGCTTAAAATGGACAGTTAGCCACAGAGGACAGTTAGAGGACAAATACTTGTACGTAGCCAGTTTAAAAGCACCAGGAAAACCGAGAGACATTGAACTAGGAACAGCCAGTCCCCCAACACTGCAGGGCTACAGAGCACATGCGGCTCCCCGCGGCTCTGTTCTTCCCCCCTCTGGTGTCCAGTGCAAGGTGCTGAAGAGGAGGGCAGGGCTGGCTGCCCCAGGCAGGGCTGGCTGCCCAGGCTTACCGGGGTCATGCGGATGGCAGGGTGCGCCCCGCAGCCCTGCATGGCGCGGTGCAGCGTGTCGCTGAACATGCTGCGCAGCTCCACGGCGTGGCAGTACACGGCGTCGATCCGCGGCCACCAGTCCAGCGCCGACTGCAAGGCAAGGGCAGCGCTGACCCCGAGCCACAGCTCTGGGGCCACCGAGGCTGAGTGTGCCCAACCCTCACCCCAAATTCCCTGCACACTGTAGCAGCATGCCCAGCATCATCCTGCATCCCCATTATCAAACCTGTAACCTTTAAACAGGCTGCAACTGAAGCAACGATTCCGACCTAGCTGCTCACTACAATGCTCTGCCTCCTGAACAGGCACCAACCCCAAGATGTTCTGCACTCACATGATCTAGCCTGCTATCCAAATGGTATTTACTAAGCAGATATTGATCTGAACAGAAGCCCCAGACACTGGGCTGATGAAATACTGCCAGAACTTACATTTGTGATGATTCGGTGGAGTGAATTTACCAGCACATAATGAAATGTTGATGGGGAATTCTGTGCCAAGCAGATCTACAATAAAAATACATAAAAGCCACTTAGGAATATCTTTGTCTTTGCCATCTTTCTTATCATCCTGAAAAACATTCTGGAGCCTTTTTATTAAATTGACAAAGCTGTCAAATCTGAACAAGAGAAGCCTAATCAGCTGTGAAAAGATTTATCAAAACATGCAGGGATTTATTACTAAGGGATATTTATACAGTTGAACTCCTTTATGAGCTTCAAGCTGCTGTTAGCACTGCTTTTATAACTGACAGATTGTCAATAGTATCTAGAGAATGACTTACCATAAGCAGTGTTCTTACCTTGAAGTGTTGGTTGTTGTGAGGATTTATGCGGAAGCAGGAAACCAAGCAGTCAATCATCAGGTCTACATCTGCATTCTGATTGCCTCTTGAAAAAGGTTTGCTTGGGTTAAACAGCAAATTCTATATAATTCAGAAAAATATAAATATATAAATCAGATACCATTATTATTCTTGGCTACTTTTTTCCATTGAAAACCACTGGTATTCAATTAAGAAATTCAAAATTAACTTCATTATTTCAAATTTCTTCACTGCAATTAGGAAACAGACATTCTTACCTTAAGATCTACTACCATGGACTGCACTAGCAGGAAAATGACAGAATTATCTTCCCAGTTGATGTATGTAGATGCTTTGCACAGTTTAACACAAGCAATAGCAGCACTTTCCGTCAGCTGCCTGCTCCCACTGTGTCCTGCCAGGGCCTTCCTGAGATTGTCCAGGAACAGCTTCTGCAGAATTCAAAGCAGGGATAGTTATAACCAGACACTGTGATGGCAAAAACCAACTGGATGCAGCACCCTGGAGAAATCCTGCCATTATTAAAGACATTCCCTTTGACAGAGCTGGGGCAATCAGAATGGTACAAGAGATGGTTGTTCACTCTCAGCTCTAATGCTGCAGCCACATCAAACCCAGCAGGTGCTGCACCTGTGGGGCTCACAGCCCCCTGCAGACCCCAGAACCTCAGCACAGCCGTTTGCTGCGGGTGGAGGCAGAGGAAATCACAGCACAGAGATTCAAATCTCCAAGGAAATGGAAAGTTCTGAAATAACATTGTTTGGGACATACTATCTGTATGAATTACTGACAGTAAAAGAATGTATGTAAGGTGAGAACTTAAAAAGAGTGCATAAATTTACATATGGAATTGCAATGTGCTCTTGAAGGAGGAAAGACAAAATTAAACATCCCCAAAATACAGAATCAGCAAAACCAAGCAGACTCTAAAAACCAGAGCCAGAATTAATTCTCTTACCTTGTTCATTTTAGTTTCCTCTACCACATCCTTTGCTATATCTTGGATTATCTCTGGACACAGGACCAGGAGGATGATCTGCAGTGGCCACACTGCTGCTTTACGTTTCGTGCTTTCAGCAAAGCCATCCACTAAATCAAACAACTTCTCAGCACAATCTGCATAAAACATAAACCCACGTCCAATACCAGTTTTAACTAGGAAGTTTACCAGGTAAAGGACAGGTATAAAAGAGCAGAGGGATAGTTCCACCTACACAGAAGGAAAGTTCTGGTCTGCACAATACTGACATGCTACTGGGGATCAAATGGTCTCAACCCAGTTAAAGACATGGTTTACCTGAAAATATAAATTCTCCTCTCTTTTTCACTAGAGACAAGTAAAGGTGATGTTCTCTAAGTTTTTACCCTGTATCAAGATGAAAAATATAAATTTAAAGAGTCTCCATCTTTTGGGGTTAATTTCTTTGTGTTGTGAAGCACAAAATGAATCTCTTTTAAGAAGGGAGTCAGGAAAGAAAACAGACAGGAACATACTCTTGCCTGCCCTGACAAAGGCTGACAGGAATTTGTTTATTTGCAGGCTGCACAAGGAGCAAAGAGGGCACAAAATGCAAGTGAATGCATTTGGTGATATGTGAAAAACCAGCCTTGAACACTGTCATGTGTTATGCCTTACCAGCCATGTCAGTCTGGGGGGTTTGGTACAGCTTTGTGAATTCATCAGGATAGTTTTCCACCCAGTTCCAAAATGCCTGCAGATAATGGGAAACACCTTCACATTCCAGAGCTTCAACAATTTTACTGAATTACACATTTAAACAAAGAGAGGTTTTATTCTTAATTCTAATCACTCAAAATTTCTTGCAAAACATATTTGCATCAAAGGCAGGCAGCAATTTTTATTCTATAGTAAATTACTGAATTTCAACTATTCCTAAACTAGAAGAAAGTCTACAAATAAGCAATGAAACAGAAGTACTGAACACTTACCTTCTCAAGACTGTTGATAACAGCTAACTGAGCTACTTTCTTAAGAGCTTTAAACTTGAATACAGTCTCTGTAAAGATAAAACATTTCTGCATTTAGAACAGAAACTTGTTCTAAAAACAACACAGGTTATACAAGATATGTGAAGCACAAAGCAATTTTCAAATCAATGCTTTAATAGTACTTAACTACTTTTAAAAAATTCAGTAAATACATGACTGCTTGGAGTAAAACAGAGCAATAAAACCCAGATATATCAATTGCACTGTGTCATCTCCGACTAACCAGATTAAAATAGAAATATTTCAAAACACAGGCTCAGATCATACCTTGCAAGAGTCGCTTGAGTTTTGAACAATCCACACTGATGTACTGTAAAAGTTCAATATCATGAACATCAGCATTATCTTCTGAACAAACAGTCAGTTCCTGCAATCTAAAAATACACAAAGTAAACAAACTTTTCCATCAGATCCTGTCAGACAGGTACAAACACACCTGTGAGATGATACATTCAATAGCAGGAGAGTGTTCCATCATCTCAGATGAACATTTCCAGATTTAGAAATAAAAGATCTTGCACGATTAAGACTTAATATTACAGTCTTGTGCCATCCTCATACTGAAAATGGAGCTAGAAAACCAGTGATGATCTTACAAGATGCCAGTACCTTCTGTGGATTGACTGGGCCCAAGACTTGCCTAAATCCTCCTGTTATCCACCCTCCTGTGGCAGTAACCTTGTAATATTTTCAACTAAACAGTGAGGTCATGGACTCCTGACACCTTTAGGCTACTGCTCCTTCCCAGCAGGTCCTGCCCCAGGTAGGATCTCAGAGCACAGCAAGGACTGACGGTACTGGGTATCACTGCAGTGAGCTACGACCATTCTTGCTCCACATTTCTCTGGCCTGAGCACACAGGATGAAGTTTAATCACACCAGTTTAAACACAACAGCATCTTTTCATGTTGCTGTCTCAGAGAATTTACTCAGCATCTCCCAGACACCAAGCCACTGATCACTGCAGCATGTGTTCTCACAAACTCGGGAGTGCCACGGCTCCTTCCAAGGCTACAGATGTGTTTCAGACATGGAATGTGATTTCTAGTACTAGACACAAAAGCAGTTCTTCATGTCTTCAGCGCCAGGGAAACTTAACAGCCCTCACTGGGAATGGGAAGGTCCCCACTGCTGTGCTTTTCATGCCAAAAATCCCCCAGCTGCTCTGCAAGGCCCAGAAATATGCCTAAACAGGAAACCCAGGTCAGGGATCAGCAGTGCTGACTGGCAGCAGGCTGACCCCTGTGGAGACCAGCAACAATTGGTCAAACATTTAACTGTTGCTGTACAAGCCATCTGCAAGGGAAAACAGGTTAGGGGAAAAGCACTCTGCTCCAGCTCAAAGGGATGCTGAGGGGGGCTTTGGAGCAGGGGAACAAACCATGCTACAGGCATACAAATACACACAGATCCAGCCACTAGATTCAAAGACTCTCAAAAAATTTCAACCAAAAAATGCTTCCAATAAAAGGAGCAAAAGAAATTGTTTACATTTCCATAAGCAACAAAACACTATAAACCTATAGAGTAAAACCACATCCCCCATGCTAGCTGCCAAGTCTATATTCTTGAAATAGAAGCTATTAGAGGTTCTGTAACAACTTAGAAAATACTTTAAATTTCAAATTACTCAATCATTTTAGACTGAATTCTAAAACACAAACATTTTACAAAGAAATATATAATATATGAGGAAAATATAAATCTTTGTTTCAATTAAATTGGCTCACTCATTGCTATGTGACCATGTAAGGCTGCCCAAGCTCAATTTCTAATAAATCAAGAATGATGTCAACTGTAATGCTGTGTGACAAGAGCTAAGCCACTTCAAGCACCTTTCAAAAAATATCAAAGTATTTCAGTAATAATAAGCTTAGCACACCACTCTAGTGGACTGACAAATGCTGAAGCATCAGAAGGACCTGGAACAGAGCAAAAAGAGAAAATAGATGGAAATTCTGGGCCTGTCTCCCTTCTTACTTAGAAAAGCAGAAAATCCAGTTATTTTACAGTAGATGTGCTGTGAAAGTCATATCAGAAGACAAATGGGTCTTTTCCAACAACTAACAAACAGCCCAGCTGTTTGTCCCCTTCAGGCGTAAGACAGATTTAACATAAAAGCTTCCTAGCAGGAAAACAACCATGGGGCTCCAGCAGAGTTGTGGACAATCACCAGTTTCCATTCTAAATTTGTAAGTAAATGGATACAACCATTAGCTTCAGCATTCTTTTTTTTTTCCAAGATACCTTGCACCCACAGTAACTTACTCAACTTCTGCTGCATTATCTTCACTCACTATTTTCAGTGGTACTTTTGAAAGCAGATTAAAAAAAGCAATAAATGCAGCCAGCAGTATCCCAGGATGGGGTTGAAATGGGTTCATTTAATAACCTGAAACCTAAGTAAACCTTTTACTCTGCCCAGTGAAAGGCTGAGGGCATTCCACTTGAGAACTACCCCACTAAAGAGTATTTAAAGTGTTGGATCCTCTGAACAGCCTGCAGCTGGTGGCAGACAGAGGCTGCAGGCAGCAGTGCAGATGCTGTCCCTCCCCAGGGCATTGGCTGCAGCAGCAGTGCAGATGCTGTCCCTCCCCAGGGGATTGGCTGCAGCAGCAGTGCAGATGCTGTCCCTCCCCAGGGGATTGGCTGCAGCAGCAGTGCAGATGCTGCCCCTCCCCAGGGGATTGGCTGCAGCAGCAGTGCAGATGCTGTCCCTCCCCAGGGGATTGGCTGCAGCAGCAGTGCAGATGCTGTCCCTCCCCAGGGGATTGGCTGCAGCAGCAGTGCAGATGCTGTCCCTCCCCAGGGGATTGGCTGCAGCAGCAGTGCAGATGCTGTCCCTCCCCAGGGGATTGGCTGCAGCAGCAGTGCAGATGCTGTCCCTCCCCAGGGGATTGGCTGCAGCAGCAGTGCAGATGCCAGCGGTCAGTACCTGGTGGAGATGCGGCTGAAGACGGCGTTGAAGTTGTTGCAGCTGAGCGAGAAGAGCACGCCCGAGGCGGAGCTGCGCAGCTCGGCCGCGTGCTGGTTGCCCTCGCGGTAGGTGTGGATGAAGTGGCAGATCTCGGGCAGCAGCTGCTTCACCAGCATGGTCTCATCCAGGCGCATGGTGTCCTTCGGTTGCTGCGGACAGACGGCGTTCCCTGAATTCTGCTCGGGAGGCAGAGCCTGGATCCCCTCCTGACCTGCACAGAGAGGCTCCTGCCCCAGCACAGCCAAACCGCCCCGCAGCTCCAGCTGAGGACGCCGGGCTGACGGATCCCACTGAGCACCAGACAAACGTCAAACCGGGTTCTGAAGCAGCACACGCTTTTGCCCTGAGGAACGTGCCCTGGTGCTCTGTGTGAGGACCAGGACAGCACTGCCTGCCTCAGCTTCTGCTGAGGGCTAAAGGGGAAACCCACCCTCACTTCCCTTGGGGTAGGGGCTTAGTGGCCATATTTTGACAGTGAGTATTTGATATTAAAAATGAACCAAAAAGAGGTGCTTCTCCCTCGCTCCTCCTGGGAATTGCTCTATACAAGTCAAAAATGGCTTAATTTCCCTGCAAAAGAAAAATCTAATTTTTGCCAGTTTGCACAGTGTGAGACATAAGGAAACTATTTACAGAAGAATTCAAAGTGAAACTTTGCTCTACTAAGAGCAAGTTTTAACAGAAGGGTCAGCACTAAAGCTTTCTAAAATTCTACCAATGAGTTTTCCATAGGGAATTGGGAAGTTTCAGAGACTCCCACTTAGTTGACCTGAGTCCTGTTGCCATGAGAACTTGATGAAACATTGAGCAAGAAATCCATCTGAAGATACCACAGAACACAACACGCTTTGTACAGAGCTTTGGCAACTCTGATTTAACATATTCTGCCTCAAACTGCTCTCATTTCAAGTGACAGAGCAAGAAACATTCAGCACAATTTTAGGCTATTTAAATATGATGATCTATCAGGAAAACCACTGTTTCAAACATTATGCATAGTAGAAATATTTAAAAATAACTAAATTCTGAAGTTAAAATTCTGGTTCTTTGACTCAAACTGTTCTTTTGACTCAATGCATCAAAGACAAAAAGTGCCAAAAAGGGGTGCTTTCCTCAGCTGTAAAAGCTGGAAATCAAATACAGCTTAAAACTAAAATCCTGTTCTTGTAAAAAGAATAAACCACTGCAAATCTCGCTCTCAGTGAAGTTTGGCTTTGCAATTGCAGCTCGGCACAGTAAGTTGTACAAGCAGCACCACTCTCCTCCCAAAGGGATCAGCAAACTGCCTCGCAGCAGCTCTGACTGGAAAGCTCAGGCCTGCACTCCCAGTGGAGATTTGGACACGGTAACTAATGTAATCTAGGAAGCACCTGCAGAAATCATCTCTAGAGTAGTGGCAGCAAAGTTTCTGCTCTGTATAAAAGCACATGGAAAATCACTTCAACAAATGAAAGTTTTAAGACATTTAAAAAAACTCAGCCCTGTATGCAGAGAACTAAGTAGCACAAAATGAAAAACCTGTACTGAATCTTCTGCTACTTTTAACAGGAAAAAAGACCATTAATTTTAGGCAATAAAAAGCACCCTCCAAATCATTAATGCATCAATTACATCAACTACTTGCATTTATAGGAAATTTTAGTATTTTTAAATGGCATTAATCCTATTTTGCTCTAAATCTGATGAATTTTTAGTACTAGTAACAACAGATACACAAGCATTTGACCTGTATTCTCCAACCCATTGGATTCCAAGTTAGAATTACTTATGCAAGCCTACTCACCCCTGCCAGACATTTTTCCAGTGTGTCCAAGATAATCAGCTGAGATAGATATAAATTCTTTTCAGCAGTTTCTCCAAATATTCTCTAGAAGTAGAATGGATTCATCTGAGACACAGATCTTTGACTTGTGATGTAATGAAAGGGAAGCAGCAAAGTGGCACAGTAAATTATGGCACCATTACTGCTCCAGTTTGGAGTTTAGACATAAAGCCAGCAAAAGTCAGATTAAAATAGGAAGTAAAACCTTATCACTAAAGAAGTATCTTTGTCCAGTCTGCAATGCCAAAAGCAATAAGGACCAAACAGCCCCTGCAAAGTAAGAGTGGAGGTGCCCTGCAGCCCCTCACCTCTCTCAGGCCCACTGGCTGCTCAGAAATGTGGGTTCCACCTCCCAGAACCTATTTAGGTATCAATCAGTGCTGACCCTTTTGCAGTTCCATTCAGGATGCCCCACTGCAGGGTTCCCTGGGGTGCTCCAGCCAGCACCCAGTCCTGTGTGAAGAACAGGCACTGCCTCCAGCGACATTGAAACAGCAGAATAAAGCAGCAAAGACTCAGCCAAAACCACAGAAAGAGCACCTGTCAGAGCCACCCAGAGAAGTTCACTTCACCCCATGGCAGGGGTGGCTCACCTCAGCCCAAGTTTCAGCTGACACTCTTTGTGAACCAAGACTGTTATGACTGAGCGTCTCTTGGGCTGGTCTGTTCCAGCCACAGAAACCCTCCCCAATTATTGCTGATTCCCACAGAAGCTCAGACCATCACACGTGACAAACACTCAAGACTTGCTCCCCAGGGCAAACTTCTTAATAGCTAGGTCTTTCCTCTCAAAATCTGTGTATCACATAGAGAAACTTCTTTAAACTGTACAGTTTTCTCATTTATCAGCCAATCACCTTGCACATCAACATGTTCCTTCATGCCTGTAGAGTTTAATTAAAATAAATTCTCTCTCCAAAGGGATTACAGGTAGCTTTAAGCAGCCTAAAATCCCTAGCAGCAGGGCAACCTATTTTCTCATTTTATCAGTCCTCTGCAGTTCCAGCAGATGCACATCCCTGTAGAAGTGACAGCCAAGGGCTCACTCCAAAGAATGTCTCTAAAACCATAAAAAAAGTACTGTGAGAGCCTGGCCAGTTCTGTTACCTGTCTGGGGAGATTCCAAATGATCCCAAATTACATGGATTCAAAACTCAATGAACTAAACTTTTCTCATGGCAAAGGTTCTGAGTGCAACTCATCTGGTTGTTAAAAAATACATCTATTTTATATATACACAGACACACAGTGAAACACCAGGCAGCCTGGAAAATAGCTGAAGTTTTAAACCCCTCCCTGCCCCAAAATCCCAATGCCTTTCTGTGGAACATGGCTCTGATGGATGCTGCTGGTGAACTACAAAACAGAAAATAAGTAAGTGTAAAAGGCAAGCAACAATCTGACTAAATTTCAAGTAATTCTCTGCAGATTTTACAATAGAAATAAATAACTATTTGAAAAAAAAAAACATCACCAAACAATGCAAAATTAGAAAACTTACCATGTTATTAACATTTTTTAATATATTGGTGAGACCACTGATGACCAGGGAAAACTTGTACTTGGAAATGTTGATGAGACATTCCTTGTTGTGCTCCGTGCTGACTTTGGTGTGGGTATTCTGCTGGCAAGCCTTTATTGGAAGCTACAAGAGAGAACTGTTATAAGCTTTTTCACACTGAAATGTACGGCTTTAAAGATGGGTTAAAAACTTGTGACACACCTGAAACCGCCTTGAAAAACATTCAACAAGAGACAACAGCGAACACGTTATTTCATCTTCTCTACATTCATCTTTCCATTAGTTATCTATAAAACAAAATGCTTAAGCTCACCTGTTCCTTTTTCTGAACTGAAACTAAACCTCTATTTTGTGATAAATTTTCTACAACCTGGATGTCAAAGCAATCAAAAGAAGCAGAAAAATATAAGACAGAATTATAAGAAAAGATTCTTTATTTTAAAAATGGGCTTAATAAAGACCAAAAACCTCCAAGAAGAAAATGCATCTTGGGACCTGAGGGGAGGAAATCCCCAGTAGCTCCCAGAGCAGGTGAGCTGGAAGGCAGCAGCTGTTCCACGTGTGTCCCCTGCTCTGTCACAGGGCAGGACTGACCAGGGAGGAGCCAGCGCTGGCCCTGCAGCCCCCATGGACGTGGTACCTCTGGGGTGTCCCCACCAACACCCCCAGTGCTGAATCTCAGCCTCAAACACGCTCGGAGCACCTGGGAGCCACACGTTACCTGTCCCTGCCCAACAGCCAGTGGCAAAAACTAGACCTGAAATCCATCTTTGCCCAGAAAGAGAAGATTGAGAGCCACTGCACCGCCCGAGATGTTCCTGCTGCTGTGTGAACACTGGGCACTTTGTTTCCTGCTGTACCCAAATTCTTCAGGGGTCACAAACAAGTCACTCCCCAGGCACACACCCACTCCCCCTGCCTGCTCCCAGCCACCATTTCTGGGACACTATTCTACAGAAACAATCCTTTTACTCAGGATTTATATTTTTTAAAAGCAAACTAATATTTGAAAGTGTGACCTTGGAATTCCCTATCCATAGGAGCCTGAATTGCTACTAAAAGTTTAAACCAATTTTGACCAGGATTGTGAATAAAGGTGTATTCTGAAGGACAGCTATAGCTCAATGGAAATGCCATGGTGTAATATCTGTGCATTAGAAAAGATTATTGGAGAGAGAGAGAGAATTGAAGAGAGGGTAAAAGAGGGATTCCAAGGAATTACAATCAGCTTTTCAGCTGCAAAGTGCCTTAGGAGGCACCTGCCAGGCTGGGGGCTCTGGAAGGGCACCCTCCCCACTGCCCCCCTGCAGCCACCTGGCACCACCTTCTGCTGGGGAAGGTCCAAATGCCCAGACTGAAAATGCAAGGTGAATGGCACTGAAAAACCCCAACTTGGAGCACTTCTGTCCAGCAGTTCTGAATGCAGTGTGCCCGACCCAGCCTGTCCCCAGGGAGGGAAAAGGGCACTGACACACTGTCCTGCTCTGATGCCATGGGTGACTCCCTCTCTGTATAAGCTGAGCTTTGGTGTGGGTTCTAGCTCAATTCTTTTGGTACCATGGACTAGGCTCCCTATGGACATGGACTGGGTCTTTCCTAAGAGAATGACTGTCAATGAAGGAAAAAGATGGTCCTGGCACTCAGATCAGACCAAAGAACCCAGAGCAGCAGCAGCCCCAGATGGGCTCCAGGAGCTGCAGCACCTCCAGGGAAAGGGCTGAGACTGCCTGCAAAGACACCCACAGCAACAACCCATGGGCAGCCCAGCTCATCCCGCTGGAATCAGCTTGGGCTGCAGGGCTTCAGAGCAGCGTGAGGCGCTCCAGTGTGCTCGCCTTACCCCTGGAAAAGCAGAATAAACAGCTTTTATGACTCAAGCTTTGTTTTCACTGTCAGATGTTATTTCTACAATACATTTTTGGAAGTCATTGGAGGATGATAGATACATTTAATTTAAAATTTCACTATTGCTAGTACTTTTTATTTGAATTTTCGAGTCTCTGTGCTGACAGCAGCAGCAAAGCTCAATACCACTGAGTGCTAAAACACTTGAGAAGGCCTCTCAAAGAAACTGTGTCATAGATCTAGTTCTGTGTGCTCCCATGCCAGAGAAACATCACATTACACACTTCTGGAGCTTCCTGCCACAACAGCCACTACAACAAGGTCACCTAGAAGTAAAACTGCTTTTTATACTATCATTTTAAAAAGGAAACTCTACAAAAAGGAAATATTAGCGCTGTTATTTTGGGGGTTTTTATTTCTCAGCTCTTTTCTTTGTGCACTCTGACATGCTGGAACATTTTATTTCCCCTCACAGAATGCAGTGACAGTGCTGAGCAACTAAAGAGAATATACTTTACTTCCCTACAAATATCCATTAATCTAAACACTGGGGTGGGGGAAAGCTGAAATTTTACTTTTGATTCTCTAGTCTGATGCAAGAAGGTCCAATCTTTTGTTATATGAAGATGGACATTGGAACTACAATCACTGACAAGCCTGAGTGTCTGTAAGTTGCGCACTCAGGCGGTTAAGAAAAGCTACACTGAGCCATGGATTTTGCTTTATCACTTTTAATTAATGAACACAAAGTTAAACCCACTCTATTTAGTTGGTACTTAATAGTCTGGAGAAACACACAACATCTAGGAAAAAATCCCTACTGCTATCCTTAACAGACCCAAAATCCACCTCAGTTCATCCTTCCAAACAATCTCTTGGAACTTTTCAGCAGACCATAAGACACACACGTAGTGGTGACAGAAAATCCCCACAGCACCACCCCTCCTCAGCATCAGCACTGTCAGAACCAGACACAAATCCCTCTAAATCAAAAGGCACCTTCCTCCCCTCTATGAACACACACCTGCTAAAAAGGCACTATCCCTGAAAAGAACCTCACAGCTCAGCCTTCCCAAGTTGCAAAGCTTTCCTATAGTTTTTATATAGGATGCTCTAAAAATAAAGCATTGTCAGAAGGTGAACTGGAAGCTGGTGCTGTGACCAACCCTGTGTTTCCCCATCCTGCCAACACAGTGTTAGGTGGCCACCTGGACACTTTCAGCAGCTCCTCCCTGCAGCCAGGGAAGCCCTGTGGCACTGGGCATTTCCCTCCTGTCCCTGGGCTCCAGCCCTGTGCAGAGCAGCAGCTCAGTGCCAATCCCCTGCACGCCCCCTGAGATCCAGCACATCAGAGCCACGGCAGGTTCTGCTCTGGGAGGATGGCAGAGCACACCTTGTGCTGCAGGGCAGGGCCCCAGCCCCGGGGCATTCTGCCCCACACACAGCAGCTGTGGGCAGGAGCTGCACCTCCTGGCCAGCCCAGCCTCACCTCCAGCACAGGGACAGCCTGGGGGCACAGCCAGCACAGCACAGCAAACACCTCACCCTACAGCCCATTACTATGAGGGATGCCCTAACAAGCCACCAGGAAAACCACAGCTGGTACCTGCAACCACTGCTTTTGCAGGTCTCTGATTCTGCACAGATTTCAAACACTGTGGAGAAAGATCAACAGGAGAAGGGAATATTTGCTTTAATTTAATACCTTTTAATTAAAGGGAGAATGGAACATTACTACTGACTTCCAGTTTTTACGCACTTTCTTAACTGAGAGCCATCACACCTCATGAACTGCGAGTGGGAAGCCTAAACCAAAACCCACATAACAGAAGCCTTCTTTCTTTAAGGCATATCAGAATCACAGAACCACAGATCATTAATGGTGGAAGAGACCTCTGAGATAGCTGAGTCCAACCTTTGACTGATCCCCACAGAGAGAGCCCAGAGCACTGAGTGCCACATCCAGTCATTCCTTGAACACTTCCAGGGATGGGCACTCCACCACAATGACCACTTGCATGGCCACAAGTTTATAAAGGATTAATAGTTTTTATTTCATCTGATAGTTTTAAACCAATCTAGATATAAATGGTTTGGGCAGTCAGACTCCTCCAACTGTGCTCACAACTACTCCAGTGCAGTGCCAGCCTTCCTGTGATTTCACACTGTAACACACCTAAAGCACTATGAAAACACAAAACACAAAACTGGAAGTATTTCCATAGGAAAAACAGAGAGAATTTTATTTTCCAAAGCTCTATGTCTGAAATCACAGAGAATTCCATCAATTTCCAGGCTCTTTGTGCTACTGCAGTCTAATTTGATCCTGTTGTTGACCCCAAGTTTTGAAAAATACAGTAACTAGTTCTAAGTGCAGGCTCTGCTGAGAGGTCTCCCCATGCTCTCTGCCAGCGTGCTCTGGTCTCACAGGTCCCAGCAACAGCTTCTTCTGCAGCAGCTGCAGCCTGGGGCAGCCCTGCAGCAGGGGAGGGCTCACTGGGGCTCCAGGATTTATTCTGTGAGCCAGGCACTGGTTAATTCACAAAACTCTGCCTGCCAGTCACTCCAGGCCCACAGATTTGTACACACAAAAGCACATTTTGGTTAAAGCAGCATTTTTAACAATAAACAAGAGCAGACCAGAGCAGACTGGTTTGCCCTGATTTCCCTTGTTTTCAATACTGATTAGCATCCTCTCAGCTTGCTGCTTCATCTTTCCTAAAATGAATTCAAGCACTCAGCAAATGAATGAAAAGCCTGTCTACATCTGTAAATTGGGAGGAAAGATGGTTACACTTTCCTTCTTTGCAAAGAAAGGAAGAAACCTTGGAAAAGTTTGTCTTCCCCTGGGCAGAAAAACCAAAACACAACGGAGCTGAGCTGCTCTTCTCCCCCTCCTCACTCAAAGCCACTCTGGCATGCCAAGGTGGCTCCTGGTGCTGAACCCACAGGTCCTGCACTCAGGCACAGGATGCCAACCCTCACAGCTGCACCAACACCACTGAAGTCATCTGCTTACATTCAGTGTATTTTGATAAGACACCACAACTGTGACTGACAACAATGTACTTGATGCATATTATCACTGCAACTCCACTATTTCAGCACTCAGCTTTCTTCCTATCCAAAGAGGACTCCTCCCCTACACCTATCCATAACCATGCCATAAAAAGTACAGAAAACCAATTCTGTTCTAAGTTTCTAACTCCTAACAGATGCTGGCAAGCCCAATTCCACAATATACACAACAAAGAAGAGGAGAAAGCCCAGGTCCTTTTAACACCAGTACATCAAGAAATATTTTCTTGCATTATTGAAAGCATAATCAATCCTATGTTTTCTAAGCTTATGGAAAAAGTGATCTATGACTCAAGGAGGAGAATAAGGTAACTATACAAATGTGTCTATAATATATTGCAAAAATCTGCCTCATTATAATGTTAAAAGAAAAAGTTTGATATTTTCCTCTTCAAAATAAACTTCATATAAATGCAAAAAGAAACAGCTTGTTTTTCTTGCACCAGGCCACATCTTTCTGCAGGGTGCTGAAGCCCAGCAGCACTGAGGGACAGATGTAACACAGAACAAGGCTCAGTCTGGAGGAGCAGCTCCACGTTTTTGATGGATTTACACCAAGGAGGGTCTCGCAGAGCTGGGCCTCCTGTGACACAAGGGCTGCACTCACAGTGTGGCAAAATGAGACAAACACCCCAGGAACTGATCACTGAGCCTCACGGGAGCTACCTCAGTCAGGAAAGCACCTTGGGAGCAGGGAAGGAGGGTAAGCTCCGAGCTTAGCCCCACGGGGAGTCACCCACCTAATCCCAGTAAGCAGTTCCTGCTGGTGGATCAGAGAAATATAAAGTCTAAGGCCAACAAATCCCTCTTCCTTCCATTCAGAAAATCCTTCTCGGAACTACTAGCGCCGACTTTTGCAAGGCGATGTAAATACCCATCACTGCAATGGAAACCAGGGGCTGGAACCCCCTGGTGACGCCTCAGGGGCTGGGGCTGCACACCGGCATCCCCCTGCAGCGGGGGGCACGGGCAGCGCGGCCGCCGCAGCGCCCGCAGCCCCCCTTAGCCCCGCTCCGAGGCACTCCTCCCTCCGGGAGAGGCAGATGATGCAGAGCAAGGACGGGAATTTCACAGCACTGTCCACGGAAAGCACGGACACTCCGGGAGAGGCGGGGGAGCCAGGCCCCTCCTCACCGCCGCTGCCGGCACAAGGACGGATGCGCCGCACCTGGAGCGGCCGGCCCGGCAGCGGCGGGACCCCGAGCGGCGGCAGCGCGGGGCTGCGAGGGCAGCGCGGCCCCGCCCCGGGCCCGCCCGGCACAAAGGGCGCCGGAGCCCGGGGCCTCGGCCCCGGCACGGGCGGGGGGCGGCAGGAGCGGCGCTGCCACGGCCGCCCCATCCCGGGGAGCGGGGCCGCTCCCCCGCCGCGCGCCCCCGGCCCTCCCCGCGGCCCGGGGAGGGGGACGCGCCGCCGCCCCCGCTACCTGCTCGTCGAAGCGGTTCACCACGGCCTGCACCCACTCCACGGGCTTGTGCGCCGCCATGTCCCGCCGCCGCCGCCCGCCCGGGGAGCGGCGGGTGCGCGCGGGCGGTGCCGGTGTCGCGGGCCCTCAGCGCGCGGGGCCCGCCATGACACCTCACCGGAAGCGGGAGCGCGCGCCGCCCCCGCCGCCGCGCCCGCCGCGCCAGGGGCACACCGAGCCCCGCACTGCGCCTGCGCGCCGCCCCCGCCCGCGCCCGCGCGCTCCTGCGCCTGCGCAGCGCCTGCGCAGGGAAGGGGCTGGGCGGGAGCGGGGCGGGGCCCGACGAGGGCGGGGTCGGCTGGGCGGGGCCTGGCGGGGCTGGGCGAGGCAGGAGGAGCGATGGCGGGAGCGCGGGGAACGGGACGGGCACATCGCTCTCCGGGACGGGAACACCGCCTGGGGAACGGGAACATCGCTCTCCGGGACGGGCACGTCGCTCTCCGGGACGGGAACACCGCCCTGGGGAACGGGCACACCGCTCTCCGGGACGGGCACACCGCCCTGGGGACGGACACACCGCCTGGGGAACGGGCACACCGCCCTGGGGAACGGGAACATCGCTCTCCGGGATGGGCACACCGCCCTGGGGAACGGGCACATCGCCCTGGGGAACGGGCACACCGCCTGGGGAACGGGCACACCGCTGTCGGGACGGGCACACCGCCCTGGGGAACGGGAACACCGCTGTCGGGACGGACACACCGCTGTCAGGACGGACACCCCGCACTCCAGGAGGTGCGCGCAGCGCTGCCGGGCCCGGGGCCGCTCCCCGCGTTCCGCCCCTCGGCCGGCGCTGCGCTCCCCCTGCGGGGCCGTCTCCCAGCGCTGTGCGTGGCACATCGCCCGCGGGTTTGCTGGCTCCGGGATGCGCAGCTGTATCCTACCTTCAAACGCAAACCCGGCTATTTGCACAAATTAACTTATTCTGTTACGTTCCCAGTCCGCTCTGGCGGTAACTTCAGATCCGAGCGTGGCACCTCCGTCCCCAGCCTGGTCACACCAGCCCCACCAACTCTTTACTCGGTGACTCAGAAAAGGAGGATGCACACAAATAAACATCCACTTCCACTTTCCTTCTTGGGAATGTTAATTTGTTTTCCTTCTGGGTAGACAGAAGCACAAAATAATGTTCTTTCATACCGGAGTCACGTTGGAATTCTGATGATATAAATAAAGACGCAGCTTGAGGTGAGGGCTCTGGAACAGTGGACTTAAAATTGGCAGAAGAACTGGAGAATCAAACAGAATTTCTGTCCCCCCACTCAGTCAGGGCCTTGATGTGACTCAGAGACTCTTGCTGTTATCACAGCACACAGGAATTACTACCAGCAACAGCAATATCAAATTTATCCTGAGATAACTTTCCCTGTAAATAACGAGCAATAAAAATCCTGTAATTTGGGTTTACAGGACAAGCAGTTCCATTGCATTCCAGCATCAAATCCAGGAACTTGGGTGACAGCAAATTTTTGAAGAGCAGATGTTTTATAAAAAGACAAAAATCAATTGCAAATATTTCATTTAAGAGGAAAAGCCCAATTAATTGGTTGAAGAATAAGGCTTTGTCAGAGGAATTGCAAAGGCAGAGAACACAAAACACCAACAGCAAAGGTGCAGAGATGAGCACAAAACCCCCAAGGGCTCAGTGGAGCAGAGCCCTTCCCCAGGAAGGTTTATTAATTCACAGCAAAGCCGAGGGCTGGGTCTCCCTGCTGGGGCAGAACCGACCCCACTGGGCCCTTCTGGTCACGGCTCCTTCTCCAGCTGTTTCTGAATTGAGCCCTCAGTGTCCCACGGCAGCCAGGCAGGAATAAACTCCACTGAAGGCAACCCAGCCACAATCTTCACAGGGATCTCTACGTTCTGCCAAAATCTAAACAATAATAATTCGTGTAGTGGCAGGAAAGGCCTTCAGCTGACTGATATGGTTATGAAAAACATGTCCCAAAATGCCAGAAAGAAATCAGGGTGATATGATTAGATCAGAGAGAAGCATCCTGGGAACTCCTGACTGAGGTAGAAAAGGACAGGCTATTTCTTCCCTTCAGAATGTACCAAACAAAACAAACAGTGCTTCTTCCTGCTTCTGGCAGTGCTTTTCCCATTGTAAATCTAAAAGCAAACAAGATTTGCTGTTGGATTCCCAGATTTTAGACACAGGGGTTGAATGGCTATGTTGGAAATTCTCATAGCCTTCCCCCAAACTCTGTGAAAAATTCCAGCCAGTACTGGAGACCCATTGTGCTGTCCCCAAAGCCCCCAACAGCTCTACTGTTGATCTGGTGCCAGAGCCCACCTGACTGTGCCCTCCCCAGGCAGGGACAGGACAGTCTGTAACAGGCAGCTGGGAATTGTTGGAGAATGAACCTTTCCAAGTTCCCCAGCTCCTGAGAACTCTTAGGGGTGGCACCATTTCTTCAGCAGCTCCTGACAACCTCCTGCTTGTGGATTTTTAAGGACACTTTAGCAAGAGCTTTTTTATGCACTTCCTTAAGCTTCCGTGTGAACTAAAATAAGGAATTGCAGCCTAAGGCATCCACAGAGTGTTGTCAGGTTTTGCTGTGAATGCCAATGGCTTTTCCTCACTAAGACTCTCCCGTTGTGGCTGTCAAAGTGGCACTAGTGGTGGGAGTCTCTTGGCACAGGGAAGTCCCTGCCATGTCTCCATTCCCTCTCAGCAGAGGTTTAGAGCCTGAAAGCCTGAACAGCCAAGCCATAAAGTGTGAGTTGGAAATTTATCTACGTGGGAAGAGTCCCCCTTGTGAAATTTCCAGCCACGGATGTTTTCAATCACGCCAAAAACGCTCCTTGAATCACTTCCTTGGAGGTATTCTGGCACTTCTGCTTTTTGCCTGAGCTAGAGGATGAGGAGGCAGAAGAGAAGGTCGAGGCATGCATAGGAAATGACCTGGCCAGGCCTGCAGGAAAACCTCAGGGAGCTCTCAGCTCACCCTTTGTCCTTGCTGGGGAGTGAAGGTGCTGATCCTGTGTCACAGATACCATCAGTTAATAGCCCCACCTCCAATTCCCCTTCAAAGGCAGAAGCTCTGCAGCATTTCCTTCCTTCCTGGTGCATTTACCCTTTGGGATTCAGTTGATTTCTTGAACATCACTGACACTTACCCAAGAGATCTGGGCCTCTCTGGCATTACACCCAAACTGCCTCTTGGAGGTGACACTCGGCTTCTGGCCAGAGAATATGGAAATTTTTTTCCCTTCTCACATCTTCTGCTTTCCTCTATTTTGTGTTTCAATTAAAATTATTTATTAACCCTTTTTCCTTCTGACTTCCTGAAGGCTGTTTCATCCTTTGATTTTTTTCTCTCCATTCTTCCCATCCCAGTTTCTCATTTTCACCAGCATTTGTCAAACACTCCAGCAGTGGCTCAAACATGCAGAGTGATACTTCTCAATTTCTATTTATCTGCTTTGGTCCAGAAAGTTCCCATCCATTCTGGAGGCATTCCTCTGTAAGGCACAGGTCTGATCCCATTCCTGATGGACTGGATGTCACTGGGGGGAACCGTGCCAAATCTGCCATCCAAAAATATTTCTCTCCTGTTCTTGAGAGAAGCCAAACAAACCAACCTAAGTAAAGGAGGAAGGAAGGGAGGAAGGAAAGGATTGGCAGGGTTTAGTAAGAGGCGCCTTACCCTTCCCAGCTGCGAAGCCCCCGCAGCCCGCGGGTTGGGGCGGAGCGGGCAGGTCCGAGCGGAGCGCGGCCGGAGGGAGCTCCAGCCCTCCGTCCATCAGAGGGCATTAGAGGCCGCGGAACGGCCCCGGCTCCGGGCCCTGCCGGGAACAGCCCGGCTGTGAGCTCGGGCTCCGTGCGCCGTGTCACGGACTCACCCCGCATCGCGGATGTACAGCCAAACCTGAAAAAACCTTTTCTTAATTGCAAACCACGGATCGTCCTTCGCGTTCTCTGCTTCCCAGTTCCTCCCTGACCGCGACGGGATCTGTTAAACAAGAACAGAGCCAGCAAATGATCTGACTGTTTAGGGATTCTGTACAAAATACTCACATTGGAACTTCTATCCCAGAAAGTCCAGTCATCAAGGATCGTTCAAATTGCAGCGCGATGTTTCACACAATCAATTCTAAAAGCAAGTATTTCTATTCCAGTAGAAATCTCATTTGGATGCAAAACACCAGGAGATTAATCCCCGGTACTTGATCTGATAAAAGGAACAGTCTATTACCAGGGCCTCTAAGAGCTCAGATATTCTAATTGCACTTAATGGAACAGTATATTTTCTGAAATGGAGGCTGATGCGAGCAGGGAAAGGGACACAGCCCTGTTAGTGTCTGCCCATTTGCCTGGGAGCTATAAACAAGCTCTTTGTCGAGTCCCAGTTGAAGTTTGTTTGATCACAATCACTCCCAGTGTGTGTGTTCACGTTCTAAGGACTTCAGCAGAATGAGATCATTCTGTGTATCTACTTTTCCCTTCCCTAGTGAGTAATGCCATCCCCACATATGACAGTCATTGCAGAGGTTAAGTTACTTAAATATTGTAAAGCAGTATTTTAATTGTTCTGGATGACTAATCAGTTCAGCCTAGATTAGAACATTGCCCCAAAGGATAATTCGAGGTTATCACTTCCTCTGCCTGACATTTTGTTTCCTTTCTTGTTTATCACACCACAGGGTCAGCAAGAGGAGCTTTCAGCTTGTTCTTAGTCCCTGTCTCCTCTGCATCCTACAGCGGTACCACTGCAAGCAACGCAGAATTCTCCTAAAATCACATTAAACTTGTCTCCAGAAAGCCTTCCAGTGCCTGGTCATCAGCTCCCAAAGGCTGCTCGTCCCCAAGCAGACCCACCCAAGGAGCCCCAGGGAATGCCCATCACCCGGGGGATCCCTGGAATTAAAACCAGTCTCAGTTTGCACAATATGGGACTGGGCCTGACACTTATCCCCCTGGCACTGTGTAACAACCTGTGCAAGTCCCATTCAGTTCAGTGGCATGATTTCTCAGTCAGTTCAGCTGATTTTAGACCATAATCACACAGTCTGGGAGCCAGGCTTTGGTTCAGTACCATCAGCACAGCCATCAAGCGTGGCCTTTGTTGGTGGCACCACAGCACTGCTCCTGCCAGTTCAGCTCTGAGCAAGAGGCTGGGGCAGAAATGGGATTTACTGGCACAGGTGGAGTGAGTGGTTGGCAAAGACCTGCAGGTTCACACATGGGACACCTGGACTTTATTTTAACTTACTTTAAACACGGGTGCAGTGCACTGGGGAGAAGAGCCACGAGAGCAGCCTGGCCATCAGAGATTGCCTTTCCTCCCGCTCTGTCTCCTGAAGTACTCAGCTTAGGGGAGGGACTGATGAGGAAAGGAATTGTCTGATGGAAAGGTAAGTCCTTAAGAATTGGGAAAATGTCAGGACCCGAATTGAATTTTCTGCTTCTTAAACAACCTCTGTGTAAGCCTTGTGTCAGCCTGTAAGAATTTATGAATATAAAGACTCTTTGTTACTGAAGAGTTTTCCCCAACTGCTGCTCAGTTTCCTCCCCATGACTCATGCCATTAGCTGATGCTGCCCTATTTAATTGCAACTGCTGCCTAAGCCCACACAAGCTTTTCTAAAATAAAACCTTAAAAAAGCTTACTTGCAGTAGATATCCAGCGGTTTGGATGGATGGTACATGGCAATATCCTTTGGATAAAACATGTGCTGCTTTGCTGGGCTTCTAAATAATGCTGAGCAGCGCAGAGGCCTTGGTCATGGTGTCTTTGAGCTGCTGTGAAATGGAGCTGGAAACTGGGGATAAAGCTTACCCCAGGGCCATGCTGCTCGTGTGAACACCAGGGTTACATTTGCACTGTCCTGGTGAGCTCCCAGCTGGTATCCACACACAGATCCAGTCCTTGCATTTATTTTTTTAATTCTCTGGCCACAGGGGCAATGGCAATGTTGAAGAATCACACTGCTGGCCCTGACCCTATAAGGGCTCATTAGCTTGCTTTGCATTTTTGGACTCGTTGCTCATTGTGGGTGTGATTTTGCAGGGCTGCAGGTCCACGGATTCCCCAAATATCACCATGTGACTTAAAAGCAGCAGTGAAACAAAGGCACCACCTCTGCCTTACTTGCAGTCATAACAGGCATTAAGAAACAGCAAGAAAGCATTCCAGAGCTGCAAAGGGCAGGGAAAAATGCCAAGCTCTCTCAGAGTATGCAGTATGACAGGAAAAGCCAGCTCCAACAGAAAGAAGGCAAGAGGGCAACACTTCCAGGCTCAGTGAGGAGGCAAAGGAAAAGGTTACACCTGTGTAGCACACGAGCTCCCTCCAGCTAAATCGTGTAATAGAAGTGCATTTTAAATATTTTCTTGTGTTAGACTGGCAGGATTCAAGTGGTCAATTAATCTTTTACTTCCATATATGGATCTCAAATCAAAAAAAGAAAATTTCACCATTTTTTTGACAGAGTCATGGCCGAACAGCTTTCAAAAGCAGCCCAAAAAAGGGCCTGGATTGAGCCACGTGGGAGCATGGCTGCAGATTGCCTTACGTGTCAGGCCCGGCAGGAATGTGCTCTCTGTCCATGTCTTTAGTTCCCAGCAGCCTTTTCCCAGTGACCAGAGCATTCCCAAGGCATTCCCAGTGTTCAGCCAGCCACGAGCTCTTTCTTCTGCAGCTGATCCCTGTGTCCATAGGTCCAGCTCATCCCCCATTTATGACACCTGGCAGAAAGGTACATTATGCTCCCCCAAATCCTGCTTTGCTTCAGTGGGGAACCTATTAATCTTGCTTGTTACACATTTTGTGTGCAATCTGTGCTTTCAGGAGAGCTATAATGAGAGCATAACCAGAAATCTTGTCAGCTTCTTTTGGGAAACATTTACAAATAGACCCAGAGAACCTGGGTCCTACCTGTGTACACAGTGCCCACAGACTGCTTGCACAAGGGAATTATTAGCTGCCAACTGCTGTATTTTCAGCGCTAGTGGCAACACTGAGCTTTTACTTTCCATGCTACAGAGGCTGCTGGGATAATGGAGCCCATAATTACATCCAGCCACTCGTTAGAGCTCAAATTACAAAACCGGATTTCTGTGCCAGACCTTCAGGAAGTAAGCCATGGAAGGAATCTCACAAATAACCTGCAATTACGTTAATGCAGAGGGCAGGGCCTTCCCTTAAGAGCTCTCAGACTCACTGGAGTGACCCTGGCTGGCTGAGCAGAGCCAGATGAGCCGTGCAGAGAAAGGTGGTGCAGGAGGTGAATTACACAGGCACAGCCCTGGTGCCTCTGGGGTCTGTGGTGCTGTGGCTTATTCCTTTACCCTGTGGAATGGGCTGTGCTCTCCTAAGGCACATGCACATGATCACAGCTCCATTTGCACTATGAGTTTAACTGTGTCTCTTCCCAGAGTGTTCTGGCAGCCCCAGAAAGCTGTGAGCAGAGCAGCACTGCACAGGAGTGTGAGGAACAGAGAAGCTGGGCTCAGCCAGACCTGGAGAGGCCATCGCTGAAAGGTACAGCACAGCCAGCTCTGCTGGCAGCTCCCTCCTGTGTGTCTGTGCATGGGGTGTCCCCTCCAAGGGTGACACCAGCCTTACCTGCACACACAGGGCAAGCACAGCCACCCTTCCTCAGAGTACCACAGAACGGAAGGGTCTGTGTTCTCTCCTCTTACTCCTATTTACAGCATTTTTACAACCCACAAATGGGGACTAGGAGAAATTTGCTTGTACAACCTCCACTTTCAAAGAATGTCCATTTCTCTCAGATTCTGCACCTCCTCTGTAGCCCTCTGCATGTGTTCCCTGTAGCAACAGGGCCGGACACAAGCCACCCAAATATTTTGAAGCTCAGTTCAACACCAGCTCAGGCCCACCTCGAGCTGTTTGATCTGTGAGCAAACACTCTTTATCTATAAGCAACCTGCTCTTTCCCAACTCCCCGCAGCAGGAATGCAGCCTCGGCTGTTTCCAGGCAGAAGCTGTCACACACAGCCCTGCAATTCCCAACAAGCTGACTTCTTCTGTCCTGGTTATTTTATTGAGCCGCTCTACAGAATGTAGGGAGTCTATCCCATCTGTTTTTCCTATTAAACCCAACCTGATTTTCTATAAATTGACTTTATAGATGATTTATTGACATTTACACCCTGCATGCCATTGATTTTCCCTCTGTTTGTGCAATCCTGATAGTTCAATGCCAAAGCATTAAAAAAAACCCCAAAAAATCAACAGCCAAAAATATTCTTTCCATTCCATTGTGAACATGTTCAGCAGTTTATTACTGCTTGCACCCCAAGTTAGCAGCAACCACTGTAGAGTTCTGCCTTGGGTCAAATATTTAAAAAAAAAGGTAAATATTTCATATTAACACAAAAGCATTTGGGTTTGGAACAATTCAGAACATTCTCTGCTGTCTTGTGATCTGTACACTCAGAGCTGGCCAGGACACAGCCCTTTTTCTGACTTGTTATGTGACTGCTTTGAATTCCTCTGGTCTTACACCAGCTTCCCAACCCCAGCCTGTTCTGGCCAATGCCTGGTGGGCCCAGGAGAGCTGAGCACCCAGCTCCTCAGCACTTGCAGAGCATCCTTTGCCCCGCCCTTGTTTAGGACAGCTCAAAGCTCTCAGTGTCACTTCAGCCATCTGGGATAAGACCTCTTGTACCCTCAGAGGGTAAATTTAGCACAGATATTTCTGCAAGCAGCTCCCTTACAAGGCACCCGTGGCTGGCTTACAGAGAAGGGATGGTTTGAATCTAAAAGGAATAACCCCAAACTTCTGTCTCTGTTATTTCAGTGCAGCTACTCATCGTGGAAACACTGAATTCCCCACATACACTGAGCCATCTGCTCTATTTATTATATCCAAAGACGTGCTCCAAAAATTGTAAAATCCCAACGAGACCAAAAAACCAGACTAAAAATTCCCATGGTCTGGTATTCCATCTGTGCAACTTTTCCACTGCACACTCTTTCAGCAGACCTTTGAAATTAACCCCTTAAGTAGCAGATGTACATCAATTTAGAATCACCTAAAATTCTTCACGAGAAGCAATGGTAAAGAGATCACAGAGCAATGGACAAAAGGGGAGAGAGAAATGACAGCCCAGAATTCCAGGAAGGGAGGCAGCCTTATCTGGTGCCTGTGGGAAAATCACACATTGTGCTCCTGACTGCTCCATGATGACCCTGAGAAAGTGGCCTCATCCCCCTGTTCCTCCTCCCAGTTGCTGTTTGCCTTGTCTGTTTAGACTGCAAACTCTCCAGGGCCACGGTGGTGCCAACACTGCTCGCAGTCAGCAGGCACACAACAGCACGGACAGGAAAAGGAGCAACAGCTTGGTGCCAGCACCTCAGGGCACAGCTGCACAAGGGGGGCTTGGTGCCAGCCCAGCAGCACCTCAGGGCACAGCTGCACAAGGGGGGCAGGAGACACTCAGGGCCAAAACTGCTGAGAGTTTTGAAAATGTATTTACAGACTGAGAGCTGGCAAAGCCTCATGTGCAAGGTCTCATGCACTCTAACAGCTCCTTGCAGGGCTGGGCTGTTGCTTTACTTGCATGTTGAGTTTTTAACCCTTCAGCTTGGGGGCAGCTGTCACTTGGGCCTCCCTAGGATCACAGAATCCCAGAATATCCCGAACTGGAAGGACCCCCCAAGGATCATTGAAGTCCAGCCCCTGGCAGCACTTTCGTGTCTCAATCCTCTGCTGCTCACCATTCACTTCATTTTGAGCCCTTTTCCTCCTCAACCTTCTTTGCCATCTCCTTCTTTCTTCCATTCTGTGTTTTCCTTTCACCATGGCCTGAGGCTGAACTTTCTCCATCCCCAAGAGGTTCTCAAACAGGAGCCTGTGAATAATTAACAGTGTAGACTAAAAATAGCATAATTTTTAATGGCAAGCACCATTGCACAGATGAGCTACCTTGGATTTAAGTGTGACTGGCCCTAACTGTTACTAATTTGCCAGGAGTGTTTTATAGAATGACAGCTGTGAAAAGGAGAAACATCACTTGTGGGCCTGAAAAAGACAAGACAAAGCAAAGAAAATGGGTAGAACTGAATTTACCATGTCAGAATACATGAATGTGAAACCAGCAGATCCTGGTGCTCCAGCAGCCTGGGCAAAAGCTCCATAGCCTAGAACCCTGAAGGTATTTCCAGGACAGGCAAAAAGGAAAAAAAGCCCTTTCACTTGTGAAAGCTTATTGCAGTGAGCAAAGACTTGATGGAGAAAGATGGCACCAAGTTTGTGAGCTTCCCAGCTGAGCAGCCCTGTGGAAGCTTGGCAGCTGCATCCCTAAAGGAAGGTAATGGAAAACCCATAAATCAGCCTGAGCCACCTGCTGCAGGCCCTGGCAGTATGTGACAGCCTGGGGTCCCACAGCCACACCTCACCCAGGAAGAACTGAAAAATCATCTGAAAAATCATCCTGCGTACGCCACTTGCCAGGAAAATAACCACAGCAAGAGTCCCCAGGAAGGAAAGTGTGGTTTCTTTATCTCCTCAAGTTTAGATTGCATTTCGGACAGATACATTTTACTGAGCAGAGGGGATGAGTTGGCAGCTTGCAGACAGAACACAGCTTTTCACCCCTCCCTCTCTGGCTTCAGACACAAGGACAAGCCCTTCCAGTCCCTCCCGAACAGAGAAGGTGCTCCCAATGTCCCCAGGACAGCCTGTGACACCAACAATTTCTAACATGCTTGCAAACCCCTGGGCTTTTACATATCCCTTTCTGCCTTTGTGTCCATAACGCTCAAAATGTGGACTGGAGAAAAAGAAGTGAGAAAGGCAGCAGTGTGGTAACACCCCTGTGAAGCTGAGTAAGCCAAAGCTGGCTGTAAGAGCCCCCAGGGTCAGCAGTGTGTGCTGGCTCTGAGTGAAGCTCAGATCCTCCAGAGAATCCTTACGTGAGTCAGCTCAGCTCTGGGCTGGCCTGGCTCAAACATCCACAGCCCCTGAGCAATTCCAAGCAGCATTTCACAATATTCACTGGCTTCCAGTCTGCCTTGCTCCAAGGAGTTGTCCAGGGATTAGCTGCAGAGAGCTGCTCAGGGCTCTTCCCTCAGCTGGCAGTGGGGGACAGACAGAGCAGGAACAGGATTGTGCTGCTTCAAATAAGTGCTAGGATGTGCTAGGGGAATTTATACAAACCAGCTAATCCATGCTAGCATTCACATCACCAAGAACATGCCGAACTTCTCCCTGCTCCTTTCTTTGACATTGTATCACTGCATCATTTAAAAAACTCTTCGCTGGCCTTGCTTACACTGGGGTAATTCCTGGCTCTTGCTACAGGGGAATAGCTGATCCCATGGCTATTGCAATGCGCCTGCCAGTGAGGCCACTGCTTTGGAATGAAATCACAGCTATTATCTGCAGTTAATTATCCTACTGTGTGCTTCTCTGAAGTCCATACACAGAGCAAGGAAGAGTCACTTTGTCGAGAAGGGGGGCAGAATTTAGACATGCAAAAGGAGAAAAGAGGTAATGGAAGGAGAGAGGGATGTATAGAGATGTTAATACAAAACCACAGAGAATGAGGGGCTCTCAGGGTCTCTTTCTCCAAGTTCCTTGCGAACAATTTCATTAACAGCAAAATTTTATCACAAACCAGATGCTGCTGGATTTAAATGCTGAACTACACTTCTATAGAAAGTAACGCTACAGAGTAGAAGACTCCTCCAGCCCCTGAACCAGGGAGGCGCACAGGCGGGAGGACGGGGTCGGGCTGCGAACCGGGCCCCGACAGCAGCACGGCCGGGACGGGCAGCGGGCCGGGGCGGGAGCGCGAACGGCTGCGGGTGGGCAGGGCAGGGCAGGGTCCCGGGAGGCCGGGCAGGGCCGGGCAGAGCCGAGCAGAGCAGGGTAGGGTAGAACCGAGCAGGGCGGGCAGAGCAGGGCTGGCAGAGCAGGCCGGGCAGAGCAGGGCAGGGTAGAACCGAGCAGGGCGGGCAGAGCAGGGCGGGCAGAGCCGCTCCCCCGCAGCCCGGCCCGGCCCCCGAGAGCGCTCCCTCCGCTCCGCTCCCCGCCCCGCCCCGCCCCGCCGCCCGCCGCCGCCATCTTGCCCAGCCCGCGCCCGCCCGTCCCGCTCCGTGGCAGCCCCGCCGCTCCTCAGGCCGCCCGTCCATGGCCAGCTTTCCCCCGAGTGTCAACGAGAAGCTCATCGGTGAGAGGGGGGCGGGCGAGCTCTGCGGGGACAGTGCGCCCGGGCCCAGGCTCGGGCGGGGGCGGGCGGGCGCTCAGCCCATCCCGCAGCACGGCAGCGCGCTCGGGGCTGCCCGCGGGTAACGGGCGGGATCCCGGCACACGGAGCCGTTCCCGGCACACGGAGCCCTTGCCGGCACACGGAGCTGGTCCCGGCACACGGAGCCGTTCCCGGCCGCCGGCCCGTTCTCGCGGCCGTGGGCAGGCGCGGGCCTGGCGGCATCGCCCGTACCGTACCGGCTGCGGCATCGCGCACAGCTCGGTCAGCGCCGCGTGTTTCCCTGCGGGGGCTCAGCCCTGCTGGGTTATTCGGTGACACCGGGCCCCCTCTCGGTGGCGGTAATCGCCGTGAAACAAAGCGGGGTGACGCGCGGGTGTCCGTGCAGCCGGTGTAAGGCGCTGCACGGCTCTCCCCTCGCGGCTCTCCCCTCGCGGCTCTCCCCTCACGGATCTCCCCTCACGGCTCTCCCCTCACGGATCTCCTCTGTCCGCCCAGCTCGGTCGCGCACGGTAGGAGAGCTCCTGGCCCCCACGTCCCCCTTCGACAAGAAGTGCGGCAGGGAGAACTGGACGGTCGCCTTCGCTCCCGATGGCTCGTACCTGGCGTGGTCACAGGGACATCGCATAGTGAAGCTGGTCCCCTGGGCACAGTGCCTCAACAACTTGTAAGACAAACCGCTACGGCTTTCGGTGCACCTGGAAAACAGGAGATAGCTTCAGACCGATTAAAACGCATGTATTGGTCTTCTAGGCTTTGACATCTTGGGGAGAAATTAATTCCTTAAAATTACAGCTGTTCTGTCTCTTCCTTTGTGGCCAGCAAGAGGAACAACTATTGCAACCTCACAAAGCCTGTGGAGGAGTGACTTGTTAATCAATTCACACACTCTAAAATAAGAGGAAGTTCGAATGAAAAGGGAATTTAGAGACGTGGGGAGACCTGGCCCTTTACACTTCCTATCACAACGCTGTTTGGCTTTACCTTTTAGGAATTTACTTAAAGGCAGACCTCTTTCCTTATCATCCTTGTTCGAATGCAGTGGAGTTCCAAAACACACATTTTATTGGCACTTGCAGGTTGCATGTTAGCGAAGCTGGTAGCTGGCCACTGCAGTTTTGTAGCTGGTTACATTTCTCTAACCCATTTCCCCCCCGCTTTGGGGGATGGTTAATTGTTTTCCATGTGCTGGACATTCAGTAACTCTTTAGCAGAAAATCCTAGACATTTTTGTGTCTCATTTTTCTGCAAATTGTTCGGAACTGTTGGATTTTGCAGTAGGTTAAGTTAGTAGAGTATTAGTATTATTTTGTGTTGGGAGGTTTCCAGGTGCTGGTCATTTTTCTCAGTTATCAGAAAAAGCCACTTTTATAATTTTAAAGTAAAGATGCACTGTTTTGCACCTCAGAGATTTACATCATGACAGCTCCCAGGTTTCATCAGACCTTGCAGAAAGGTTTGTTTTTGGCTGTACCTTGTGCTGCAGCGTGCTTCGTGCTGTGTTTCAGCCTGCTGCACGGCACCAAGAATGGCGCGAACGCGGCCGGCGCGCGGCTGCCGCGGCAGAGCAGCGAGGGCAGCCAGAAGAACAAGCCCTGCGAGCACGTCATCGACTGCGGGGACATCGTGTGGAGCCTGGCCTTCGGCTCCTCGGTGCCCGAGAAGCAGAGCCGCTGCGTCAACATCGAGTGGCACCGCTTCAAGTTCGGGCAGGACCAGCTGCTCCTCGCCACCGGCCTCAACAACGGCCGCATCAAGATCTGGGATGTGTACACGGGTGAGTGCAGAGGAGCTGAGGGCACAGCGGGCATCCTGAGCTCAGGGACACATGGGGAGCGCCCAGCCCGGCTCCTGGCCTGCCCCAGGACACCCCAGCACTGCCACCGTGTCCCTCAGAGCGCTCTCTAGACGTTCCCTGTCACGCTCAGGTGCCAGCTCACACGTCTTGCAGTGATAATATTGTTGGTACACACCAGGAATCAGTTATAGAATTGTAACTGGGAACTGAACCTTCAATACAAGTTAAAAATACTAAAAACCCATGAGTTCCAGCAACTAGAAGTAATGAAAAACTGCCAAAGGAGCAAGAGAGGCATGTCATGCTTTGAGATGTGAGAGATGGAAGATGCAAAATAATTAAATGTGTGCATACATACACTGGTTGTTTCCTCAGTAGTCTTCCTTGTTTTACCATACTGTAAAAGCATGCAATTGCTGGTTTATGTTGAGGAGGACCTTTAATTTTTTTAAAAAGGAAATGAATGACTCAAAAAGACTGAATCTGAACTTGGGGACTTTCAGTTTTGCTGGTAGCACAGCTGCTTGGTTGGAGAGAACTCAGTTAAGAAAAATAATGACTATTGAGTAATCTGTCCTTGTAAATTGAACCTTGGAACAGGTGTGTCCATCAAAAGACAAGTCTTGCCTTATTTCTGAGGTTCTAGTATATAGATTTTGTAGCTTTTCCAGGAATTACCTCTTGATAGAGGAGAGTGAAAGGATCCATGTGCTGCTCATTGTAGGGAGCATTTCTACAAAGAAAATTGTCTTTACATGCAGTAATTTTATATTCAGTATTTGTATCCATAAAGCATTTGATCTAAGTACAGGAGTCCTTCATGTTAAATTGTGGTATTTTCATGTAACAGGAAAACTCCTCCTTAACCTGATGGACCACACAGAAGTTGTCAGAGATTTAACCTTTGCCCCCGATGGCAGCCTGATTCTTGTGTCTGCGTCCAGAGACAAAACCCTGCGAGTGTGGGACCTGAAAGATGATGGTAATGTCTGGGCTTTATCTGCTCCAATACCTGAGAGAAGCACCCCTGTACTCACTTCTTTTATTACTCCAGACTCAGTTTGGTCACGATTGCTTAAAAACTGCGTGTTCGGTGAGTCACTCACTGTGCACTTGGAATTCTTTAGTCACTCACTCTGCAGCCCCTTGGAATTCCTTATCTGTCTGAACCTCGGAGGCAGAAGCAGGTTTTGGGCTAAGAGTGCATGAAGTGACCTTTCTGAATAGGGACATGGAAGTAGAGGCTGCATCCCAGGGGTTTTACTTCTGTGTAGAATGACTCTGCAAGAAGTATTTTGGGAAAATAATACAAAATTTCGCAAAGAAATAACTAATTTGGAAAAGCTTTTCCGTCTGAATTTTTTAATACTTAACCAATTCTCACAGCAATGCCTTTCTGTTTAGGAAACATGATGAAGGTGCTGAGAGGCCATCCGAACTGGGTGTATGGCTGTGCATTCTCTCCAGACTCCTCCATTCTCTGTTCTGTTGGAGCTAGTAAAGCAGTATGTGTCAGAGTTTCTTGTTCCTTAATTCTCCTGAATTGTGTGCATAATCATTTTAAATCTAAGTAACGTTAAGCTTGTGCTCGGTGTCATGAACTTCTAATGTTTGATGATGATGTGAAAGTGCATGAAATTAAACTGGCAAATGGTGCATTGAGACCCTGATTTGTGAATGGAACTTGCACTGCTTTTAGTTGAAGAGGCTGTAAGTGTGGAGAAATAGGTCTGCACAGGGTCATGGCATAAAACAAAGACCACTAAAGCTGCCAGTGTTAAAAGATACTTAGATTAATGCATAAAACTATTTCGGTTTTGATTTTGTCCTTCCTATTTTGTGCTCAATGAGAAGGACTTCCCAAAGTTGGAGCCAGTCAGGGCATCTGCTGCTGAACAAAACCATTTCTCCCTGTTTTCCCCTACCAATGGCAGTAGTACCTAAGAGGGAAGAGGAGCACACTGCTTTTGCTTCAATGCTAATGCCATGCTAGAGAACTGAAAGCAGTGCAGGTAACGCATGTATGCCATAAGCTACTCCTGGCACTGAAGAGTTAGGGCAGACCAGAAAGGGAGTTCAGCCTGGTCCCAGGGGCTCTGTAGGCAGTGTAGTGCAGCCTCAGAAGCCCAGCTGAGGCACTGGCCATCAGTCCTGTGGGAGTGCTCAGAGGCATTGTCCACGGCGGTGAGCACAGCCGAGCTCTGGGGTTTGGCTCTGTAGAGGAGCAGAGGGGGATGTGTACATTGCTGTCTGGAGGCTGTGTGTTTTCCATAAGCTTCTTGCTTTCCCTGTCACAGGTGGTGGCAGCAATATTGGTGTGATTGAGTTAAGCTGGCACCACTCTGAGGAGCACAGTGGTGTTGGCGGGCAGAGAGTGGCAGCTCTGGCCGCCAGCCCGGCGAGCTGTACCGTCTGTACCGTAGGACGAAGTAACCTTGCCCTCGGCTGCAAGGGGTCCTGTACGTACGCAGGTGCTGCTCCATGTCCACTGTCTGCTTGCTTGCTTGCTTTTTTTTTTTGTTGTTGTTTTTTTTTTTTTAATAATTTTCACAGCAGTGAAACACACTGACTCCTCAAACTTAGTTTCCAGTTTTATAGAATGTTGGGGTCTCCTTGGAAAAATTAGTGAACGTGTTTATAACTGATTGCAAAATGGTTCAGAGTTAGGCGGTATGGGAGGCACTAAGGCTGTGTTTGTTTTGGTCAAACGTAAATTTATCCAAGTTGTCAGAATTTAACCTGTGCAGTAAAACTTTCAAGGGAAAAATCAAGGCCGCTAGTGAGCTCTTTGAAGGGCACAATAGCTTTTGCTAAAGACTTATATTCCTGTAAAACTATGCTGAAGTACACGGATAGTTCCTATTAAGTAATTCTGCACAGTCCTTATTTTTATAATATATAATATACAACTGCATGTAAAATACTGTAAATATTCCATGAATTCTTACAATATACTGTGCAATTAGTTGGGTAAATTGTAATATTAATGTTGTTTGTTACTGTTGACTTGATTTTAAATGACTAAATTCTTTCTAATAATGTGGTTAGACTTCCCTGTTGTTTTGCCAAAGACATAACTTTTGGCTGTGAAAATTCTTTTTGCTTGCAGTATCTGTTTCTCTTCCTAGGCTGACGTTGGTGATCCAAGCAATTGTAAACAAGTGATCTTATACTCAAAGGGATGCCACTGGAGTAACAATATGTTAACCTTACATTTTCTGTCTGTATATTTCTTAAAATTTTGGTAGTTACTGAAAAGAGGGGACTGTAGAGTTTAACCCTATTTATTTCTGAATATTTTAATAAAATAGTTTTGTAATATATGAATTTCAGTAAGCTACATGGTTAAATTGTGTTGCCTTTATCTTATTTTGGCTTATTTTGTTAATAACATTTAACAAATTTGAGTTAGAACTTGCATGTCTGCTTTAATTATTTTTTAAAAAAACCTTGATTTTAATCTGAATATGACACTGAGCATATTTCTTAATTGTAGTAATTCATAATACCTGATTTTAGTGTAATCCTAAATAAGAGTAGCTATACTTAAAAAACAAATTAAATGCTTCATTGCCTCTCTGACCAGAGCTATAACATCAGCTGATTTAATTGCAGGTTTTCCTCTGGGATACGGATAAATACTCCATGCTGCGGAAACTTGAAGGCCATCACAATGATGTTGTAGCTTGTGAGTTCTCTCCTGATGGAGCGTTACTGGCTACTGCATCTTACGATACTCGAGTCTATGTCTGGGATCCACACATTGGAGTGATCCTTAGGGAATTTGGGTAAGTAAAGCACTCAAATCTGGGAACTGTGTCCCAGAGTGGACTTGGAAATAAGCAGTGGCTGATGGAAGTCATAAAGTGCCAGAGGATGGAGGTTGTTCATCCATCTGAGAGCCAGTTTACAGCACTGGTATTTTAAGGTTTGAATTACACTGGAGAGCACGCAGCAGTTCAGCCCCCACTGCCGAATCCACGGTGAACTGGTCCAGCAGTGTTTGTTTGTGAGTGCCTGAGCTCTGCTGTCCTGGCTGTGTCCCTGTCCCTGAGGGTGTGTCTGTCCATCTGTCCGCAGGCACCTGTTCCCCCCGCCCACGCCGATCTTCGCGGGCGGCGCCAACGACCGCTGGGTGCGCTCAGTGTGCTTCAGCCACGACGGGCTGCACGTGGCCAGCCTGGCTGATGACAAGTGAGTGTGGGCACGGGGCTGCTGCCCTCTGCCCTGGCACAGGAGCCTCTCGGCACTGTCACTGCAGTGCTCCACACTAGGTTCCTGTGCGACACACAGAAAACACCAAGCACAGTTCAAAACCCGCTCTGATAACTTCTGTGTTGTCCTTCCCCCTCAGAATGGTGAGGTTCTGGAGAATTGATGAAGAATACCCTGTACAAGTTGCACCTCTGAACAATGGACTCTGCTGTACTTTCTCTACTGATGGCAGTATTCTGGCTGCAGGGCAAGTACAGACTTTTTTCCTTTCTAAAATATGAAGGTAACACAAGAGATTGAAAACAGTGGCTCAGTGTTCTGAAAATCTTCAGTTGTGACTTGCAGCCGGCTGCTTCTGACTGGTACTGTTTGTTTAAACATGCCTGCAGCAGCAGTAAAATCAATCGGCTGATAAACTCATTTCTTATCTTTAAAAATAAATACGTGAGAGACCCAAAACATGAGGATTGGAAGAAGCCCATCAGATAGCTGAGGGCAGTTGTTGTGTGTTGGGTGGCACAGCAGTAGCTGCTGGGAGATCTGCTCCCTTTGCACAGACAAGTTGCTTATTGGGCTGCTGTAGCTTAAAATAGGAACCGGAGTAACTCAGGATCCTGGAGCAGCTGGAGCACCAGCAAGTCCCCTACCTAGTCATGCGTGTGTGAGTTGGTAGCAGACTGAGCTGGCTCACGTGGAATAACCTGGAGGGTTTTGTGGGTTTTGTGCAGGACCCAGGATGGCAGCCTGTACTTCTGGGCGACCCCGAGCCAGGTGTCCAGCCTGCAGCACCTGTGTCGCATGGCCATCCGCAGGGTGATGCCCACCAGCCAGGTCAAGAACTTGCCTATCCCGGGCAAAGTGGTGGAGTTCCTTTGTTACCAGATCTGAGTTCTTTGAGGACAAAAACAAACGAAACCAACAACTGGGAGGTGGCCCAGCTGCTGAAACTGGCTACAAACACTTTACAGAATCCTCAAACTGTACAGCCTTTAAGCTTAAAACTCTACAGGTTTTCAAGAGCTATTTAAAGTGATAACCTAAATACTATTTTATCAAAATGCCTGACAGGTAATTTTTTTTACTATTTATAGAAAACACAGTAGAAGTATTCCTGGTGTTCTCAACTTTCTAAAATGTAACTGTGAAAACATGTACATATATAGACATAAGCTGCTACATGTTATCCGTGTACCTTTAAAAATTGCTTGTATGATTTTTCATGTGTCTCATGTATATGTTGCTTTGGTAGAGCCATGATGCATCTGAGCTGTAAGTGGAAGGACAGCTGTTCTGGCACACTGAGGTAGGAAAACTATTGACTTACACAGCAGTTAAGCTTCCTTCTGTGCATTGATTGGGGTGCAGAAAGCTGCCCCCCAGGTCAGGCTTCGTGCTAGTTTATTTGGGAGAGGTACAGCTTTGTAGGGAGCAGTGTGGGGGGAAGGGCAGGAGGTTAAAAGGGGTGCAGTGTATTTGATGTAGCCCAGGACCATGCCTGAGTCAGCTGAAGGCCTTATGCTACATAGCAGCAAACCAGGTGAAATTTCAGTATTGGGCAGTGTTAGAGAACTATTTCCTTACATTTCTGAAAATCTGACTACTGTATTTTTGCCTGATACTGTGTCTGTAATGAGAGACATTTGCAGACTCAGTTTATTATCCTTTAACCCTATAATATCTGTTTGGGGGTGATTATTGGTTAATGGCCAAAGATAAGCAAAATACTTGGTTTTGCCTTCTGTTATTTATCTGTACCTGCAGATATAAAGAATGTATGCATTGCATAAAATGCCTGATTATATATATTTTTGTTGAATTTTGTATTAAAACTTGTATAAAAGTTTTCTGGTGTCTCATCTGGTGACTGATTTATGAACACTGTCTGGATGCAGCGTTCCAGGCTGAGCTGGTGAGGCCTGGTTTGTGCTCCCAGACAGATGCTTACAGAGCCCTCTAAAGCCATGACAGTGTTATAGGCATGTGTGAGCTGCAAATCTGCCTATTTAAGCACCTTCATGAGCTGAGCTAAAAGCTGGGCTTGCCATGAGCCTGTTTCTGCAAGATCACAGATCCAGCCTTGGATCAGCAAGTAGGACTTCAATGTGGGCTGGTGCAGGAGGGGCTTACTGAAGGGTCCCCTCAGGTTGTGTTCACCAAAAGCTCTGATTTATGGAAGTGGAGGAAGAAAACAACATCCCAGCTCCCCCTTTCACCACCTCTGAAAGCTGCTTCTGCCTGCACGAGTTCCTCTGTTTGCTCCAACCTTTCTCCCAGGACACAAATGATAGTGTTAGACCAAGTACACAAGCTTTCCTCATTAGTGAGGCTATTTCTAATAATGTACCACGTTTACAAGCCTCTTCCTGCCATGGTGGGACACCACAAGGTGAGGCCTGATCCCCAGCATCCCCAGCAGTGACCACAGCACAAGAGCTGGGCCCTTCAGCAGGGTGAGGCACACAGCTCCTCCCAGCTGGTGTTCAGTAACCACTGTCAGGGGGAAAGGGAACAAGCAAAGGACAACACCATGCAGAAACTTCCTGGTGGCTGAAGCTCCACTTTTCTCTGGAATGCTCTGAAAACTGTATGTTCCACATTGACATATGGCATTTTAGTTGAATCATGAGTGAATAACACTGCTAAGTATTGTGTGGGGTTTGTTGTTTCAGTGCTAGATAAGGACTTCACTGAAGCACTCTAGAAACAGGGTGGATGAATCCTGTGACCTTTTCCTTCTATATTACAATAGTCTCATAAAGGACAGAGGTTATGTAAGATCCCATGGGGAATCTGGTAGAGGTGTCAGGCAGAAACTGTTTATCCAAGTAATTATTTCAGATTAGAACCACCTGAGTAAGGCAGGCAGAGGGTTTCTGTGGGATGCTGGCTTCTGCACAAGGACGAGTTTGTTTTATAAACACTGCTCCACACCCAAATCCCACTGCAATGAGCTGGACCAGAACAGCCCTAATTATTGATGTACTAGAACCAAAAGAAAGCCAGAGTAAACTTCAGATAAGTCATGATAACACTGTTAGTTATCAGCAAGGTTATGCCTTGTGTAACCAGCTAATTCCAGACAGAAATTCTGGGGCAGATGATTTATTTCTAACATGAGATTAGAAGCTCCTGAAAGCTCACTTTTATTACAGCTGGCTGAGTGCTTTGTTGCATCAAGGAGAAAAATATTTATTTAGGGGCTCTAATAAGAGTTGCTACGCTGGGGTTCCCTGACAGAAATCATAACCCCTCTCCCTCTCTGAGTTCACTTCTCAGCCTACACAAACTCCTGCTGCCCCCTGAACACTAACGGGAGGAATTCTCCCATTGAATTGGAGAGTTCTGCCCACTTCTTCAGGTGCTCCTCTCCCCTCCTACTTCAAAAGGGAAGCGCTTCTTTGGGAAGACTACCTCAATCTGCTTCCTGATATAACAGCAATTGTAGTAAAACTCTTGTACCAGAATAAATGCCAGGATGGAAAACTTAAACTGAAATTAGATGGGGAAAAATCTATCAGTGTGCATTATTAACAGTGTAATTCAAACCTGGGGCAACTTCCCAGGAGCCATTTGGATGTTTGATGATACTTATTATGACCATCTCCTTGTGGTCACTGCAGAAGGAACAAGTCCAGAAGAAAGACTTAAAATATTGCTTCATCTTAATTGCATCAGAGGAAAGGAAAAAAACAAACAAAAAAAATTTCCAAGGTCCACTGCAGATAACAGCAGTGAGAAGAGTTTGGGCAGAACTTTGGTCCTGATGTGGCATGTCACAAGACTGAGATAGGTGTTTGCTGCTGCCCAGTGCAGAGAGCTGTGCTGGTTTCTGTGAGCTCACTGCCACGGAGGAAGAGGAGCAGCTGAGGAAGTCCCCTCCCTGCCTTCCAGCAGGTCTGTGACACAGCCCCGAGGCCACCTGGCCTCTAAGGGAGGTTTGAACTTGCCACGTGGTTTCCTTCACGCTGAGCCCAGAAGTTCAGATAGTTCTGACACTCAAGTGAAGCACCTCCAGCTGGCAGGCTCTGAGAACAAACAGGAACTAGGGGTGGCATGCTGCTTCTGTGACTGTAAATCAGCACTACATCTGGCTGCAGTTTGCTGTTTCTCTGACCTCAGTGCTCTCATAGATCTGCCTAGAGAAACCCCTCCTGACTCTACTTTTATTACAAACAAAAATCTAATTAAACAGAGTCCATCATGGCAATAATCCAAGCAACAACTGACCAGGCTCTAATGAAGCATATTCCTAGCAAAGGCTTGCAATAAAGCTGGGGAAGTTTGAGATACACACACATGTATATCTCTGTGGGTTGTTGTGGGGGTGAGTGCCTCCATCCATGTGTCTGTGTGTAACTCACACACAGGGTAACTCCCTGCCAGGGGTTACTCTGGAGCCTGGGAAAAGCTCAGTGCTTGCACAGTGACAACACTGCCCTGGGAAGGCAGCAACTGGCAGGGCATTTACCTCCTGGGGGAAGGTGCAAAGGCCCCTTGGCATCCCCAGGTTTATTGACTGTGTCCACTGGATCATGAGACATTAGAGAAGCTGGAAGTGGACTGACCTGCTCACAGCTTTGTGTTTGGTGAACAGCTGCCAGGGTGACATTTGGCCAACACAAGTGTTGCAACTTCTGTTGGAACCCAAGATGTCCATCTGTGTGGATGGAGAACTTCTGAAATGACACTTTTCCTATGGAGCTCTTTGCCCAAGGAAACTGCCCTGAACAGGGATCCTCATACATTGTCTGGGAAGACATTCTGTGCATTGTGCTGTGGTGAGAAGGGTTTCCTCTTTTTAGTATCACTTCCGTCTAGTAAATTCATAAGAAATATGATGCTGAGGGGTTTTTTAAGTGTATTTTTTTCTGGAATCTATAATAGTTCTTGGCTCCAACAGCAGGTATTATTAACTACTTATTATTCAGAAACAAACCAGTATTCTGACTCACCAATTATCTTAAATCACACTTTAAACAAAACATAACTCAGTAGCATTTATGGAGAAACATAAGGATAATAACATTTGGACTATTTATGGGAACATGGAAATGTTTGAATTATCTTCATTTGTGCACTACAGTAGCATCCAAGCCTTTAATAAAAAAGTCTCTCTACTCCAAACAACTCCTAAGTTAAACAGACAAGAGACAAAGATGTGAGCAGAAAACATAATCCCTCCCTTAGAAGTAAATAAATGAGGCACAGAAAGGGGTTCTAAAGAAAACTGTGGCCAACCTCAGAATCTGGTTTTCCTCCTGATGTGGTCAGAAAGCCCCTTTGGCACAGGCCTATCACGCTTTCCAAACAAATGTGAAATGTAAACGCAGTTGCTGATGGTCAGTGTTCAGGGCCTGCTACAGAGGCTTGCCTTCATTCGGCACAGATGCAGTTCTGCTGCTGCCGCCTCCATTTTCTCTCCTCTTTCAAACTCTGGTCTTGTGGTCTCACACCAAGTACCAATACTCGTAAATGTTCGATTTGCAGAGCAAAGTGATCTGAGCTGAATCCCTTCTCAAAGCAAGAGGAGCAAAATTCTGTTGTATTTCTATTGAAATGTTTGAGAACATGATCTCTAATTAGTTCTGTTCTTTCCTCCTGGAAAGCCAGAATCGGTTTGGCTTGCTGCTGTACCCTGTGCCTGGAGAGAAAGGCCTGGGAGGGCAGGAGGGGGAGGAAACCCAAACCCCAAATCCGTCACCGGCCCCCGATCCCGGGAGGGGCTCCGGGCTGCCGGGTGTGCGGCGCCCTCTGCCGGGCACGCTCGGTACTGCACACCTGGGCACGTACGGCTCTGCACACCTGGGCACGTACGGCTCTGCACACCTGGGCACGCGCGGTACTGCACACCTGGGCACGCGCAGTACTGCACACCTGGGCACGTACGGCTCTGCACACCTGGGCACGCGCGGTACTGCACACCTGGGCACGTACGGCTCTGCACACCTGGGCACGTACGGCTCTGCACACCTGGGCACGCGCGGTACTGCACACCTGGGCACGCGCGGTACTGCACACCTGGGCACGTACAGCTCTGCACACCTGGGCACGCACGGCTCTGCACACCTGGGCACGTACGGCTCTGCACACCTGGGCACGCGCGGTACTGCACACCTGGGCACGCGCAGTTCTGCACACCTGGGCACGCGCCCCGCCCCGCCCCGATCCCGATCTCGGTCCCGGTCCCGGTCCCGGTCCCGGTCCCGGTCCCGTTGGCTCCCGGCTCTCCGTGCGGCCGTGGCGCTCACCGCTGGCTCCCCGTGTCCTGCTCGAAAGCAGACCCGGAGGCCAGGGAGGAGCAAAGCGGCTCCTTCAGCCTGCAATAACCCCCGCGGGAGTGTCTGCAGGGGGATTTGCAGCTTGGCCCCGGTTTGGAGGGAAGATTCCTGCAGCACCTTCACTCTGCATCATATCGGTGCCTTGCTTCCTGCTGCAGGTCAAATCTGTCAGCGTTAGAGAAAGAAAATGACCTGGGTGGGAATTTCTGTCTCGTCAGGGTGCTGTGCTCTCATCAGTGTTCGCTGCCTGCTGCAAACAGCAGCACCGAGCATGAAAGAGTTCTGCCAAGACTGGGAGACAAACCTCGGACTTCTTTTGTTTCTCCTGCTTTAGTTAGAAAAGACCCAACGCATGAAACACAAGGAGTGCCAGAAAAGCAAATAAATGTAAGCCTTTGATGCTTTCTTTCCTTGAACACACACCTCTGTCAGCTCTTTAGTCTCTCATCCCTTCAGAGGCTAAAGGTCAGAGGGGCCCCCTGTGAACTGCTGCCCTGGGAGAGGAAGAGGAAGGAAGTGACAAATTAGCTCGGCTTTCCAGGCCTGTCTTGATGCACTGTGTGAGTCACCAGAGCGTGACAGCAGTGGCTGCACACTGGCATCCATCAACACTGGGTTTCCTCTGCTGAGCTGCTCACGTGACATCTGCAGCCCTGGCTCCCTGGGCCTGTGAACAGTCCTGCAGCTCTTTGGTGGGGCTGCACTGCAGAGTTCCAGCTCAACCTGCTTATTCTCATCACTTCTGGGAAGACCAGACTGATTCCTGGCTTAAGGAAGAGCGGAAAAACTAGCAAGTAATGAAGAACTGCTTTCTGAAACTGTCCCAAAGACAATAAAGCAGCCAGTCACCACTTCACAGGCTTCCAGCTTCAGAACAACTGTGCCTTGGACATTCTCACCTTGCATTTACTCCTGCATGTTGTGACCCTCATGGCCTCACTCATAACACATCTAAGCATAACCTGCTTTGACACCAGAACACCTTTGGGAGGTGGAGAAGTTCTGGAATACATTTGAAACACAGAGGAGCTGGGTACCTTACTCAGAGTCACACACGGAGTGTCAGACCAGAGATGTAAACACAGCTTTGCTTGGTCAAAACTCCATCATTGAGGTTCTCCAAAAGAAATGAGGCTGCCTGCTGGAAAGAGAAGGCAGCATTTTAATGATGCCCTCTTTCTAAGTAAATGTGCTGAGTATTTGGTAGCCCTTAATTTATTAATTCAGAAAAAGAATTAAGAAGACTAGCTAAACTACTTAATCTACTAATAAAATGTCAAGACCTATGGAAGACACTGCTCTCCTTGGCTTTTTCACTGAGGCACAATAGTGGTCTCTGCCATTTTTTTTATTACTTAGAACTTTTGTTTCTGTTCTTGTGCTCAGTACTTGCTTGCTAGGCCAGAGAGACCTGCTGTGTCTACTGGAGGTCAGTTTCTTTAAATAAAAAAGTAATCCAGATCAATGTGGGATTACAGGGCACAAAATCTCCTCATGGCTAAGCAGGGTCAGTGTTCTTGCGTTGCAAAACTGCCCTGAAGTTTCAGTTAGCAATAAAAGACCTGGCTCCTTGCTGGCTGCTGTGCTCCCCTCCCAGCTCTGAGCTGTCCCCAGCTCTGTTTGGGGCTGAACTCAGCACAGACCATGGTCCAGTGTGCTCCACATCCCCCAGCATCCAGCAGGCACCCAGAGGAGCTATTTTCATGGGCTGGCAGAAGCAGGAGCATTCTGCTCAGACTGAGGCTCAGCAGAGGCACCGTTGGAGCAGTGTTCAGAACACACTTCAGGAAGAATCTTCCATCAGGATTCCCCAGCACTGACGCAGAGGGGGTTTAACTGCAGGGTCCCCCAGGGTGCCACAGGAAAGGAGGGATGCCAGGAGTGCCTGGGGGCACAGACAAGTGAGCATTGTGGCTGCTGAAGGGCACAGCAGCTCCTCTGGGTGCCTGCTACAAACAGACTCCTGCAGAGCCTGCAAGGCTGACAGCTGGGCACCCGCCTGAAGCGACTCCAAAGAGCTGAGCTGGGCCCCAGAGAGCCAACATCCTCTTCCTCTGACAACACCTGGGCTTCAGCAGCAGCCACCCCCACGAGCTCAGAGATGCTCTGACCTACACAACAGGGGCTCCACACAAAGCTGCACCACTAACATCCAAGTCAATTTCTACTGGCAACTGAACCTTTGAGGAAAGTAGGATACTGCAATGCAGGACATTAGCAATTATTTTAGAATGGCTGCATTTAAAATAAAAATAACAACTTCAACATCAGGAAAACAAGGAAGGGAAAGACCTGAAACCAAAGTTCTCCAACAGAGACTATGTTACTGCACAGGACTCCAGAGATAAGACCCAATTCCACAAAACAGCCACCTGAAACAGTATCTCATTGGCATTGTCACTGTGTAGTTGAGATGGTCTGAGGTCACTCCCCACATTCACCTCCCCATTTCAGCTCTCTGTAGGGGTGGACTGGGTAGGTGGAAGGATAGGCACCATTCCCTTCAGGTTGCTCTCAGTCACTAGGAATGTATTTAATTTCATCATGCCCACAATCAGAAACCGTACACTCTCACAGGCTGTGAGAGAAAGTAGACTTGACAAAGATTTATGCAGTGAGTCTGTTAAGAAATTATACACACCTCTGCTATTTTATAACACACACAAGGATGGGTTTTGAATGTTTTGGGGCAAGAATAATTTTCTTTTTCTGGATCTGTCCCTAACTATATTCCTTAGTGATTCAAACAGTGGGGAGGCAGACCACAACTGAGGCTCCCAGGGCAAAGTCATGAATAAATGCATAGCACAATGAAGAGCAGAATATTTAAATTCATAAATGATAGGCCCACAGGAGATGCAAGAGGCCTGTGTAAGCAGGATTCTGTGAGGGGAGCAGCTTGCATTTGCCCCCACTGTAAGTGCTCCTGGTGCATGACACAGCCCCTGGACACACGGGGCAAGAGGACAGGGAGCACAGGGGGTGGCTCTCAGCGTGGTTGTGCTGCTGTTATTCTGCAGGACTGCTCTTGATTGATGTGCATCAAAAGCATGCAGGTCCCTTATCTGCGCAGAGGGATCTGTCTCCAGGCTGTTCCACAGAAATCACATCCGTGGCTGCACGATTCCCTCTCTCGCCTTGACAGGCGGCGCGGGCCGGGGCGGCACCAGCGTGTGAAGTTAATCTAACGAAAGTTAATCTAACGAAAACAGCTGTCTCCGGCAGGATTGCCGATTTTCATTGCCGGCGATGCTCCGCAGCTCCCGCAGGAGCCCCGGCCCAGCGGCTGCAGAGGGCACCAGAGCGCCGGGCAGGTGCCGCGGCAGCCCGGGCTGCGAGGGGACAAGGGACAGACACGGGACAGCCCAGGGGCCCCGCAGCGCCCCGAGAGCGCCGGGCAGCGCCTGGGGAGCCCCGGGGTGTGACGGGCACCCCGAGATGCCGGGGGAGCCCCAGGGTGTGACGGGCACCCCGAGATGCCGGGGGAGCCCCAGGGTGTGACGGGCACCCCGAGATGCCGGGGGAGCCCCCAGGGTGTGACGGGCACCCCGAGATGCCGGGGGAGCCCCCAGGGTGTGACGGGCACCCCGAGATGCCGGGGAGCCCCCCTCTGTTACCTCAGGACCATCTGGCATCGCTGCTGCTGCTGCGGAACCAGGGCCGGTGCCGCCGTGCCAGGAGGAGAGCGGGGATTTACAGCCCCGGGGGAACGGCTTCATCTGGGTACTGGCTGCACGCCAAAACAAGGAGCAATAAACACATTGGCCCAACCGGCTCCGTTTCTTACTTAAGTAATTTCCCGGACTGGGAGAAAATGCAGAATTGCACAATGCTCCTGGGCAGCTGTTTTCTCCCTCTTGTGTCACTTCAAGGCACAGGGGATGTCACTAAAAGTGACATAAAATGCTGAGTTTCAGGTGTGACCATACCCTTTGGCTTTGGATAAATGCAGTGAGTCTGTGTCCCTCCCTGGCTCACGGGAGCATGCTCTGCGTGTAACTGGGGGAGAATGGCATAGAAACCACGCCTTGGTTTGGGCAGAAACAGCATTGGTTTAGACACAAGTCAGCTGGGAGCTTTTGCAAGACTTTGAGGCACTGGATGAAGTCCACAGGGAACAGGAAATAAGCACTACTCAAACATCAGTGCTCCTTGTTTGCAGCCTTCCCTGTGAGCTGGCATGTGTTCTGAAACTCCTGTTACAGCACAGAAGTGTTCACACTCCTTTATCCCAGCATCTTTAAACAGCCCCATTCTGTGCGAATATTGGGCACCATTTTACTGTGATTTCCAAGTGCTGAGATCTCAGCCCTGCACAACCCAAACATGTCAATATTTCAAATTTTCACCCGAGTTTAGCAAAGACGATCCTTCATTCCCAGTGACAGAAAAGCACTGCATTGTCCCTATGACCTCATCATTGCTCTCTTCCTGACATCACTGCAGAACAGTTATCTGAGTAATTCAATAAGCCCTTCAGGGCTGGGTTGTTGGGGTTTATTTTTCCCACTTTTAAATCGGTAAGAACTCCATTGTTGCTACAGATAGGCAGCCATTTGGGGTTATTTGAGTGCAAACTGCAGATAAGAGAGTGTCTCCTGAAGGCTTTTGTTGTCTCTTTTTGCCAGTGGCTTTTTGTTTCTCCTATCTTTATGTATAAGGTCTCTGAGGTTCTGTGTGTGAGGGAAAGTACAGCAATCCCAACTGCTTCCACAAGTGTTGGGAATCTGTACTGCCCTTGGGACTCCCAGGCTCAATTTGCGAGTCTCACTTCCATGGTGAGGCCATTAGAACTTACCAACTGAAACACATCTTCCACAGCCCAGGTCAGTAGGACTTAACGTGTATAATCACTTGGTTTTTTCCACTGTGCCAAACAATTTCAATCACAAAACTGGTATGAAGAGCTGACCTACAAGCATTGTTTCTGTGTGCAGACAAGCTTCTGCTGGAGTTGCAGCATGATGCTCTGCCTTTCATCTCAGTTTTTGCCGCTCTCAGGAGCAGCAGTGAGGTGTTGAGACCATCCAGCACACATCTGGAGAGCCCAGGTCAGAGCCCAGGTCAGAGCCCAGGTCAGAGCCTTGTGTGACACCCTGACTGCATTCCTGTTCTTTGCTATCACAGCCCCAGGTAGTGATCAGAAGGGAGTGCCCAGTCACGTGAGGGATGAGCCAGTCCAGCCTGTTTCCTCATTTTCAGGGTCAACAATTTCTTATATCATTCCACACTTACAGAGCATTTCCCAGACGGAACAGCTGCAGTCCACTTTTCAGTTCTGCCATAGCTTCAGGCAGACACTTTCCTCCCTGCCTTTCCCAGGTCCAGCAGGACTTTGAACAGCACTCATGTCTAAAGGCAAGTTTAGAGCTTGCCTACTAGGGCTTACCTCCAAAAAGTACTCTACATAGCAGTCATCATGATAAATTACCCCTAGTAAAATAACCAACCTTCTCCAAAACGTTGTGAAAGAGACAGTTAGGTAAGTTCTATCAGCCCCAGTTTACAAGGAGATCAAAGGATCACCCGTGAGATGTGCCCAGAGCTACATGTGGCACACAAGGAGGAGGCAGCCAATTCTGCCTTGCTCTCCTCTGCTGTCCTCTCCAGAGCATGCTGCCTCCACACCCAGCCTTTGGCAGCACAGCCTCTTCTCAGAGCCCTCTTTTCTTCATCTTTCTACATGGTAGATTTTGCTTCTTTAACGTGCAGGAAGAGGCACCTGAGCTGCACTGGTCTCTGAGGGGCCCATCCTTGTTCCAGGCCACTGCACCACTTACTAACCCTGCCTTGCCTCTTGGGGAGGCTGTCCAGGGTGACCACTTCATTCTAGAAAATAGATAGCCTGGGGAAAAAAAATCCAAACCTAGCAAGTGCTTACTATTTCTGCATCTCCTGGGAGTCCTACTATTTCTTCTTGTGGTGTATTTCCAATTTCCATGCATGCAACTACCTCAATCCATATACCTTAGAAGCACCTGTTAAAAAGAAAGGGTTAAATACAAACGGTGTGTGCAGCAGATGCGCATTGGGATGACTTTGCTCAGTATTACCCCTCTCCATTATTCACAAGCTCCTACCAGTCTGCTCTCAGCAGGGATACTGTATGTGGGATTAAAGGAAGAAAGGAAACAAGAACCAAAGTCAGGTTTCCCTGGCAGCACAGTTTATGTGCCTTCCTAATGTGCTGCTTTATCTGTCTAACTGAATAGCAATAGCTGCTGCAGAAGAGAAAAATAAATTATGCCTTAATTAGGGACTTCTTGGTTGCTTTTCTAGTGTCCCCAGGGAGGCAAGGCTGTGTCATTCTAACTCCATCCATTTAGGAAAAAAACCCCATGTACACTTGGGACCCTTGGGAATATTCTGGAAGGCATGAAAGCCCCCGGCACACCCAGCACACTGCAGTCCATGTGGGGATTTTTCACTTGCCCAAATGCAACCCTCTGTGTTCTTTTCTCAGCTCAGCTGCTAATGCATAGCTTTACTTTTCCTTCCCCTCTGTAATTCCCAATTGATTCTCTGGGAGCAAAGCTACTGTGATTGGGAATGTCAGATTGTGCTGACTGCAAGAGCCTGGAAAACCTGATTGAGGTAACAAGCTCCAAACAAAGCATTTCTAACAGGAAAGACGTTGCTGAGAACCTTTCTGTGGTGTCTAATCAGCAATGAGTTCATGCTACAGCTTGGCACTTCCATCGTAAGATTATTTTCCCCAGTCAGGCAGGGATTTAATTATCACTAGTACCTTTACCCTTCTATGACATGTGTTTGAAATAAATAAATACTTTATTAGGGAGTCACACAAGCTGCCTTGCTGTACCCAATACTTTCCTACAGGCAGCCAGCACAGCATGTGGAGCAGAACTCGGCGTGCCCCAGCTCCGTGCTGAGAGCACAGCCCACCCCTACCTGCACACCTCATGCCCCAGGACAGTCACTGGTTTGGACTGGGAGCTGTCTGTGGAATGACTATTGCAATCAGAAGCCAATCTGGATTAGTCCCTGTACACATCACTGTGTGGAAAAAGAAGTGCATTAAGCCTGGCCCGCTAAGAGCTGGGTCAAACTGCTTTGACCACATCACAGTAACAACACTTAACAAGGCAAAATGCCTCCTGTCAGAGGCTATTGCCAGCCCTCCCTCACTGCTGCACCAAGCCAAGCAGCAGTGTGTTCTCCTAGCACACGCTGACCTCCTGTGCAGCCAATATCTGAACCACATTGTGTGAGGAGAGGGAGCTGGCAGCACTGCACGATGCAATCCTGGGAGCGCACTGAGCGTTAGCGCTGCGGCTGCGCCCGTCCCGCTGAGCCAGGAGGCTCGGGGCTGGCACCCACCTTTGGGCTGGGAAATCTTTGCAGATGGCTGTGCCTGCTGGGCAGAGGGCAGAGGCAAACCCCACCGGGCACTCCCAACAGCTCTGCCCTGTGGCAGAGGGGAGATGTGAGCACAAAGGCACCTGCAGCCCCGCGGCTGCTGTTTGCCGCATGGGCCACGGCTGATGAGCCCAGCTGGGCAAATTCCTCTAACAACTGGTGACGGTGGAACCTTCCCGGTGTGAAGGGCACCAGAGGGCTCAGGATGTGGAGGGACTACAGGGAGCATTGGCTGAGCTAAAATTCCCAGCCTCACAGCACAGGTGAACAGCATGACATTGAGGACAACCAACAACTGCTAAAATTCTACAGATGTCTCATTTTTTAACAGAAATGAAGAATGGAAAAGGACCACACAGGTTCTTTCATAGCTTGACCATCTACATAAAATTATCAGGATGTTAAGATAATAATTTTATTATTTTATAATAATAAAATTATTATCTTAACATCCTGATTATACTTCATGAAAATATTTAGATGCTTGTGGGTTTGATATTTCTGATTTCCTATTTTAAATGTGAATTCTTGGGGGTAAATTACAGTGTTTATGGTTTGAGGAGAGATGTTTTGTTTCATGTTTTGGTAAAAGGCAATACAATTGAACAAGGCTCTTGAATTTGGCGGAGTTTGCAAAGGGGGTTCATGGATGGATGGGAGCTGGAAGCATTCTATCAAATCGCTCTGACCACACCCTCATCAAAGGAACACCACAATGAAGCATTAAAGTCCAGTATTCTAGTTCTGACTTCACTAAGCTCGGTGAATATGTGGAGTAACCCCACTAAACCCACAGATTCATGTTTTATTATGCCCACTGTAATGGGCAAAATCTGACCTTTTGAAAAGGGTTCTGGGAAGCACAGATGTGGATCACATCGACCCCTTTCATCTTCTGAATTTAATTCCTCAGTGCTCTCCATGGTTTAAACAGACATGTCAGACAGAGGAAACATTCTCATCTCTGGTTCAGGGGGGAGGCAGACAGATGAGATTATTTGCCCATGGCTATATTTTCTGAAAGAGCCAGGAACTGAACCAGACTTGTCCAGTCTCAATGTCTCAACCACAGGGTCATCATTCCCTGCCTTGAAATGGTTTCTGAAATCATGCACTAAAGTATGGATAGGGACTTCAAACTAATTCTGTGTTTATGCAACATTCTGAATACAACCACTTTCCTGCACTGAGCCCTCTGTCCTTATTATGATCAAGCACTATGGTCTTGTCAGGCCATATTCCCCCTCAGAAACAGTGGGACCTGCACACTTTGCATGGCAGAAGCAGCAGCCAGGGACAGCCGCCTATTCCTTAGCTGCTGAATTCTCCCATTTTGCACTCAGAGCAGGGGTAAAACATACAAGCTCCTGGATCAGAGAAAACTAAACTCAAGTATGAGGGAAAGTGGTAAGCATTTACTTTGTCCTTTCCTGTCCATTTGTCCACCATGAATGCAGAAGGTTTCCTATTTGGTGCTGTGGGGTAAGAGCCAGAATTTTTCAAAACTTTGGCTCAGCTCCTGCCAGCATTCAAGTTCTCTTATCTTGCTTCCGGTGCAAACTATTTCCAGAGATGGTGCTATTGAGAAAGTCAATGACTGTGATGGAAACTGAGGAAGAAGAGTGAGCAGAAAATCAGGAGACTGAATTCAAATGCTGACAAGAACCAGGCAAGACCATTCTCTCCTCAGACACTCTCAGAAAGATCAGGGTGTGCACTCGTGCAGAACTGGGGCAGCTGAGTCCCAGCATGCTGGCAGTTACTGACAGTTTCTCCTTTCAAAATGAGAAACTCAAGTCAACAGTTAACGTAAAACTTATGCCCATTTGATTTGACAAAGACTTTTACTGTGTTTGAGTAGACTGCAAGTATGTGGCTCACTGTTTTCTCTGGCATCATCAGAAAAAGGTGTATCTGCTTGTGTGTTTGTTCTTGGTGGGTAGTTTGGGCAGCATCTATCTCCTCTGTGAGAAGTTAAGCATATGCATGAAACTCTGAGCCCCCATTTAAAGGAAGATTTGCACCATCCTGCACAGAAAGTTTGGGCTACCACACTCCTCACACTCATGCTATGCGTGCTATTAGCCAGTTAATTAATGGGTGCACTAAATAGCTTATGTATTGTATGAGTGCCATAATCCACAGCCTGAACTGTACACAGAGTTCAAGCAGGGATTAGGACAGTACATGCCCTTAAAGGTGAGGTGACTTTCAACAGAAAAAAGTAAGTCAGAAATATTTCTTTGCTGAGAATCAAGGTGTACAGAAACAGCCTAAAGGTATTTTAAGGACATCTCTTTTTATGTCTCTTTCACCTGACAAACTCCAGCTGGACCAAAATCGTTCACTATAAACATACCATCAAGTGAAGACTCCTGGTACAAATGTCTAGTGACTGTCCACACCCTAATGGGATGGGAGCATCATTCTGTGAATACAAACAGAACCTTGCTGGCATCTCTTCACACCACCACAGTCAAGGCAACAAAAATTTGCAGCTCTCAAGGGCTCACAAATCAAGACACAAACCTCCTTTATGTCATGAATTTGGCCTACACATTGTCACAGAATAATAGGGGGTAGGGTTTTTTTCTTTAACTTCAGAGCTAAGACTGCAGATTCTTCCTGCTGCTTTTGTTTTCTCTGTAGTCTGACTTGCCCTGTCCCTCTAGGCTTTGTTTTAAAAAACTGCAATTGTCTAGTGGACGCTCAGTCACAGTTTCTCTGTGCCCTTCAGTATTTTCCTCCTAAACTTGAATTTCAAGCCACTGGCTACCTTGAGACCTGACCCAGTTTTACACAGCATGGCACACAGAACCCTTGTTCCCAGGGACTGACACTGACTTGAACAGAGCTCTGAGCACAGCTTGTCTTGCAGCTGTGGTCTCTGGAATACAAAATGAAAGGAAAGGGTTAAGTTTTTTAGCTAGTTCTGAAAAACAGGGTGCCACTGTGAGACAGAATTAAAATGAGAATGAATCCAGACTGCAGTTCTTTAGGATACACAATGTTTTCTATAAATCTCATTTTGCATCTTCCCTTCAAAATCCCACTCTGTCTTTAACATATTTTACAAGTATTATACTGTTCTACAGAATTCTCATTAAGCATAATTAAGTAATGTCATGAAATCTAGTAGATCGGAAACCAAGATTTTCCCTTTAAATATGTTTCTCTCCTAAACAACTTAGCACTACTGTAATCACTGTGAACAAAGAAAAACTGCCATACTCTAATCAGCACACAGCAGGGATGGGTCATGGACACATTTATCTTCCTTCTCACAAGCCTCCCCTGGATAAAGGAAATGCCCTAATACTCAAGGCATCTTGGACACCAGATGGCTGATTATTAGACATTTTATGAAGAGGAAGGAAGTAAAGAGAAACAGCCTGAATTTCCATGGTACTGTAGGGATAGGGGAAAGGAGGGTGGAACAAGGACTTAATCCAAAACTTACTGGCTGGGAAGACACTGATTTCAAAGGACTTTGAATTGGAAGGAACAAAAGATCTGTGTTTGTTTTTCCTTCTGCAGATTAATTCTCAACTCATCAAGAGTGAGAATGATTGATAGTTGCATAAAATGTCCTTTCTATTATCATACTCTAAGGACTTCCTGCTGAGCCTTTTTTTTTTGCAGCGGACAGGTTCACGTTTCTAAATATTCTTCAGAGTGTTGCAAGCTTTCTTCAGACCGTCTGCAGGCTTTTCACAGACCTGGTTTCCAAGAGCCTGACTCAGTAGAGCAGGATCAGGCTGTGAGGCCAGGAGGAACAGCAGAACACACAGGCAGTTGCACATAGAATTGCATCTCCAACGAAGGAATACCACAGGCAATGTCCCTCAGATGCATCAGGGCAGTCCCTCCACTCATCATTTGGCCCAGCCTCTTTTACAGTGTCTCCATTTTTAGAAACCTGTAGAACTCAGCTCCTTCCACTTTATCTATGGCAGAGTTCTTGCAGCTCTTCCAAAACAGAGCTGTCAGTGCATGCAAGCTCTCCCCAGAGACCACTACATAACTGAGAGCTACAAGACATGCACCAGAATGCTTCACAAAAAGATATTTCCTGGATGTTTCACAGGTGAAAGATGGCAATATATCCTCCCAGGTCCCATCATGCACAGCAGAGGGATACAGCTACATCAAATGTGCAGGTGGATCTTGGGAAGAACGTGGATATTGGATCTAGTGGTCTTTGTGGTGCTGCTCCTCCCATGGAAAGGGATGTGGATTATCCAGCAGACCCTGATGATCCCAGGACAGCATTCCTGCTAGGTATGTAATGAGAGACATATGTAGTGCTTGAGAAATGGCTGTGGTCACCCTACTTGTGAGGCACTGCACACACAGCTGTGGAGGAAGGGTTGCAGAACTGGAAAGGAGGCCTCCCACAGAGCAGGACAAGAGCTGGTGGTAAAATCTCCACACAGAAGTGGCTGCATCAGGAGAAGTTGGGTTTTTCTTCCTTTCACCAGAAAAACTGGCATTGATTCAGAGTTGCCAACAGACATAGGGCACGGGGGTGGGAGGAGTTTGCTCTCATTTTGCTAATCCACATAACTCGGTTGGCAGAGCCCGAGCGCAGGACAAGGCTCAGCGGGGCTGCAGAGCAGAGCCTGGGCCCGGGGCCCTCCCAGAGGGCTGTCACATCAAACGGAGCCCAGCACGGCAAGAATGGCAGCAGATGATTAACCCGCCCAGCTCCTCTCCATTATTTAAACACCAAGAAAGGGCTCTGGGGAATGAAGCTAATAGCCATGTGGAGTCCCAGCTCCAGAATCATAATGATGGACCTGGAGCCTTTTCTCACCCAGATGAAAGAGGGGCTGTTGTGCTGCAGTTCACAGCGTGCTAATGACAAACACAACTAAAACCTTCAGCCTGTTTCAGACTCAGGCCTGTAATCTCCTTATGCAATACACTTGACAAAGCTCTCTTGTGGAATATGAGCCTGCTTTTTCCACACAGTATATACCCTCTCCCTCACCAGACTGTGTGCTACTGGACTTGATTCATTTAATTATTTATTAATTATTTTTACTCTGAGAGCATTTAACAAAATAAACAGGTTATTTTGCTGCAAATAAAAGAAACATCAGGAAGCTCTGCTTGCAGGGATATGCCTGTCTGAGGGGAAGAGCAGTAGCTCACCTGCTGCATTGTTCTGAGAGGTAAAGCTGTCTAATTATTTTTTATTATCCCTGTGTTGTTTCATTAACCAAATATTTGTCTTTTTGCCTCACACACATATCTAATGCCAATATACAAATTGCACAAGGGGATTATGCCAGCATGAGTCAATCCAGGGTGTGTTTATCCTTGGAGAGACATAAGCCTCTGTTTCTAAAGGCGGGTGTTTCTTATCCTTGTTAGACCTATGAATATCTTTCGCCAACAAAATTTGTCACTTTTCACTGTTGGCACGTCTGCTGCTAGAACAAACCCATGGGCTGGCAGGGCTCCAAGTGGGGTGGGGCCAAAGCCTCTGGGCCTGTAATTATTGAGTATTTATATTACAGCAGAGTTCAGAGGCTTCTTGCTGAGATTCAGGCGTTACCGTGCAAGCAGAGAGTAAAACACTCTTCCTGCCCAAACAGTTTATTTTACTGGTGATAAATAGCAGACAAAAAGGCAGCACTATTGCAACACAGCTAATGCTAAAGAAAGACTGCAAAACCCATGAGATTACTCTAAAAATAAATGTTGGGGGTTTTATTTGTTTTATAGACAACTAAAATTCTTGTGTTCTTAAAGCTAGAAAGTTTCTGGTTGCTGTAAGAGCTGCAGTGCTTGTTTACTCACGTGACTCCAGAAGGTAAGATGAACACATCACTTCAGTCCTCTTCCTCCCAGTCCCATCTTAAAGTTTCTTTCTGTTGAAGGGGAAGTGAGCAGGGGGTTGGTGGTGCTTAGCTGCCAGCTGGAGTTAAACCACGACACCTGTCCATAGAAAACACTGAGTGAAGCTACAGAGCAGTTTCTTGTGCCTTCCACTTGTGGGGCAGAAATTCCCTCAAGATTGCCCAAACAACTGTTTTCCCCATCCATGAAAATTATTTTTAAGAAAAGGAGTAGTGTTTAATTTTCACATCTTTTCCTCCATTACTGTCAGCACACAGTTCCGTTTCCTGTATCTATCCCTGACTCACTGGGATCCACCACTGCTAAACCTGTGGATTTGCTGCTCCATCCCTTGCATTTGACTGTGCCATTTGGCACAGACCACTGAGCAGGGAAAAATCCATGGAAAAAGTGGACTTAGACTAAAATTTTTCCGAAAGGTGAAGGTCATATCTTATACTTGTGTGAATTGGTTTGGCTCAGTTGCAAGCCATGGAGATATCTAAACTGGGGAATGGTGAGGATTTGTTCCGGGAACACCATCGCACCATCCTCACTTTCTCTGTATATCCTAACAAGAATATCCAGCAGCATGTCTAAAAATAGGACTTAAGTTTCTCAGCTTCCCAGCAGAGGAGCATGCCAGAGCTACTGTGTATTCCTGTGCTGTGCCGGGAGAGGAATACTCCTATGGCTGTGTAGGAGGAAGCCTTTGAGGGGAAAATCACCGATAATAAAGGCCTCTTTTATCTGAAATACCTAACATTTCAGCTCTTCAAATCCCAACACTGCATTTTCTTAAAACAGGTCTCTATTATGTGTTAAACACATCAAATAGAGCAATTCAGTCTCATCATCTAAATTCGGTGTTGTGATAGCTGAATGAAATTGGGGCAAGATAGCTAAAAAGGTAATAGAGGCTTTTCATACAGGCAGCATGTGAAATGCATCAGTGCTTTTCTTTCTCCAGGAACAAAAAAAAAGGTATTTTTCCCCAGTGAGCTTATTTTACTGATTCCGAGAGCATTGCTACGGTCCAGAATTTCCAGGGATGCTCAGCAAGGTCTGGGCTTTACTGAGGTAAACCTGATCTGTGTGGCCAAGAGAGATAGGGGCAGTGGGGATGAGAAATCCCCTCAATCCTTAGGCCAGTGGCTTAACCAAGGACTTATAAGGTTTCTTCAATCCAGTTCAGGCATTCCACATTTTATTGTTGTTTTCAAAACTGCTGTTTTTTGACATGGTGGCAAAAAAGGCCACTGTACAATGAAGTTGACAATGTGGGTACGGTTCACTCAATTCAAGAAAAAAGCAGTTGTTTTAGTTTAGAGAATGTAGTTCTTATGTCCACCCTACATAAACTGTACATTAAAAGAAAAATCCTAACAAGTGCATCAACAAATCTGTAAAGTACAACATGAAATATGTCACTTTCTGAAATCTCTGGGAAAAGAGCTCATTCAGTGTTCTCACACGGTCCTTCTAGCATGGCCCAGCCATGGTTTTTCTCTTTTCAAACCCTCAGATAAGAAGTACTTTTACCCCATCTCCTTATAGACAGAAAGCTCTGGTTTCAGACAACTTAAACTACCAGGACTGCACACAAGGTCTGTGGTGGAAGAGCAGCCTGAGCTCCTGGGAAGGCGCCAGCCCCACAACCTGCGATGCTGAGCGATGCTGAGCAGGGATGGACGCAGAGGCAGTGTTTAGTCAGCACATTCTTCCCGCAGGCCCAAGGGCAGCCCTGTGTGCTGGGACTGGAATGCTGCCCACGGATGGCAGCCGGGTAATGAGGCCGGCACTCCCAGCACACAAACACTGCAGGGAATGCCAAGTATCCTGTGATGCACGGCCCACAAGTTTCCTAGGTTGCTTTCTTATGCAATGCGCTCGGCCTCTTGTCAGTAAGCAAATGGATATGCTCAGGTGGGTACACAGCAGAGAATGTCTACGAGAACAATATCCTGTTAATAACACGCCCGAGTTCCACAGTCACCTGTGTTTGAGGATTTCAACCTGTCAGAGTCCTAGAAAGAAAAATTTCCAGTACTAAATTTCCAGCGCTCCTGAGCACAGACAGGGTAGATAAAGGCTTTTTCACAAGGTCATAAATGTGGAGGTAATAAGCAAAGTTACTTTCCCAAAACCACAGACTCATCAGATGGCAAACTAATTAAACCCTAATCCAGCAAAGCCCTTATTGCGTATGAAATTTACAGCATGTGAATAATGACAATGAAATCAAATACTTAACCTGACCCACATTCTTAAGAAAATTACTAAACAGCATATGCCACACTATTTGATGCAAATCCACACAAACTAATGTGGATACCAGTATTTATTTAACCATGAGAAAAACAGCTCAGTGTCAGCTGCTTTGCCCTGCTCTACTGCCTCATGTCCTAAATTCAGTTTCTTTTTTTTTTTTTTTTCAGGAATCTCCCTTCTGTATTGCCACACGTGGCTCAGATGTCATTTAAGCTTTTAAAACCTGGTATCAATTTAGTGCAAATTAAGGAGGCTGTCTTCTTCTGTCAGTAAGGTACAACCTAACTGCCTCTCTGGATCCCTCATGTCAGATGAACAGTCCCAATTCTAATAATCAGGAGATGAGTGGTTCCTGCACTGACAGCTCAGCTCTGTGCAAGTCCATCAGACAGGCTGGATATGAAACCAAATGTAATGCAGTTGCCTGGACTATTTTTCTCACATCTCCACTGTGAAAACTGAAACCACAGCAATTCCACAAGGACATCATGAAGTTCCCTCGTGCTCCTGACAGGGATGAACCCACACACCTATCGCAAAGCTTATATTCACTAAAACATGTTTATCCTAATGCCCGCTCACACCTCCCCTGGTCTGGGCCGGCCGCCACTGCCCCGGCCCTGCTTCCTCCAGGGTTGCGGAGGGGAGCGGAGCCGACCGCGGGTTCCTCGGAGCAGCTGCGAGCCCTGACATACCTGAGGGGAGGCTGAGGGGCTGAGGCGGGCATGGAGAGGGAGACAGCGAAGCGGGAACTGAGGGGCGAGGCGAGCACTGAGGGGCGAGGCGGGAAATGAGGGCTGAGGGACACGCTGAGGGGGCGGGGACGCGCTGAGGGCTGAGGCGGGAAATGAGGGCTGAGGGACACGGCGGGCACTGAGGGCTGAGGGACTGCTGAGGGGTCGGGGACGCGCTGAGGGCTGAGGCGGGAAATGAGGGCTGGGACGCGCTGAGGGCTGAGGCGGGCATGAGGGACGATGCGGGAAATGAAGGGTGAGGGATACGCTGAGGGGTGAGGGACGCGCTGAGGAGAGCGCTCCGGGGCGGCGGCGGGCGCTCAGGGCGGCGGCAGGGGCGGAGCGGGCGCGCTTGCGGAGCCCGGCGGCCGCGCATGTACCGCGCGGTGATTGCCCAGCGAGCGCAGCGGGGCGGGCCGAGCCGGGCCGGGCCGGGCCGCCTCCCGCCCGCCTCCCTCCCTCCTTTCCTCCCTCCCTCCGCCGCTCCCCCGCCGCTGCCTCGCCTCCCGGCCTCCCTGATGCCGAGGGATGGATAGAGCGGCTGCTCTGCGAGCCGCCGGCATGCTGGAGAGGAAGGAGCGGAGCGGCGGCGAGGCGGCGGGGCCGCGGGGCTTGCCGGCCGTGCGGACCACGCTGCAGCAGTGCGGGCTGCTGCAGGACCTCATCGACATCTCGCTCTCCAACCTGCGCGGGCTCCGCACCAAGTGTGCCGCGTCCAACGACCTCACGCAGCAGGAGATTCGCACACTGGAGGTACGGCGCGGGCTGGCAGCCGCGGGCGCCGCAGCGGGGCCGCGCTGCCGCCTCTGCCCCGCACGGCCGGGGCTGCGGCCGGGGCCTGCCGCTGCCCGCCGCCCTGTCCCCTGGGCACCGGGGCCGCGCCGCGCCCGTTCCTCCTCCCGCGGGCCGAGCGCTGTTGGCGGGGACAGCGGCGGCCCGGCCCCGCCGCGGAGCTGTCAGCGAGCTCGGCGCTCCCGGCGCGGGGCCCGCCGCCCGGGGAAGCCGCGGAGCAGAGCGCGGTGCCGGCGGAGCGCGGACAGGTGCGGGGCAGCCCCTCGGGTGCCCCGGGCTGTCGGGCGGGTGCGCGGCAGCTCCGTGAGGCAGCGCGCGGCCGCGCCCCGGGGCCTGGGCCGGGCTCCCGTGTCCCTGTGGAGCGGGATGCGATGTGAAGCGCGGAGCAAAGGTGACTCCGGGCTCGCTGGCAGGAGGTGTGTCCCCACACCTCGGTCCTGGCGTGCTGGGAAAACTCCCCTTTGCCTCAGGTCCTTGGTGTTTGCTCCTGATGCTTCCTGCCCTCTGCTCCAGGCCTGTCTCTCTATCCCTGGCTCAGTTTCACTGATCTAATCTGATCCTCCTTTTCCCTCTGTTGCTGTGGCTCAAACAGCATCATGGACCGGGCTGGAGAGACGTTCTGCCGTGTAGAAAGATTATATGAAATTCTTCAAACACAAAACATGCGCTGCTGTGATGCTCTCAAAGAAGAGCTGGGTCTGTGTAAAAGTCTGTATAAGTACATAGGAAAGGACACTATATGTGTTTTTCCTTCGTTAATTTGACCTTTAGAAACTTAAATAATATTTCCTTTTACCTTCTTGGCAGGTAGTTTTGCTCTAAGCAAGCAATCCCCTCCTGTCCCCTTCTTTGATTCAAGTTTGATGTAAATGCTAATGCTCCTCTTCTCTACCTGGTACTGGAGACAGTGGAGCTGGATAGAGTGTTAGGCTTTTTAGGAAGAAAGGATCATCACAACACTGTAACTGTAATAAACCTACTGCTGAAAAATCCATCACATGAGAGATGAAGGTTGGGAAGAAAACCATGAAGCAATAGGTGGTAGGTAGCTTTTGGCACAGCCTCCTGGAAATCTATCATTCTTCCTTTATTCTTTGTCTGACTTTTTTGTGGTTTCGGTTCGTTGGTTGGTTTGTTTTGTGGGGTGTTTTGTTTTGGTTGGTTCTTTTTCCCAAAAAATGTATAGTGCTGTTCTTCCTCCTGTCACCTCCAAACAGCATCCTAAAGGCTATTCTCTGTGAAACAATATTTGTATAGCCTTTTGGCAGCCCTACTTGAGGGCCTTTTCAATGCCCAGACAATGTCACTCAGCATCATTTTGGAACATGATCATCACCTGTTCTAAAAGAAAACCGTTATTCACAAAGTATAAAGGCCTTTTATGATCTTGAGGCTCTTCTTAAAGCAACGAAAGCTGTTTCTAGTGATAGCTATTGAGTGTGTGCACACAATCCTCTTCAGCATTTATCTGTTTAAACAAATGCATGCCACATTCACCAATGATCATAAAATTTATGTTCAGAAGAAAATCCCTTCAATGTACGGTCCAGTATGTGATTTCTCTGGGAGTTCAACCAAGTGCTGGATCTCTGCCCACACATGGAGCTGTGGGCATGGGTACAGACTCCATGTTCTTTGCACTGTTGGGTTGCCTGTACCAAAATACATGCCAGGCATAGCCCGAGTCTTGTGCTTGAGTGTGCCAGGCTGCAGTCACAGAGCCAGACTGCAGGAGCTCCGGGGCTGTGTTTACTTCCCCAAGCTGGTTTTGCTTGTGGTGCCCCTGAGGGAGGTGGGCCCAGAGCTGTCTCAGGTACCAGGTGGAGTTCCTGTGCCCTGATTCCAGTGCCAGCAGTGCCACTGAGGCAGTGTGCCTCTGCCTGTGGGGTCATGCCAGCACAGGCATGAGCTCTGGTCCTGCAGGGAGCTCCTGAAGAGTCCAGAGTGCAGCTGGGAGCTTGGAGTTCTCCAGGGCCTGCTGTGCTTCTCTGGTGGCCTCCACGAGTCACCAAATGGCTCTGTGGGTCATGATTAGTGTCTACTGGTGGTGCAGTGCTGTGAGCACTGTACTGTACTATGTCTGTACTGTATGTCAGTCCTGGACGGGCAGCTCATCTAGGCTGGGGCTGAACTCTCACAGGGCTTTTCTTCTGCAAAGACTTCAGAGGGAAAAGAATTGTGAAAGCTTAGTTCCATTAATATAACTGGTGCACTGTGTAGTGATGTGTAGTCGCCAGGTAAAGAACACCAACCTAACCAAGGGCACTTGGGCTCAAGCTTAGCTCCCTCCCCATTTACTGCAATGCTTTAATTCCTTCCTCATTCCTCTTGCTTGTAAGGTGTTCTCAAAATAAAACACACGGTAGATAAGGATTTCAAACTGGACCTTGGCAGGTACAGATAAGCACTCACTGTGGCTCAGAAGAGTTCAGGGAAAACTGAGATACAGGAAGGAGAGGAAAGAAAGGGCTGTGGGAATTGCTTGCAAAGGATGTGTTGAGTGTAATGTGTTGTATGAGCTGACCCTGTTTCAGGGTAGGAAGGCCATTTCTTAGAAGGGCAGGGAGTTTCCCTGTAGTGGAAAGTAGGTTCTGTTAGTTTGGTTATTAGCAGATTGGGTTCTTTGATGCCACAAGGTCTGGGTTTTTTCAAGGTTTATATCTTCTGCCCAATAAGTGCTTGAGTGTTTTTCTTTTTACCCAATGCTGGTCTGTGCTTTCAGTTCTGTCCTAACGTGTTTACTCACTTCTCAAGTTGACTACAAAACTTAAATGGAAAATAATGGTAATTTTAACCCATATGTAAGAGCAAAAAATGTCTGCCTTGTAATGAGCATCCAGTGTGTTTCCAAGCACCCTTGGAAAGAAATAGCCCTGTCAGTCTTTACCTCTGTCCTTACACTAATCCCTTGTATGACTCAAATTGGTTTTACAAAGTTAGAAGCGTATTATTTTTAGCTGTATTTCTTTGTGAAGGCAGTATCTTTCTGGATTCATTTCCCTGGCTGGGAAACTGCTGGTGCGACTAGACATCCAACTTCCAACTGCAGCTCAAGCCAGTCTGCTGGAGGTGAGCAGGAGAACGCAGTGGAAAGGTTCCTGTGGTTTCTCAGCTGGAAACAGCTGCTTTGGGGAGCTGTGGGAATCGCCAGACTAAGGGGGACACCTTCCCCCAGCAATGGCCAGTTTTGACTACAGCGAAGATGAGGGAGGAAGGCTGAACTGCAAGACCTGGAGTGGATTTATACTGCAGATGTATTTTCTTTCTAGCTGGGTTCTTGCCTCAGAAGAGCTGACTGCAGTGGCTCTGGCATGGCAGCTGCCTCCAAACTGGTTATGGTGGGAGTGTCAGGGTGAGGCAGTAGCACACGTTCTGAGGTCTGCCTGCTCTTTGGGAAAACTGTCCTACTGGCTCTCTGGCCAGACCAGAACTGTGATAGAGACACTCCTGGGTCTGTGTGCAAAGATCAGTTTGGCCTCTTCCTCGGGAATGTCTTCTGTTTGACACCTTCAGCACACAGAGCACCAGATCAGAGAGCCTGACTCCAGCTGGGCTGTCTCACAAATAAGTCAGTCTAGTCTCCACAAATCAGCCGTTCAGTGCTGAATGGTACCTGTGCATTAAATCTGTTTGAACTTGCTTTGGCATTATCTCAATTCATTTGGCAATTTGTCTAGAAATGGTTTATCTTACCAAGCAATCTCTGAACAGAAACAAACTATTTGAAAATGGGGGAAAGCATGAGAGAAGAGGAAGAAGGATTGTAATAGTCCACACTTGCAAATTGGAAGCTGGGCATGTATAAGGGAAGGACAACTGTGTTTGTAAATTGGAAGCAGTGGGAGTAGTGAATTTTTCAGGCCAAACTGCAACCTGTAGCCACATGTTTATGAGCTTTGTTCAGCTGAAAAGACTTCCTTTCCCAGCAGGTCTTATGTAAGAGAAGAAGAAAGTCTCTTACTTCATCTTACTTTTTGCATATATGCAACACATTTGTTTTTCTTAAAGTGTCTTTTGTTTTTTTAGGACTCTTTCTCCTTTCTAAAATTTGTGCACTTCTTGTAAAAGATAGTCTTCAACAGAGACTCTATTTGAGTTGGAAGAAGGGAAGACCATATATTATTATCTAGTCTGCAGACATCATCTTTCCTTTGTGACAGTTATGATCAGAATTTCCATATCATAATGGAATTTAGCACATCTCTTACCACTGATTTTATATACGTGTTGACACAGAAACTCAGCAGGAGGCACTGGCAGTGTTTTCACTTACCTGGAGTTCCCAGGACAAGCTCTGGTGAGCAGGTTTTCATCAGTATGAAGACAGTAGAAGGGACTCTTCACTTTTCTGTCAGGCTCTGTGTACTCCTTGCCTTGTGTTGGATTCCATGGTGCACTGATTGGGAAACAAGAAAGGAAGTGTCAGAGTAAGGCTCTGTGCTGCCTTTGCCTTTCTAGGGCTGCCTGTGTGGTCACTGGTAACGCAGCATTATTTCTGCTCACCCTCCTGCAGCCATGGAACTGCAGGACAGGAGCCCTGTCTGTCTGTCTGTGCCTGCGCACAGACACAGGAACCCACAGCCTGTGGTGCCACACTCTGCACACAGCTTCTAACCCAGAACTGATCTAATCAGGGAAGTAGCCAAGCTGGGCCCCAGCTGTGTCCAGCTGAACTCCTGGTTGTGACCAAGCTTGCCCAGATCCCACCTGCACAGACCCTGGGCTGCTACTCTGTTTCCAATACTGTGAACTGCATTTCACCCAAGGAAAGCCCCATCAGTGTTCCAGCTGCATGCTAGAGACAGATGTACAGCAATGAGTCAGCACTGGGTACACAAATTTATCACCTGCTTTGGTCATAAATAGGAACACTTAACAAAGAAGTCAGGTGACATACCAAATTATTTAGGGAATAGTGTCTGTTACAATATTTCCAACTAAGTGTAATCTATCAGATGCTTGAGGGATAAACCCTCACCTTTCTTTTAAGATTAATATTTCTCACCCTCATTTTCAGCTTAGAGGGATTCCCTTTTTTTTCTTTTTATTTTTCTTTTTTTTTTCTTTCTCCTTAATAAAAGGAAAATTTGCTGAAAGTCAGCCTGGCTATCTCCACTGTTAGGGGGTTGGAGAAATGTATTGGCTGGATTACTGCTGTGGTGAAAGGCACAGAGTGATGTATGGATGATCCTGACTCAGCCAGCTCTCAGACTTCCCTCCCTGCTCATTTCTCACTCCTGTGGAGCAATCCCACACAGTTGACACTACCAGCAGCACAGAGTTGCCACAGCAGACAAATATAGGGAACAGAAGCTCTCTGAATCTGGAAACACACCTGCTCCAAAAGAAACGGGGAGTTCTTCCAGCACATGACTTGTGAGCAGTTATGCATTCCTGTTTCTTGGTGGGAATCTGCACCTAGTCAGACTAGCACAAGATTAGGAAACAGTTTGGCATTCTGGCTTAGCACCAGTCCTCATTGGCATAGCCCCTGGAATCTAGGACAGGATCAGTCCCCAGTTAAACTAGATAAACTCTGCCTTGCTTGTGGGAGGACAGTTGGGAAGCACCAAAGTTTACAGGTGGTCAGAGAGGCCTTTTGCCTTAAGCCAGAGCTGCACAGAGCTCCCGTGCCACCTACAGATCCCAGAGGCGTGTCCCAGCCAGCCCTGCTCCCACTGCACACTGCCAAGGACATGAGGTAATCACTGCTGCAGCTGTGGTGTTCACTTGCACCTGTGCTAGGTGACAGTCACCTGTTCTGTGCTCAGCTCCCTGTCCTCCTAGTAAACCTGCCTTTTGCCTGACCTGTTTAAAATGAACCCTGGAGCATTCCTGAGGTGGAATCTCAAGCCTTTGCTTAGGCCCTGCTCTTGGGGTTTGAGGGAATCACAGCCCAGGCTGATCATAGGTGTCTGGTGTTTATCCTGCTCCAAGTGCAGCACAGAGGGCTGAAGTCTGAGCTGTTGGAGCTGGAGGCAGAATGAAGATCCAAATCTCATTGGACTTACACACCTGAGCTCAAGACTGTTCAAAATCTGTCTTCAAAGGTAAAGGCAGTACAGTTGTCATTTGTGTATATATTCTAAAGTGAGCAGAGGCCAGGTCTCTCGTTCCTCTTATGGCTAGTGAGAACGTCCAGCTGGTTCTGTGTGCATCTTGGGGAAGCAGGGAAGGATCACAGGACACCTAAGCAGCAGAGTCAGGAATCATGCTTTGGTTGGGGTATGGAGTGCCCCTGAGAGGATGATTAGTAGTTATCCCACATGGAAGAGCTCTAATAGCAGAGCCTGCGAGCTCTCTTTAGAGCAGTAATTAACGTGGCACTGAGGAATGCTGCTGGGATGCAGCAGATCCAGGCTCTGATCTGGTCTGATCTGATGCTGCCAGAACAGGTCATTGACCCCAGTGTTCAGCATGCAGCCAGGAGCCTTAGGGTTGGGGCCTTGGAAATCTTCAGAAGCTTTTTGCAATGAGTTTAGTACCTTCCTGTCCAGTTCTGCTCCCCTTACGGCTTCTAAAATGTGGGTTTGTTGATTTATCAAAGAACTTTCACTTCTGTTTGAAGCAACCTAAATTTGGAAAGAAAGTCTTGAGCTCCTCCTTGTTGTGTATGGGTTATTGTTGAGGCCTGCAGGTTCCAGTGTGAGGTTTTAGTTATAAACTGAAGAGAAGAAATAATTGGTAGGTTTTACAGACTGAGAACTGCACATTGATTTTTGGCCATCAGCAGTAAAAGACACTGCTAGGGGAGGTGATGGGTTTGTCAGTAAGTGCAGTCATGGGGAGATGTGTGTCCATGCCCCTCATGCTGCCTACAGTGCTCTTGGAGAACCTCTCCACACCTGGTTCCTACCAATTTTCTAGCAACATTTTTCTTCTTCCAGAGCAGTTTTTCCCTTTTATTTCTAGAGTAAGCTAGAGGATTAAATCCTGCTTTGAAATACAGTTAGGTAGCTCCTCTGAAATAACCTGAAGTAGGGAGATTTTGTTTTTAAAAGCTTCCTGACTTTTTTAGATGTCTCCTTAAAAACTGTTCTTTATCTGCTAAGCAAATGACTTCAGGCCTTTTGTCTTTATGAGCAAAGCTGAAACTTTCCAAAGTTCTCTTAATGCAAAATGCTTCTGGTTCTTCATCTTTCCTAGGCAAGGCTCTGTGATGTCCTGCTGCCAGTGTCTCCTGCTTGTGCCTGCAGTGGCTGTGTCCTGTGTGTCCCCACCCTGCAGTGTCTGCTCTGCACAAGGTTTTGTCCTCTGGCCCTGGTGCTGTGACAGCCTCTCCGAGGCCCCGCAGACATGGCCTGACTCAGCAATTTTCACACCTCTGCCTTGATCTTTCCTGCAGCTGTAAAACCAAGGTGCAGAGGGGAAGGGGAAACACATGAGGAAATGCATGGTCTGATCCCTGCCTCTCCCTTTCACTCCTCATGGATCCTCCGCATAAATAGGCTGGCTCAGCCCTTTCAGTCTTCCTGTGTTCCTGACACGAGGAGCCTGGTGTGAGCTCTCTGTCACTGCAGGCATGGCCCCTTTATCCTGCAAAGAATAAAGTCTCCACATTCAGGCTGTATTCTACAGGCTGGGTTAGCAGCATGGTCCGTCAGCTTCCCTCACAGAGCCTCAGTGGTGTGGGAACAGCATCAGTGAACTCTGCAAGTCTCTGCATTGCTAGAATTCTTTAAGAGTTCTTCTAAGTGCTGAGCCTTCAGCCTCTTCATGCAAGTAGCTGTGGCTCTGAGATTTATCTAACCTCAAACTCTGGGAGAGAGAACAGGGGGGAAGTTGGAGAGCCACCCTGATGCATGGGGGATTGTGAAATTTATCAGTAAGAAACACTCATTTATTTGGGAAAAATAACTTTGGGAGCTTTTCCTCTAAGATGACTGACTGACTGCAAACAGACCGTAGCTTCTGGGAGGTCAGGATGGGTACCATGGCACTGCTTTGCTTTGATCTCAGCTGCACCAGGATCACATTTAATTACTTTGAAAGCCTGTCTCTGAGCAGTAGATTCTCTTCCCCCAGCTGGGATGGACTTCATTATACAGAGGACAAAAGTCTGTGTTTTCTTCAGTAAATTCTTATTTTCATGCAAAACTTTGAACTGGGTGATAGCACATTTGAACTTTGGGGCTACTTTAGATTTATACTTGACTCTCTGGTGTGAGTTTTATGTTCATATTTCTTCTTAGATTTGAGGTATGAAATAAAGCTCTTTTATTCCTCAGAAGCTGAAAGACATGGAAAACCTGTGAGCTGTGGTGCTTTATCTCAAAGCACATATCATTTCCAGCAAGGTAGCTGCTACATTCCTATAACTTATTGTCCAACTATTATTTAATCAATAAGACATATATTTGACAGCACAGCAGATACACAGCTGTAAAGCCAACAGCCTTTCAAAGCTTATAGTATTGGCCACCAAGTACTGTCCTCCAAATGATTTTCTCATGTTCCAATGAGCTTCTGCTTGCCATCTGCCCTTCACACAGTCGTCATATCATGTCTGTTCTTTAAAAGACAATTTAATTAGATCTTCTTTCAGTAGGTTTTAATCAAGTGTTATGGGGTTGCTGGTGAATTATTTACAGCCGTATCACTTGATGGAACACTTGGTCTGCTACAGGTATCATGTAAGTGACATCTGTAGCAAAGAGTAGAGCTGCCTTTGACCGAGAACCCCACTTATGTTCCTTGGGGTTGTCCAGCTGACATCAGATGAATGTCAGGTTATGTGAGCCCACTTTCCCTTACAGGAGTAGCAATTGAATGTGACTGCACTGAAAACAAAGGAGTTGAAGCAGTTTAAAACTAGGGTAAGAGCTGAATTTAGCTCTAGTCTCTGCTGGTTCAGTTCTTTTATAAGTGCCTTTCAAGGCTGAATACCTTGAACAGCATGGCCTTGACCCCACTTGAAGCTCCAGCTATATAAACAGAAATGCTGTTGTACTGTCTTCAGACTTGGTCTGATGTTAAAGTGCGTTTTGAATGAGCAAGGGACTAAAAAACAACACTCACATAGCAAAGGATAACCAACTGAGAAAGGGGATATTTTTAGAATACAGAAGGATTCTTTCTGTGCCTTATTTCACCTGACTCTTGGTAGAAATTCTATAGTTACAAGATAACCTTTCATTTTTCATCTTGTTGAATGCATGTTTCAGCAACATTGCTCTTTTGCCAGTTCAGCTCCCATTCTGCATGAGACAGCCCCAGCACGAGGCTGCCATCCACCCAAGTACACCTGGAAGTTTACAGCAATAACTGTTCAGCTCTCTCTTGGCATCCAGAACTGACACTTAATTGTTCTTCTCCCTTTTGAGCCATGTGTGTGGCAAGAAATGCCACATACCATATGATGGTCTCATCCATAACATGCAAGTGCTGCTACCCACGGCCTAAATAATATTCACTATTTGTGTGAAGATTAATTTGCTCACATCTATCTCTGAAATCTCTGCCACTGAAATGATTACAGGAATGCTTTCAAGTCCGATTACTCTTAAGCTCCGTCTCTGAATTTTTAAGTGCTTGGACCTTTTCCTGGGCTGACAGTGAACTACTAGTACAGCTGGCAATCAAGAACTGTATGTAGGAAAGCGACCCCTACCATTGCCCAATCCATGCGTTCTTTCAGTGGGTAAGTGCAGCTGTTTGGCTTTAGGGAATGATGTACAGGGAGGTCCTGGAAACCCCCAAGAGACCAATAGAGAATTTAGCAGGTCATCGTAGCTCGTCGGAGATCATTGTGTGTCATGAGCCTTTTGTGAAGGACAAGACTAATTTACAATTTCATTGTGTTGAAATCCTGGATGTGTCAGCATGCTTCACAGGCTCCTCAGAAGGGACAATAGGGTGAGAAGTTGTGTACTCTGCAGTTCCCTCTGCAATAAGAGAGACACTGCCTACACTCAACCCATGCTTTGATCCTTCCTCATTCGCTAGAATGACCAAAGACGAGGAGGGAGTTTTTAATGTTGGCAAGTGAAAGCTGAGTAGTTACAGTCGCACTGAGGAACTGAAAGCAGTCGGCCTATTCATGAGAGGCTTTTCTAACTTCTCTTGGCAAGTAGCAAGGGCAGACGCATTTCAGAGAAAGTGCTTCTAGTCCTGATTTTATTTAGTGTTTGGGCCAGGACAATGTGGAAGTTGGGATAAGAGGGGAATTAACTGCACCTTTATTGCCCTGCAATTCTCATATTGCTGCTGCAGATGGCCTGGCTGGGAGACAAAGGGAGCCTCAGCATTGCTTATCTGGGTTGGATATCTGGAGCACACACCTGACAGGTTACTTTCGAGTCTCAAGGTTCACGTTCAGGTGACACTGTACAGAAGCTGGCTTTATAGTGGTTCCGCTCCTTTCAGCTGCTGTGGAACCCACAGGTGTTTTCCTCTCTCTGTCTGCCATTGCTGTTTGTTGGTTCCATATGGATCATCCCTGGTCCCAAGCCTTGTGCAGCTGCTGGGAGAGCCTTTGCAGCAGAAGGTGCTGCTCCGTGTCACTGAGAGCCTTCCCCTCCCCCAGGCTGGGATATTCCTTGTGCAACGTGATCTAACCCAGAGTGGTTGGGAACTGATGGTCCAGAGTTCATTTCCAGTTATTATTGTAGTAGGGAGTCAGGCTGGATCGAGGTACTCATTTCCAGCACAGACCATATACCCTTTGAAAGCATAAACAACCTCTAGGTCAGTTTTACTTAGCTTCATACACAAGGGTTTCAGCTAAACAGGAAGAGCAAGCGGGAGCCGAGGCACTGCAAGAAGCTGGTTCAGCACTCATCCATACTGGACTAAGTAAGGTCCCTTTTTTAAATAGAAAAAGATATACCTGGAGGACGAAGCTCAAAAGCAGCAGTGGGAGCTCTCTGTTTTTGTCTTTTGAGCTGGTCATGTTAACTGCAATGCCTTTTTTCTCATTATCCAGGAACCTACAGAAGCCCTTCGTAGACAGGATAGCTTTGAGGCAGGCACGTTCAGAAGTTATTGCCATGGTCTCTTAGAGGGAGACTGGAGATTAAAGGGGCTGAACTAGGTGAATCATTACCCTCAGAGTATGAAATGGTAGTGTTGGGGATCCATGCCTGGTGTTTGTGCAGACCCAGCAGCAGCAATCCGTGTGTAACTACAGCCAGGATGGGAGCACCAAGATAGTGGCAGTAAAGCCTCCCTCAACTGTACTTTGCTGCACACTAACACAGCCTTCTGTTAAGATTTGAGGCTGAAAAGACTCTTTGCACAGCTCAGTATCTGTATGTGCAGATGGACTAATTTGTGGTGGCTGGCTGTCATTGCCCATTCCAGCTGCATTTGTGCTGCCCTGGCAAATGGGGCTCAGGCAGCTCATGGAGCAAACTGGGGTCAGAGGCTGTTCAATTCAGAGTGCACTAGGGCTGCACAGCCAGTGGGGAAGGGGAGCCTCTGGGCTGGACAAACAGGTCACACAGGTTTCCAGAGCTCTGTCCTACCTGAGCAGAGCTCCAAGGCTGCAGGAGCTGGATGCTTCCAGGTAGGAGGAGCATCAGCACTTTGTGAGATAGAAGTTTGGCAGAATTGAAGTTCCATCAAGTACTAGAGTGTTTAAGTTTAATTTAGCAAGCATCCATCAGAATAGTCAATAATTTGACTTCTTTGCAGTTAATAATTAAGTTCCTCCTACAAAGCACTACTGATATAATTGCATTTAATTTCTGACTCAAGATTAACAGCTTCACTTGGTCCTTGCTATAGCCTTTCCTTTAGGGAGAGACCAGCTTGGATATGAGGATCTGACCATTTGTGCCCTCTTTAGGGAGCAGAGGTCACATCCTGCTCTGTCTCTGTAGAGGTGACTCCTACACTCCTGCTCTTCCTGTGGCCCTGCAGACTAGCAGAGGAGTAGGAAGGAAGGACTAGTCCAGTACAAAACCTCACTGAACAGTCAGACACCCAACAACTAACCAGCAACTTTGAGCAGAGTAGAACACACAGCTCATCCCAGTAATTTCAAAACAAAACCAGGGAAAAGGCCATAAATAAAACCTCTCTGCAACACCATCTTCTGTCTCACAGCCTTTCCCCATATCCCACGTTTAACCCAAACTTCTTCAAGTAACCCTTCATTCTCACGGCGATTATACTGCCTCCATCCGTGGGATGGTCCTGGGCTTTCAGAAAGGATCTGCACAGAGGTTTGTCTGAGGTTCCTGATCTTGAGAGAGCAGGAAGGCTAACCTGAGGACATGGAACTGCAGAGAGAGGGGGCTTTGGACAGGTGCTGGTGAGAATGTTTGTTTGCTGAGAAGGAAAGAGAGCTGACCCTGGAGGCAGACTCACTGGCAAATGGCAACACCAATCCTGGAGGGGAGACAAAGCTCAGACAGTCCACTGACACCATTTTACTTTTTAATTGTTTTACGAGTCTCTCCTAGAGCTGAGCTGTAGGAGACATGGTTAACCTGGCAGCTGAATCTCAGTTACACTCACAGCTTTTCCAGTCCTGTATTTTGTGTCTCAGTGCCTGTACACAGCACTCTGGGAGCATTCTTGATAATTGGTGAGCAAACTGAAAATCTCCGAGCCCACTGCAGGGCAGAACATACCAAAGCTTTTCTTTTTCCCTCTTAAAATCTTGGGTTATAGGTTCAAAGCATTTTGAACATAGTGGGGTTTAGTGTATTTTGTTCTTCCTCAGAATCCCAAAGTACAATCTCATAGCAGCTTGTTAAAATAAAGCTGTTTTGCAGTTTTAAAAGAGAGAATGTGGCAAGTTGCCACATTCCAGTTAAGCAATTTCCTATAGTTGACTTTTTTTTTTTAATGCACATTTTTTCAGCCGTGTCCCTACTCTGTTTTCTCTGCAAGAAGAAAAAGTACCCCAGACAAGACAGAAGCCCCCACCTCTGCATTAATACTTGAAGCAAACTCCCCTTCCTGAGTCTCATCATGAGAACAGAACACGGAGCCTTGGCACGGGGAACTGTAGTGTATGTGGCAAACTGGAATTTTTAAGAACTGTGGCTTTTTTTGGAAGCAGCATTTTCCTTCATGGGGGTAGATTTGCCCTTTTATATGGCAGCAGCCCTGAGAAGCAGCTGGGCGATGGAGGGGTTGGGAACCCTGGCATGGGGACGCTGGGCTGTGCCGAGGGCTCCGCACTTGGAGCTGCTCCCGCCAGGCTCCTCCGGCTGGGGAGGGGAGCAGGATGTGCCCGGCTGAGTTCAGTGGGTGGATGCGTGTCCTGAGAAACGGGGGTTTGGCAGGTGCACGCAGAAACAGAGTAACTGATTTAAGAACATCTGCTGAGTAATTGAAAAGGAAGAGCAGGCAAGTCCTCAAGGTAGTGAGTAATGCTACAGCTTCCTATTTCTGGGTGACTGTGCTCAGCCCTCTCCCTTTCTCTTTTCAGCTGAAGGAAATGATTGGCAGTGGCTGTGCTGAAGAGGCAAGACTGGACATGCAGGGGCTTTGCAGGCAGGCCATGGAAATGGGCTCCAGAGCCTGGGCAGCCAGAGTGCTTCTATTGAGCTCCCAAATGCCTGTGTTTGTAACCTAAGCCAGCACAAGGCTCAGCTGTACTGCTGGGGTAACAGGCAGCAGGGGCAGGACCTCGTCCAGCAAACGGGGAAATCGGGGCACCTGGAAGTTTCAGATAACTTCAGTGTTCTTTGAATGAGATCACAGCTGGAAAGCTAATAATAATGTGCTGCTGATTATTTGCACTTTCAAGATTATACTGTAAACAATCTAGTTGAATTTATAAATTTCCTTTACCAAAACACAAAAGAGAAATAAGACTATCTATGAAGGAAGGATGGAGGTAAAAAGGTTTTTTTTCTTTTTGTTCAAGACATATTTGGCTTCAGAAGCTGATTCTAAAGCAAGACTGCTGATACTTAGGGAATTCTGCTATTTTGTGTGCTCATCCTGTGATGGCTGAGCACTGTAAGTTTTGCATTTGTGGAAATCCTCAGAGCGACTGAGCTGTGGAAGGACAGCTTGTGCTCTATTTTGGATCAAGCCAAGTATTAGGAAAGCTGAGTGTGGGCACTGACTGTGCCTGTAAGACAGGTAAGAAGCTGTCTGCAGATCTGCTGGATGCCTTAGCCATTTGTAGGCCTTCACTGTGTTTCTGGCTTTGGTATTCTGGAGGAGTGCTAGAAAGAGTTACTCCCAGTAGTGTTTTACAGCACACCTGGCAGGAGGTGTAGTAGAGTAGCAGTGGCATTTAGAGTCTGCCACTGTACAGTTGTGGCATTGCAGCTTTCTACAGCATCCTCAGGATCCCGGATTTTCAGTAATGCCTAACTTATCCATGTTCATGTTGGAGAGATCAAGGTGAAATACTGTAAATGGAGTCAGACAAACCCACGAGTGATCTTCATATAATGATGCAGAGCTGCTTGGCTGCAGTGAAAAATCTCAACTCCTGTGGCATGAATTTGCATCCAGCACTCAGAGCTGTCCACTGGCAGGCAGAGAAATACAACACAGAATCCCTTTGTGTTTCCCCTGCTCCTTGGGAGGAGAGTATTTCCATGACAGACTGGCACACAGGCTGTACAATGGCTTTTTCTTTTCTCCTCAGCAGTTTGGGTTTTGTGTGTTTCTGGTTGATGTGGCTCAGCACAGTGAGTCCCTCCTCTGGGCTGAGCAGGGGCAGTGGAAACCCTGAACCCTGAGCCTGCTCAGCTTCTCTCCAGCACATCATCCAAGGACATACTTTAAGACAAAAGAGATGTAACTCAGCACAAGGAATGCAAAGGGGTGATGAAGAAGTTTTCTGAAGAGTATTTCCTAAAGAGCCTGTAGAGCATGAAAAGAGACACGGAATGAAAGCATACAAGTGTATAAATCATGTTTTAGAATGTTTCTTACAGGCTGATGCTCTGGATTTTTTTCTGAATTGTGGAAGTGATGGCAAGTGTGAGAACTTTGCTCTGCTCTAAAGGCCTTTTTCCAGCCCCCAACTGGAGCAAAAATGTCAGGCTCAGATTTTTCACAAATTCTGCATAAAATAATTTTTGGACACACAAGCAAAATGCTTAAACTCTGATTCTGAACTGGCACATTTTCTTCCATTGTACATTTAATGCCGATTTTTATTAGAAGAATATGTTTTGAGAACTTTAATTTGCTTCCATAGAATACTTTGAAAATGAGAAACTTGGTTTTAGCCAACTGTCACAATACACTTCTCTTAAATGAACGAAACCAAAGGAAAACCAGCCCCAACCCCAACCTCCTGTTCTGCTTAGGTACAGAGACAAATGTGGTGTGTGAAGTTTCTGTGGAAATTCACAAAAGTAATGGATATTGTACCTGCCTGAAAGATGCTGAGCTTGGAGCTTGTTATCTTTGTGATCTTTTTTCAAGTGTTGATTAAAATCTTTCCATGCTGCTGGATGATGCCAGGTAGCCATTGCAGAACTGTCTGGTGTATGGCAATTGCTGCTGATCAATCCCCTTTGTATTTTTCCTCATACAACTATTACTGGGTCAGCAGCTGTCTTTTGCTCTACTTTTTAAGTGGGCACAACATGGTTTGGGTGAAAGTCTCAGGGTCATAAGAAAGAAATGTTCTTTTCGGGGTTGGCAATCTGGGTTCAGGTGTCTGCACTCTAAATCCTGTATTTGTATTTAACTAATGATAGAAAGCCCTCATGGTTGCTACGGGCAAATGTGAACCAGTAAGAGAGAGCCCCAAGGAGATTTTTTGAAAAACAAAATGTGAGCAGTGAGCCATGGCAGCTTTCTCACTCGGTGTCTGTGAAAACAGAAATGTGACCCCAGCCTTTGCCAAAATAGCTCAATTCTTTCTAGCAGAAACCTAATAATTGGGAGCGTTTCAGAGAATACAGTTTCTTAGCTGAGATTTCCCAGGGTGCAGAGACAGAACATCTTCAGCTCCAAGACCTGCAACCTGCTCCTGCAGAGATGTAACACTGTTCTGTGTAAACCGCTTCCCCAAAGCCCAGCCCGGCTGCAGTCTGGGGAACTGTGTGTGCCGTGGAGGAGGGGAAGGTGGAACTCTGGAAGTGCTCGAATAATTGAGTCAAACAAGCAGAGGATTTGATTTTGTTGTGTTTTTGTTTCCTTCCCTTGGTGTGCTAATAAGCCTGAGAACAAACTGCTAATCTGTCTCATTCCCCCAGCCAGTACGTGAGGGAATGGTAGAGACTGGAGGTTTGTGCTTGTATTTTATTGAGGCTACAGGAAAAGAAATGTGTAAGACAAAAGGAAGATCGCTGGGAAGGCAGGGGAAGAAAAATGGGAAAAACCTTTTGGGATTAGGGACACCTAAATGGTACATTGAAGGAGCTTGATTCCTTTCAAGACCTCCCAGTTCTGTCCTGGGGAGCGTTCAGACCTCATCCAAGGTGTTTGCCTGGAGCTCACTGTCTGTGCCAGCTCGGGGTGCTCAGGACCTGCAGAATGAGGCTTGCAATGAGGAAAGGGAAGTGCAGGAATATGACGGGGATCCACAATTAGTCATTCTCTTCCTGACCTTGCTGAAGGAAATGTCTGGCTTTATATTGTCTGCTGTAAACTTGCCTTTATTTAGGCTCTAAGTTTACACATGCACAGCTTGTTGGTGTCTTTATTTCCACTTCCTGAACCATCAGCCAAATATACCTGAGAGTTCTTTCAGAGATGTGTGAGAATGATTAGTGCCATCATAAAAACTATGGAGGAGATTCTCTTTAAAAGTACTTTAAGTTTTGAATTTTACAGAGAGATCCAAGGGCTGTAACACAACTCCTATCCCCAGAGCATGGCCTGGTGCTTCCTTTCAGTTTCTGAGCCTTCCATAGTCTTTCTCCCTGTCACTTGCTGCCTTCTGCTGCAGTTGTTGGAAAGCCCACAGGGGTGGGGGGGTAATTGTTTTCTTCATGGAGGAGAGATCCAGTGGGCTTGCCAAGATACCAAACAATTATAGAGAGAGGCAGAGTATTAATGTTATATCTGGGCTGCATTTGCCTCTGTAGGACTTCACAGGGTTGGACAGGTACTTGTTTACCTGCAGTACTTGGAGAAGCCTGTGTGGTATTCTTCACAGCAGGGTAAATCCACTGGCTGCTCAATGGCCATGCACCAACTCCACGAGGGATGGGAAACCTGCACAGCTCTGCAGGGCAGTGTGAAGTAGCAATAGCCTTCAGGAGGGGCTGGGCAGGAGGAGGAGGCACAGCTAAGCCTGGTGAAGCGTGGCTGAGGTGAAGCAGCCCGCTGGGTGCAGGAGAGCTGTGAGCTGAGAGGAGCAGAGCTGCAGATCCCATGTGGCAGCAGCAGGGCTGTGCTCAGCAAATGGCAAGTACAGTTCTTAGTCTTGCAGAATACTCTCAGTCATTCTGTTACACTTGTGTGTCCTCGGCTGCAAGGGAAGGGGGAGGGCTTTCATTTTTAGTGTTCAGTGGGTGTGAAATCTCTGATCTTTAAGCAGAGCACTGTTCCTGTAGCTGCATTAGGCTCGGATGCCTCGCTGGGATGAAATCTTTGAAGAGAATTATGTTATGAGGCTCAGGGAACTACTTGATTGTGCAGTTTCATCCTCCCACTCCTAGCTGGGAAGGCCTCAACTGAATGTTTACAGCCTCACTTGCTGGGATTGTGAAAAAGAGAAGAGTGGAAAAGAAAAGGAATGGTATGTGGCCTCCAAGTGACCCAGAAATGATGCTGTCTGCATCATTTGACAAAGCAGAAATAACATACTGTAGTGTTTGGGCAGTGGCTATTGTGTCAGCCTCAGGCATGACTGAGGGTTCAAAGGAAAATCCATCCATCTGGTGTTCCATGTCTCCCTACCCCTCTACCTCTATGTGCTCGTATTTACCAGTTTCTCCTAAGGCCTCTCCCCCCCAGCACACCTTGCCAGCACATTTTCCTGCTGCCTTGTGCTGGGTTCTGTTTTGCAGGGTTTGTTTAGCAATGCATTGAGAAATTATTTCCTTTTCTGTTACAAGTGAGCCCAAAGTCCCTGAGCAGCACAGCTGGGTCCTGCAGGAGCAGCAGGGCTGGCACCAGGGCTCCATGGTGGGACTGCCACCCGGGGGCTTGTTCCATCCTTGGCATCCTTCTGACACCTTCTGCTTTTCAGAGTCCCTGCTGCTGGGAGCCACTGGTTAGAGCAGAGCACTGAGAGAGCTTTCATGGCCCCTTTTCAGAGCTGTTCCTTCACTTTGTGCAAATAATTTTAATCCTTCTTCCTCTTTCTTGTTTTTAACAAGCTGCTACTGCATGGAGTCCTTTGAGTATATTGATGTTCCTGAGGTGTTTGTGGCATTCAAAGCAGTGTCACTGTTCTGCAGCCACTCTTGTTCAAGGGCAGTGTGCCTGTGGCCCAGCACAGCAGTCACCCCCAGGCCTGGAGCCTGTGCCTGCACCTGTGTGACCAGGGCAGAGGGGGATAGCAAATGCACCCGCGAGCAAGAGCTCTGCTACTGTTTCAGCACAGCTAAAACTACAGAAACCAGGCCTCCCGTTCTGGACAGGTGTCCTGCTCACTGCCAAGCTTCTTGCTGAATGAGTCAGCTGGGTTCAAGTAGAGAATGAATTCCACAGGCTGCAGGTCAGAGGCTGACGTGGAAGTAAGTGAGCCCCTTTTTTTTCTCAGATGCCACCTCAAATAAAGCAGATTGCTTTGCTGCCAGTTATTTCTCTGTAATATTTTGTCTGATACCATGCATGACTGGTGAAAATACAGGTCACAATATCATCCTTTAGTAGCTTCAGTTCTATTGGTTTTGAGGGCAAAGCCATGTGGGTGACAAATGGAGTGACCTAATTTTTTAGGATACAAATAATTCCTTGAAATGAAGTGCTTTGCTTCTCTTCCTCGTACTTTGGGTCCTGTGCAGATCCTGTGCTTGCCTTGGAAAGAGTTCTTCGAATTTCTTGCTGATCTCAAAGTAGTTTGGAAATTTGTGAGATTGTGAGACTCTCCAGCTGAATCCTGCATTATGAGACTCTTCCTAATGGAAGCACAGATGGGAAGGATGGTTTTCTTTGTGGCTGAACGAAGTGTTCTATGAACAGGTTTGGATCAGATTTCACTGCAAATTGAGCATATGTCATATGAAAAGGGTACAGACCCACTCTCTCAGTTTAAGCAAGCAGATTTGGTTCTAAACCAGTCAAAACCAGGCACTGGTTCAATTCTCCCTGTACTAGAAAGGGAACACTTCACACTGTCATCAGGTATCTTTATACCTACAGGCACAAGGGCAGACACTCTGAACAGGGGGCGAAATGAGAATTTCTGAGGCTGCAGTTGGTGCTGGTGATGCTGTGATCAGATGCTGATAACCATCCAGATAGCTGGGGGCACTCAGATGAGTCAGCTGCCAAGAGCTTGAGTTCACAAAGGAGCAGCTCAGTGCTCTGTGAGCAGAGCTGCAGGCACGGCTGGGTTGTTGTCAGCTGAAGGGCCCTGCAGACCCTCACACTGGAGCAGAACTGGTTTGGATGGTTGGCTGCACAGCACAGAGAAGCCTGTCCTGTGCCTGCAGACCCCTGGCAGAGCTGAGCCTGGTGTGGGCACCTGCACAGGGGCTTTCTGAGCTCTCCAGAGCCCAGGCTCTGCCCCAGATCTGTGTGGGGTATAACAGTGATATCCTAGGTCTTTCCCTTGCATGGATCAACCCTGCTGTACCCTTTTTTCACTTTAAACTGGATGACTTTGAGAAAGTGCCTTGAAGTATCCTCACATGCTGCTGCTCTCCCAGTAGCTGGTGAGATCTTTATCAGTTTCTCACATCGGTACCAAGCATGACTTCAGAGACGAATTTGGTAAGTCCAATTCTGACCTTTTTATGTTCTCTTCAGTGCTCAGGTGGCCTAGAAGGTTTTTTTGGTTTGTGTATATAATAGCACTGGGGAGAATAGATAAGAGTCAGCAAAAGGTGTGAAGGGAATCCACTTTCACTGGATGCCTTCAGATGACTCATCTGACTTTCCCCAGTGCCCCGTGCAGATAAACTCCAGCTCAGAAGTTTTGTCTTCTGTTTGAGGAGGCAGAAATGCAGGACATCCCTCACGCTGTGATCCTGATCTGGATCTGCCAGTGCAGTGTCCTGCTGCACCAGGAGCTGCTGGGGTGCTTCAGGGAGTGCTCCTTGCCCTCTGGGCTGGTTCTTGGCAGGAGGTTAATAGAGGAGTTCCTTCCTGATTAATTCCTGTCTGAGGCAAGATAGATGAGCTGCATTTCTCTTAACCACATGCAAGAGCTGGGCCATACATTGATCTGATCCTTTTAAAACCTCAGCCACCAGCTGGGTAAATTGCAGGGCAGGACTTGGTTGTAGCCTTGGAAGTTTCCGTGTAAGCTCATGTTTATTGTCTCCTCCAGTGCTGCCAGGCTCCCTGAGATTTCATCTCTGGGCACAGGAGCAATAGGATCTGCTTTTGACCATGTGCTTGACTTGTTGATTAAATCATGACAGTTGTTTGTTTTGGGTATTGCAAAACTCCTCTTCTAAACATTGCGTATGTTTCAAGTCAACAAGAAAAGTTGCAGGCTTCACTGAGCAGATTATAAGTTTTGTGAAAGTGTGAAAACATGGCATTTGGTTGTGAAACGTATGATTGAATCAAACTTGGTCTCCAAGTGTTGATATTCTGAGGAAATCTTGGCTGGCACCTTGGTATAGCAGAGTCCTCCCTCTGCCTGTCCCCAAGTTGTTTAATTTATAATTTCCATTCTCTGCCATGGTTTCCCTTTTTTTGTGAGTTGAAAATTACTATTTTTGCTGCATTTATAGGGTGTTTCAAGATAAGCAGATTAAAAGCATGGAAGGAAGCTACAAAGGCTTCAGAGAAATGGGGAGTCTTCTAGTCTTTTCTCCTTTTTCCATGTTTATTTGGATCAAGTGCATTGGATTCAGACTGGGTTTTGACCAAGTGCAGAAGCTGCAATAGGTCTAAGTTTAATGTCTTTTAGTGACTCTGGAACAAGATGCCACATTTCTAAACACAAATAAAACATAATCAGCAAGAAGTTTGGGGAGAGTTGACGCCCAAATGCATGAAACTTGATTTATCTGGTTAGTATCTCGTGAATTCTGCACCCCAATGTCAGTGATCTGGTTTTTCAGATGCTTTTCTGTGCCATGTCTGCAGAAGTGCAGCTGAAAACTTGTGGGCATTTGCTTTTTGTTTGTCGTCCTCTAAAGTCCCAGCTGTTGGCTGGAGGTCATGGATACGGGCAGACTTGCATCTCAAGAGATCTGCTGTTTATTTTGCAGAAATACATAAAAAAGTACAAGCTTGGCAGATTTCTCCTAAACTTCTTGGACCTGCTTCTCATCTGTGCTGTAGAGGGATCTTTTAAAGGCCCTGTAAGGAGATGAACATGCATCCAGGAGCACCTGGCAGCATGTGCCCTTCTCAGAGCAATGAGAACTGGTGTCCTGGCCATCAGCTGCACCAGGCAGAGCAGCAGGGCTCTGCCCTGGAGTCAGTGCTGTGCTCCAGCTGCTCTGTATCCTGTCTCTGTTCTTGTCCTTTCCCGTCTCTGTGGGTTCAAGGCAGTTGGAGTATTGCTGCTTCTGGTGTGGGGTTTGCCATTTGTGATGAGTAGGACGTGCCATTTAGCAAGCAGGCAGTGAGTAGCTACTATTGGCTTTATCTCTCAGTCTAGCTTGTGGTTGGAGACCTGTGTGCTGGTTGTGGGTTTTTATGTGCGTCACTGAACCCAGAAATTTTATTATATTCTCAGAAAAGGGTTTTGCAACAGCTCAGCTATTAAAGCCAAACCATGTAGTTTAGTAAAAAGTCTGGGCAGGAAACAACAAAATGAAATTCATCCTAGGGGAGAAGCGTGGTGTATGTAGGCTGGGACGAGAATGCAAATACACTATTTATAGGACTAGGGGAAAACAAATTTGGACTTGAGGAGTAAAAGCGAAGGAGTTATTTGGGAAAAACCAGCCTTGGCCCTCAGAGACACTCAGACCTGTGCTGCCAGAGTGCTTATCCATTTTGGGGAATTCGTTACATTCCAGCAAAGGAGAAAAGCTCCACATTGAAATCCATGCTGCACAGAGTCCCTTCCAGCTGTGTCCTTTAGGAGTTTATGCTATGGATGACACCTGGGCAGGGGAAATTCTTGAACCAGTATTTTTTGAAGCAGTACCAAACCAGCTGAGGCCGGTGCCTGCTCCAGGGAGCTCCTGCAGGATGAGCAGGCAGAGCTGTGCTGCAGGGAGAAGGGGAGGGATGAGTGTGTTTGCTCCTGATCAGACAGATCGGGTCAGTGGCAGAGCCAGGAGTGCAGCCCAGCTCTGTTCTCTTACTCATGTGATGCTTCTGGAGTTACTCTGAGGTTGGCCAGAAGAACTTCTGTGAGGAGTGCAGAAGCAGTGGCTGTACCTCAGCCATATCCTGCCTTGAGCAGCGTGCTGTCCTCGTGACACTGCACGCTGGAATTGGATAACGTGGGGCACACACTTTCTGTATCGTTTCTTTTACATCATTTGTGATTTTGCATTTATAAATAGATGCTAAGCCCTCCTTTCCTTCCACCGTGGTTTTTAGAACAGATTCTGACACCTCCAATGCCTGCAGTTCCCTGCTTTATTCTGGATCATGTGCTACTTTTAGGGCATTTGCCTGTAATTAGTGTTCCATATAACGAAGTGTGGAGCTCTGGCTTTACGGAGGATGCTGATAGCTCATCCTTCTTCCAGGAAAAATAAATCTTGCCTGATGGGAGATCCTACACTAAAATAACAGATTACAGTCAGACTGCAGAGCCAAGCTGCTGCTTTAGACACAGGCCCATCAGGGCTGGTTGTACCAGTTCAGAATCACTGCAATCTTGCCTCTGTCTCTAGGTGCTCTGCAACCCCGAGGTGTTCCCAGGAACGGGGAAGGGTGAGGTGAGCCAGGGGAAGCAGCAGCTACATCCTGCAGTGCCCTGGGAATTCCGTGGACAGGCTCACAAACACGCTGAGCTGTTTGCCTGGGGCTGGATGTTGTGGTTGCAGTTTGTATATCAGAATACATATGGTCATTGGCCCTTCCCTCGAGTGGCCTCTGCAAAGAGACGAGGCTTGGGTGATTTCTGTCTTCCTTCTCTTTTCCATGACATAGCTATTGCACAGTTGGGAAGCTGTTTCTCATTTGTGTAAGCTGATTTTTGGCATACTGGGGGCTGTTGAGTCTACAGACCTCCTGCAGCCTCTTCCTTCTGCCTGTCCTGAGGAGCCCTTGCCCATCTCTCATCCCAGTGTCAGTGTCCATAGAGGGGAAAAGCACACTGAAAGAAAGAAAATGTAAAGAAAGCCCCGAGCAGGAAAATCCTTGGGACAGCACCTGCAAGCTCCTTTCTGCCATGGCAGTGAACAGGAGAGCCCTGTGGACAGGCTGCTGTGGGAAAGGACTGTGACAGTGAGAAGGCAGAAGGTCAGCACTGGGGCAGCCTGTGACACGTGTGTGCCCCGGCGTGCACAGGGCTGCCTGGAGGACCCCAGCTCCCTGCTCCAGAGCCAGGGGAACTCGGGGCAGGGCACAGCAGAGAGATGGCAGCCAGAGCACAGCCAGCAGCAGCCCCTGGGCTCTGCCTGGCACACAGCAGCAGCGTGGCAGCCACTGGGGCCCAGGCACTGCTGAGGCCACAGCCAGTCCCTCCCCAGGCTGGCCCTGCCCTGCCCTGCCCTGCTCTGCTCTGGCCGAGGAAGCAGAGCAGGGGTGGAAAAAAGGAAGTGCCGTCAGCCCATTTATATAAAAAGAGGTACTGAGAACGAGTGGTTGGGATTTCCAGTTCATTGTAGGGCTGGTGCTCCAAAGCCCTGTTGGGAAGTTGTGGTGAAAAGGCTCCTCTGGTTTCAGCAGGGGTGGTCAGGGTGAGAATGCAAAGGGATGGCTAAGTTTCTAGGACATGGCCATCCTGGATTGCCTCTCCTTGGAATGGCAGCGCTTTGCATTGCTCTGGGCATCACAGGAATTGGAATCACTTCAGTATTCACACACTTTTTGATAAATCTCAGACTGCGTGGCACTGCTGTCAGAATTTGATGTGTGGGCAGGGACAAAGTTGTTATAGCTGATAGTTGTAAGGAATAGATTGCTCATAAAACATGCTCTCAACTAACTTCATAGGAAAACACTTGAACTGTAAGCGGAGACACATGACGGTCAAAGAATCCATGTTTGTTTTTTCTTTTACATTTTCAGTCTGATCATGTCCCAGATGCTAAAATCTGTTGACTAAGAACATGTTTTGGTTTATAAATCATGGATCAACTAATTTGCTTTGAGGCATTGTTTTATTAGGAAGGTTTTGAAGCTTAAGCTTGCCTCATGGGAATGTGTGACACAGTGAGCAATCTTTGGAGAGTATTTTCTTTTTGATAAGCAAACATAAGGCACAAACAATACTCCTTTTTGCTGTTTTATTCTTTTGTGCCTTAAGTGAAGAATTCTGTGTAGTGCATTTGCCATGAGATGGTCAGGAGATAAAAGCTTTGGAATAAAACTTTAGAATAGAAGATGTGCAGAAATCTAGTCCAACTGAATTTTTGTTCTTTCAAGTTAGCTGGTTTTAATGTTGATTTTTTTAATAGAAATGCCCATCAGATAACAGGCCTCAGAGTCTTTGGGTACTTTGGCTATTCCTGCCTCAGAACTGCTGTTGATGGGAGTTTAGAGCAGGTCCTGCCTTCTGCTGAAATGCTGAAGAGCAAAGATGCTCAGTGTGAGGGAAATGCACTGCGTGGATTTCCCCGAGAGCTCACAGGAGGATGTCACTCCTGTGTCATGAAAGAGCCCTGCTCACAAGCCAGCACAGCCTGGCAAGGTCTGCCCGTGGCCAGGAAGCTCAGAGTTTGTGTTCTGCTCCCCAGGTGAAGCTGATTGACTACATCCACCGGCAGCGGCAGTGCAAGCTGAGCGTGCCCCTGAGCGACCGCACCGCCGAGCTCAACAGCTACCCCCGCTTCAACGACTGGCTGGACATCGTCAACGTCAGGAAGGAGGTGGTGCAGGTAAGGAGGGGACACAGCGCCCTCCTGTCCCTTCAGTGCATTCCCAGCTGCCTGTGGGTCTGAGAGCCACGGCAGGACTTCATCACTCACTACCTTTCTGATACTAACAGTACTGTGCTGCACTGTGTTCTGTGGCCAGCATTAGCCAAAACAGGGCCATTGGTACAGTCTCACACACACACACACGTAGAACTCAGTTCACTGACAGTTAAGGCAGAAAAGGCTTTTTCTATTCTTTTTCCCATTTTCGCCTCTGCAGGCCAGGTCACAATGTTCTCATTCAGTTTCCTTTGATCGCTAAACAACCACAATTTTTCTTTCACCTCAGCAGGAATCTGCCTGGGTGAAAAATTCCACAAATTTTCATGGAAGTTATTCCAGCTTGGGTTCGGGAAGAAGTTGTTCCTTTTATTTCCTACTGTTCATTTTGAACGTGGTGCTGGTGTTGCCTTCCAGCCCAGCGAGGTTTTGGGTGGCACAGCCAAAGGTGCAGCAGTGACAATGAGAGGACAAAAGCAGCCTGTTGCTGTGGCCAAACTGCCAGGCTCCCAGCTAGTGTTGGTTTCTAAGGTTACTGGAATTGCCTGAGTCTAAAAGAATGTCTTTGTAGCTCTTTTATAAATCCTTTGTGATGTCTACAGAAAGGAGGGGGGAAGAGGTGAAGGAAAGGGAGGAGCGAGGGGGACAGTTCAAATCTGCCACATCCCGCTAATTCAGGAAGCAGAGAGGGTTGAGACTGCCCTTCTGTATGTGTGGTCACTAAAAGGGGTGAACAAATTCGGGTTTGGTCTAAGGCAGAAAGAATTTCCCAGATCCGTATTATTTTGATTTGTGCTCTCTTGCTGCCCTGTCCCAAGCAGTGTCCAAATGAATGAACTCTGTTCCTTCTGGGACAGAACTATAAGAAGTGTACAAAGCCTTGAAATTCCTCTGGGATTCCAAATGTCTGGTTATCTTTTAAGGGTTCTGCATCCATTTCATGCAGCTGCAGGCAGCTTCTGTAGCACTTGTATTAGCTGGACAGCAGAACTGCAACACCCCGTGGGTCATTAAAATAATTTCTGAGTAGGCATGCTGGAACAGGCTGTGAGCTGGGGAAAGTGGAAATAGCTGGGCTAATAAACTAAGTGCTCTGCTCTTGCAGTGGTTTTTTTTTTTTTTGGTCCTGTTATTTCACTGCTCAAAAAATAGCCATGCAGCCACTGTTGGTGTTGGACACTGACATCAGCACAGTGCTGAGCTGTCTGAGATGAGTTACCTTTCAGAAATGTCTCAGGTATCACGGGATCATTCCTGCTGTTGTTTAGATTTCATACAGCACGTTGAACTGCATTTCAGCTGAAAGCTTTCAAAATGGAAATCACTGACAGAAGGAGCTTTAATAGGTTAGTTATTACAAAATCTAGAGTGGTGTCCTGCTTTGTGCACACTGCCTGTGACAGGATGGGGAGGAGCCTTTGTAGACAGGGTTGAGCGGGTCATGCTGTGAAAATGGGGACCTTCGAGTGGTTCTGGCTCTGTGCTCCTGGGAACAGCTTCCCATCTCTCAGATACTGTTAGCTCGCTGTAAAATGGAAATAGGCATGCTGGGTTTCCTTCTTAAGGCTTCCAAAAAGTGGAAGAGAGAGGAGGAAAACTGCACAAGTGTCACAGTGTGGTCACATGGTAGAACAGCCCTCTCTTCTTGTGCCTTTTAGGCTCTAAAACTGGAGAGGTTGCCAAGTACCTGTGGAGTCTCAGAAGAGCTGCCTCAGAGCCCTGCCCTGGGCACCTCTGAGAGCTGAACAGAACAGCGGGTCTGGCACGGGAGGAGGTGCAGTGGAGGGCTCTCCATGCCTGCAGCCTGTCAGGGACAAACCAGGAGAGGGCCCTGGCTTGATGGGGTTTTTGCTTTTGTAAATGGTTCTGAGTCCCTTTGCATTTCTAGTGCTACTGGAGGGAGTGTTTTCAAGACTGTGCTAATCTGTGACATAACACTGTTGAAAAGCAGCCTAATTGCAGGAGTTCTTTAGCTCAGCGGTGAGAGGAACAATGCTCTGTTTCTCTGTCTCCCCTCCCCTCCCCTCGCTCCCCCCAGTCCTCTCCCAAATAAAGCTGCCATGCAGGGAAGCACAGAAGCTCCCAGGCTCTCCTGTCAGAAATAGAGCAGCAGCTCCAATTTAGAATATCTGCTGACTCCTCTACTCCTGAGTGAAGACTATTTTTGCTCAGTGACTTGCTCTAGACATTGTGAAGCTCGAAAGCTCTGGTGATTATAATTGCTGGGCTCCTTTATTTCTTTGAAAACCTATATTTAAAACGAGAATAATGACTGCCTGTAAAATCCTTTAGTTCTGGAGGAGATTACAGCAATAACAATGCAGTGTTTATGGCGTTGGGCAACAGCTAGAGCTGCTGAGAGCACGGACAGCAGCGAGCCGGTGACGCTGCGCCGGGTGCGAGGGCTGGGCTGCGCCGACCTCGCGGGCCTGCAGGTAGGTGGGCACTGCCAGCCCAGCCTGGCATCCTCCTTGGCAATACACAGCTCCTTCCAGAGGGGTAAGGGAACTTGGAACCCCCACCCCAACCTGTGCTATTTCTGTGGCTTTGTTACTGTTCCTCTAATCAGTTGCCAGACAGATTTTTATCATACAAAGTGGCAGCAGGCTCTGCTTTGGAGCTGGGCTAATGTGGTGCTGTAGCTTGCTGTCTGAGTGTTTTTTCTAGGGAATGCTGGGGTCCTTGTTTTTGCTTAGGAGTTCTAGAATCTGATCAGTTCTAGAGATTGATTAATTCTAGAGACCGATTGTATGTGTAGTTTAATGCCAAAAATTATGTATAAATAGTTAAATATGGTGGGATGAAAGTGAGCAAAGAGGTACTTGAACTGAGACCTAGAAAAGACAGGGCAAGGAACCTTACAGACAGAAGGTGTGTGCATGCTATGTAGTCACCTTGAGTGGGTAAAAGTTGCTCTGAAAATGGTCCTAGAAAAATACATTGATCTGGATTGTCCTGCTTGCCTTGGGAGTTGGAGTCAGGAATTGGGAGGGCAGTGGGAAGGAAGGAGGATGAGAACAGAGTGCTCTCTCCACTCTTGAGCTGATGGATGAAGTCTCTTGTAGAGCTACTTACTGGGTTCTGAGCTTGGAGTATGTCTGCCAAATAGAAGAGACTAAAAAAATTCTGTTGGCTTATTTTCTTCAGCCCAGAAAGCAATTTTCTCTGCCTTTATCACTGTGCTTCCCAGAAACCTAACTATTGTATTTGTTCCCACATGTAACTTGTCACTGTCTTAAAAACTAACTTAAGAACAGAGTCATCTTCTCATCATCTTCTGAAGCATGTCTGGGCCAGCCCTGCTGGCTGTGGAGCAGGGGTGCCAGTCACTCAAGCCTGGAAAGCTGTTTTTAGAGTGGATAACTGTCCTGCACAGGGAGGGGCACATCCTGCCCCGGGGTCTGGCCATCAGCAGGGCTGTGTCACCAGGGAGACTGGGAGCAGGTGGAACAGGGCTGTGGTTGGGGTTGCTTTGAGGCTGTTCCTTTTGGGAACAGATTTGAGTCCCAATTGTACCCTTGTGCCCTTTTCTGGGATACCTCCTGCCTGCCTGTGAAGCCCATCCCCAGCCAGCCTTGATGCCAAAGAGCTGCAGAGCTGAGCAAGGCAGGGGCAGGGGCAGAGCAGGAGTGGCTCATGCCTTGAGCAGGAATTGTCTGCCCAGAGCCTTGTGCTGCCCCTGTGAAAATGCCCCTGCCAAGGGTGAGCCACGGGCCTGGGGCTGCTGCTGTGAGCCTGTGGCAGAGGGTTCTGTTAGCACAGGGTGGCCCAGCTCACTGCAGATCTGTCACTGGAGGAGCTGTGAGGGGGTTTTGTGAGTGCATCCTTTGGATGGGGGAGAGAAGAGGCAGATCTGCCTACGCCTATCAGGTTTCCCCAGCTGTATCCTCTCATCTTTTTCTGTCAGCATATCTGCATGAACAGGCCATGAGGACCGTGGCTCTCTGTTGGGGATTTCCATGGGTCTGGCAGCAGGAGCTCTGGCTGGCCAGCCAGATAGCAGAGATCCTGGATGTGCTAATTGTGCGTATGCAAATTAAGTCCTGCAGGCTTCCTAGAGCTGTAAAATTCCTTCAGTGTTCCAGCTGAAGGCCCTCCCCAGTGTAAACAGCTCCTGAAGATAGTCTCTACTACTGCCAGGGCTCCCCTTCCCTGCCAAGGGCTCCAGGTGCCCCTGGCAGCTTTGGGCACTGTGAACCCTTCATGGCTTGAGGCCAGCCCGAGGGATCTGCAACTGCTACACCTGTCTGCCACAGAAGAGTAGGGACAGCAGCTCTCCTGTCCCCAAAGAGCCAGCTGGACACAATGCCCTGAGCCTGTCAGCTCCTCTCCAGCCTCTGCTGTGAGGTGGAACAGTGAGAGGAGGGTGATGTTAGGTGGAACCGTGGCCTGTTCATGCTCACAGCTTAATGCGAGCTGGAAATTTCAATTGAGAGGCTTTCCAGAATGCCCATAAAATCTCCAGGAATTTAATAATACAGCAATTTTCCGTACCTTCATTGCTGGGGACCTGAAAAACACTGCAAAATAACAACTAGCAGGCACAAGATGTTCTTAGGAGCATCTTTACATGCTTTGCTTGGAGCTATCAGTGGGAATTTAAGCACCTTATGTAATGGGCTTTCTCTTCTAGCATCTGCTGCTTCACGGGAGGATGATTGGAGAGGGAATGTATTGATTTAAGAGGGGGCATTTGGGGCCTTGACAACTGTCCAGCTTTACAGGAAGAGCTGTGGCTACTGGGTCGAGGAGCAGGTCAGGCTGATTTTGCAGAGTGCCTGCAGCAGCATTAGCTACGTAGGCTTATCTGCAGGGTGGAATCTTTACCAAAAATAACCCCTCCACTGTGTTAGATACCAGCATTTTTGCCATGTTTCAGGGATTTAAGTTGGACACCAGACAAGATTAAAGACTGTTGTGAACTCTTCACCCGGCCTAACTGAGACCGACCCTTGGATGGCTCCTTGGATGCATTGGCACTCACTTTTCTCTCTTTAGACACGTGCACCATGAAGTGCAGTCTGTGTCTGATCAGCAGGAGGGCTTCAGGGAGAAGTCCTCTTACCTGTTGTAGGGAGGAATAATTTCCTGCTTTGGACTTTTTAACATCCTTTCTGCTGAGCAGTGCATGATTAGGCTTTAGATTTTGCTGGCAGTTATGAGGTGCTGAAGATTGAAAGCAGATTCTGTCTTCTCCTGCTTTTTCTCTGTTTTTAAATCTGACCTTATTAGTAGAGTACGGTCTGAATATCTTGCAGCTCTCCCTGTCAAGACAAGGTGTGCCCAGGGAGGTGGTGTTGAGCTTGGTTCTAATGCAAGCCTTTAATCTGCATTTTTAATGTGGTTTTTAAAAAAGGCCTCAGCACCCACTGAAGAAGCAGGTAAAGAGACTGTATGTGTAGTTTAATGCCAAAAATTATTGACAGTGAGACATGTGGGTCAGCTGGACCCACATGTCTCACTGTCAGTGGTGAAGAGTTGGAGTAAGCCCTGTGCAAGGGCCCAGAGCTGCACTGAGGGGCCAGAGCCCCCCACGTGCCCCTGAGCAGGGGCCCTTCTCCCCCAGAGCAGCTGAGCCAGGGCAGCAGCAGAACCTGTTTGAGAGCCACCCTGAACTAGTGACCCTCCTCACTGTCACACTGCCTGGGGGGGTGACACACAGCCAAGGCAGAGCAGGCCAATCTTACAGGGATCAGGTTGACCAGTTTTATATTAAGCCACCACATATGTGCAGCACATGAGTGGCTGTTTAAAGAAAGCCTCTTACTTCCCCTCCCTCCCCCTCTCTGAGGGCTTATTTCTTTTGTCGCGTGTCATGGGGGCTGGCAGCAGGTTCAGAAAGTCTGAGCTCTCCCAGCTCAAGGTCACTGGGATTGTTTAAATATAATCTCCTTTTCTGTACTTTCTACTTTCCTACAACTTGCTATTCTGTCTTTCTAAAATTAAACTCCTGAGCAGAAGAGGAGCTTGGTCTTTGTGTGTGCGTGCAGTCCCTTCAGGCAGGGTCTGTGAGAGAGCTGAGCTGGGCCTTGTGGGGACCATCATCAGTCAGCTGTGGGCAGAGAGAGACTGTGTCCTCCAGAGGGATGGGGCAGTCCTGTGTCCTGCATCATGGTGGTGCCGATGTGCAGAAAAAGGAATAATACTCAGCATCAGTTGTGACGTCTGTGCTTTTGTTATTCGACAAAGATTAGTTACAGGGAAAAAGAAAGAAAGTCTACCCAAACTTCATTGAACTCTGGCTCTGCTCTGGTCCTGCTTCATGCTTACTGCTCATTTAAATTCCTGGCCTCCCTTGAGTCAGCTGTGTTTTGTGTTTCATCCAGTTCAGGGCATGTGACAGAAGATACAGGATGTGTTTCTTAGACTTCTGCCCTTTCTTAATTTATTCTTTTTGTTTGCTCCATGCCACAGTTACTAAAATTGGAAACTCTTTGTGTTGCCACCTACAGAGCTCCAAAGGTTGGGGCTCTTGGGCACTGTCACAGCTGAAAGTCCTGCGTCAGCTCTCAAAGCCAGAGTCTGGCTTAAGAAAGATGCAATTGTTAAAGGACATTCAGCACATTCACGTCTGCTTCTGAGTCGGAAGTGGGGTTTAAGGACTAGAGGATTCCAAGCTTTTTGTTTCACCAAGCAGTGACACACACTTTTGCGTTTCCCCTTCAAATAATGTTCAAAGCTTTTTATATAGTTTGATTCCAGGAGTCGAAACTTTAGGATAAAGGCCAAATATTGTGAAATTTGTGATCTCATTGTGAGAATAGGCAGCAGGGAGGTTTGTTTAGGCAGAACTTTACAGGGAAATTCCTGGGTAACTGGGCTAAGTATCCTGGTTTTGTTTATTAACCACAATTGCTGCAGACTTACACTGGAAACATTTGAATGGGGGAGGAGAGAGAGACACAGCTCAGTTCTGTGTCAGGAAATACCAGATCATTTTGTGTTTTCCAGGCTCTTGTATCTTTTGTGTCTGCCTGATCTGAGCCTTATCACTGTGGGGCTTTGGTGTATTAAGATGTAGAAGGAGTTTTGCATAGATATCTCTCCAGGCAGGATATGGGTAAGGCTGGTTCTCTGATGAAGGAAAGACTGCTTGAGGAGGAGGCCACTATCTTTGTCAAAACATTTATTTTTTCCTCAAATAAAGAAGTAATTTTCCTCACTGTTTCTGCTGTTCCCTTCAGTACTGAAAAGCCAAACATCCTTATCTGACTCTTTTTCAGGTTTTAGACCTGTTTTATTTCTGACCCTATTTTTAACGAGAAAGTTAAGTTTCATTAGTAGCTGTGCAAAACTTTTCCACAAGGGGAGGAGTATTTTGATCCCCTGTAATCCTAAGTGGAATAGCAGAGGATGACCTGGAGGTGCAGAGCACACTCACACCCCAGGCAGGGGAGAGAGCAGCTGTGGGCACTGCTGGCCATGCCAGAGAGGGGCACTGCCCAAAGGAGTGAGCCATGAGTCAGCCCCGGCAGTGAGACAGCGCCACTGCTCAAAGTACCCAAAGGTGACACTCCTGTCTATACACGGCAACAAAAGGGGTCTCTCTTGCTTTCCTGCAGAGAATACCAGAGGAGCTGACCCTGGATGCCTTACTAGAAATGAATGAGTCAAAGGTGAAAGAAACGATGAAGAGATGTGGAGCCAGAGACGAGGAGTGCTCCAGGCTCAACGGGGCCCTGAGCTGCCTGCGGAAGGTGACGGAGTCAGGTACACACTGCCTTGTTCTCCTGGGGCACTGCTGTCCCCCAGCCAGCCCCAGCTGCTGCCTTGCAGACTCTGCTTGGGGATGTTTTATGAGCAGTGTATGGCTCTGGGATGTGCACTGATCAAACCTGTCTAGAGCTGTCAGCTGGGTTTGGTTTGGACATCAAGTCAGATAAATAAATGGAAATAAATGTATGTAGAATCCTCTCCTATTTAGGAGTATATCCTTATTAACCCTTTCTGTTCAGAGTTGTGTCTAATGCTCCAGTCCATTCTCCATGGGTCAGTACACATCCTTGACTTGCTTAAATACAACCAGATTTCTTCTAGGTGATGCCTTTCCCAAATATTGCCAGCTCAGAGAGAAACCTTCCCCTAGCACTGTAAAATCTGTTTGTACAAGAGCCTCTCCCAGCAGACTGGGACTCACATGCACCACATCTTTCTTTGTAGCAGTTATCAATCTGTCACTGAAAGGTGATGTTTCCTGTTGGTATTATGACAGTTCATCCATTTGCAAATGGTAAAGATTAGTTAATGGAAAAAATCAGCAAACAGCCCAGTCTCATGTTTCCTTTTTTCTAATCTTTCTTGTCCCAGGCTGTCAAATATTTCCCATCCACACTGTATAAACCAGCCATTGCTCAGGAGTTATGGCATTCACCTCTTAGAAAGAAATGGCATTGTTAAAAACCCGGATATATGTCTCTCAAAAGCTCAGATCGGGCTCTGTGCTGAGTTTTCGCAGCCTGGGGCCCTGCTGAGGCTCAGGGGAGATCACTGCCAGGTGAAACGGGTGCCCGGAGCCCTGCCCGGGGCCCCGAGCAGCCCGGGCCCGGCTCGCTGCCGGCCGGCACTAACGCTGCTCCGTTGGACAGGAGGGGAGCCGAGGGACGATGTGCCGCTGGCCCTCCCCGAGCGCCGGGACAGCTCCTGCTCGCAGCCGGACCCCGCCTGCTCCCCGAGCGCCCCGGCCAAGGGCGGCCAGCCCTGCGAGCCCTGTCCCTCGGCAGAGACGCTGCTGGAGCCGCTGGTGCTGCCCGCGGCCGGGGGCAGGCCCCGGACCCCGCACAGCATCACCGTCACCCCCCCGGCCACGCCGCAGCCCAAGCGCCGGCACCGCCTGAAGCCGCCGCGGACGCCGCCGCCGCCCTGCCGCAAGGTGTTCCAGCTGCTGCCCAACTTCCCCACCCTCACCAGGAGCAAGTCCCACGAGTCTCAGCTGGGCAACAGGATAGACGAAGTTCCTCCAATAAAGTAAGTTTCCTCCCGGACTGGAGCTGGGGCTCTCCCCGGCAAAGGCTGCCCTAGGTAGGCAGGAAAATGTTGGCAACGCAGCAACCTCAGGAGCCTGTGCAAAGCCAGAGGTGTCTGTAAACCTGAGAGCACATGCTGCAGGCAGCAGTTCCTGCTCTAGCAGAGTGTGTACCTGTCACAGGAGTATCAGTGCCTAAAAAAATGTATCTTTTCTTCTTTCTAGGCTCGGTAAGAGATTCTCACGGGGGTGTCTGCAGTGCCTTGCTGAGAGAGAAGAACCTGTGCTTGTCAGCTCCCTGTTGGCCATCCCTGGGCAGCCTCTGGAGGTTCTCCATGGGCCCTCCTGTTCCAGAGCTTCTGTTAACTGAGCAGGAGCTTGGCCTGCCACAGAACCACAGGGTTTTACTTGGTTGCACCTGGTATTTTCTAGGATGACACAAGCAAGGCAAAGGAATACTGATGTTTCAAGGGTCAAAGCCAGGGGGGTGCTTATCTATGACCTCAGACAGCTGGCACAGATGCCTCTTGGTACAGGAATTTCACGTCTAACCATTTAGTGCCTTTGGATATGCATTGCCCAGTGTCTCTGCAGTGAATTAAGACACTTGTGTGCAGCTTTCTGAGGAAGCTGCAGCATGTGCTGGAATGTGGGGTGTTCCCTGTGTGCTGAGGAGTCTGTTCACGTGGGTGATGGCTGGCAGGAGCAGGGCTGGGTTTCTCCAGGGCCACTGGGAGTTCTGGCCATCCTGAGGTGTGTCCCAGACACCACCTGTAACCTTGGAAGCTAATGGAGAGAGATTGGAGCAGCTTGGAAAGTGTCCAAAAGCATCTGAGTATTCAAAGCAAGTGTGAGTCCAAGCACTGCACATATAGCTAATGCCCTTTAAAACAAAAATCTCAGGAATTACTTTCAGAAGTAGAAAGATTGTAAAATGAAAATGCCAGCAGAAATCTGAGCATTTCCCTGAGGAGAGTGAGATAATTGGTGCAATAAAGTAAAAAGGCATTAGAATAAACTCAAACAAAATGAGGGAATTTGGTGCTTCTCTTCATATAGACCTACTGGCTGGGGTGAAGTGTCTGCTGTGGGCTCTGGTGAGTCCTGGACAATCCCAGACTGGTTGATATTCATTCAGTGAGGATTGAACCATCTGACCCGATGTTCACAGCCTTCTGTACTGCTGTGCTGGGATTGTTTGGATGGCTGCACTAGGCCAGCAGCATTTCTAGGAACAGCAGCTAGCCATTCCAGCCTTTTCCAAGAGGCTGAGGATCACAGATGCCTTTGGGAGCTCCCTGGACTAAGGATAAAAAAGACTGTGGTGCCATCTATGGTCAAGTGAGGAGACTGGCTCTGAGCCAGTCCTGCTGCTGTGCTGACACTTGCACGTTGGGGTTTGCCTCAGATGTGCAATATTTCTGTAGATTTCGTTCAGGAAATATGCCAGAATTGTGAGTATTGGAGAGTTTTCAGGAAGTTACATGCTCTAACCACTGGCATGCTAGTTTGGCATTTGGAAGTCTAGATCTTACTTTCTGCACTTAGCAGAAAGTTAGGTGAGCTCACATGTATGTTTTTATTCTGCTGGGTCGTAGTGGCCCTGTCTAGAAAATGGAGATAATTTTCAGTGAAATAGAATATTCTGAAATCTACTGAGGCTGCAGGAGAACTGGGTGATGGCATTTGTGGTAAACCAATTGGGAGTAAACCAATTAGGAGTAAAGTCTGACTTTCCACTTTAAGAATGGCTTAGACCTGATCAGATGGACTTCTGTAATCCTTAAATGTAAAACATCATGATTTATCCAATCATATGGAAACAAATACAAGAGCAACTTCACAGGGGGGCAAATCAGTCTGAGCTGTGCTCCTGTGACTCCTCATGGCTGGAGGTGCTAACCTGGGGCAGTGGCTGCTCAGTTTCTGTGCAGGGGGGTGAGCACATGCCAGCAATGCTTCCCTAAACCCTCCTCTTGTTCTCCATCAGAGCTCTCCCAGGGATCCCCACAGACGGTACGAAGAGACTTTGGCCTGGCTGTGACTCACAGGTGAGCAGCCAGGGATTGGGCATGGCTGTAGCTCACAGGTGAGCAGCCAGGGATTGGGCATGGCTGTAGCTCACAGGTGAGCAGCCAGGGATTGGGCATGGCTGTAGCTCACAGGTGAGCAGCCAGGGATTGGGTCTGGCTGTAACTCACAGGTGAGCAGCCAGGGATTGGGTCTGGCTGTAACTCACAGGTGAGCAGCCAGGGATTGGGTCTGGCTGTAACTCACAGGTGAGCAGCCAGGGATTGGGTCTGGCTGTAACTCACAGGTGAGCAGCCAGGGATTGGGTCTGGCTGTAACTCACAGGTGAGCAGCCAGGGATTGGGTCTGGCTGTAACTCACAGGTGAGCAGCCAGGGATTGGGCATGGCTGTAGCTCACAGGTGACAGCCAGAGATTGGGCATGGCTGTGACTCAGGTGAGCAGCCCAGGGACAGAGCCCAGCAGCCCAGGCAGGGCTGTGCTGCCACAGGACTCTGAGATGGGTTTGGAGGTGGATCTGGGGTCTCAGCTGTCAAGTTCAGCTACCTACAAATGTTCATTTTCCCTCAGACACCAGCTAACGTCAGTTTTCCCTCTCTTGTCTCTGGCAGGTTCTCTACAAAGTCCTGGTTATCCCAGATTTGCCAAGTGTGCCAGAAGAGCATGATGTTCGGGGTGAAGTGTAAGTACTGCAGGTGAGCACATGGGGATGGTCTCCTTCAGAACAGCCTGGAACTGGACTCACCACAGCATGCAGCAACTCCTGTCTCTTGATGTGATGCACTTTTGGCAGTGGCAGCGTTTTTTCAGGAGCTGGATCCCTAAATAACAGCCAGGATATTAATTTCTGTTTCTCTCTCAGGCTTGTCAGTCAGAGGACTGAGGTTTTACTACTTCATGGTTGCTGGCTGAGAGTCAGTGAAAGTATTATTAGAAATAAATCAGATGCTAAGATATGTTTGTGGTTTCATTAGCCTGAATAATAGAATTCTCCATACGAATGCCTGCAGCTCTGGGGCTGAGCATTCCAGAACTCCTGAGATTAGCATAAGAATTACAAATTAAGGGTAGGCTTCCTCTTTTTGGGGAAGAACAAGTTGCTATTTAACATGTAATGGTTATCTTTCAGATTAAAATGTCACAACAAATGTACTAAAGAGGCACCTGCTTGTAGAATATCCTTCCTTCCCAGTAAGTAATTTTCTACAAATTCTTGGCATTTCAATGTAATTGATTGTATGGAAAGAATAAGAAGTCTCATTAAAGCTGTTTCTCTCCCTTCTCCAACCTGTTTTTCAGTAACAAAAATAAGAAGAACAGAGTCTGTCCCATCTGATATCAATAATCCAGTAGACAGACCCACAGAACCCCAGTTTGGAACCCTCCCCAAAGCACTAACTAAAAAGGTACGAGGTGGCTGAGGCATGTCCAGAGTCCCTGGGGAGCTGCAGTAGGGAGAGGTTGGATCTCACTGGTTGCAGTGAGAGCTTTCACTTTGCAAGACTTGGGTATGAGACATTTTGTCCCTGTAAAACGGGTTGTGCAGAGCTCCAGGTGCTTATTCAGCACAGCAATGCCACAATCAAGCTTGGGAACAAGTTCCCTCTGCCTGTTGTGCAGCAGACACTGAGGGGAACTCCTCCTTTCTCTTTATTGCTCTCTCACAGTGTCTCTGCCTGCTTTGCAGGAGCATCCACCAGCAATAAACCACCTGGACTCCAGCAGTAATCCTTCTTCCACAACCTCATCCACTCCCTCTTCCCCAGCACCTTTCCAGTCTTCCAACCCTCCCAGTGCGACGCCGCCCCCCAACGCGTCCCCCATGGGCCAGAGGGACGGGCGCTTCAACTTCCCAGGTAAACCCCTCCCTGCCAGCAGACTCTGCAAGAGGCTCACCGGGAATTCAGAGGGACTTGTAGGTTTCTGAATACATGGTTGTGCCCTAAACAAGGTGTAAAAGTGTATCTTATCTGATAAAATGAAAATGTCATCCTTACAAATTTTTAAAGGCTATCAGCAAGATATCTTTGCAGGGAACAGATTATTGAGGAACGTTTCTCCTTTTCCTTTTTTGGAAAAGGACTGAAGAAAAAAGCTATTTTTTTCTCCTCCTTTCCCCTTTGTGCTGTGCAATGCATGCTGCCTGCAATGTGTGCTCACCAGGGGCTTTCAGTCAGGAGGGAGGTGCTTGCTGGAGCAGGCTGTAAAAGTGAGAACTGGAATGAATTACTTTACCAGACCCTTCCAAAATATAACTCATAATCAACACCAACTTTTAAACCACTGTCAAACATGACTAGTAGAGAGAAGTTTACCTTCATGCCTTATGGATTGAGAGCCCCAGTGTGCAGCTTTAACCAGAGCTGAGAGAGGCAAGTATCTCTGACAAGGGCAAAGATCTAAGCAGTGAGAATAAATGGAATTCCTTTGGCCTGAAGTCACATGGCGCTCAGTAGCTACTACATCTGGCCTTCAACACTGCTGAATTTTGCATCAGCTTCTGACCTGTGAATTCCAGTTGCTGTTTGAGCCTGCTAAAAAGGACCAGAGGCAGGTCAGTGTAAGGATTCCACTGCAGCTACTTTGCATTGGGACAAACTGCTCAGATTCACTGAAAAAATAAAAAAGGTGGATGGTTCATGAGCTTCAGCTTCTCTGGGGGCACCTCTGCAAAGCCAAAACACAAGAGCACATCACATCTCACCTGATGTGGGCCTGCCTTGCACATTCCTGGGCTCTCTCTTTGCCCACCAGGCTGTTTGAGAGAGGTGGCACAGATTGTGATACCTGTCACCTGTCAGGGCCCTCCCAAAATGCATGTGCTGAAATTCCTCCCAGCAGGCTGATAATCCACTAATCTGTTCCCAGCAGTGACCTGGGACTAATTCATTGTATGCACATGAGGCACTCACTGATGATCCTCTAACTTGTTTGTGTTGTTTTTCTTTTTTTCTCCTGGTATTTTTTTCGCTGTTCCTTTTTTACAAAACCCCAATAATTAAAAAGCTGCCTACTACCTTCAGCATAGACAACAGTTTGTCTTCCCAGGTGAGTTGATTGTTTTAATTCTACTAACCAACTTCTACTGCCAAAACATAACTTGTTTGTAAACCTCTGCATGCTGCCCAAGAACAATCATTCTGCTTTAAAAAACCCTGTCCAAAACAATCCAGACTTTCTTATCTCAGTGTGTACTCAGGCCTCTCTCCCTTCATCGGAGCTAGTGACATGATTTATGTATTGAATATTTAGCTGTAGAACATTTGTTTCCTGCTGTGGGATTCTATTCATATCCATGTTCCTCCTTTCTAAAGATTCACTTTTATGGCTCTGTGCCTGGCCAAAAGGACTTTACAGATAGGTGGGGGAAATGGAAGAGGACTGGGCTCAGCCAAGATGCAGGCATAGGAGAGATGAGCATAGTTTTAAATCAGTAAAAGCATAAAATCACTTTGTCTGTGGTTGAGTTTATAATGCCTAGATAAGAAGCAAATAGTTGCTATTGCAATGTTAAAACTTGCAGTCTATAGGAGATTGAAGTGTAGAAGATGTATCATAACTGTTTCTACTTTCCCAGAAATTCCCAGTCCTGCACAAACAGCACAGCTTCCTGAAACTGCTGCAGACACTAAGTAAGTAGAGTTTTAAATCTTTTCATTTGCACAGCCTTTACCTGGTAATCCTGAAGTCAGCCCAGAAGTGCTGTGTTATGGCCAAAACCAGATTTAACACCTGAGAATTCCCAGGGTAACTTTAGTCAGGGAGGGTGATGCTGGTATTGCCAGTTTTATAAAGCTGAATATGACACTTAACTCTAAATGGCGCACTGAGGACTCCAAGCCTCTAATATCTAGTCCTGGTTGTGTGAAGGATCAGATGAAACAGAAGTTGGAGTTCTGTAACTTGAAGGGCACAGCCCACTGAGCTGCAAGCAAACAGCTTTTTCAGGATCCCAATTGCAGGGCATGGAAAAGCTTCCAGCCTGCATTGCCAGCTGCTCCACTGCAGGTGTTTCAGGGGTAGGAATGGGAGCATCTATTCCTGGAACACAGTGTAATAACAGAGCCATGCCACTGCCAAATCAATTCCTGCCACTTAATTATCAAGAATCACTTCCAATCTTTGTCCCTCATTTGCCAAAGTGAGCTTAGAGTCCTTCTCTTTTACATGGAGCAGGAATTGTATTTTTCTCTGCTTCTGTAACTGTCAGGATCTGTTGTGTATTGGCTTCTTCTGCTCCCTAATGGCAGCACAGGCCCCCATTCCCCAGTGATGTTCTCACTGTTTCTGTTGCAGCGCTGCCCAGCAGCCGGGCACGGGCGGAGGCGCACGGGAAGCACAGGTGGGTTTGTGGTCTGCCCCGGAGGTCTCTGGAGCAGCCTGTGCTGGGGCTGCTCTGCCACCCCCGAGGGACTGCGAGCACACCTTTCCCTTCCCTTGCTGGGGACAGGTGGAGGAAGCAGAGGCGGGTAAGTCGGAGCCCGAGGACGATGAGGATGAGGTGGAAGATTTGCCCAACCGGCGGCCGCACCTGCAGGGGATGATCTACCGCAAACCCAGCCAGACCAGCGTGTACCTGCAGGAGTGGGACATCCCCTTCGAGCAGATCCAGCTGGGGGACCCCATCGGCCAGGGCCGCTGGGGCAAGGTCTACAAGGGCAAGTGGCACGGGGAGGTGGCCATCAGGCTGCTGGAGATCGACGGCAACAACCAGGATCACCTCAAGCTCTTCAAGAAGGAGGTGATGAACTACAGGCAGACCCGGCATGAGAACGTGGTGCTGTTCATGGGAGCCTGCATGAACCCCCCTCACCTAGCAATCATTACCAGGTAAGGAGAGAGATCTTTCTATTGGTTCTACTGGATGTGTATTGTAGAGCTAGCTAATGTTCTCATATATAAACATTTCCTGTAGCTTCTGCAAAGGAAGGACGCTGCACTCCTTTGTGAGGGACCCTAAGATCTCCCTGGACATCAACAAAACCAGGCAGATAGCACAGGAGATCATTAAGGTAAGAGCTTGTTATGCCAAGGGAGCCATTGGGTAGGGCCTCAGGCAGAGCTCAGAGCTGCACACAGGACTGGGAGCTGCTCCCTCAGCCTCTCCCCACACCTTCCTGCACAAGTCCCACAGGGGCCCTGCCCCCAGTTACAGCTAATCCCTGACACTGGAGTTAGGAAGGGGAAATGTGTTAGAAAGCAGAGTATGCTTGGAAATAGTAAAACCCCAAAAACATTTCCATCTCTGCTGTGTTTCCCAGGGCATGGGGTATCTCCACGCAAAGGGGATTGTACATAAGGATCTGAAATCCAAAAATGTCTTCTATGACAATGGGAAAGTTGTGATCACCGACTTTGGATTATTTGGAATTTCGGGTGTGGTTCAGGAAGGAAGGTAAGTGGAGGTTTCAGCGCTTGGTTCCAGCTCTGGAATGACAAATGGTCACATAGGAAAGCATTTCCTGCAGTGCACAAGAAGCATCCATTGGTTTAGTACACACTCAGTTTGCATTGTGCATGTTTGCTTTGTTTTCCTTTTTAGCAGAGTTCTTCCTACAGTTGCAGTAGCACAGCTAGAGAGTTTGGATTAAGACTCAGAGCACAGAACAAACAAGACCTTAAGGCCAGGAAGGAGCTGTGAGTGTCAGGCTGACATATGCCTCTTTGTTAACATGGCAAGAAAATTAGAAACAAAACGTCAGCAAAAACATTGGAGTAAATAAAGCCAAAGCATCAGGTGCAGCACAGATATGGCCTCCACACCAATGTTTTAGTCCTGCTTCTTTCTTTTGCACTCAGGAGGGAGAATGAGCTGAAGCTGCCTCATGACTGGTTGTGCTACCTGGCCCCTGAGATTGTCCGTGAGATGGCCCCAGGGAAAGATGAAGACAAGCTGCCTTTCTCCAAAGCTGCAGATATCTATGCCTTTGGGTAAGAAAGGAACACCCAGGAGTACCACGAGAGCTTGCTAAGTGAGGCTGGCTACTGGCCTAAGCCTTCCAGTCACTGCTCCCCTTCTCTCAGACTCAGGATTCCAGCTGAGACACATTTTCCTCACCTATTCCAAAAGTCATGGGTGGAAGGGGTTTGATGCACAGCCTTAGGCATCTCCCAGAGCTCAGCTGAAGCAGCTGGAACAGTGCCAGCATTGGGTACTTTGTCTGTCAGGAGCAGCAGACGCCTGACACATCTGTTGGCATTGCAGGACCGTGTGGTACGAGCTGCAGGCACGGGAGTGGCCCTTCAGGACCCAGCCTGCAGAAGCTCTCATCTGGCAGATCGGCAGCGGAGAGGGAGTGAGACAAGTCCTTGCCACTGTCAGCCTGGGCAAAGAGGTCAATGTAAGTACCTCAGCTGCAGGAGCCCCTCATACAGCTGTTTGTCAGAGAGAGAGAGGCTGCTTCAAGAGAGTTATTATACTCAGAACTCGAAAGAGAAAGGGCAGGAAAGAGAAGAGATGAGTATGGGATAGGTTTAGCCTGTGCCTGTAGCTGTGGTGCAGAAGTGAACATCCCCAGCACGGGACACTCTTGGGCTCTGACAGTGTCCAGGCCCTCTGTGAGCAGCGTCTGCCTGGGCTCACACACATCCCAGTGCTCAGACAGTTTTCTGGTCTGCACAGTTGACCCATGAACTGAGATAATGAGCCACCACTGTCCTCTGCAGGAAATCCTCTCGGCCTGCTGGGCCTTTGACCTCAGTGAGAGGCCCAGCTTTACTGTCCTCATGGAAATGCTTGAAAAACTGCCAAAACTGAACCGCCGGCTCTCCCACCCAGGGCACTTCTGGAAGTCTGCTGAGTGAGTACCTGCTGCTGGTCACAACACTGATGCCGTGCAATTTGCTAACTGGTCATATCTGAGCTTTATTTGCTTTCCTGGGGCTGGCAGACCTGTCAGGGTGGGAGCGCTGCTCCTCTGCTTCCCTGGTTCCTGGGAAATGATGTGACTAAGCCATGAGCCTCAGACAGTTCATTTCCAACATCACCATATTCACCTCCCTCCAGCAGCTGACTGATCCCCTGTTTGTGTCAGAGAATATCCACAACAGCGTTGGGAAGGGCCCACACTGGCCCCAGAGTGGTCAGAACTTCCCCAGTGATGGTAATGGCAGGTACTGCCAGAGGAAGGGAAGGACCCAGGAACTGTTTCCCTCTGAAGTGATTCAGACTGTGTGGGTCTGAGGCCACAGACACGTCTGTGCCCACTGCCCATTCACCATGTCCTTGGCTCAGTGTTTCTTTTCATCTCCTCAACTGCTCATATTTACTTTCTCTTTGTTCTGATGTTTAACCCTTCCCTTCCTATAATCCTTCACTTCTTCCTGCAACACCTGATCAGAACCACCCAAACTCTTGTCACAGGAACTGTCGTGGCAGTTTGGTCTCTGCTGGGTGTGGGGGCTTTGGAGTTTTGGTTGAAAATTCTGCCACTTCTCCTGTGCAATTTCCCCCCCATTTGTACTGATCCCTGACACACCAGTGTTTCCAACAACTTTAAACTGCAGAAAGCTTCCCCCAGACTCTGGCCTCACCCTCACACACAGAACATGCACTGAGCAGTGGAGCTCCCCCACCTCAGCCAGCTCCTTTCACACACTGCACTAACCCCTGCTGCAGCCTGGTCAAAGCTGTACAATGTGTAGTTCTCAAGGGCTTGCTTTAAATAACTGAAAACTAACTCTCATGGTGTCTTTTTCCCTTCCCTCCCGTATTTCTTTGTAGGTTGTAGCTACTGGTGCAATAACGGGCTCCACCTTGCATGCTTCCATGTGTCGTATCCTAACCGGCAACTTGGACAATCACCTTCCATTAAAAAAGCAAAAACAAACCACGAAATTAACCCACGGACATAATCAACACTTTATGCGAGTTCTCCTCTCTGCCTTTGGCTTGGTGTGGGCTGTAGCTTCAATAACCACTCCTGTCTGCGAGACCCTCCTGGCTAACAGCGGGCTCCTGTGCCACGGCAGCTGAGACTCCTCTGGGCAGGGCACGGCGCCGCTCTGCCCGAGCAGGTGCACACCAGGGCAGGGGCCCGTCCTGCCTGCAGCTCAGGGCTGTCCCCACACTGCTGCACCTCCGCGTGTCCTGCCAGGCCCCCGAGCCCCTCTGGGGCTGCAGCTCTGTGCCTGCAGGTGACAGGGACATTGTCACAGCCCTTGCACTGCAAACCAGCAGGAGCTGAGGCCAGGCTGGTTCTCCCTCAGGCACGGAGCCACCAGCACTGCAGCCAGGGTCAGTTCTTGAGTGGAAGGAAGGGTGGTCCTTGCTCTGCTTGGAGCAGCTGAGGGTCCTGTGCCCACTGAGAACCAGGCTGGGGCAGTGTCCAGAGCAGGGATCAGCTAAAGCTGTGTAAAAGGAGGAAAGCAAGAGCAGCCTTCAGCTCCTCCCCTTGCAGATCCAGGCCTTGGAACGTTACAGTTTGCTTCTGTTTACATCGCTGGGCAGCAGAAGGACTCAATGTAGGGCCTTGGCAGAGTCACAGCTACCACAGCAAACATGTGCCTTCTAGAAAAGGTCTTTCTTCACTGGTTTGGAGGGGAGAGGATAGGGACAGAGGACAGCACATTCCAAGGGAGTTTCCGCTGCCTGATGACAAGCTCCCACATCATTCCCTGAGCCTCCTCAGGAAAGCTCTGAGCTGAAAGTGCTTCTGGCTCTGCCAGCAGTGTGAGAGCAAGGGGAGAGACCCCTTTATATGTTTGTAGAGCCTGGGGAGGAGCAAATGGGTTTGAGTTTGTTCTGTTGGGGTTTCTTAGCCTGTTCATGTACCGTGTCAAAACTCCCCTTTCTCTTAAAAAGAAAATTCTGTCAGTTTTTCCTTCCCTTCTACTTCAAGAGAAGCAAGTGCCCACTGAAAACCAGTGTCAGGCTTCTACCCACAGTAGAGACCTGGGAAAACTTCCTGCTCCTCCCCCTTGGGCAAATCAGATTGTGCAGTTTCTTCCCACTGATAATGTTTGCATGAATAACTTCATGTGTTTGCTGCTGAATTACTTGAGCATCTCTTGGGTGAACTGAAGTGATGGGAGAGCAGAACCAAACTCATTGCAGCTCCTGTGATAGGGCAGTAGCTTTGTAAGATGAATAATCAGTAACTGTTTCCCCCTCCCTTCTCCTCTCCCTCCCCACTCTCTGCAGCATTAACAGTAGCAAAGTTGTCCTGCGTTTTGAAAGATTTGGCTTGGGGATCCTGGAGCCGAGTAACCCAAAGCTGTAGGCCGGTGTCATTGTGACCATGCTGGCTGCCTGCTCCCACACAGCACCAGAAACCCTCCCTGGCTGCTCCACGCCGAGGCTGAAGGACCATCGGCTCAGCCCCGTGTCCTGCCTGAGCACCAGCAGCTATTTAACAATGTTTACATGATACTTTTGTGTGAACTATATTTTTTTAAACATAATAAACAGTGAATCAAGTTGAACTACAGCCATTCTCAAAGAGCACTGAGAAGGAGCTGAGCTGTTCTGGTTCCTCCTTGTGTCTGTGGTCAGTAGGAGCCACTCTGCCCTCAGAGCGGGGGTCCCGGCAGTGGAACAGCGACGTGGCTCCTGCAGGGGTTGCCTTCCAGAGGCCAGCTCTCTCCTGAAGGCAGAGCCCAGCCTGCTGCACCGGGATTGCCCAGACCGCCCATTGTTCCAGCAGGGCTGCCCCAGCTCTGGGTCACCCTGAATCAGCTACAGCAGAACAGAGCTGCTGCAGGTGGAGTGTCTGGCCATGGGGGCTGGCTCTCAGTGACTCAGGTGCTCTTCTCCACAGAACTCACCCTAAAACCTGCTCCTTCCTATACAGTCCCAGAGGAATTAAGAATTGCTGGCCTTAAAAAATAAACTCATGACTTGTCACAGCTCTGCACAGGGACCAAATTCTACTTTTGGTTCAGACACAAGTTTGAGTGCAGGGAAAGGCAAGAGAAACAGGACAAAGGAAAAGCCGTTCATAAATAATGCATTAACTAAGGCCTTGATACACAGAGCTGCAGCATCCCTCCACACACACACAGAGTGTTGCCACTGCCTACAGTTGGCCACGTTTGAGCTTGCAAGTTCCTTGTTTGGGAAACATAGGACCAAAGCACTTGCTTTGAGGAAAAAAACCTTTTAAGAATAAAAAATCTTGTAACCAAGAAGGCAGTGTCTGGGCCTGGAGGTTCTGCCTGACCCCAACACCTCAGACTTGTTTCAGAGGTTAGTTTTAAAACCAAAACCCACCCCCTCCTCCAGTGCACAGTGTGGAGCTTATGGAGGTGACAGCCAGTGACCACACTGAGGTGACAGATGCATCATCCCCCTTGGAAATCAATTGCAGGCCCCATTACTGGAGGCTCCCCTTTCCCATCCCTGAGGCTCAGGGGAGCTCCAGATCTCTGAGCAGGCAAAGCACCAGCCCTCAGTTTGGCTGCTTTGTGCGAGGAACTAAGCGGCACAAAACCTGAGTTCTGTTGAGCAGAGAGCCTCAGTCCTGTGTGCAAGTCCATTGTAGCCTCTTACAAGTGTTGACAAAGACTTTTTAAATGTGTCTCAGATCAAAAAGAGAAATGGGTTGGCATGGCTGGGCACTGCAGTGCCATCCCGATCCCTGTCCCCCTCGGGCTCTGCTGTTCTCACTAATGGTGTGTCAGCAGTCTGAAGCAGAAGTTGTTTTCCCCCCAGTGCTGTTAAATTAAGAGCAGCACAACACAAACCCAAAGCAGGGAAGAGAGGTGCTGCCCCTTGGCTGGAAGCCTGCCTTAGGGAGGGAGGGGCAGGAGCTGCTGCTGGGTGCAGACCGGCCCTTAGCTCAGTCGCTGTGGAGGGCAGCAGTGGCCTCAGGGTGCTCCTGACTCAGTTTTTGGGTGCATAAAGCAGGCCCTGAGAGCTGGGACACCCAGAATGTTCTGTGTGGGATCAGTGGCCTGGCTGTGCACGGGCCCTGGCTCCTTGCAGCCCCAGACTGACCCTTGGTCCCTCCCATGCGGGGCAGGCCCTGTCTGTGGAGCCCTTTGTGTCCTGCCCTGCCCTGGGTCGGGGTGCTGGACACTGTGGGATGTGCCCAGTCCTGGCACAGGGGCTTGTTCATAGCCTGCCCTTAGCAGGGGGTCTGGGATCCAGCCTGACCTGGGTGATGTGTGGGACACCCGTAAACTGCCCTTGAGCACGAAGCTCATCCTCGGCTCCAGCGCAGCCAGAGGAGAGGCTGACAGTGTCTGGGGGTGGGTTAGTTTTGGTCAGCCTCTGGGTGGGTTAGTTCTGGTCAGCCTCTGGGTGGGTTGGTTTTGGTCAGCCTCTGGGTGGGTTGGTTCTGGTCAGCCTCTGGGTGGGTTGGTTTTGCTCAGCCTCTGGGTGGGTTGGTTTTGCTCAGCCTCTGGGTGGGTTGGTTTTGCTCAGCCTCTGGGTGGGTTAGTTCTGGTCAGCCTCTGGGTGGGTTGGTTCTGGTCAGCCTCTGGGTGGTTTTGGTCAGCCAGGGGCACCCGGCCGAGCCCAGCAGGGCTCTGGGCACAGAGCTTGGGGCCACAGAGCTGCCCCAGCCCCGCACATCGAGCTGTCCCTGGGTTGTGTTTGTGTCACACGTCCTGCCCCGTGGAGCTGTCAATGTGACAATGCTGTGCAATGCTGCTACAGGAGCCACACGTCAGTAGTGAATGTAAATGGTCGTTACATGGTGAACATGGACACGTTTTCTTTTCAAATGTGATGTAAACTTTGTACAGTACAAATTTTTTTTTATATTTTCTATGAACTGAGTGTCTTCCAGAATTGCTATTAAATTAATTACAAATTGTTAGAATTAACAACAGTTTCTGTATTAGTTTATGCAACCAGGAAAAAAAAAAAAAGAAAAAAAAGTGCACTCCATGCTACTGGAATTCTGGATATGTAGGAATCTTTTCAGTGAATAAATCTTTGGTCTGGATATAAAGCAATTGTTACGGAGTCCTGGTTTGACCTCTCCCTCTGACTTGTAGCTGAAGCACAACAGGAGCAGACTCCCACAGAGCCCCCCAGCACAGCAGCTCCTCCACCCGCTCTGCTCCCTGCCCATCCCCTGAGAGACACCAGGTGATCTCCCCCTGCAGTTACCAAAGTTTTCCCTCCCAGATAGGATGAGTCACATTATTAAACGGGTGATACAACCACCACGGAGTTTTCTCGAAGCACTGAACTGTTTAAGAAACTGCTTCCCTCCCAAGAGCAGCACTTGAGGCCATTCTGGGCCCCCAGCACCTTCTCTGTGCTTTGCTCGAGGTGCTGCCACCACCTGCAGCGGGGCGGAGCTCTGCCAGCCAGACCCGGCTCTCCCCACTGGAGGGCAATTACCGCGCGTTAATTAATCCCAGCTGCCAGCCGCTCTGTGTCGGGAATAACGGCGGCTCTGCGCCGACCTGCCAGGAACGGGCCAGGGCATCGTAAAAGCACAGTCTTACATCTCATCCATCTTATCTACATCTCACATGCAAGCAATAAAAAGCTTAAGATAAGTGCAGCTTTGTTGTCTTTTATAAAGAATAAGAAATAATAAATTTAATTCTCAGTTATATTTGAAGGGCAGAGATGTTTCATTTAACAAACCAAACCACACAGACTCCAGTCCCCCAGCACAAAGGCTCTGCCCTGGCTGTGACTGGAGCAGTTTGATGTTTCCCTGCTCAGAGCTGTACCCCAGAACTGCCCCAGGAGGCACCAACATCAGGGTCTCTCTCTGCCCTGGGAGAGCCACAGCAAACAGGAACAGGAGCAGCCAGCACACACCCCCCAACAGAGACAAACCCGGCACAAAGGGAGCGTTTCCAGCCCCTGCCAGCTGCACTGCAACACTCAATGGCATCCAAAACCCCCACACCCGACAGGAACATTTCACCGACCCAGCTGGGTGCTCGACAGCAAAAAACATCCCAGAGCAGCCACAGAAATGGGGTTCACTCAAAGGAGACACAAAATAACAACTCACAAAGCACAGCTCAGGCCACAAATGAACTGACTGCAGCAGGATCTGGCAAAGCGGGACACAACCAGGTCTGGCCTCAGCCTCAGAGGTCAGCCTGCTCCTCCCAGCCCTGGCTCCCAGCAGGGTTACTGGGCAGGCAGAACCCCTCTGCACATGGACAATGTAACACAGCACTACCAAAACACCAAAGAGAAGAAAAAACCTTTCACTTACCCGGCCTCACTGTGTCCAGGGCCCAGAGCTCCACAGCCTTGCACATCACCCCAACACAAGCAGCATCTGCCAGACCCTGCCTCACAGACCTTTGCTGGCCCTTGTGAGCGTCAGGTATCCCTAATGAGCCTCAGGTGTTCCTAACGAGCCTTAAGTGTCCCTAATGAGCCTCAGGTGTTCCTAATGAGCCTCAGGTATCCCTAATGAGCCTCAGGTGTCCCCAATGAGCCTCAGGTATCCCTAACGAGCCTCAGGTGTCCCTAATGAGCCTCAGGTGTCCCCAATGAGCCTCAGGTGTCCCTAATGAGCCTCAGGTGTTCCTAACAAGCCTCAGGTGTCCCTTGTGAGCCCCCAGCTTTTCTGCATTTCCCGGATGCAGTGCCCAACCTTCTCTCACCTCCATGCACTCAGGGACTCTGTCCACGAGTTCCCTTTCTTTTCCTTCAGTCAATAGTGTTCTGAAAATCAGGCTCCAAGTATGCCCCAATGTCAGACTGCTCTCCAAAGCCCAGGAATGCACCCTGTGCACTCAGGGGTGGAGGGCAGCCAGCAGTGTTCCTGTGCTCCCAGCCCAGGACTGTCCCAGCTGCCCCAGTTCAGCTCTGCTCCTGGGGCTTTTACCATCACCCAAAACCAGGTACAGAATGAGGCTAAGAGCAAGGTCTGTCTGCACCTCAGTGCCTGGCACACAGCCTGTTCTGGATGCTGCATTCCCTTAAAGCCATATAAATTTGGCTTAAATGTCAATGAAACAAGCCACTAATTGCTTTGGAAAGTGTTAATCTGCAATTCCCAGTCTAGTCCCAGTCCAGCAAGGTGCACAGCCACCTCAGTAACCCAGCCCAGTTCCAGGGGCTAAGGGCTGTCCTGAAGCACGTGTGAAACACTGTTCACACACAGAACTGCTGCCTTTAGAGTCTCAATTCTGCCTTCATCAATTCCAGCTCCTGGAGATGAGAAATGGCAGGAAAATCTCACCTTTTTAATATGCTCAAATAGTCCTGGTAATTTCAGAGAAGGAATATTTCTGATATAACTGCAACACCTAGAAAGAGCCCAAGTCCAAATACAACGAGGGCAGTTTCAGGCCAGTCTCACTCCCTGGTGCAAACTCACACTTGCCCGGCAGTAACAACCATGCAAAACTGCTGATAGGCAGAACTGTAACTGCTGGAGATGCCCTTAGCTCAGGGAGGAGCCAAACCCACCTCACCACAGCCTGAGAGCTGTTTGTTACCTCTACCTTTGCAGGCTGGAGCCAAGAGCAAGAAGAGGTTCACTGATCCACTCGCTTTGTGTGAGTATAAAGACAGATTTATTACAAACAAATCAAGTAAACCAGAGCATAGAATTCAGATGTACGAAGTGCTTTGGAATTTTTGGAACCTTCCTGCTACAGGCTCTGTAACAACAACAGCTGATGTTCATGTACCTGAGCCCCACAAAGCAGAATTCCCCACTGTACCTGCTGAGCAGACTCATCTGAGGTGGATGCAGCAGCTGGTGCCATTTGGGGACCAGCACATTATTATTTCATTTGCAAACATTGCTCCAGATCCAGGCACGTGGCCAGACAACTCCCAGCAACACAACCGTGCATTCACTTGCTTTCAAGTGAAGATAATATGCAAGTAAACCAATCTGATATAAATAAGGTCAAAAACATAAACAGTACATTTAAAAAAAATATTTCAGCTCCAGTTAACTTGGTACAAAATGGTAATTCTCCTAGTATGTATAAAAACCACCAGATTATACTAGCATAGATGGTATTAAAAAAATAATTTGCACTTTCACTATTAAGGTAATGTATTAAAATGTCAGAATAAATAGCAATAAAAGTTAAATTTAATATTTTACTTAATTAAGGCTGAGGTTTATGAGTCAAATCCTACAATCCTATACCCATGCATGATTGAACAAGTATAAGAAGGAGGATTTGACTCTTTGTTTTTTGAAAATAACAACAAATGTGCAAGTATTGTCTAAAACACAACTGGATTTGTTCTTCAGCTGGTGGGTTGCAAAGCTCTTCTGACTTCATGTGGGAACACAGCCCCAAATATATCTTCATGGTATCGCTTTTGGCTCTGCAAAAAGAAAGGACACCCAAGAGATGAATGAAATGCTGCCAGCTACTCCTTATCCATCAGTTCAGTAACTAAATCTTTTGCATTTGTAGCACTGGTTCTATGATTGTAGATTTTGTAACTGCCAGCGAAAGGCAGCTCCCTGAATCCGGTGCACAAATGCACCAGGACGAATTCTGATAACAAGAGGGTCTGAAAAAGCAGCAGCCCCAGGCACTGGGTTCTTAGTGATGGGCCCACAGAATTCCCGAACTCACTTTTCCTCTGTTGGTACAATAAAACCTCAAATTCCAACACCCTGCAAAGCTGATCCCCAGGACCCCCGTGCAAGAGCAGAGTCCCTCTCTCACCCTGACCGAACAGAAGCCGCGCTGGCAGTGCGGGGGCACCAGGCTGCTCCCTCAGAGCCCGGTCCCTGTGCTGAGCACACAGGAGCTCTCAGGCTGCTCCCTCACAGCCCGGTCCCTGTGCTGAGCACACACAGGAGCTCTCAGGCTGCTCCCTCACAGCCCGGTCCCTGTGCTGAGCACACACAGGAGCTCTCAGGCTGCTCCCTCAGAGCCCGGTCCCTGTGCTGAGCACACACAGGAGCTCTCAGGCTGCTCCCTCAGAGCCCGGTCCCTGTGCTGAGCACACACAGGAGCTCTCAGGCTGCTCCCTCACAGCCCGGTCCCTGTGCTGCACACACAGGAGCTCTCAGGCTGCTCCCTCAGAGCCCGGTCCCTGTGCTGCACACACAGGAGCTCTCAGGCTGCTCCCTCACAGCCCGGTCCCTGTGCTGAGCACACAGGAGCTCTCAGGCTGCTCCCTCAGAGCCCGGTCCCTGTGCTGAGCACACAGGAGCTCTCAGGCCCCTCAGAGCCCGGTCCCTGTGCTGAGCACACAGCAGCTCACGGCAGCCGCAGCCCCCGCGCCTGGCCGTGCCCCACCCGCTGGAGGGCCGGGCCGGTGGTGAGAGCTACCTTGAGCCGCTGGAGGTACTCGTTGGCCTGCGGCGGGCTGAGGCGCAGGGCCCGGGCGAGCAGCGCCCGCAGCGCCGCGGCCACGTCCCGCGCCATGCGCACGTCCCCGCACACGTAGACGTGGCCCTGCTGCCCGTGCAGCACCTCGCACACGCGGGCCTCCAGCTGCCCCTGCAGGATGTCCTGGACATAGACCTGGGAACACAGAAACCATCAGCACAGCCGGCTTCTGAAATGCTGCTCTGACTGCTGGCTCTTCGGAGTCCATCGTGGGTCTGAGCACCAAGGCTCCGAGTGCCCTGTCTGTTCCAGCTCTGTCCTGCACCACAGCAAAGGTGAAAAATGCCTTCAGGCTGCCCTTTACAAGCCCAGATTTGGAAGCTGGGCCTGTCTCTCGATCAAACTTGAGCAGACAAAAACTCTTCAACGTGCCAAAGTCTCCTAACTGCCAGGAGAGCTAAAAAGAGGATAACTTTTATTCTGTTGTGTTTTTTCCCAGTCAAGATTCTTCTACATAAAATTAATTTCCTTGGTCACTGCGTCATTGAAATGGGGAAAAATGGCCAGTGCCAACTCATTTCTAACTCTGGGCTAATCAAATCCTGCAAAATACAAGGTTTCTGAAAATGTTCCAGTTCTAGTTCCAAAGGCTGTTTGCACTGGATATGCCTCTCTATGGCAGTGAGGGGTTATATTTATAGCAATTTATAGCACAGTTTGCTTGTGCTGGAGTGCACAGGGAGATTTTCCTTCATTTGAAGAATCTCAAACCTGCTCACAATACACTGAAGCGAAATGCTAACATTTTTTAAGAACAAAAAGAGTCCAAATGTTAACTTGAGGGATGATTCTGGAGGAACAAAGGAACCAGCCTTACCTTCTCCTGGCCAGGCAGTCTGGAGTAAGCTGTGTAGACATCTCTCAGGACTCCCCTCCTCTTCATCTCCTCAGTCTCCTCCCTGTAGATGTGATCCAGGTCTGGCTGCCGGCAGCCGAACAGCAAGGTCATGTCCCCTCCTCTGAGCCCTGAAACCCGCAGGGACAGTGGCACTCTGAGAGCCTGGGCAGCCACTGGCACACAGGACTGGCACACAGGCTGTGCCCTCCTGGTCCCCAAAGGACCCCTGCCCAGAGGGATGGTCCCTGGGGGATGGTCTGGCCGTGCCAGTGCAGTGCCCGATGAGCCTGGGGGTGCTGATCCCTGCAGGGGCTCTGGGCTGATCTTTGGAGGTGACTGTGGCTGCAGAGCCCGTGACTGCAGGGCTGAGGGTGTCTGCAGGGCTGGGGGTGGCTGCAGGGCTGGGGGTGGCTGCAGGGCTGGAGGTGTCTGTGCCTGCAGGGCTGGGGGTGTCTGCAGGACTGGGGGTGGCTGCAGGGCTGGGGGTGTCTGTGCCTGCAGGACTGGGGGTGTCTGCAGGACTGAGGGTGTCCCTGAGCCAGCCCTGCCCCAGGTCCCTGCAGGTACCTCTGTGCTCCAGGTCATAGAGGCGCTGCAGCCAGAAGCTCCTGAAGGGAGCAATGCCCGTGCCCGAGCCGATCAGAATGCAGGGCTTGGCTGGCTCCTCGGGGAGGTGGAACTCATCAGCACTAAAAGGCAAGAATATGTTAATTAGGTAAACTCATGTTCAGTTGCTTGAATGCCTGAGCAGCACAGCCCATGTCCCCAGTGTGAAAGCAGCAGTGGGGCTGAACTGGGTGCTCCTTGTTCCCTCCCCTTTCCTTGCTCTGCAGTGGAGAATGGGGTCATAGGAATAGAATTATTTCAGAATTTTCTAATGATTTGTAATTTTACTAAACGTGAGGCATGGTAAAAGATCTAATCTCTGGAAGACAGGGAATTCCCTCTCTTCTCAGACCCAGCCGTTCCAACTTCAACTCACCAATCACTTGAAAATATCCAAAGGAAAACCCACTGAAGAAGCTGAACTACGAGCTGCTCTTAGTTGTTTAATTTTCTTTACCTGCGGATGAAGCAGGGAACGGTTTCATTGAGCTCTATTGTGTTCAGCCACGTGCTGCAGACTCCATGGTGCAAAGGCCCTTCTCCATCTAAAAGCAAAACAAGGCAGAACGCCTCTGATAGCACCCAAAAGCCTTGTTTTTTAAAAAGCACACTTTATACTTAAAATTATAGCTTTAAAATAAATGTATGTCTAGTAATGATTTATAAAACATGGATATACTGATGATGGTGCAGGATTTTAGCAAATCTTGGCCCAGGAGGAACACCTGCCCTGCAGATACTATTCTGCAGGTATGACAATGCAAATTTTTTATTACAGATATGCTTCATGCTGTATGGCAGACAGGTTTTTTCCCCGAACCACAATGTAGTCTAAATGCCATTTAATTAAGAGAGAGATGAAAACAACAGTTCATTACCTCTTGTCCTGTAGTTTACAACTGCAACTGTCAGATGAATCTCTCTGGCTGTCATGTCACAGGAGGAGCTGACAGAATAGTACCTGGGCTTCAGAAGTGGCAGCTGAGTCAGCAGGAAAGCTGTGGAGACCTCAGCAGAGGGGAACTCCTCCAGGACCTCCAGGATGTTTGGGCTGTTGTAAAACTTCCATTTATTGTATTCCTCTGTGCTCTACAAGCCAAAGGGCATCACCACAACATTACCAGGTCATGCTGAGTTCAGGAGAACAGGCGTATTTGAAATGTCACTTATAAATAAGATTCCTGCTTTACAGTCAATTAAATATTTAGGTAAATCAACAGAGTTCTCAAAACTTTGCCAGAACCAATACTGGGGTTTCCTAAGAAATAATTTAATTTTGAACACAGAAGTTCAGAACCCCACTACAATGTTCTTAGACACCTGCTCTCTCAATGAGGATGCAGAAACTGAAGTAGAATTCATTTCTCAGCTCCCTGTCATGACACATCCATGAAATTGTGTAGTCCCAGGTCCTGACCCCTCAGGAGCCTCCCTGAACCTGGGAGGAGGAGCCAGCACTCACCACACCTTACTTGAAGCCACATCCCTCTGACTCTCAGGGTAGCAAATTCTCTGACAAAAACATCTACCAGCTCCCCTGCAGCTCCTCCACATGCAAAGTGTAAGGTAAGGTCTTCAGGGATGTCTCATCAGAAACCACCGTGAGGCAAGAGAGCCAGGCAGGCAAGTGACCCACCCAGAACCACACAGGAAACACCCGATGTTGGCTCCCACGCCCAAGCCGAGCCTCAGACCCCTCCTTCTCTCACTGTGGCTGGCTTTCTAAGACACAGAATATCTAACAGAGGCATAAAAATCCATCACTACAAAAATTCTTAAGCTTCTGCTACAGAGTCAAAGGGCATCAGAGGGCCCAGTGGACAGCAGAGCAAAGAAAACTCCAGCCCTAGGGCTCACCTGACACAGCACCTCCAGCCTCTGCTTGTCTCCTTCTGCTGTCACCAGCTGGGAGAGTTTCTTTAGCAGTTGTTGGGAGGGTGGAGTAGTGATATCAAGCAAGTATGTCAAAGCCTCGGGTAGTGTGCAGGCTGGAATCTTTTTGTGACTTGCCCAGTACCCATCTGGAAATGAGGGAAAGAAAAGGACTTAGCAACACATGTGGTATTTGACAGCTGTAGAGCTTTGCAAAACCTCCTTCAGAATACCCCTTCAGGTGAGGGTACAGAAGGTCCAGACCACAGGGCCCTTCTAAAAGAGAGCAATTGTGAGCTTTTCAATGTTTTGTAAGGGGAGGATCTGACACAGAAAACTTCATGACAACAAAACACCACTTGGAAAGGCACAGTTTTTTATTTGGGGAAACCATCTTTCTGTGTTCCAGAATCCTATGATTGTTCCTACGAACATGGGAAAGATGTGCAGGACACATATGTCTATTTTAGGACATTTACATGTAGCAATAAGCAAACTGCTGATTAATTTAATTGCAGTCAATGGCCAATTCAGCAACTGAATTACGGTGTCACCTCGGGTACCTCTGCAAACCCTGGTGAAGTCATGGTTTTTCCAGAAAGGGCAAAATCAGAACCAAGAATTATAAGAATAACTAAAAAGCAGCAACAAAATTCTATTGAAACTTGAGAAAAAGATCACAGAATCAAATTCAGTCAGCAAAAATTCTTAGGAATTTTAAAGGAATCTGTCCAACATCCTCTGCTGTTTTGTCTAAAGAGACTCAACTTACCATCAATGCAGGTTTCAAGCCTGATGGTCTGACCAGCTGGAGGGGCGTCCTTGACACGTGCAATGATGCCATGGACTAATTCTGCCTGGTTGCCTGGGAAAATCCCAATGTGCTCCCCAGGAAGGTAGTGCAGTTCCTGGTTAGTCTCACAGTGAAGTTTAACCAGAATGGTGACACGACTGCATAGCAAATAAAGAGAAATGAGACAGATCTTGGTTACATTGACAGGATTTTCCTTGGATTGCACAGGAAAGGAATAAATCTGCAGTGGCACTGAGCAAGGGCTCCCTTGTGTTCATTACCAAATACCAGACCAGCTTAAGGCTTCACAGAGACTTAAACAAATCAGAGTCCAGGCATGTGAAGTACTTGTATCCAAACAAACTGAGTGCTGAAGTTCTGCCTGGTCTGTCCAGTACAGAATAAACATGCCTGGAATCAGCCAGTGGAAGTGCTGCCCCACTGCAGACTGTACAGCTCACATGCTTCTACTAAGGACAGTACAAAAATCCAGTATCTTTTGTAATAACTGCAGGGAGAAGATGTTTATAACCAGGCACTTCAGATGTTTAAGATTTTTGTAAAATGTTGTATTGCACTATTCAAAAGAATGAGGTAGCATACCTGGACTTCGAACTTTGAAGATTCTGCCTGAATTTCAGCTTCATGGGAATTACATCCTTGGCATGAATGCTTGCAAGAGCTGGTGAGAAAATAAGATATGACTCTTGGTAACCTTGTGATTAGGTTTGTTTAAAATGCCTTCAAATAATATGCAGAGGAGAACTGAACCACACTTCCCCTAGAAGGTGACCAACCACCAGTCAGTTGTGTGTGCCCCATTCCCTGACTAAAAGCAGTTCATCTCAGCTTTTGTTCCTCTGGGGCTGTACAAATATGTGATAGTTCCAGTGTTACTGTGCTGGAAAAGATAACTTACACAATGTAAACCAGTGTCTTTTTAAATCTGACCATGTACTTCATTATATGCCTTCTAGCAACCAGAAGAGCCAAGAGCACTTCTGAGAAACCTTCACAGTGCAGCCCCTCTGAAGCAGCAAAGGCAGAGGGAGGGGAAGGTGGGAGAATACCTTTAGCCAGGTCCATGGGCTGGGAGTCATGCACTACTCTGTAACTGGCAGGGTCCCAGCTTTCCTCAGAGGTGTAGATCTCAGGCAACTGAATACTGTGTCTCCCACGGACATTAAAAATGTCACAGGCAGCCTAGATAAAAAACCCACAAAAATAAAGGCTATTCACAGTAAAAAAAAATATTCTTAGCATTGTCATAATCCTAATAAGGAGCTATCAGTTTCACAGATTGCTGGTTTTTAGTGTCTCTGGTGTGTGGGTTCAGTGAGTTCAGTAAGGTTCCCCTTCTATAACAGTATAGCTAAAAAAGATCTACTGCAAAATATGTTTGATGCTAAACTTGTTCATACTGAGCATTCCATTACCCAAAAGGGTTCAGGCAATTTTGTGTGGATATTAAAAAGTAATAGAAAAGGGATCCCGTTCCCTCTCCTTGTTAGGCAAGCAGTAGAGAAGAGGGGAGTTCCAAATTCAGATGTAAATTCAGATGTTTGGTTTCCTTCATTTTCCCTAATTTTTATGGGAACTGAACTAAAGTGAATGGATGAGTGAGTAGAATATGAGCTGTATTTCTATATTCACCTTGAAAGCACTGACTGCCCAGCTGCGGAAAGCTTCTTCTTGCCCATTGAGCTCATCCCCTTCACCCACTGGAGTGAGCTGGGAAGCCCCGAGTTGGGCCAGTTTCTGGTCAATGGCATGAGCAAAGGCACAGAACTCTGGGTACATGCTGGACCCCAGACCAAACACAGCATACCTGCAGGAGATGAAAGGAAGATTGCTGTGTTCTGCTATGTGGAGTGCTAAAGAACTCAATCACATGCAAACAAACAACAAAGTGTTTTTACCTAATTTTATTTCTCAGCAGTTTCAGTCTGAGCAAGGAGTCCTTCAAGGCCTGCATAAAAATACATAAAATACTTAAGGTTAGAAAAGTACTCTGATTTAAATTTAAGACAGAATACTCTGATCTGAAACCTGATCCATATCTTACTGAAGGACATGAGATAAATAAAAGGTTTGTCTTTGGCCTTTGAGCTGAGTCTCATACACACTTCTGAGGTGAACATTACCTTTCCGTTACCTGGAGAATCTCCATTTCCAAAAGTGCTAGTAACCACTAAAAGAAGTGTTTCTTTTTCCAGGTCACAAATATTGTACTCATCCATGCACAGGATCTGGAAGGAATAAAGCTCATGAGACATTGCTAGCAGACATAAGAACTAGCCTTAGATATCTCAGATGACCGCTGACCAAACTCACACGGCATTATGCTAAATGAATACAAAATCAAAGTTCTAGTCCAACTCATATTTACAGAACATTCCAAACACAGGGTTAGGAGAATGGAAAAGCCTGCAGAAGCCAAACTCCTGTCTCCACGAGGTGTGGCTGATTTGTACTGCTCACCTTGGTGCTGAAGGCACAGCTGAACAGGCTGCACAGGTTGTTGGCAAGGGTCTCTGACTTGCCCGTCTCTGTCGCGTAGATCACGGTGACCTTGGCCCTGGTGGCCACTGCCCCTCGCATGAGTGAGGATGCAAAGAGCACAGCCCTGGGGAAGAACAATCACGCACAACTTTGCATGGAGCTACACTAATTCAGGTTGATTCACAAACAAGCTAGGAAAGACTGAGCTGGAGCATGGCTTTTCTTTGGAAGATGGTTCAGAAGCAACACATTCTAGATAGCCCTGAGCAAGAACCTTAGATGGGAATGTTACCTCGGGGTGGACAGGTAAGGCTGTGATTCAAACCACTCAAGTGGTCCTTACTGTAATAATGTTTTTTAAAGAAGTAGAGCAGAACATTACAAGAATAGAATAGTTGGACAAAGCATGAAGAATCTTATTTGAACAACTTACTTTGCCAAGATGCTAAACTTTATTTCTTTTTTCCTTGGCCTCCGGGTCTCATCATGCCACACATGTGTTTTCCATGCATCCACCTTTAAAGAAAAAGAAATAATGCTTTTGGGTAAGGAATACAAAATAGTAAATAAACAATTTGTGTATCTTTAAGGGGCCAGATCAAATAGAATCTCTATATACAATCCACTGAATAAAAATATGGTATCAGTCTCTGTGGCATTAAATTGTATTTTACTTAAAGCCAGAGAATTCATCAGAACTAACAGCACCTCCCACATAAATTGGCTCCTGTCTGCTACTTCTGAATCTGTCTAGTGAACTTTTATGAACCAGGGCTTGGCACCCAGACTCCCTCAGATCCCGTATCACATCTGCACTGCTGAGGTTGTCTGCTAGAGTCGGGTTTTCTTTTTGATGATGTGTACCTGGTAGTAATAGAAGGGAGTGAGGACATAGTTCAACATCTCTTGGTGGAAGACGGGGGTTATGCTGCCTGACATGGGAGGCACAATCCACACCCAGTCAGCCGGGCAGCCGCCCCGCGCACGGTACTCGCTCTGCATGTACTTCAGGAAGGACTCGGAGGCAGAGTGGTGATCCATGATGGTCACATTCTGTTTCTGGAACAATGGCACAAAGAAAAACATGCATTAAAAATCCTATTCTGCCCTTCTACCCGGGGTAGCTAAAGTAATCCTCTTGCTTTGGTCAATATTTCAAGGACTTTACTCAGAGTAAAGGGAGTATTTATGGCAAATAAATACTATCAGCAGTTACTGTAAAGATACAGATTGAGGCGCGGGCCTTTGATTAAGAACTCTTAGATCTTTTCTTTAACATCAGCATTTTACCTCTGCAGCACTGGGAGTGCATGTTGCAAAGCCTCTGACTCACTTTTACCCACTTTTCATATTGTCATGATATGTTAAACTTGAATTGAAAATAAAATATATTAATCCAATGGCTTTCATAGGTTTTGAAACATAGATAAATGTGTTAAAAGGATGGAAAATCTTTCCCTTAACTTCCTTTGCTTCTTTCTCTTCTTCTGCCTTTACCTGTGAGGAAATATGGATTCCTCCACTTTCTCGGGTGAAAATCAAGAATAACTCTATTGGAATCATAATGAGTGAGAGGAAAAAGGGACAGTGAATGTTCAGTGTCTCTCCAGGTCCCACACTCAGTGACTTACCTGGAAGCTGTGAAGCACAGCCACGTTGATCTCTACAACAGCTCGGTCCTTCCATAATGATGACAGTTTGTTTGTTTCCAGTCCCATTCTCCTCCCTACCTCCTACATGTGGTAAAGAGAGACAAAAGGGAAAAGCAAATTTACTATATGGAACTTAGACCCCATGATTTCTCAACCTCATCAATTTTGTATCAGGAAAAAGTTGTGCAGAAGGGGAAAGAATCAGTCTCATGCTATGGAAAGTGATGGCAGCAGAAACACCTGAGATTAAAGGTAAACTGGAATTTTGGAGTTCTGGTTCTTGAGGATGTTCCAGCTTCACAAAGCAGGAAGTGGTTCTCTCCCATCCCAGTGAACACTGACAGTGTCTCTTTTCCAAAACTTCCTGCCCCTTCCCTCCCCTGCAGGCCTGCCCAGCTCCCTGCAGCAGTCACCTTCAGGACGTTGTAGCGCTGCGCGTCGCAGAAGTCGCGCACTCCGATCTCGGTGCCCATGTACCAGCCATTGAAAGGGCACGCGGTGAACTCCAGCCCTCCCGCCTCCAGCAGCATGCTGGCCACTGCGGGCAGCGCGTACCACTTCAGCTCCAGCTCCTTAAACCACTCGTACCTGCCCAACAAGCACCTTGTATTATTTGTGTGTCTTTTCCTCGAAATCCAGAAAAGCCCAGGAAGATAAAGAGTACCAGTTCAAGGAGGAACCCCTGGACCAGGGTCTGCAGAAACTCACAGCAGTTTTCAGTGCAGTATTTGGGAATCACCAGCTACAGCAACTGCAGAACCATATTACAGAGTTCTGTAGTCTGCAGGCCAGTCCCAAAACAAATGGGAAGAAAAAAGCAATGAGAGAAAGGCAATAAACCCTGTTATGCGTGCAGTGTTATATGTGTATTACACTAGCATAAGAAATTAGGATTTTTAAAATTCTGAATATAATTGAAATGTAGATTTGGAGAAAAGTTTTCCAACAAAATGGTCATTTGCTTCCCTAATTTAAATCTCATTTCATTGTTCTAACGGGCATTTTATCTTTAGGATGATTTACCATTGTTTCATCCTGACAAAGAACTCATAAAACAACTGCCACAGGCGCAGCCCAATTACCTGCCAAGGTGAGGCAGAGGCAAAAATGCAATTATCTAAATCCTGTGTGCTTACTTTGGATGCTCCATTGGCACTTGGAGGACAATTTCTGGAGGTAATTCAAATATTTCTGGGTCTTGGCCATTTGCTTGAAGAACAAGTGGAAGTACATCAAAGCGGCCATATTTCGGCTTCCACCCAAGCTCGATGCACAACTGCAAATACAGAAAGCACATTTTGTGTTCTTTTCAGGTTTCCCCTCCAGATCTGAAGACAAAAGAATTTTAACCCTCTGAAACCTGCTGAAGTAAATTCTAAGTGACAAAGGTTCTCTTTGCCATTCAAACAATGTTGAGCCATGCTGATGAAGTGTGCTGGTTGTGCACCTGCTTGTGTCCCCTGACAGTATTAGCTCACCCTGTTCTGAGATGGAGGGCAGCACTTTTGTATCAGAACTGTAGGAAATTATTGTTCCAGCCTGCACCTGGAACTTGTGGGGCAGAACATCCCATTCACTCCTCACCTCCCACCACTCTGCATGAACACGCGAGGAGGGGGCCCCAGGGAGGTGGCATAGCCAAGATGGGAAGCAGCTGTGGTGGTGAGTTTGGAGCTGTACCTGAGTGAACTCCACAGTGGCAGGGTCCCCAAGGACAGAGCCATCTGGCATGTGGTAGCCAGCGTAGCGGATCAGCTGGCTGTTCCACACGCGGAAATCGTGCTGCCCATCCGTCCGGGGCGGGAACACCGTGATGGCTGACCTGCCCGGGACAGAGGAGACACACACACACACACATCCTCACTAGTCACACAGAAACTGGGACCAGCAGAAAATGTTTTACATTTCTAAAATGAACATCAGTAGAAATAAAATCATTCATCCTTTTTACCCACCTCCCCAGATCTTCAAGTCATCTCTTTTCCCAAGGAATTGCAAAAGGTTTTGTAACATCAGCCATGAAAGTTATAAATTTTCAAGATGGTTGATGGAACACATGAGAGGAGAATGTAAGCACCAGGAAAATTAAGAGCAGAGACAAGTTGTCAAAATGTTTAGATAAACCATTTCATGGTTTTTGATGCCAGATCTGGATATGATTTTTGTTGGTTAAATTAAAATTGCTGTGGTTTAAAATTAAAATTAGAGACCTACCTTATATTGCCATTGTTTGTGGCATACTGAATATGATTACAGATATGCTCAAACATTTCCTTGGCTGTTTTACAGTCCCGTGCATCAAACACCTGTGTGTTTCCAACAGAAATGTAAAGACTAAGTTTGAAACAGTTAAGCAAAGTTGTTATTTTTCCTATGCAGTTAAGGAAAGATTGTGGCTCCACTAGGAAAGGTTCATTTTTATAGTTCTTATATGCATCATTTTCACCCATAACAATCCACCAAGGACCAAAACACGTACCTGGTTCCATGACACACCTGGTTCCCACACTCCCACTGCTATACATTTTCATTCAGCCATGAAGCAGAGAACTACAAAGAAACCAATCTCCTGACAGGACAGGAGGGAGTCCTCCTCAATTGAAACAGTGACATGTTCTAGCAAAGGCAAGGCCATTCTTCTGAGTCACAGCAGAGGACTATTTGGCTCCAGCTCAGGTATAGATCCACAGCTCACCTGCAAGTTGGACCACTGGATTCTCCCGATGCACCTGGGCGCATTCCTCCAGGCCTGCTTGGCAGCAAAGGTCAGCTCATCCTTTGTCAGGTGGTAGGTTCCTGTTGTTTCTATCTCCTTGGTCACTGCTTCCAGCCGGCCCACCTGTTCTTTGATTTTTGGCCTTTTGAACAGGAAATAGCCATGAAAAGAAGCAATGGGAATTTCATTCAAAGTGCAGACATTCTCTTTATATTTTGGCTTCAGAATTTAAGACTTGTCCTTATGGAGTGCAAGGACAGAGCTTATTGGCCCCATGAAGAAACTAACATACTAGAAATTTTAGTAGTGGCACAATCCTTTCACCACCCAATACATGCACAGATTGGCCACAAGCTATTCTGTGTAAGTTTTTGGTTTAAATTTGGATTTTCTAGATAAATTTGAAAAAAAATTACAAGGAAATAGAAACCAGAAAACAGGTGAGTTTCAGGGCATATGTAGGCTGAGAGTGACTGTCCTCTCAAAGATCCATTGTGTTTACAAGGCCACAGCTCTTCTGAGTAAAGTAAGTAGGATTTTCATTCCTAAAGGGAAGTGCTGAGCAATTCCTTTGTCAGGGAAACCAACTCTAAAATTCTTGAGTTTGATAACAGAGAGTGAAGTCAAAACATCAGAAAATATTTATCACAGCAGAGACAAAAATTGTTTTGTTGTCTTACAGACAGAATGAAAATAGCCTGCACTGTCTGAGAGTTTTCACATTTTCAGCAAGATGAAAGATCAAGGGCAAGCATATGAGATAGTGTAAATCAATGTGATCAAACAACCATGAGCAGAGACACAGGGATGTGCAAATGCAATAGGCTGGTGAGGACAGCCTGTGTGTGTAAGACAGGGACTTTCAGAAAGACTGAGAGGGAAGAAAGATTTGAAAGGAGTTCAAAGTGTCTAAAGAAGTGGCCATTATGTAGCTGAGTCCCTTTGAAAGTTTGATAATGTTTTCTAATGGGATGAGCAAACACTGAACTGTTGCTTGAAAGATCATCATGTGGAATGTCACTGCAAGCCCTTGGACATCAACCAGCTGTTCCAGCATTTCCTGCAACAAGATGCCTCTGCACCATGGCCATGTTTGTGAAAACACAAACCCCGCTCGGGATGCTCAGTGAGCCTATGCCAATAGCACAGAGCAAGGCTGAGAAGCAACACTGGCCTTCCAACCTTTGGCTAAAGCCTTGAGAGGAACACAGAGAAAAGATACTTGGAACAGCACAAACAAAAGGCATTATCCACACTGAGACTGATCTGAGTGCAGCTAATCCCAAGAAAACAGAAGGTAATGCTGGCAGAGAGTCTTCAATGTACTGGAATGTAGCACACTCCAAAGGGGTGGAGCTGAGGAGTGCAAGGTCCAGAGGCCTTCCCTGTGTTCCCAAGATCTTGGATTGACAGATGGAGAGATGGAGCACATGGAGTGCAATGACAGTTCTAGCTGGCATTTTAACAGTCCTTATATATTTTTGAATGCATGCTCTGTAACAGGACAGTTACCCAGAGCTGTTAAAAAACCAAACCCTCCTGGAGGCTCACAGACAGGTAGGTAGAGGATTTTATACCCAAAAATCAAGTTGACTTACTCTTTAAATGAACTGTAATATTGCTTGAGGAAGTCTCTTGCCTGAGGTAAAAGATCCTCTGGGGGAACTGGCCCATCTCTGGTACCTCTCACCAGGCCCTTTGGGGTCATGAGTGACCCTTGGCAGGCTTTGGTCTGGCAATTGATAACCTGAAAAACAATCAAATGTCAAAAAAACAATGTTGCACTCTGCATATTTTAAATTTTATGAAAACTTCCTGTTCATATTTCCATATTTTACCTCTTTTGCAGTCAGGTGTAGTGTGTCAAGAAAGCTGGATCCATTTTCCAAGTTTCTTACTCTTATATGTCTTGGACATCCTGGTTTTTGGTTTGAAACTTTGATGTCATTTGGAGGGAGATTCTGGGCAGAGAACAGATAAAAATGCATACTGTCTTCAGACCTATTGAATATCTTTCAGTTTCATTTTAGATTTAATGTTAACATCAAAATATTTCAGTTTAAATTCAAGAAACTAGATATAAATGTGATCTGCTCCAACATGATTATTTGACTACAAAACTACTGAGCTAATCTAGTGTTTGATATGAAATGAGGGAAAAAAGTATTTTTGTACTAATCAAACAGGGTTTTGCCACTGCAAATACCTTTATAATTTCAGTAAGTCCTCTGAGTATCTTTGAGCCTTATAGTCACAGTCTCAGGAAAACAATGAACTAATTTTAGAGACAGGACACGTCTGTTACTAAAGGTTTACAAAGGTATATAAAGGAATCAGGCATCCCAGTCCCCGTGGGGTCACCTCTTCCTTCGAGTCTTATCAATGCTCTGTTTTTGCAGAAAAGAACTTTCACCCAAAGATGTCCCAGCAGTCCCAACCTCCTGCAACCACAGTCAGACCTCTCAGGAGGACGTGGAGCAGTTGTGAGCAGCAAGCACCACTCATGTGAACTGTTACCATCAAACAATGATGCTGGGAACAGACCTCTCCTCCTTCACTGGGCTTTGCTGAAGTTATGATAGGCAGCCTCTCCATCTGCTTCTTGCTGGGATTCTGCAATTTGGCATCATACTTTTCTGGGCTTCAATAGAGAGAAAGAAAAGTCAGCACAAGGCCAAGGCAATGTTCTTTATGTTGGGCTTTGCTTTCAGCATCAGCAGGAGATGCTCAGTGCTGTCTCTGAAGTATGTACTGATCCCATAACCCAGCAGTGGCACTGGGCTGGAATCAGCAGTAAAGCCACAGTACCCCCTTCCCAGAGCACTGTGTGGAAGGAAAGGAAGGCAGGCAGGGTATGAAACCTGAAATAAGTAACACCCTAAAGACTGAGAAATTTAAGATGCACGTGCAACTTATTGTATACAAGTGTTGTGTATGAACTGCATCACAGAACTACTTCACCAACTTAATTACAGTATAAATAATCACTTTGCTATTTTTGTAGCATACACACCTCCTGAGACTTAGAATACATGAAACCATGTCAGCACACCAAGTAAATTTACGACTATGAAAGAGAAAGCAAGATTATTTATATCCTCAATGACTGTTTGACACAAGTGTTTAATGTTCATTACCAAGTAACACCATCCAGAGACCCACAGTTTTTTGGTTAATATCAGTATTTTGGAAACACATTGCAGGTTTCTCCAGGACCCAAACCACTTAATATCTTCCCTTTTCAAATCAAAGATAAACTGTGAAATCATTAAAACCAGGATCTTACCCATGGATCTTCCTATTTTTCTCCACGTTGTTGTTGATGTCCTTCTCCCTGGGGTACTGGCTCCTGGCAGCATGAGATTTGAACACAAACTGCCACGGGCACAGCATTTCGTATGGGTTTTTTTTTTGGTGGTTTTACTTCACTGTGCTGAAACCTTGTTTTGTGTGATGTGGGAACACTTCTAAGGACATAAAAAAACCAACAAGGTCAGTTTTTACCCAAGAGGGCAACTCCCTTTAGCATCTTTCAGAAACTCACCAGCCTAACTGATCTGATCTAACATCCTGTGTTTAAAATGAAAATTGCTCAATTCTTAGGATAGTGATACTAAAACTAACACATTGCCAGTGTAATGTGCAGCCATGTACTAATCTAAAACACTGGCAAGAGGATTTCAGATGACCCCTGGTTGTGTAAAGCAGCAAATATTGGTGTCAGAGCAGACCACAAGCTTAGAAAAGGGATGTGAAGTGTTGCTGTGTTAATCACACAGTAATGAAAAAATCTTGCTCATATATGAACCTAACCATTTTGCTGTGTATCCGCCTGCCAGAGACAAACAGGATTCTGAGAGGCTGAGGTCTGTAGTTTCTAAGATCTGTAGCACTTATTTCAATGTAACACATAGCATTTACATAAGGGTGTACGAAGTCTATGCTATATATTTTCTGCTCATTTCTGAACATAAGGTGGATTTTGTGCTAGGGAATGTGTGACAGAAGAGAAAGATCAAGCCAGTAAACTGCGGGGTTAGAGAGAATTAGCCCCAGCATTTGAATCTAGTTCATAACAGAAATCAAACCCTGATGTTTCCAAGAAGTTAGAGACAAAGGGAGAAAATAGACATTGTCACATATTCCTTTTGTAAATTATGTCTTATTTTGATATTTATATTACTTTTACAGTAAAAGTTAAACTTATGCTGGGCTCTGAAGATACTGTCTGCTATAAAGTCACACAAACAGTGAAATCCATCCGTGTGCAGAAACTGCAAGGTGTTAGGATTGTTTGCTACTCCAGGTGAGAGAAATAATGTGCAATAAGCACTTCTCTGCAGTTACAAAGTAGGGAAAAAATCTAAATTATTTTTCTGTAATAAAAAATATAGTGAAGTGCCTATACAATTTTGTAAAATACAGGGGGAAAAGAGAGAACAAATGGAGAGGGGGAAGAAAAGAAAGAAACAAACAAAGAAGGAAAGAAAGAATAAAAGGAAAAAAAGGGGGAACCTCACACAAACATAAAAAATACACAGGGAGAAAAAGGAGGAAAAGGAAGAAAAGGAGGATAAGGAGGAAAAAGACAAAAAATAATAACAGGAAAAAAGAAAGATAATAGTAAAAAGAAAAATGAGAAGAAAAAGTAAAAAGAAAGAGAGCAGACTCACATTTCCCTTCACTGGCACTCAGAGCAAGAAGCTGCTTTGTGTCCAGCCTCGTGGGGTTCCGTGGGGAGCACTGTGAGTGTGACCAGTTACATGCACAAACCTTTAAATCAGCAGAAAAGGAGGGACAAAGTTTTCAGAGCAGCTGGACAGCTTGGAACTAGAGCAGGAGACCGAGTCTGACACTTTGCTCCTAACAGAGAAAAAAAAGATACAGTTTGCCGTATAATTACTGCCTGTGAGAGGCAGTAAATGAATGACAGAATGAACACCTGGACATGGTGCTTCTTACCGTGCTTTGTGAGAGGCGTCCCAGCCCTGCCAGGAGAGACTCCTCTCTCTCTCAGAGCTCCTTGCCTTCCAGCTCTCAGGCTCTGCATCCCTCCCAGGAGGCAAAAGCATTTTATAGTGCAGACCATGTATGCAAAATAGCTCTGCACAAGGCTGGACATGGATAGTGCAACTGGGGATTCCCCTGATTCCTGTCCTGTCCACTTGGAGAAGTGCAGGGTGTGTGCTGATGTGTGAGCAGCGTTACACAAGCGCTGTGAGGAGGGAGGCAGCTCTCAGCATCCCTCCTTCCCTCCGTGTGCTGCAGCCTTCCCTCCTGCTGGTGCTCCTGGAAAGGGCAGGGTATCACACCAAACACTGTTTGCAGCCTTGCACACAGTGTTCAAATTAAAATAAATAAATGCTGAAGGGCTTCTTACAGCTTTTTTGCCTGTGTGGCCAGTCTCCAGGCACCCTCCTGTACACCACCCATGGCTGTAGGAAGAGAGTGAGCAACTTCAAGAGAAATGTTACAGAGCTGTAGAGTTTTACAGTACAGGCCAGGAAAGCATTTAACCATGTGCTTATAACTAAGGACAGGTATTTTAAGTTTCACCTACACATACTTCCTTACTTTTTATCAAGTTTTAAAGGATCTTTCTCAATAGCGTATTTGTAGAATTTCTTGCTCTCCAGAGCTCCCTGTTCTGCCTGTTGCTGCCTGTGAGATTTGTCCCTTGGCGCTTTTCCAAAGTATTGGGCATACTGGAAGGAAAGTGCAACTTCCTGAAGTACAAACCATTCCCACCATCCACCAGAGGGACAGCTGGATGAGGAAGATGGGACTGCTGAGCTGATTTTCAATCTCAGACAACATGTGGACATGTACCTTTTAGAGAACCAGCTTCTCCCTGCAGTCTGGAAGGCAGAACCCCCTCAGGACAGGGCTGGCAGAAGTGCCCAGGGCTGTCAGGCACCTGCAGCCCACGAGTCTGGTGCCAGACAGTGCCCCAACAAGGATTTTGACCTGTCTTATTTGTTTCTAATATTATGTATGGCTAGTTTAAGGAAACTGTTTACAAATTAAAGATGACTAATAAATCTGCTGAATAATGTGAATCAAATGAGGTACGTTGATAACTAGGGAAGGATTTACAGTTGCTGACCAAAGATCTACAGAAGTGAGGCATAAGCCAGCCAGAGAAATGAGGAAATGTGTGTTCTTTTCTCATCTGTCATGCTTTTACTGGGCAAGCTTGGGCAAGGTGTTTTCTTCTCTCTGTGTCTAGCTTCTCTATTTGAAAATGAATATTAGATGACTGTGTAAAGCATTTCTAGAGGCAAAGCAACTGCTATGCACACGTGTTCATGCACGAGATCCCCTGACTGCATCCCATCCAGGATTGCCAGAGATGAACCTCTTGATAAACAGACCTGAGTTTTCTGAGCATTCATCTGCTTGGCTTTATCAAGCCTGTGCTGCTTAGCATCCACTGCTCATGAATTTTCACAGTTGGAATTTTCTTTAATGTGGTGACTTTCTTCTCACCAGAATTAGCAGATGAATCCCTTTGTTTAAAATATTCCAGTCATCAGGCAGATGTAATCATCAGGCAGAAACGATGTGTGAGAACTGTGCCACTCAATGCCATGCCGGAAAATTCTGCCTTTACATTCTTCTTTTGCATTTGCTACTTTGTAAAAGGGTTTAAAAAAATTCTCTTTTCATCCTTTCTTATTAACCTCTTTCTTCTATAGAACATGGGGAATCTTAATGTCTTGTGCTGGAAGAAAGAACATATCTTCGAAGTTTATTTGAATTCAGTGGGTTCTAAGCTTTTAGTATACACCCTCCTTATTTCCCTGTGCTTGGAACTGCTGAAATCTAGGAAAGGTCATGTAGGGATTGGATATGAAAAATCAGATTTGGGATAACCAGAGGAGGAGAAACATCTTTCCTTAGGATAATTGTTAAAAGGATTGGCTCAGGTACAGCCACTCAGGGAACTGCTTAATCACTCCAGTTGCTCAAACAGGACCTGATTATTTAGTCACTTGAAATTAATAATAAAACTCCCTCTGTACAGTAAGAACAACAGAGAACCATTCAATCCTCAGGTCGATCAGAGATTAACTAAACAAGATCACTGGGCACTCCTTCTACAAATATTCTACAGGGCTTGGAAGGTTTTTCCTTCAGAAAAGCAATTCTGCCCATTTGAACAGACACTTCTTCCTCTGCCATATCAGAGTGCAAAAACTGATTGTTTTCCTTGCATTAACTTTGATGAAAGAGCTGCCCTTTCAGAGCAGACTTTGACCTATTCAATGATGTCGTCTTGACTGTAATTTTGTTTTCTTTCTGAGTGTCTGATGGTTTGTAGCTTCAACAATCAGCTCTCTGCAATGTCCTTCCAAGTGAGTCACATTCTGTGTCTGATATTATAATATACATTATATCTGCAAAATTCTGCATGAGCTCAATCAGTCATATTCCTGAAAACATTTACAAATCAAGCTCTGGTTGTATGGTTGCTCCTCTGAGATCAGGGCATTTTGAGTCTTCAAAGAAGCAGGACACTGAGGCAAAGTTGATGACAAGAAGGGCTGATCTTCCCAACTTCATGGAAAGCCAAGGAGAAGTTCAACTGTCCCAACATTTCATAGGTTATTAGTGAACTCCTTCTAACTCTCTTTCCCTAACAAATGTAACCATTGTCTGAGATGTCTCTTGCAGCAGTGCTGCATGTGACGCACAATAAATACAGTACTGCAACCCCTCTAAACTCTCAGCATCTCAGATTTGTTAGAACTACTCTCACATCTGGTGGTTTCTGACAAAGATACAGTTAATTACAATAATAACTATTGCTGTTCCCAAATATCTCCTCTCATTGACTACTGTCAGTCATTTTCTTTTACACTGATTTGGTTTTTCATTCCCCCAAAAAATTTGTTTGGTTTGAATCTTCCCCCAAGCTTTGCAATGGCAACTCTGGGGTTTTGTTTGTTTTTGTTTGTTTGTTTGTTTGTGTTCTGATTGCTGACTATTCCTTTAAGGACTTTAAGATATTCACCATTAACTGTGGCCCCTTCTTCATTGGCTTCTATATTATTTCAAAATGTTCCTGATAAAGTGGGGATAATAACTCTACCAAAAGCAGAATAAAAGATCCAGGCCTTGGCACTTGAAAACATGCAAATAATAGTAGGATCCCAGCCCAGTCTGGACTGTTTTTCAGTTTCTGCAGATTTAAGGTATGTTTAAAGCAGCAGTTTAGTGTGGAAAGTGCAATGTTTTGTTTACCATGTCCTGCTCTCCAGTGGAAGATTGACTGTCAAATGACGGCAGGGCAGGGTGGAAAATTTCCCAGTCTGACCATCCGAGGGCGAAAATGAAAGTTAAGGAGAGTGCTAAATCTGCAGAGATGTGCCAGTAAACCCATCCCTTCCTGTCTGCTCGCTGTCAGTTAGGCCAAACTCAGACATGCAGAAAGAACAGAATTCCCTCATCAGTCACCTCTCCAAAACTCCCAGGGATGAGGAAGTGAGGGAGGACCAAAGGCAGTCAATAGCCAGACTTTGTTGTGCCTGGCTGCACGTTGGCTCAGGCAGAAGCGATTGCTGACACTCCTGACTCAGCCCTGAGATCCTCAGCCACAGCTGCAGCAGCAAAGACAAAATTACAGCAAAAAAAGAGCAAAAGCAATTAACAGTTGACTGGGCCTAACCTTGGTGTCCTGCATGTGGCTGTCACAAGCTAGGCTCTGTGTCCTGCGCTCCTCCACATCATTTCACTACGCTGAAGATGTCTCTGTGTGGAACATAAGGGAAAGCTGGCATGTGGATCTGGAAAAAGTATAGAACAGTGTTTGGTACTTCTGCTCCTGCAATCCGTGCTTGTCACAGCAGAACAGGAAAAAAAAATTACTGCAAGATTACTGTGCACAAAAAGAGTTTTATGATTTAAAAATAACAGTGAACTACAAAGCTGCAAATGTCTTCTTTAGCAAAATCATGGTCTGAAGAAGAAACTGCAATTTCAGTCACAGAGCAGTGGCTGAGGCCAGTAGAATCTCTAACCAAGGACAGGTAACAGAAGAGATTTGAATGCTGGTTTTGGAAAAACAACCCATAAATTTCTGGCTAAAATGAAGAACAGAATATTGAAGTATAGAAGTAATTTGAGTTCTGAATCTAAAAACTTTGGTGGTTTACTCCAGAACACACAGCACTGTTGGAACAACTTCAGTAAAATGTATGTGCTTCTGTCTATTGGTGACCTCTGAGTCTCTTTTCCTTACACCTGCCTTTATCTACTCAGTTGTTTCCTGCACATTCAGGTGTCACACTTTGGACAGTGTACCTTAGTCTGCAGAAAACCAAAGCATGCTGGCCCACTTTCCATGTTTCCTGCATGGAGACAGGTTTTCTCAGGTAATTTTATGGCTCTGCTTTATCTATACTCACTGTTTTACTACCTCAGTTGTTTTTAAGGACTTCTTGCTAAGCACTACAGTTGGGCCAGTCTTGCCTATGCCTGCACGACTTTCAGTGTCTGCATGAATTACATCACATTTTCAAAACTTTCCATGAGAGTGAAATTGCCTCCCCTCTGCCCTTCCCAACAGGGAAGTGGTGCCAGAGGGTGTGGGGTGTGAGCTTACAGCTCCTTCTCTAGCAACTATCTACCTTCCCCTACTGAAAAAGACAATTTCCATGGCACATTCTTCAGAGTATTTTTAGTCAGTTTTCATTGATTTGGAGCTGCAAGTCCAGCTCAACTGGTTCTCATCTTCCCACCCCTGCAAAGAGCCTGGCTCCATCTTCTCAGTGACCTGAAAGCCACTGGAAGGCTGCTCCTCTTCTCCTGGCTGAACAAGCCCTGTTCCTCCAGCCTCTCCTCATGAGGCAGCACCGTGCCCCAGCCCCAAACACCCCCACTGAACTCACTCTGTGCACTGGAGGCCCAAACTGGGCTCAGGAGCTCACCAGTGAAGGATGCAGATACTCCAATGGTGCTGCTTTTCCTTCTCTCCTTCTATAGGAATTCCAGGCTAGGGACATACTATTTAGCTTGGTTTTCATTCAGTGAACAAACATGCTGCTGATTGAGACAATTCATTGTTGGCCACAGTGACAGAGAGGATGGTCTTTGAAGCTACATTTGGAATGAGGGACACCACTTGGGAGCTTGAAAAGTCACTTACTGAAAATACAAAAAAGAGATGTGGAGGAATATGTGTTGACAAGGTCAGGTTCTAGAAAATGATGGCTTTATGGAGTGGGTTAAGTGACAGGGGTTAATCTATAATAAACTGTCCTAGTACACACATCAAAGGATGTTACAGATTAATTAGCAGGTGCTATTATTAGCCATAACAATTTTTGTCTCAATTTCTGGAAGGATAAGATGCAAAACAATTACTTCATTCAGTCTAAATGTTTCACCCAACTCTTGCAGAGAGGGGTATTTGGACCACAGCCTCCAAAGCAAGAGGAGCTGATGCAGAATGTGTATGTTATTTACAGGACAGAAATAGCACCTTTTTTGGTCAAAACCATGTTCTTGCCTCATCTTGTTTTATGATGATTACTTTTGATTTAGTCATCTGAAACCTGGCAGAAGGGAAAATAAAGGGGAATTTTCTGTGACTTACAACACTGTCCATTAGGTTTGAGCAGCTCAAGAGACCTCTCTGACCAGTACAAGCTGAACACCACCATGACATTTCCTTCTTTCTTCTCATGTACCAGCTTCGAAGACTTAATTGCAATCTGAGAATTCTCCCAAAGAACACACCACTCCTCTTCCTAGTGGTGTTTTGGGGACCAACAGTTTCTGTACTTCCATGAAGCGTCAAAGTCCTTGTTCAACGTGACATCTCTGATCCCGATTTTCTCCCATGTTTTTGCTTTTGAAGTCCTGTTTGTTTTTAATGGAAGAGCAAAGCTGCATGTGTGAAAGACAGATGACTGCAATGACTCCACATTCATAAGAGAGAAATCCACACAGTTAATGTCTTCATTTGGTAGAACGACCATTGCAGAAAAGGTGACTTCTCAAGTTTCTGCCACCTTTTGAAAAGGATGTAAGAAATGAGAGATTGTGCATGGTTTTGGTAGGGCCTTGTAATAAGTTCTTACCCAGCTGGATGATAATTCTGCAGGAAACACATCACCCCATCCCTGACTAACCAGCAAATTGAGTGCACTGTGGAGAAGGAAGGACCCAGGCCAGTTGTGAGACAAACAAATGAGCAGGGTATAAACCACTGCCCATCAAACCATCAGCTCATTTTTAAACAGACTGCTGGATTTAACAGTAATAAAGTTGAAAACAAGAAAAAAGGAAGGCAGTCCTTCAGCACTAAAGGCAGCAGCAGAATTTTTAATATTTATTTTTCCAAAAGAGCATGTAAGCATGGGAAAAGAAAGAAACTAATTACTGGACAAAAAAACTTCAGAATTCTTTCTGCCTTCCCCTCACATAAAGTGATGCCTATGGGCCCATATTTATGGAGAATATATTTGTCTTCAGCATCACACCCACCTCTTGAACTTGTCTATCCAGGCTGCTGCAGACACTATGTTTTGTAAAACTGAATAAATAAAACTGTTTCACTTTTAATTCTGGTAACCATGACTGAGCACAGGCCACTCCTCTGAGTATTCCAGGTAGTGCAAAATGGTTTAAGATGGTGAACACTACTGAAGTCATGGAGTGTACATGGGAGCCTTTGCCTTTGACTCAGAACCCAAGAACAGCATGGGAAGTAAACATCCTGATAAGCAATATCCAGACTGCCTCTGTTAGTACAGACCAAGACAGAATTTGATAGAGCAGGAAGGCAGGATTGGTGTCTCCCATTTAACAGACAGCCCCTATGAATTCCAGAGGTTCTTACAAGTGTTACAGAGTTCTGTGGAGCAAAGTTACATAATCATGAGCTGTGATTTCTTTCAGATACTTATAAAATTGAAAACACTTTCTATGTAGTAAATAAATAAGGCCCTCCCCATATAGTGCAATAAAGTGAGCGCATTATAGGTTCAGTACTGTCCCGATCTATTCCTTTCAAAGCCTCATTGTTACATCAAAGGGTTTGTGGTTCTTTTCCTCTCTCAACCAGACATGGATTGCATTCAAGTTACTTTTTATGCTAAATACCACTCATATTGTGTATATTCTTTGTATAATTACCAGCTATAAAATCTGCACCTTTGCTTATGAGGATAATGAAGTTAGAATGCAGGGACTGGATCTCTGTCTCAAATTTCATAATAAATCCTGGATGCCTTTTCACTGCATTTAATCAATTAGAAATAACCAGTGCATAGTGTCACTGTGACATCCTACAGGCTCTATTCTGTCAGTTGGGAGCAGGATTTGGAGATCTTGGTATTTTTAAACCATGTTTCTGAAAGAGTTGTAAAACGATCATTACCATGTCAATACCCCCTACCTCAGAGCCAGCTAGTGGAGAATAAGCAATTTCCTGCTGTTTGTCCCCTGAGTCTCAAACTGTCTGAGAGCTGCTGTGTGCCTTTTAAAGGTCTCCTGAGTTAAGCACCTCAAAGGCAATCTGAGAATTACATTTGAAACCTTGGCCAGAAAGCTGCAATGTACTCTGTGAGATACTTCCAGCTAGGAAAAGGACAAACTCAACAGAGCTCTTGGGGGAGAGAAAATTCCAAGACTCAACAGGTGTCTGCATTCTGTACTGTAAACTGTGGTTTAACACACCATTTCTGTGACCTCTAGAAATGGGAGAGAAAAACAGAAAATAAAAGAGAAAGCAGCCCTTGCAGTTGTGGAAACCAAAATACTCTATTTTTAAGCATGAAAAGTCACTCCCCATATTGACTCAGTATAAGGAAGGTGGCTCCAAAATATACAACCTTTGCCTGTGCCCACCATCATGACACAATATTTTCCAGACTAACTTCTGTTTGACTTTTATTTTCAGTTTTCCTTGTTCCTTGTTTCACACTAGCTGAGACACAGACCACTTTCTGCAGATGAAATGACTGCTAAGAAATTGAAACAAGACTGAGAAAATCCCAGCTCTTGTGTGATTTTATTTAATGCAGAATGTAAGTCAACCTCATCAGCCACAAGAATTTATTGTCAATTTTGCATCTTTTAAAATCCGTTCTGTAGAAGGGGAGAATATTAATCAAAACACCAGCAGTTTTAAACTCCTCTCAACAAGAATGAATAGCAGAGATGGTGCAAAATAGAAGGTGTAACACCAAAACAGATATTAAGTGCAGTGTTTTTTAAACAGATGATGCTGAACCCCAGCAGAAGGAAGCCCAAAGATAATGAGGCCACTCAGTCTGAAGTTGTGCAGCTGCAGCTGAAAGAAAATATTTTATATGGGGTAGTGATTTAGCCTCAAGCTGTGCCAGGGGAGGTTCAGGTTGGACATCAGAAGGAGTTTCTTCACAGAAAGGGTTGTCAAGCATTGGCAGGGGCTGCCCAGGGAGGGTTGGAGTGCCCATGCCTGGAGGTGTCCAAGGAAGGGCTGGAGGTGGCACCCAGTGCTCTGGGCTGGGGACAAGGTGGGGATTGGGCACAGCTTGGACTCCATGGGCTGGGAAGACTTTTGCCTGAATGATTCTGGAAGCACCCAAACCAAGCTGGCTCAGAAGCTGCTGATTAAAAAAACAAAAATCAAATTAATCCTTTTCAGAATGGATTCATGCAGAACATGAAGGCAGATTCTTCTGGGGGAGAAGTCACCCAGGTTGATAGTTACAGAAGGGGTAAGTTCAGTGTCCACAGGTGAGGGCAGCAAACAGCAGTCCCAGAACTTTCCTCTTCAAACTCTACAAGTGCACTGAGCAATGCCAGGAACCTCTCCCCCACTGACAAACACACTGTTAAGTTCTTAGGTGCAAATGACAGATGCCTCCCTCTGCTTCTAAACTTTTAAAAACCTATTTTAAATATAAACCACAATTATGAGGAAAACAGAAAATAGTCCTCAAAGAACAGGGTTTTTAAAGTTAATGTGTCTGCCCTGCTTAATCACAAGCTGAAAGGAGTACTTGATGACTGGTGTATACTTCAGTTAACACTATTTCATAAAACTTGGCTGGACAGAAGTATAAGATAAATTAATCAAATAATACAAAAGTTGAAAGATGCACCAGCTGGCTCATGCTCCAGCAGAGGTAGATCAGCTCTGAGCAGCAGGCAATGCTGCAGGAAAGGGACAGACCAAGTGGGCAGTGCAGGTCTGTGTCCAGCAGTGCTGTGGGTCAGGGACTTGCTTTAGACTGCTCTGGCCAAGACACTGCTCACCCCAAACCATCCCTGTCTTTGGGGTGACACTGAGGGACATGACACTGTGGAGCATAAAGCTCTAACAACTCCTTCTTGCAGTTTAAGGTCAGGGACTCTCACAATGAATAGATATAATGATATTGAGTATTTAAGACTCAAAGATGTGTCGCCAGTTCCGTTTGAGGCTTATCAAAGCTCTATATGAAGGAACAATTTATAAGGCCATGTTAAAAGCTTTTACAAATAAGAAACTTTCCTCTAAAAAAGATGTGAGAGAATATTATTTGTTTCTCCCAGAAATAGCATGCACTCCTCTTTACAGCACCACAGTAAAGATTACTTCCTTATGACGTTTGAAAATGAGCCAAACACCATGGAGGAGAGATTTTTGTTTAGCATCAAGTCCTCATGCTCAAGTGTCCCTAAACAAAAAGCAATGCCTGTGACATAACCCACCACGTGAGGAAGTTTACAAAGTGCTAAAGAATGATTTAAAGAATATTCCATTACTGACAAATGGCACTAAGCAAGGCCTGGCCTGGGTTGGAAATATTCTATTCAGTACCCAGAGGGCTCAAATGACTTTGGTGGCAAGTGTGAATGGAAATCAGTAACACTTGTGACACAAGAATGTGATCAGAAGTGTATTTGTCTCTGGCCACATAAAGGGTGGAATGCTATCCTGGATATTACATAAGCCAGGAATTTACAATCTCGTCTGTACCAAAACCTGAAATGAATAAATGAATTACAAAAATAAATGAAAGGGAAAGATTTGCACTACACAGGAAGCTTCTGCATGAGGCTCCAAGGCTGGTAATAACCAAAGTGGTCTTTACCATTTCTCTGTGGACTTAAACACTAAAAATACATTGACCAACCTACGGCTACTGCTGCATCTTTTGACATGTTGCCTTCATATTTGTAATGTACAGATTATTCACCCACAATTTCAGCTTTAGGTTTCCAAGGCCGTGTATACACAAAACAGAAGGTATAGCACCAGTGTTGGTTCTGGCCTTAGACTGGATGTTGGTAAGTCTGTAAAGTGATTTAAATTATTAATTCTCTATACTTCAATAATGTAAAGCATGATATCACTTTATTAATCAGAAGTCTCCCACTGTCTTTCTTTGTTCTAATGTTTGTTTTGCCCTTACATAACAAGCCTCCAGTGAAACCCTCACTACCTTAATCAAGAGTTGCCCGCACACAACATTTGAACTGTTAATTTCACTCAGCTCCTAACTGTGGAGTACCCAGGAGAAGTTATCGACTCAAGATCCTACTGGAACTAGCTGCAAAAGTGTTTTTGGCAGTGTTTTGGGGTTACTGCAATCACCTATCAATGGCTCATCACTTACCAGAACTGGCACAGAAATGGGTTCCTCATTGCAGTAAAAGAAACTGAAGCCTATGAATACACTTGTTTCCTTTTACTCACATTATCCCTTGCTCTGTCAGCAGCCTCGTGAGCATCATGAGTTTTTTAAACTCCTAAAAAATACAGAACACAACACTGCCTCATTTACCCACCATCTTTATAGTCAGAGATTCTGGAAGACTGAAGATGGGAACACAGGTGCACCAGTGTATTTGGGGTTGCTATTTTCTCCCCATTTGCCACAGCAGAACCCGGGAGGACACTGCCTGTGAGTGTGGCTTTGTCCCCGTGGGCAGTAACTGCCAGCACAGCAGCACCAAGGGAATAGGGAACAGCTCTTCAGGCTCAGCAGGGCTGGGGGGCAGAGGCAGAGAGCTGCTCAAACACAGCTGAAGAGAACTCACTCTGTAACTCTCAGGTCAGGCAAGTCAGTGAGTGATAAATCTGGACAACTCAAGGGTCAAATGACTTCTGAGCAGAAGTTTTTGGAACAGTAATTTTGGTCGAAAGTACTGAAGCTCTGCCCAAAACCCCTTTCAGAGTTCTCATGTACATCTGGGTTACTATAACATCTGTGGTCTCAAATTATGCTGCTGGAAAATGGAATTTGTATAATGTCCTGAAAACATAAAAGCCTCAGCTCTGCAGCTGAAGGACTCTTCAGTCCAATCATTACAGAAACATGTCTGAGGTACTGGGGTTACTATTACAAGGAAGTAAATAGTTGTTAGCACCATATCTCCTCACCAGCAGGAAAATTACTTGTATATTGAGTAAATAAAGTTATCTTTGACTCTATTAAAAGTCTTTTTACTTTGAAAACCGGATTAAGTTTGTACAAAAGTCCTTCAGACTTCTCCTCATGCCTCCAGCTGAATCACTACTATCAAAATATTTAGTCATGATGTCTCCTGCCTCACCAACCGTGTTCCCCATCTGTACCCTACTGAGAACTGAATGCTCTATCAATTTCCAAACCCTAAAATTCACAGATCCTCATCCTTCAGAACAATTACATCTACCATACCTTTGGTCTGATGCTCCCATATCCCAGCTGGCACCTCAGACATCTGGAGCTGCAGACAAGCCATGGCTGTAAATTCCAGCTCCATGGTCCTTTCCCTCTTGAACTAGCCATAAATTAAATAACAGGCATGTAAGAATGATTTAAACACATGCAATTATCCTTTTTGTAGCTGAACAAAATATTACATCTCACACTACCAAAAGTCAATTAAAGCCATAGAAGGGTGTGATCACTCCACTTTTAAAGTTCAGGAAACTGCCATGCTTCCATACACTGTTAATCCCACTAAGTCTGAGAGTTTTTAATCACTATTGCAATGATACAAAATTCAGTGCATCTCTGTGCTACAGACCACACACAGAGAACAGACCTGGAGAACAGCACAGGTCACTTGCTGGTCTTAATCAGAAGCAGCACATTCAGAGAGCTTCTACCAAAAAATGCTTGAGCTTTTTTATTAGTGTTCAAGATCATACTGGATATTCCTTGTCAACTGCCAAAGTTGAAGCTTTCTGTGCTCTACCTTGCACAAAATTTTTTTGAAAGTTTAAACCAGAATGGCTGCAATAAAAAAAAAAAAAAATTACCTAGGTTGAAAGACAAGTGGCTTTCCTCACATGGAGAAACACCTACTCTGTTGAGAAAGTCCATTACCATCCTGCTTTATCTGAAGTTAAGCAGAAGGCTGGCTCCAGCATAATACTGAGTATCATCTGGTGCAGAAAAGGACTTGAGGAGGAGAAATAAGGGGGGTAGAGAGACAAGATGAGAACACCATTAAGGGATAGGTAAAACAAAGCCAACAAAAGTTAAGGGTGCATAAGGGTGACGTGAAACACACAGGAGCAGAGAGAAGAACAGTAGTGGCGATGGCAGAGGGAAGTGTAACAGAGGGCAGGAATTCCAGGAGAGGAGGGTTAGCAGAGAGAAGAAAGTTTTTTGACAGAATACTTAGTGGATTTCAGTGGCGGCCCCGTTTCTGGTGCAACCTTGCCAAACTCCCCTCGCCTCTGGCGAGCCCGGAGCTCATCCCTGCCCGGCCCGGCCCCGCCACCTGCCGGCGGCCCGCCGCAACTGCAGCCGGGCGGGCACACCTCGGGCCTTGCCCCGCGGCCCTCCCTGGGAAACACAGCCCGGCACTGCGGGCACAGCTCGGGCCTTGCCCAGCTGCCCTCCCTGGGAAACACAGCGCGGCACTGCGGGCACAGCTCGGGCCTTGCCCCGCGGCCCTCCCTGGGAAACACAGCCCGGCACTGCGGGCACACCTCGGGCCTGTGCCCCAGGCCCTCCCTGGGAAACACAGCCCGGCACTGCGGGCACACCTCGGGCCTTGCCCAGCTGCCCTCCCTGGGAAACACAGCCCGGCACTGCGGGCACACCTCGGGCCTGTGCCCCGCGGCCCTCCCTGGGAAACACAGCCCGGCACTGCGGGCACACCTCGGGCCTTGCCCAGCTGCCCTCCCTGGGAAACACAGCCCGGCACTGCGGGCACACCTCGGGCCTGTGCCCCGCTGCCCTCCCTCAGGAAACACAGCCCGGCACTGCGGGCACACCTCGGGCCTGTGCCCCAGGCCCTCCCTGGGAAACACAGCCCGGCACTGCGGGCACACCTCGGGCCTTGCCCAGCTGCCCTCCCTGGGAAACACAGCCCGGCACTGCGGGCACACCTCGGGCCTGTGCCCAGCTGCCCTCCCTGGGAAACACAGCGCGGCACTGCGGGCACAGCTCGGGCCTTGCCCCGCGGCCCTCCCTGGGAAACACAGCCCGGCACTGCGGGCACACCTCGGGCCTTGCCCAGCTGCCCTCCCTGGGAAACACAGCCCGGCACTGCGGGCACAGCTCGGGCCTGTGCCCCGCGGCCCTCCCTGGGAAACACAGCCCGGCACTGCGGGCACAGCTCGGGCCTGTGCCCCAGGCCCTCCCTGGGAAACACAGCCCGGCACTGCGGGCACACCTCGGGCCTTGCCCAGCTGCCCTCCCTGGGAAACACAGCCCGGCACTGCGGGCACACCTCGGGCCTTGCCCAGCTGCCCTCCCTGGGAAACACAGCCCGGCACTGCGGGCACACCTCGGGCCTGTGCCCAGCTGCCCTCCCTCAAGAAACGCAGGCGCGGGCTGCTGCACAGGGACACGGACCCCTTGTTTAAATGACATTCATTATGTGTTCAAAGCCTTGTGAAGCCTCTGAGCTGCAGAGCATTGCACAGGGTACAGACCCAGCTGAATGGGCACTGACCCCACTCAGTGGCACTGACCCCACTCGGCGGCACTCTAACACCAAGTGTCCCAGCAGAGGCCAGTGTGACCCAGCAGAGTGCCAGCCATAAGCAGTGTCACACACACGGAGGATGAAACACTCAGTCCCCAAATCCACGGTGACTTGTCCCCAAAGAACCTGCACAACAAGCGTTATCACACACTGCTACGGTTGAGCCAGGCCTAACAGTATAACGGAATAAGTTACTCAAATGTTAGGCAAGCTTGGGATTTAACACAGAAGTTCACAATTATACAAAGCAATTTACAAAATTAAATTTCTTCAGAAATATTAATTTAGCTTCATGACATCCCAGTGAAATATAAATTATTGTATTTATATTATCCAGGACAAAACTTCAGGCAATAATTCTAATATAGCACTCTGCTTGACTGCAAGTCCTCTAAGGATGTTTACCAATGTCCTCCTTGGTTTCATCCTTCCTCTTCTACTTCTGGTCTTTATACTGAAAAAAAAAATATTTTTGTGAGAAAGGGCACATAACTAAGTAAAAGTTCATACCAACAAGGATTTACAACTCTTCTTCATTATACACATACATTTATGTCCATTTTCTTTAAGTTAGATTGAAATTCAGTAGGCTTTCCCTTTGCAGTATAAAACAATAAATCAGGCACAGTTATTGACTAGATTGTACCTGCTGGGATTTAGTTACTGCTAAAATATCATAATCTGGGACTAATGTGTGTTTGCTCCTGTAACAATTCTCATTTGGATTTCATGGACTGGCAGAGAGAAGGACTTATCAGTCACTTAGTAAATTAAATCACAGATATTTAGAGAGAAAGTTGAACTTTTGACTTGTTCCATTATACACCGTGTTAAGGTATCACACTCCCCAGCCAGACTGAAATCCCAGGAAGCAGAGGTGACTCTCAGCTGTCTAATGGAAACCATTCTCATTCTTTCATCTGAGAAACCAGTCTGACAGCACAGGGGCAGATCCACAGGGTGACAGCTGTGCACAGGGAGCCCAGCACCACAGCTTTGCCACTGTGTGCTCTATCCCTGATCTCTGCAGCCATGGGCAAGGTCTGAGGAAAAGCAACAGGAGTTCTGGAAGTTCATGTAAATTGTCTGAGGATAGATGCTGTTAGGAAAGTAGATGATGCATAGCAAGATGTGGCTTGCAAAATGCTGTATTTTAATTTTTTCTCCTACAACAGTGATACTAGCCACCACTGTTGATAATTAATAGAATTCTACATGGAAACAAAGACTTACACAGAGACGAACCTAAATTGTTACTGGTTCTGAAAAAAACCCACCTTTAGTTTATGCTGACTAAGAGAATTTTCAGACAAAAAGCGCCAATCACAAATCACAGATCCCTCCTGGCTGGGTATTTCCTTTCACCCAGACACTTCAACATCCAGGACAACAATTCTCTATTCAGAACTTGCTTTCCAATGTTTTCTTCTTTGTTCTGAAACCAAAATGCAGACAATCCCAAGCACTTACTTTATTCATCACCCAGTCAGCATCTTCAATGGCTCTTTTAATGATCTGCTGGATTCGCACAGGATCATCTTCATCAGCGTGGACTTTGAAACTCTGCAACATTCCAAGTGTCACTGACTTGTCAACACAACAGTTGTCAAAATAAAGATAGCATTGAAATCTCAGAAAAATATTTGTTGCAAATAAACTGATGGTCTAAAAAGGTAAAAGTACACATTGACAGATGGCCATATGGAATTTCATGTTAAGTATTGTACTCTTTTCATACATCAACAACAAAAACCCCAGAGAACTTCAATTCAGAACAATTGAAATTATCTTGTATGTTAAAACTAGGAAGAGGACAACAGGTATGATCAAAGGCATGATATTACTTCTATATTTAGTATGGATTATGAACAGCCAGATGAGATTTACCCCAATGGGGTGGGATATATAAATGACTGACATGGAACCAGTAGGTTTCACCATAAAATATGCGTTTATGGAGTGAGTAATGACTGTTCACTTTCTTGACTAGCACAAGAATTAGAGATGAAAGCCAAGAAAAATAGGTTTCAGATTCAAAGCAAACAGAAAGAATCGGTCCTGCACTCACTCCCACTATAAGCCTCAGATGCACTAAGGTCTCCAGGCTGCAGCAGAGCCGTTTGTGTTGGCTCAGCGGCGGAGGAGCCGCGGGACGCACCTGGCGGATGGCGTGTCGGTAGTGCTGCTGGATGGGCCCCGGGGGCAGGCGGCGGCAGCAGCGCAGCAGGTACCGGTACAGCTGCACCGAGCTGCGCACCAGCTCCGCCTCCGGCAGCGGGGACATGGCCGGGCCCGCGGCTCTGCAACAGAGAACCGCAACGCCGTGAGTGTTACCGACAGCACGGAAACAAACCCACACCGACAACACCCGGCAGACTGAGGCTCGGCAGCAGAACCGGCAGAAACCTTAGAATAAACCCCGACATGAAATGAATGAGAACTTGCTGAGTTTATGGACAGAAGGGGGTTGGCTGTCACTGCTCAAGGGAGTAAAGCACAAAGCTCGCTCCAGACTGCCAGTGTGACTTTCGGTGAGCACCCAAACCTGCATCACAGCCCACAGCCAGGCTCCTTAAAGTCCTTCAAACTTCCAGTGCTTTCCTTGAGCATCCCTAGGAGTTCATCCACATGGTGTCTTTTTAGAATGAGGATGCTCATAATGGCTACAAATGGTGCTGGAATTTAACAATATTTCCTATTTTGTCATTCTGTCAAGAATTTCAAGGCTTCAGCTGGAAACAACACAGATAAATATAGGAGAAGACAGAAAGAAACATTGTTAGGTTGGAAATTTTACATGTATTGGTAACAGCAACAGGAAAAGAACAAATCTACCAAGTTTCACTTCCATAACTATATTTACATGTCGTAACAGTAAGTCCATCCAAGTCCTATAAAGTGCTAATCAAAGACTGTAAATGCCTTGTCATTTAACAGATGGTTACCATCTGCAAAGAACTAAATTAACATTTGGAAAAAGGCACTTTTTACATCATTACTCTTAAGAATAGAGATAATAAATAAACAACTGAATAATGAAGTAGGTGCATGCCATTGTTTTAGCACCATTATGATACCTACTCATTATTTGAAATAATTTTTTCCTCTTTCGTAAGTAATTTAAGTCCTTTAGCCAAATGTATTTCAGAGTACACCATGACAGCTATTACATGCCTGGGCTGTATATTTGCACAGACTAAATCTTGTTGCAGTGGAGGAAATCTCTCTATGCACCTCTAAATGCCCATCATAATGGGATCCAAATGCCGCCAAGCTTCAACACATTCATCTCTTGTTTTCTTCCCATGTTTTTTTTCTGTAAAATATCCTTTTCTCTTTGCAGTGAAACCTATGCTGGGCATCAGCTCCATGCATTTTTGGTTTGGATTCATCTCACTTTGGCATTCAAGTAGGGGAGGTGATTACACACCCAACAGTCAGCTGAGAGATCCCTGATTCCCCTTCAAGCAGCACAAAGACAAGCAACTCCAAAATGTGACTCCTAACATAGACTGAATTATTCCCTGCCCTTCTCTCCATGAGAGAAAGAATTTTTTATCATCCAAAACAGAAAACTGGAATATGTAGTGGGATTCAAATTGATCTGTACCCAAATTTAACTTTACATGCGGTTTTTGGGTGCGTATTTGGGTGTATATTCTTGGCTGGTAAGAATTAGTATAATTCCACTGACCCTAAGAACCCAACCCTGCATATCACATATTCCCACTTAATACAGCGAAACATCCCAAAATTCAATACAGATCTCAAAATACACTTTGGGACCAGAGCCAATTTGTGAAGTTGTTTCTAGGCTTTGATGTGTAAACTCATCATATGTCACTGTGCTCTAATTAAACCTAAGTGGTGCAATAGATTTTCTGTCAGAAATGCAAAGATCCCTCATGTGCTGGGACTGTCCAGGACAACTTGCTCCAGCACACAGAAAAACAGCTCTGGGAGAGAGGAAGGAACCAGTCATGGAAACATATGGATATGGAAAGATGAAGCTGATCAATGGAATTGAAAATGTTTCACCATAGATAATTAGGAATTTTCCACTGCAGTAATTTTTCATAGGAAAATGATGAGCTGTTGAATTCAAATTGTGTGACAAATACATTTGCATGGATGAATTTTTTTCATCCTTCGCCTTTCACAAATACTGGACTTTCTAAAAGGTTTGAAGATGGAAATCTTTATCCCATCTATTATCAAACTTAAATTCCTATGGGGCTCTCATATTCAAATTAAAAAACCAAACCACCTGAGTTCTGACACATTCACAGTTCCAAAAATGCTACAAATGCTGTGATATGGGCAAGCTTCACATGAAAGTTTATCATCAAAGATCTATGTTTTTCTTAAGATGTAACTTCATCCAGTGAAAGCTTCACTGGAAATCTACCACAGCACATGGAAAACCTCATGGTTGTTTTGGTAAAGTGGCTGTTTAATAATAAATAATCTCATGACCTGCCCATTGTTGAGTTCTAAGATGCTGGTGCCCTGTACAAGCACACCTCAACAGGGACTAGACCCTGACAACAGGTAATGCTACCCTCTGCTTTTGTGCACCCCGATGCACTGGAGAATCTGCACAGCCTGTACTGAGATTTGCCCCTTCCTCAGCACAGAGAGGACAATGAAGCACAGTAAGAATCTGCACTGTTGCCTTTTGTTCTGAAAACATCTCCCCTCGAATCCCACAAACGTTACCAGTTTTATCTGCCACGCAAAAACCCTCAACCTCACAAAATCTGGCTATAATCCTGACTAATAATGTAAATCTCCTTCTGATAACTTAAATATCGTGCACAGCACAACAAACAAACTATCTACACCAAAAACTGTTGAGTCAGAAATAAAATAATCTGCTAATTGTGCTTTTCTGGAATGGATGACTGTATAATGTCCTAATCAGAAGGCTGAAATCACATTTGCATTTAGATAAAGCCCTGTTCACAAAGAGACAAGTATAAAAGGAGACACTGAGACTATTGTGGCATTTTTCTGCATTGCATAATCATTTACATTCCTGATAATGATATTCAGATAGTGAAGCAAAGGCTGACCAAAGCCAATTAATCTTCACTCTGCATTAGCAGGTTTGGCAATTGACCCTGTGCACAGCAGAACCCTGATGAAGCTAAGATGACACTGGGCCACTGCTTTCAGTTTACTTTTTTTTCCTGCTATTTTGAGTGTTTTTCAAGCAAATCCCTGCAGTTCAACAGTCATGATCCCCATCTCTCCGAACTAGTTAAACAGCCACCAAAGCTGGGCTCCAGAGACTAGAAGTGTTAATTAAAGGACTGCATGAGTTACCTGAGCTATTGCTGTTTACAGGTTGGCTCCTCCTTCCTGCTCAGCCCTCTCTTTCCCCAGTATACAGGCTAGAGATGTGTTTTACTACTTTGAAGTATTAGACCCTCAGAAGTCTTAACTCAGGAATTTATGATTCCCCATCCTCATCAAATCTCATGATCTCAGGAAAAATAAGAAGGCCAAAATAACAAAGAAATTTGAAGCCTTTTGAAACCTCTTTAACCACAAAACATCTTAGTTCGTGTTGTGACATCAGTCCAGGAAGGCACCCAAGTGAAATGCTGCTACCCAGAAGGTTCTTCCTCTTTGGTCACATCTGTCCTCCCTTGCAGGTTTCCCAGATTCAGGCCTGTGAGTCCAGCCCCAAGTGCCTGCAGCAGGGGCAGAACTCCCCACTGTGGGGTACAGCTGCCCTCAGTGCTCATGACACTGTCACACGTCCCCTCAGTCGCCTGGCACATCCAGGGCAGCGTGAGGGGCTCTGCTGCCCCAGGCAAAGCAGCCAAGGTCTGTCTGTCTATCCGTCCCTGCGTGCTCACAGCACTGAGAGGCTCGGAAGGCTCGGCAGCCCCAGCTCCCTGCAGCCCCAGCCCTGCTGTGTGGGTGAGCACAGACAATGCTGCAGTCACTTCCAGCAGCCACGTCTTGCTGGCTCTCATTGAGATCGTGGCTCTGATGTGATCGCTTCTGACGAGCCGGGGCCGGGCATTGTTGGGGTTTTGTCCTTTGTAAACACGAGCTGCAGAGTCCCCTTGCATGAGTGATGGCAGCCAGGCCTGTTCACTTCTATTTCTGCCCCTCTGCCCTTTATGCTTTGATTGATGCACAAGGCAGAAGCAATCTCAGGTGGCTCTGCAGAACAATTTGGGGGGCACAGCCCTGCGGTGTAAAGTTTGCTTTACACAGTATTTGTAGAGCACATGAAGGGTTGAGAACTGGCAAATGACAGATCCTGAAGATCTCTTTGTTGACAAGGAATCATCACTGCTTGGACACCCTTCATGCAATTCCACAGCATCAGGATCTGGCCTAATACTATTCGATAATATCACCAGTTTAAAAATATAAAACATAATAAATTATAAATATAATATAAATACAAAATATAGAGTTGTAATTGATAAAACTTGAGAATGACAGAGAGTGCTAGAGCTGGGCATAATGACTACTTGTATAAATTAACCAAAGCCACAGGGCAGATGTCTTACCTTACACCCTGGTTTGGTGTCACACAGCACAGACATGCAATACTGCAAATAAAACACTCAGGCTTTTGCAATCCTACACCAATGAGGAAACATGCTGCCCAAGCTGAGGCCAGATTACCTTGTTCTGTATAATTAATAAGCATGATCAGACTAATTGGAGTAACATTCTTTGGTGCATACTCACTATTGAGGACAGGAACCTTCCTGGTTTAGGTGCAATTCAAACTTCTCCACTTTTTTCTCCTGAAAATGATTCTCCTGGCTTAAAGGAAATTCTGAAAGGCACAGTCTCAAAAGAACTTTTTCTTCTCAACTCTGAATTGCTCAGTTCAATTGAACAAAATTAATTTTGTTCACTGTGGCCAAACCTGCACGTATTTACCTCTGGGATCATGCTTGAATAGGAATTGAGTTATCAACTTTAAGCCAAAACCGCCTGTTCATTCCTTTCTTGTAAATACTGTATTTTGAAATGATCCAATGCTTAGTTCCAGTTCAGCAATTGTGATTCTCCCAACTACTTGATGTCAGTTAGTGCAACAGCTTTCTGGCTGAGGTTGTATCGCCTTCTGAAACATCCAACTGGGCACCAAATAAGCTGCCACAACTGTTCTTGACAGACAGATACCCAGCTGGCAGCATAAGGCATGGAAGTGCCTTTGAAGGGCAAAACCATGCTGTCAGATTAATGACCACACTAACTCTATGGACTATGGCTCAGACAAGCATGGGAAGAATAGTAAGTCTTACATAAAGTTTTTTAGTGGCTTCTCACTGTTCAGAAAGGACTGAAATTGGTTAAAGTTTATTTTACCATTATTCTTTAACACATGCTTACTTTGCTCATGCAATTCAACTTTATAATTTTTTCAAGGAAAAGTCAAGACAGTAAATCAAGGAGCTGCCAGTGCAGAAAGAGCTCTTTTTAGGAAAGTACAAGAGTTGCAAACATCCCACTCAGCTTACAAGGGAATAAACCCTGTGCAGTGTGACCTCTCCTTTTCCTGCTCCCCTCAGCACATCCCTTCCAGCCCTGGCTGTGCACATAATCCCTGGATGGTGACGATGGGCTTGTGCCCTGCCCTGGGATCTACAACTCATCCTGGGACTGTCCTTCCCAGCTCACATTATCCTTCCCAACAGTGTAAGGAACAACTCAATGTCTATTATTCCAAATCCACACCTGCTGAAATTTAGCATCTGCCAATCCTTCACTCTCAATCACAGTAATAATCTGAACCAACTCCTTTCCTGGCATAAACCCTGTCTGTGGTGGAATTAAACCACAGATGAATTTGACCCACCACATCCTGAGCAAAATCCACATTCCTGGGAGCACTGTTTATAAGCAGCAGTATTACAGGACATGTAAGTCTGGGAGCCTTTAGCCTCTTAGGGGGATTGGCCCAGCTCTCTAATCAAGGATTGTTTCCATACCAACAGCTAATCAGGGGCAGATCCTGCCATGTCTTTGGGACACTTCTGAGCTCTTAAAGCCACAGCTCAAGTTTCCCCCAAAACTTCATTGTCACTCTCCAAGGCCTCATCTAGCTCAAAGGCAATCTAAGGAAGAGGAAGGTGTGGGCAGTGAGAAGCTCTCACAGGTAACAGACATCCCCCAGCACCCTGCAGGACATTTGCTCTCAGTGGTGCAGGGCTTGCTCTTCACTGATTACACACAACACACCAACTCTACTGAGTAACCACACTAATTTAGAGCTCTACTGAGTAACCACACTAATTTAGAGCTCTGGCAGAGATGAAGGGGGTGCGAGAGAACTCTTTTCCCTTTGCATTTATCAATACTCATCTGAGTGAACGAGCATGGCAGGACAATTCTGAGTGGCAAAAGCATTTGATGGAAATGGAGCTGCCGTAGGTTTCACCCATGATTCTGGTCTGTTTACATTTGGTGAAACCTCAGGAAAAGGGGATAAAAGCTTTGGTTCAATCGAAGTCCTGGTGGTAAACCTCCAGTGCTAATAATTAACTCAATTATGCTGAATTAATTTGATATAATTATCGGTGATGAAGCAAAGACAGCGACCCAGAGAAACTTTGAGAGACAGGAAGAACAGAAGTCCTAACAATACAATATACCCTATTAATAGCATATTTTTTTTTCCCCAAACTGAGTCAAAGACACAAAATGAGTTCATTACAGTCATCTGGCTTCACTCAACCCTCCAAATTACCCCCGTACCCAGACAAATAGCTGTGAAATCCAGCAAGTGCACTAGAATTACAGCAGGCCCTGACGAATTTGACATAGCACTCAGCACAAGTGTCTGTCTCCATCCAATTACCTAAACAATGAAGATTTAATAATACATTTAAGAGATCCACAATGCTTCTCCTTTAACTGAAGATGTTAATTAAGAACACTTTTCTGTTGTACTGTTGTCAGTTGGGTGTTTTTTTGAGGAACAATCTGGAGGATGCTGCTTATGGAGTCTTTTCATTTGATCTGCAGTTTTTATCTAGTATTTTCAGACTTATTCAGCTCAAAACAAACGAACCCCAGCTATAAAAACCAAACATCTATATATTTCCTCCCCCATTTAATATTTCTGTGATTTTCTTTGAAAGAGTATTACAGAAATGCCTTCCCTGCTATGAAAATACACGCATTTTTACTGAGGATTTTTTAATGCTTATGTGTTTAAAAAGAAAAGAAAATGTCAGTGGAAGCAAAAATCAGATGTGGTTAAGTCTTGGGAGGTGGGTTAAATGACAATGAAATCCAAAGAACTCTATGCAAATTATAGCTGGAAGCAGCACCAGAATGTCTCAGGGGTGTGCCCTGCAGCCTCAGCCTGCAGGAAGCAGCCCTGGCCTGTTTCAGGGTCAGACAAAGCACCCTGAGCCCACCCAGGGCAGAGCACCCGGGCAGGACAGAGCCCCAGGTGAACTCTCCTTGCCTTCTTCCCCTCCAGGGGCACTGTGTGCATGGATGCAGCACTATGGCTAGTCCTTGCCTGTTGGAAGGAATTGAACAACCGGCAGCATCACTCTATTTAATGTTTTACAGTCCTGCAGGACATCCAGCCAAGGAGACCTGGGTGCCTTTGCTCTCTGGCTTCAGCCTGAAATGCTGCTTGACTTACCCCTGTCACAATGCTGTAAATACACAAGTTTCCAAGCTTCTACTGCATTTCTATTATCCTTGGTGACAAGAATAAAAATATTACTTCTATCATCACCAATTGCTTCTAAGGAGAGATTCCAAGTGCTTAGATGTAAGAAATGAATAATATTTTTCCAATTTGCTAAGTAGGTGCTGCTCACACGCCCCCAGATCACTTCCTCCCTGAGTTCTGCTGGTTCTCAAACACAGCTGATCTTTCAGAACTCGATTTAATTGCCACCAGGCTCTGATCAGACTCATCAGTTCAAAGCAAGCTCCATTACATCCATAATTTATGTATATGATTTCAACAGATCCTTTTGTGCCCAATACTAAGGGGGCAAAAAGCGTTTTCCATGGGGAAGATGCTAATGTTTTCTAAATAACAAGTTTTAGAAAATATTATTTCTGTAGAGACACCACATTTTAAAGTGGTGTGAGGGATTTTTCAAAGGCTCCAACACTTATCTGGACAGCCACTCAAATTTTGTCTATGCCTCTTTCCTACAATGTCTTTCATTTAGAGAGCTGTTATTGCTGCATGGGGACACATCCTGGGGAAAGGGCAGGCACAGGCTGGAGGAAGCACAGCTCCCCCTCGTTCAGCCAGCACACAGGAACGAGCTGGGGGCTCACACAGCCCAAACGCACCTCGTGCCCATCTGACACACAGGGGTGTGTTCGTAAGCGAGGAGCTCAGCAGCCCCTCCCTGCCAGCACCCCGCCTCCCCCAGAACTCCCTCTGCCCACCCCCAGCCCTGCTCTGCCGTCACAGCCTTCATTTTCCCTTTCATGGATTTTTGCTTGAAAAAGCATCACTGCCTCGATTGTCTATTTTCAGCCTGTATTTAAGAAAACCCTTTGGTTCCATTTGTAGCCACATCCTGTCTCAGCCTCCCCCTCTTTTTGTTCCTAAATATAAGGCTGATGCAATTTGATGTGACATGACAAAATAGCACATTTGCATTGGCAGAAACTTTCTCTCAGCAGCAGTAATTAAAGGGAGTAGATGAGACATTGCTGAAATTGGTGTTTATTTAGCCTGGAAATAAAAGGCTTCAAGATGTCTTGAGAGGGATGTTCAAGTGTGTCACGACCATGAAACTCATCAATGAGTGCCGCCTTCTACAGGCTTCCTTTCTGACAAAGAAATGGTCACTCAAACAATGTCATTGATTTAAAGAGAGTAAAAACAGAAATCAGAGTTCTGTACACCATATTCCTAACCAGTGAAAATTATTTCATGTGTTTCTTGGGATTATAAATAGTACCAGGACACTTGTGGTTCCACGTAACACAAGGCCAGTCAATCTCTAACTTTAGAGGCTCTCTCAACATGAGAGGAAAACCAAGATCTCATTGACCACAGTAAGAATTAGGCACTTAAATATCTGAGTTTTTGATCTAAGATGCAACAGTAGAGGACAGGTACTCACCTTTACTTACAACACAGACTTTTATTAATTTTCAAAGACAGAAATCCAGGAGCAGCAGCCTGAATCCTGTAAGTTCAACAGGATTCACACTACAGATTAAAATTCATATACAAAACTCATGAAATAATTTACTGTGTCCAGTTTTGCTGAACAGATGCCAGCAAATACCTGACAGGGTCAGGTAATGTCAGCTTTCTGTACTCTGTTCCATTATTGATGACAGCAATGAGAACACAGTAGTGGAAGAAAAGCGATATTTAGAAGTTGTGGGGGCTTTATCGATATTTAGAAGGTAAATTTAGTTTACTTAATCCATATGAAGAATTCAGGGAAAGGTCTGGTAGCTGTTCCACAGGCCACAGGATTTAGTAGACATAATATGGTTTCAAGTGAAACTTCCTGCTCAGGAGCATCTTCCCTCCCCTTGTGCACACAAGGCTATTCTTTCACACCCATCTGTGATCAGCTCAAAACCGGCAGCCCACGTTTTGAGCAGGCTCGTTTCCATCCTAACACAGATGGCACCAAGAACAGGGCAGGCCAGAAAAAAATCAGTTTGCATATTATGCTTCAGTTTTTATGGGTCAGATTACCATTCAAAGCCATCAAAATGGCAACCCATATGTGATGTGTCTGCCATCGGAACTGAAGTGATACACCATCAAAATCTTAACGGGGCTGGTTAGACAGCATTTGATTAACCATTGACTAAACTCTGATATTTAAAAGTAAAGACAGTTTCCTTCCCAAGAATTTTTTTACTTTGACAGACCAATAAAATTGCTTTGGTGAGTCAATAAGGAAAAGACATTTTGCCATCTTCATCCCTGAACAACTGCATCGGCACAGCTCTCTTGGCAGAAGGGAGCTCAGCTTCTATGCCAAATATTCGCTTCCTCCGTGAGCCAGGTGCAGATGTTGGCTATGTCATCTGTTCCAACTTCTTTGTTCTACAAGCCAGAAAACTGTTCCCACAGCTTTGGGGAGAAAATGGGGATCTGAAGAGCTCTTTGCATGCTTTCATTGGTGGAAGAACATCAGATGTTTTAAAGACACCCTCTCAGAAATAAGAAATGTGTCATTCCCCCACTTGTGATAATTAACCCAGAGTTGTGTCCTATGGATCCCAAAGGGACACTGGAACAAGGTCAAAGCCATGGCATTCTGATCCCAGCCTCCTCCAGATCCTCTGCCTTCCTGCAGTGCCAGCTACACCCATTCCCTGCTCTAGGGAGGCCATTGTCCCAGATGCTCCAAAGACTCTGCTGCCACAGGGACAGGCTTTAAAGTGGGCAGCCCTCTTCTGGGAGAAGTCTATTGAATAGTAAAGGGTATTGGAAATGTCCCACTATGTTATCATGGCACCTGGAACTCAACTGCCATGCTGACAGCCAGGGCCACCATCCCGTGTCACTGCCAATGAGAACATTCTTCATTCACAAGTTTTTTCAGCCCTCTAGCCTCTCTACATGATATTTTGGTCAAGGCTGATACTTCAGGTGCATATTCTCAACCAGATATGAGACACAACAAAAAATTCACTTACAGCATCCACAGTAGAGGAACTTTAATTATCTTCACAGATTAGGCCTGTCCAAGTCGAAAAGTAAGCAAGAGACCTGCAGAGAAGAATCAATTTTCATTATCTGTTTCTCTTCAACTTGCTACTTGAAGTGCCATTAATAAAGAAGTGCTGAGAAGCCCATCCACAGCTCAATTTATCCCTATGGGAGCTTTCACTTTCATCTGACCAGTTACATCAGACATGAATGTATGGCTTTAACATGAACAGGCTGTTGCTTTCAGTCATCTACTCTGAAAAGCTTTAAAAAATATACCCTACAAAAAGATTTATGTAGAGAGAAATTCTGACTGAGGAGAACTGACCCTTCAATATTTCCTGGTAAGAGTTGCTGGAGGTAAGAAAGCATTTACCTCCTTTGAAGAGCCCCAGTTTCTCACACTCAGAACTCTGTACAATGACATAATAATTACTTTACAGTATTCTGCATACAAAAAACTGCTTTGGACCCGGGCAACACCAGACGGCACACAAGAAACTGCTTTTCTCAAATACACGACTGTACAGTGAGTAAAGCAAAGCAACTCATTCTCTAAAGCCAACACTAATTTGTTTGCTAACCTCTCCTAAGTTTGTTGAAGTCAAGCAAACAGATTTCTCTGGCTATGCAAAGACATCTGGATCAGGTTTTATCTCAGATCCTGTCACAGAAATTTTCAAAAACTACTTAAAACAAAAGTCCCGGAAGATAATGACAGAGACTCTGAACTGACGTGTTTTGCCTCCCTTTGAAAGACACGAGTCTTTGAAAAATCTAAGGCAAAACTCTCAAGCACATTTACAAACACATGGATCAAAGACAGCTGTTGCCACAGATGATTTTTTCCCCCCAAGTACTTAATAGTAGCACAACTTGGTGACATATGAGGACTGACAACAGCTTGGGATGTTCAAGTTTTGGTATCTAATGTCAGCACTTATATTTGCCCTCTGAAGGCCATATCAAGATGCTCACAGGCAGACTTACTGTGATAGGCAATGTGAAACAAGAACCCAGAACAGATTCAACTTTAAAAGCTCATCCTGAGTCCACTGACACTTTCTAGCTGTGGTACAAGAACTAAACACTAAAAGCTGCCTTATTTTCATCCATCACCTAAATTTTCCTTTGTGAGAGCAGAGGACCTCTGATAAAGATCCTGGCAGAGCGCTGCAGAAAACATTGTTAATTAGCACTTAGCAGATACACCTGCAGTTACTATTCCACCAGGACATTCACCACACCCTTTCAGAAGTGCAGTACTCCTCTGTTAACTCATAGCCAATGTAATACCCAGAGAGCAACACAATTAACTTCTCCTTAGGCTGATATTCAAACCAGCAGTTACTTCTATAATTCACTTAGCAGAGCATCAAGCACCTGGGCTCAGAAAGCTTTCCAAACCTACTCCAAATACACCCAGCTGAGCTTTGGGAACACAACAAAACAGTATCAGTTGCTCTGATTCATTGTTCAGCGATAAACAGTGATTAAGGTCTAACTTGAATTTCCACTTTGGAAGTGCCTTTTAAAGAAAAGTTCATGTCAAACTTGAAGTTCCTTTGTGCTGCCAAAATGTGTAAAGAACACTGATGTAAATGTGAATTACACTCCTGACACAGTTACTAACTGGTATAAGTTAGTTAAAGCCAATAATCTCCAACTTGCTGTCCTATTTTTATCTACTAAAAGCCCAGTGCCTTCTTGTGATCCTCCAGTGCAAAGCTGACCTGCATTCAATCCCTTCTGTGCATCAGATCGGTGACAAGATTCCTGCACGTTCGTATGCCACCCCTAAGCAGCGGCAGCTTGGAACAATGGCTGCATGATAATGTTGATTTTATCTAATCTTTAGAAACAGATAATAAAATTCTAGTGTGCCTCTAAAACATGTTTGAGAAAAACAGGCTTACTTTCCACGCACAGACATACTTCCAAGCAAAACTTGGGAGCCCGTGTTCATTCCTGTCTATGAGGGAGCAACAATATTGCTGTTCAATTTCTTATTTATCTGCATCATACATGCTCGCCATATCCAAAAGGAACAAAGAAATGCTATCTGTAAAGTCTTTGTACTTTATTAAAGTGATTGATAATAATTTACTGAAGGTAAACAGGTATAAATCTGCTGTTTCTAGCATGCTAAAACTTATTTATCCATTTATCTTTATGGAAATTTGTTTCAGTGGGCAAAGATCAAAGTCACAGACACATTATTTTTCAGAGGGCTGCCAATGTTTGTCCATGGAATGATGAATCCCATTTATTGCGTTACATCCCTGTCTCTGTATGCCACAACTCTGCTTCCCGCTGGTGTGAGAACAGGACCAGGAGTGGAATCAACTGCCCTGCTCACGCCTTTCCTCCCCAGCACGAACTGGTCAGCGTCTACTGGGAGAAACATTTCCATAACAATCTGACCAGACTTCTCCCTCGTTTGTTCGCAATGAAAGAGTTAATATCTGTGACCCAAATATGGAGACCCATTTTAAACTTGCTGAAAATTGCTTTTTAATCCTAGCTCTCGAGGATTTCCTTTGAAACCATCTGCCATGCACGCTGGGTACTCTTTCCCTGTATATATGCAGGATTACTATAATATGGATTCTTTTGTGTAACTTAATACATTTCAGCATATTAAAAAATTAGTTGAAATTTCCATTCTTTTCTGATTTCAAGTGCCATAAAAATGACTGTAGAAGTCAAAAGCACTGACAAAGCCAGCACCCATATTTATCTTATTTACTGCAGTATTTACCTTGCAATTCGAATACTTAGTCTGACACTGGCTGGGTTTAAGGAATAGTTATGAGTTATTAATATAACTAACGCACATGCTTCAAATCAAGTTCAAGAATTTTGCTGGATAGGAATGGATTTAATCATGTGCTTTATCATGCTTAAATTTCCCATGCTTACTTTCAAGCCTGGAAGACCAAACATCATAATTACTAGAGATCAGAAAATATTTCCCGATATTATTTCAAATCTATTGCCCAGCTTTTCAATTTTCTTGCTACGAACCTTTATGCAATTGTATTTTTATAGTACATATACTGAAGAGAAAGAAAACCATCACACTTGTAAATAAACTGAATTTTAAGATTGGCATATGCAACTATGTATATTTTAGCAAATATCCAAAACTTAAACCACAGAAAGTGTATTGCTTACTATCACAATAATCACAGCCAGAGTGATTGAAAATAGCAAACATTCAGCAAGGTCAATTTAGAATCAATTTATTGAATCAGCCTATAAAGAAAAAAAAATCTAAATCCCAGCACAATTATCAAGCATCTTCAGATTGAAATACTTTTTAAAAAATGCGATTTCCCTGTAAATATTCTGAGAGCAAGAAATAAGGACAATTATTTGCATGGGTTTAATCACGTAATGTGACACTGATATTTCAGGAGCCAGACAGCCGACAGCCTGTGAACTTCTTTGTTCCACATAAACACATCTCAGAGCACCAAACCTGTGCCTGGGCTTCCTGAGCAGCCCTGGGTCCTCGCTCACATGATTCATTTCACAGCCAGTCACCCAAGAGCTAATGCAAGCGAGCGGCAATGCAGAATCCCCCTCCAAACCAGAGGGAGGATCCTGTTCCCTTTGATGCCTTTTCCCTGGAAAGGAGCTGTGTTAGATGGGATAAAAATATACAGGATAGATCTACACATGCAGATGTTGGGAGAATATAGAGAGGAAAAAACAGGCAAATCATTTTGTTTCAGCAGTAACAGATGTTGAAGCATCATCCTGCAGACATGTTACTTTTGATACAATACTGCTCATAAAGTGAGGGGGGAGGACAGAATCAATGCCCAATTACCCAGTTTTTTCAGGGTTTCCATTTTAATGAGCTTCCTGGATGATTCTGTCCTTTTAATTTTCCTCCTCTAATAATCCTATCAAATTAGTTTTGTCTAAAACATCAGCAAGAAGAAAATCAGCTGTCTAACAAAATCCTAAAATTGCTGGTAGCAGGTTCTTAAAAATGACACATTATACATCGTTTACTTCTGTATAAATGCAGAGCAATTCCCAAGATCCTACAGCATTGCTGGGATTAGACCTGAGTGACTGAAAACAGCCTCATGTCCCAACACATCTGCTAATGGCAAATGGATAGAAACAGACTAACAGTGCAATGGCATTTGCAGATAGATCAGTGCTGAAAAAACAACCAAATGCAGAACAAATAGATTAAAGCCACCTTTCTGTGGCTAAGGGAGGGATTAGGGGAAGGCTGGCCTGCATTCCAGCTGCAGACTAACCTGCTTTCCTGCCAGACTGCATCTGCCACTCCCGTTACCAACAGTGGCAGTGCCTTCCCACCTGCCACCTGGCCATGTGAGGAGCTGGTGACACCAGGGGTGGCCGCAGGGCCACTGCTGCAGCCAGAGAGCACACAGAGCTCACATCCCCTGAATCCACCAGGAGCAAAGCCCAAAACAGCCCCGCACACCCTCTGCAGTGAAGCAGTGCCCGGCCTCGCGGGCAAGGACAGGGCAAGCACAAGCAAGAGCTCCAGTGATGGCACCCACGACCTCTGAACAAAAAAAAGTCAAGACAAACCCCCAACAGCCAGAACTGTTTACAGAGCAGCTTCCTTACGACCCACTGGTCCCCCAATACCACAGGAATTAGTGATGCAGAACTAATTGATACAAATCTCCTGAGGGGAGAATTGCTGCTGGTTATCTCAAGATGAGAAATTTAGTCCAGAAGGATAAATTGGACAGACAGCTGAAAAGCTTTAGTTCTCCTGGTAGGAAAGGAATTGATCTGGTAAAGAAAGCCCTTAAAGAGATATTATCAGGTCAAAAAAACAGGACTAGGAAAAACATTAAGAGCCCTAAGACAACTGAGAAACCTCAGAAAACTATGTTTGTATGAGTACAGCTAATTATTCCCACCTTCACACAAAAGATGAAAAACTGAAGATGTCAAAATTGTAGCATTTCTCCTAGTTAAACTTATGTTATGAATATAATTATGAAACTGCTATAAAAATCCCTGTTCTTCAATTAGTGATTTAATTTTTGCATCTACTATTTTTACTTATCAATTCCCCTTCCACCAAGTTGAAGAAAAATAGAAGTATTCAGATATTCACAGGCATGTCAAAGATTCTATTCATGGTTCTGGCAAAAGGTTGTATCAGACCTTTTCCTTTTCTAGATTAATTTTACTGCCCAAACCCTCAATTCCATTAATTACACCAACGATTTTTTCGATAAACAAAATAACAACAGTTCGCGTGCGTGTCACACGTGCAGCCCGCATTTTTTGCTCCGAAATGCACATATGCAGATATACCTTCTTAAAAACATCAGATTTCAAGGACAGATTTCAAGGACAGGATGAAGCAACAACACAACAATGAATTCTCAAAATGCACCTGCAACCCGTGGAGCATTGGCTCATCAAGCTGTGGGACTTCAGGACGTGAGCCCTGCGCTGTACTCAGGGCCGATGGGATGTCACAGCCCAGCAGCTCACGCTATCCCTGCTGCTGGGCCCAACGTTCTCCTGAGGCTGTCAGGAAAAAATCTCAGCAAGAGCTCCCAAACTAACCAAATTCACCATGTACAACCAATGCCTGTTGTCTGTCTGACCACAGAGGCAGAGCTTCCATCACTGAACCAGTGACTCCAAAGTTCCATGGAAGGGAAGATTTCCAAAGCTGCCATCTTCCTTGGACAGCAGGTTTGAATTGAGACAGGAACTGAAGCGCATGATGTGGCTCAACGCTGAGCTCAGCCTATCCAGGCTGTGGCACACCCCACCAGCTGAGAATCTGTGCTCTCCACTGGGGCCACAGCCACCCTGAACCTTAGACAGGGTAACTCAGAGCACCTCTACTCAACTTGTGACTTGGCATTGTTTCAGCTACCAGAAACAGTGGATCATGGAGAACAAGGTCAATCAACATGTGACATATTTAAATAAGCAGCAAACAGCGATGCAGCTCCTGGAAAAAACATAAATGTACCATCACACAGAGATTAAAATCATGCATTGCTTTTTGCCTGGAGAGGAGGAAAAGGAAGTAGCCTGCTTCTCTCCCCTCTCCAAAACCCATCATTTAGGAATGCTGCTCGCACAAGGACAAGTGCCTTGTGGTGATGCTTTCAATTCTGCACTTCTAGGGAAGATAACACACTGTGGAGCTATTTTAAGAACATCTCATTCACAAAGGTCTCCAATTCCGTCTTCAGAGACAGAGACGATTTTCTTGCTGCTTCAACATCTTTACTGGCTTGACATTTGCTTCAGAGGGAATTAATTTGCTGTTCCAACATCAGAATGGAGCAAGAGCAGCTGCCAGGAGAGGGATAAAAGGAAACACTGTCGACAAAGAGCAGCAGGGTCATTTCTGGTGCAAAGAAATATAGAACAGAGAGAACCACAGAACTGACACTTTCTCCAGAAAGCAGCAGGAGATAAAGATGTCCCCTCTGCCTCCTGCAACTGGTGTTTAGGAAGGGACTAAACAATCAGGTTTAAGTTTGTAAATGACTAATTATTACAAACCAACTGTAAGCCCCTGAGCATTCCCAGGTAAAGCCAAGTTCATGCTTAAACGCTGCAGTCAGCAAAGAACTCAGTAAGTCCTTCAGAACTCTCAAAAGAAAGCACTTCTGGCTAGAAAGCTCTGCAGAGCACATGCTCAGTGTTTAGGAGGTGACATTTTTGGGGTGATTTCAAGCTGCAGGGCCAATCCTGACCATCACATCTGTATATGGAGCACACTGGACAGACTTGGGGCAGGGCTGTGACCCCACCACAAAAACTGCTCTGCAAGAGCCAGAGGGGGCTGATGGGCCAGGGAGGCAACACAGGCACCTGTAGAGTCTGATATCCAACATCAGGGAGCAGCTCGATTTTGGATGACACTATCTGTCACTCACACCAGCTGTCCCCTACCCCATCCCAGGCACATCACGCTGCCCTGCTGCAGGAAGCACCATTCCATCATTTCACTGCTGTCCAAGGCAGTGCCACATTCCCCAGTGCTGCTCTAAGGAGTCCCCCTGCCTGTTGGCCTGACTGACAGCCTCACCATAGGTCACCTGCTTGGTTGGATTGCTCCATTCTTTTCCCTCTATCTTATTAAAATGTTGCCCTGAGCAGGGTAAGGATTTGTCCCTCATTTACAAGACAATAAGATCCTGCCCTCTTCCTAGATGAAGGAATATTGCCATCCTTTCAAAAGTTATTACAGAAACCTTCATACACAATCAAAGCTAAACCAAAATATTCCTTCCCCTGCTCCTCTCTGAATTTTATTAATGGAGGAATTTATTCTTTTCCAGTTTCATGGAGAAAAGGCTTTAAGACAAAAACTCTGGAAAATTATTCCTTGCGAAGAAATGGCTAACATACTCAATTAACAGCAATTTTAATCCCATGGTATTTTGTGTATATGCTTATTCTGTTGCACGTTAGGATCACAGTTTATTTGGAGCATGGTATTTATCTGACTAACCAAACCTGCTCAGATTCACAGGCATGAGCACCATGCTTCTGACACCTTAAGGGCTCCAGCATCAGGATTTATGAATTAAATATTTCCAGGGTGTTACAGAACACTGAGGACTGTATCTGCAGAGTGTTATATCAGGGTATGTGTGGGCTTGTCAAACACCCACATGATAAATTATCAATAGTGCAGCTCAGAGCACCCCTTTTGTGGATCGGAGACAAATCTGTGCATTTTATTATGCTTTGTTCCACTTAATGTTATTTTTTTCTGCATTAAAGGTTCACAAAACCCCTACATGCCTAAATGCTGGAGGACATTCATACACAACACACAATCAAAAGACTTATTCTAATATTTCAAGTCCTGTTTTCACAGCTAGTTTATGTGGGACAAGAAAAAATGCTGACAAGTTATGTCTGGAACTGGACAATTACATTTCATATCGTTCAAGATGATACAATCTTTTGTGTAGAATTTTAAGGTTAAAACACTGCTGAGGAGCACTAAAGAAACAGGACTAGCTGATTACAAAGTGTCTACCATCCCTTGCCTGTATGCAGAGCACTGTCAAAGAGATTATACCCCTGCAAACCAAGTGTCAAATCCCAGAGGAAAATAAATCTCTCAAGAGTCAGAAAAGACTAAACCTGAAGCTGTGGATTTTCAGAAATGAACAAGTGCGAGCCCTGTGCTTCTGACGCACAGTATTGACTTCTGCATGCAGTAACAGACCTCTGCTGAGGAAACAAAGCATCTGTTAGGTGACTTTCATGTTTTCCTTACTACCTTTCAGTTTTTTCCTTACACATACTTCCCTATGAATCAATTTGATCTTGTCCTCCTTAACTTTCAGAGCACAAACAGCCTAAAAGCAGTTGAACTGAGAGCTCTTAAGTTTCCCAGTGTGACAGGGGCCAGGGACACCAGCTGGAAGTGTTTATGAAGCCAGTGTGCAAGGCAGATACACTGGGTAGGGTGGGCCACCCAACGTGGCACCTGACAGAACTCCATATGGGCACCAAGATAAGGGCATCCCTCACCAGGCTTCACCTCACCGAGCGGGGCTGCTGCAGCTGCCAAGGGCAAACAGAACAACATGGCTGCAGCATTCAGTGCATCTGAAATCAATACAGCGGGTCCCAGATTTTACCAACACTTACAGATGGAAGCTGGGGAGTGCGGTTTGGAGTGATCTGGTCAAGCACTGTCAGGGAACATGTGCCAGTGCCAGGACTGCAAGTCCTGCACTTCTCCTACTGCTGAGAATCCACCACCATGACAGCATCTAACAACACTTTCAGGGTACTTCTAAGGCAAGACACTTATTTAAAGTACCAAACTGAACAAACAGTTAAGGTGACACTGTGTGCTCAGACTCGAGTAATGGCACTGAGACACTGACCTGCAAATACACTGAGAACCCAGCTTCCCATACAAGGATTATTAGGCCACTGCTCCCTTTTGCTACTTGAAAAGGTTTTGCAGAAGAGAGAAAAAAAAAAGTCCACAATGAAAATGTATGGGAGAGTTTTAAAAGCTTTCCAGTCCTGCCAACACAGCCCTATGCCTTTTTGTACCCACTTCCTTCCTTCTCCCCCACACCACAGCCCCAGAGCCCGAGGGGAAGCAGAAACCAGGAGAACCCTTGGGGTGCGCCGTGTTCAGACCCAGCTTGTTATCAGCTCCCACAGAAGCCTCAACCAGACAGCTACAAATGTGAGCTCTAAATAAGTATTCTGTCTCTTCTTCCAACAGGTGATATAAAACGGCGGTAAACCAAAATTTGCTTGCTTTTTTTTTTCTTAAGTGCAGTCTCTGTTTTTAAACTGGTGACATGACAGCAAAATTCTGATATAATTCCAGACTGGACTATTAGTAACTGTATTTCCAAATGCAACAGGGATAGCTTTAAGGAACTCATCTTCAGTCCTGCAAGACTTTTCTTGATTATATTCTCGTAAAGCAGGCAAAAATTACCAAACCCCGTTGTTATAAAGTATCCCCAGGGTATCAAACCCATTCTTGCAAAGATTTTGCACTGAGGTTTCAGGAATCACAACAGGCTGTCCCATTTATGTTCTTTCTTCCTCACCCAGAGAGGAGCACAATGCTGTCCAGTTTTCAGAGACAAACAGAAAGGACCGGTGACAGGACTGCACCTTCAGGGACCTGCTGGTAACACCTCAGCACTGCAGCTGTCCTGGCACAGCTCTGCTGGGCTCTTTTCTGCCTAGACAGGAGCCAGGGCAGCGAAGGAGAGGCCGTCAGCTCCCTCCCAGCACAGCAGCAGCAAATCCCCCCTCAGTCCCTGACTGCCTCTGAAATGCTCATTCAGTTACCTGAAGGAACCTCTTTATCACCCTCACGGTAATTTAACTCTACCACCATGGGAAAGGCTCCAGTATCCTGGGAGAGTTTTTCTGAGGTAAAAATATTAATCAGATATGATTAATATTCACATGAGAAAATGGAAGGTGTTAAAACTGTCGAGTTTTTACTCACCCCTGTGTTTTAGGGAACACTGATGCCTTACCCAAAGACACTGCGATCCCCAAGCACGCAGATTCATAGCGTGAGGGAACTAGAACAACAATCAAAGAATATTTCGGTGCTAGTTAACACGTACCTCGAAGTGTGAACACCCTGAGCGTGTTCTGAGCACACTGAAGGGAACCTCGCAGGGACTGCCGCGGGCAATGGGTCACGGCCGCGCTGCTGGGAGCATCTACACCCTCATTAGCGCTTTATTTCCCTTTCCTGCCGAGGGGAGCTCACGCGCGGCCTGACAAGGTGCCACCACCCGCTGCCACAGCCCAGGGGCCCCGCTGCCCGCCCCGCATTCGCCGCTCTCCGGTCCTTAGAGACTCAAAAAACAGGCCCCAAAACCCCACAGACCCTCACACCCTTCGCGGGCAGCGCCCGCCGGCCCCCCGTGCTGCGGGACCGGCCCCCGGGACGGAGCAGGCTCGACCCTCAGCCAGCGGGACCCGAGGGCACCGTGACGCGGGCGGGAGCAGAGAGGGCACAGAGGAGCCGCTGACGAGCACCGGGGCCGGGCAGTGGGAGGGCACCAGGACGGCGGGACCCGCAGCCCGCCCTCACAGCGGCTCGCGCCCCGCTTCCCGCCGCCCCCTCAGCGCCCACAGTGACCCCGCGCGCGCCGCGTCCTCACCTCACCCCGCCCCGGGCCGCTATTGGCCCCGTCCGCCGCCCGTCAGCAAAACTCCTCCGCCCATTGGCCGCCTGCCGCCTGTGGGCGGGCGCAACGGCCGCTTCCTCATCCGTCACGCAGCGCCGCGCTCCGTGATTTGTGGAGCGGCGGCTCCTTCACCGCCCACCGGCTCCGACCACTGGTGAGGAGAGTCGTCGGTCTCGCCGCCGCCCCGCCTCCCAGTGCCATTGGCCCAGTAACCTCTTTTCGGGCTTTCGTTTCTCTTCATTGGCTAATTGGATTGGATGGGCGGCTGCGATTGGGCGAAAAGCGGGTCCCGGGGCCGGGACTTGGCTCAGGAACGGAGTCCATTGGCCGGCGGCCCGCTGTGGCAGGAAGGTGAGGGAGGCGGGGCCGCCCGGGGTGAGGGTTGTGTGAGGTGAGGGAATCTCGCGGGGTCTCGGCGGCTCCGGGCGCGGCGGCGCGCGGTGATTGGCCGGCGGGGTCACGGGGGCGGGGCCGCGCCGTGGGGGGGGCTCTGCACGGCCGCGCGCGGTGGGCGGGGCGCGCCGGGCGCCGCGCGGTGATTGGTCGGGGGCGGCTCTCGCGCAGCCCAGCGGGCCGGGCGCGATTGGCTGCGGGCGGCGTCGGGCGCGCGCCCCGCAGGGGGGGGGAAGCGCGTGCCCGCGGCGCGGCGCGGGGCGGCGGGACCAGGTGAGAGCGGGGCCGGGGCCGGGGCCGGGGCCGGGGCCGGGCGGGGCGGGGACCCGGGGCCGCCCCCAGACCCTCCCGCCGCCCGCACCGCGGGCCCCCTGCCCTCCACCCCCGGCCCGACCCCCCCGGCCCGGCCGGCCCCGCCCCGCCGCGGGTCGCGCTGTCAGGGGCCGCTGCGTCCTGCCCCGCGCCCCCTCCCCGGCCCCGCGCCGCCCCGTCATTCATTCGCCACTTTTCCCTCTCCTCCCCCCCCCCCCCCCCCCCCCCCCCGATCCCTGTCCTGCCCCGGCCCTTCCCTTCCTCTTTCTGTTTTTATCTTCTTTTAGCCCCCTCGCCCCCCTCTCCTCGCCCTGCGCCCCCCCTTCACTTTCTCTGGGTCCTTGTGTGTGTTTCAGGCCTTCAAGGAAAAGTTGCAAACTCCCGAGTTGTTGCTGCTGTGAGGGAGCAGGTGCCTGGAAGGAGGGAGCAGGTGTCTGGAAGGAGGGAGCGATGTAGGAGGTGCCCGGGCTCAGGGAGGTTCGGGGGACACATGGAGAGGGTGTGGGAATGGCAGGGCTAGGCTGGCCAGCCCTCGCGGGGTGTTCAGGGCAGAGGCTCCGAGCCCTCCCTCCGGAGGGAAGGGGGATTGATCACGGTGTTTAATTTTTATAACAAGAAAAACAACAAAAATAACCAAAAGTGAAGGAAAAAACCCACCCCGGCCCCACCCCAGCTGCCCAAGGATGGAGTTGGAGTAGCCAAGCCCGGCTGGATGCTGGGGAAGGGGTTGGCGCCCGCACACATGAAGAGACTCCCCGAGTTGTTTGGCTTCGCGAGGAGATAAGGCCAGTGGAGCTCCATGTTTTTAAAGGTGGGCCGTGTATGATGAAACCCAACTTCTTTTAAAGTGTAGCAGATTTAATTTTTATGGCCAAATGACAGCTTGACCCAGTTGTTATCCAATCAAAGGGCATTTTTTTGAATGTCTCTTTGTGGCACAACGGCCAACGCAAAAATGATGGCGGCTTACAATGGCGGTACGTCTGCGGCAGCAGCAGGTCACCACCACCACCATCACCACCACCTTCCTCACCTCCCTCCTCCTCACCTCCATCACCACCACCATGCTCAGCACCACCTGCACGCCGGCTCGGCGGCCGCGGTGCACCCCGTGCAGCAGCATGCCTCCTCGGCCGCCGCGGCCGCCGCAGCCGCGGCCGCCGCCGCCGCGATGTTGAACCCAGGGCAGCAGCAGCCGTACTTCCCATCCCCGGCCCCGGGCCAGGCCCCCGGACCGGCTGCAGCAGCCCCAGCTCAGGTACAGGCTGCAGCAGCTGCTGCAGTCAAAGCGCACCATCATCAGCACTCACAACATCCACAGCAGCAACTGGACATTGAGCCGGACAGACCCATCGGATACGGAGCCTTTGGTGTTGTCTGGTGAGTAGAGACAAAAGTGAACCGATACCTCCTTGTCATTCTTTACCTGGTCATAACTCATCCTTGTTTTTGTCATTTGAATCAGAATACAAGAGAGCTGCTTACTAAGAGCTTTTTTGCTGGTTCTTCTCCGTTCTTAGAAAGTTGCTTCGCTTGTTTGCGTTGGCAGAACGAGGTTCCCGGTGGTGAGGAGCCACCTCTGACTAACAGCCCACCCTGCCGTTCTCTTCTGAGACAATACAGCTTGTTTATGCCCTTTCTGTACCTTTAATTAGAGCGTGCATCCGTGCAGCTAAGCCGTGCTTCCTAAAATTTCAGGTTAACAAATGAGCATTAGAATATTCATTCTGACCTGGCTTAAGAGTCAGAAATGAAAAGTGTATGAAAATGTCTTCCTTGTGCAGTCACCTGTCAAGATCTTTGTCTCACGGCGGTTTGACCTGCGGTAGTGCTGTATGCTACCTAAAACAGCACAGCTGAACTTTGCTCCCCTCTCAAAAATGGAAATGGGATTTCCTGCCTCACTGTAGCTCTGCCTCCGGCCCTTTTATCCCCCAGCCGCGTTTCAGAGGAGTCTGTCAGCGGAGTGGAATCTCTCCTAATGCATTTTGTGACTACCTTAGAGCCATGTATGTAATTAGTGCCCTTCAGGAGCGCTGACACAAAGCTGGCAGCAGTGTATATATATAAATATATATTTGTATATAAATGTTTGTCAGCGTGCCCTATTCAGAGCTGTGCTGGGAAGCATGAATGCTGGCAGGGGGTTGTTCTGGAGAGCAGGCGTGTTGCAGTGCACTTCCTGCAGCATGAATGCAAAGTTTGCAGCTGTGTGTGGTGTCCCAGCCCTCTGCAGCGTTCTCAGCCCAGCCTCTGGGGTGCCCCAGGAGTTTTGCTTTAGGCACTGGCCGAGCTGCAGCTTCAGTGAGAGCAGTGGCCGGGTCACGGTGTGTGCCAGGCAGAGGCAGAGGGCTCAGCAGGGCAGGCCTCAGGAGAGCAAAACCCCTTCTGCCTGCAGCCCAGCCCTTCAGGGTGGCCACGCGTCACCAGCCCAGTACTGCTAGCAAAGGGTGCTTTCTGAGGAGGCCGAGGGAGCTGCAGGAGCCAGGTGCAGGTCAGTGCTGTGGTTGCTCTCTGTGCCTTCCCTCAGAGCTGGGGAAGTTGATTTAAACACCGAGTTCTCCCCGTCGGAGGGGAGCTGTTGTGCAGTCAGCGCTGCTGTGCTCTGGCTGTGGTACAGCATTAAAAAGTGGGTGTAAAAGAATGAAAACTGACAAAAAATATGCTTTAAAAATTATCTGAAGGTATTTCCATCAGTTTGTGTATTTTTTAAAGTAGGGAGTTTTATAACTTAATTTGTTACGGCCTTTGCTTAAATTCATGTCGTTATGTAAGATCAGCCCTTTTTACTGGTGTTTTGTTTGCCTGTGCATTTTCCAGGTCTTTATTTTCCCAGTTCTGTTCGCCAAAAAACAAGGTGCAGAGAGAGATCTGCTTCCACAGTAGAATGAAAGGTCACGCTTGCATATTTAAATATAATATCATTAAGGGTGCTGGGGGGAGAAAGGAGGTGTAGAGGGAAGGGTCTGACTGACATCAGGTAGGAGAGGCAGTGCCAAAAGCACCTGCCCATCCCAAGCCCTGCGCCGCGCACCTGCGGCCGCCCGCAGGACCTGCCCCTGGGGGACCGTGCCTGCAGAGCTGCAACTACAGCTCTGCTTGGAGGTAACAGCAGCTTGGGAAAGAGAAAGCAACGAAGGGGGAGGGTGTCAGCTGAAAGCAGAAGCTGGGAGCTGGGATCCCTCCGGCTGCACTGGCTGAGGATGTCATTGGTGGGAGTGAGTTCCTCTTTGCTCACGTGGGTTTGAATTCAGTGGTCACTGCTCAGCTTTTGGCATGTCATGTTAACTTCTGCTGGTGAGTGCAAGCTCAATTTAGGAGTCTGTGAGCAGTAATTAAACTGAATTTTAGTTTGATTCAAAATGTGGAAGAATGCCCATGTAATTGAATTTTAGCTATGTGAGATAAAGTAAATGCTGACTTGAGTATTTATAGTTTGAGGTGACTTGGGCATGAGCAATGAGCACTTGGGTTCAAGCGTGACACGGGATTCACAAAGCCTGAGTGACTTTGGAAGGAGGATTTGTTGTTTCTCAGTATCTTGTCTGAGCATTATTTGTGCTAATAGGTAACTGAAAAGTTTTTATCAGTGCTTCTGAGGGAAAGGGATGTTATTGCATAGACAGCTGGGGTATTTGCAGAAGTCTTTCATCTTGTGCTCTGGTGTGTCACTGCTTTGTTTGGGAGGCACAGCTGACCTGCCGCTCAGTTCAGTGCATCAGACGAGCGATCAGCGTGTGGCGTTGCACTTCCCGTTACCTCACCGAGAGAGATTTTCTCTTGGCAGTTGAATTAGCATTTGTCATTAGTTCATTTGTCTGGTACTCGATGATGTTTCGGGGTAGCTGGTGGGCTGCTGGAGTTTTTCACTCGTGAAGAGCCCAAGCCTGGTGCTTCAGCACTTTGGGTATTAACCCTGCGGGCGGGCGCTGCTGCCGCTGGGGTCTGTGCACACAGGCCGTGTCCTCGCTCAGCTGGGCACCACGGCTCTGGAATTCAGCTGTCCTGGCACAGCATCTGCTCTGCCTCTGCCCTGGCACGGGGAGGGTGTTGCTGAGCAAGGGCAGGAGTGCAGGGACTTCCCCCAGGTCCTGCAGGTTTGTTTCCCCACGCTCTGGTTTGGTGAATTGCTGCAAACCCAGTCACGTTCCTCATTTGCCAAAAGCGGAGTGATTTGCTCTTGGAGTGTTCCCTGCTCTCATGTTCCTAAAGTGCTGAAAAAAATCCAGATTTTAATGTCAGTGACAAGCTCTGTCTGTGTCCTGTGGTTCAGACTGAGTAGGGCTGAGTTTGGGAAGTCTTGTGTCTGTTCCAAGAATGAGGAGCTGTCCTTTGGAGAAGTGCTCCCAGTTTTGCTGGGGAGACATGCTGCTGCCATCTGGTGGGATTCCTAAAAAAATAATAATAATGATAATTAAAAAAAATGTATCGATTGAACCTGCCAAGGCTGGTAGGTTTGAAATGAGGGGTGATGCTTCAGTGCCTCAGCAAGAGGTGCTGGTGCTGTTTCCATGCAGGGTTCCTGAGCTGGTGAAGAGGCTCTGCAGCTGCAGGAGGGAGATAGGGAATAACAACTCTTGTTGCTGGTTCTTGGTGGTAACACTGCTGCTGAAATGAGGAAATGTCCTGTTGGCTGGGATATATCTACTCCCGTGGGATGGGAATGTAAGATGTGGGGGAATTCTGCTTGTCTTCCTTGTGTCTCTTAATTTTGAAAAGTTGTCGTTCATTAAAAACTGTGGAACCAAGCAATCTCTCTTAATAATGTCAAATCCATGTTAAAATGTATCTCTGTGGGAAAGCTGTTACAAGTGACAATAGAAGGAAGTATGTGAATTAATGTTTTTTAAATTCCTGATTTACCCCATTTGAAATTGTGTGTGGGGGTTAAAGTACTTGCATCTAATCCTTTTTATTCAGGAGGTCACATGACAGTCCAGTGTTCTAAACAGTTTGGCTGTTGGTGTTGAGACAGGACATCATGTTCAGGCTGTCATAACTTTAAGGGCAGAAATAATTTAGCCTTAATCTACTGTTCATTGCTGGCCTGCAAAGGCCTGAAAATGCCAAAGTCATTGCTCCATAAAACCCAAAAGAATATTGCATACAATGGATTGTTGCCTGGACCCTGGAACTATTTTAAGAGGGTTTTATCCCAGCACTGATACTAAGCACAGCAGCAGGAAAGACGTTCCCAGGATAAACTGATAATCTCCCTCTCCTTTAAAGGAATGTGTCCTGCTGAGCAAGGATGCAGTGGGGATAATGTGTCTGGGACAAAATTGCCAGAATGTATATTAAGGAAAAAAAAGGTGTTATGGGTTCAGAGAAGTCTGAGAAGTGGCAGGAGAAGTTCCCCTTGTGCTCTCTGATACTGCTGAAAATCTCAATGATATTTGGCATAGTTAATACTATTAACAATGCCTAGGCTGGAAAGTGAGAAAAGTTTAGCAAAAGCTGAACTGTAGACATTTCTTTTATGAAATTCATTAGGACTTTTGGTGGGAGAGGTTTTTTCTGAAGTTGAAGCTGTCAGTATCATGTTTTTCCAGTCCCTCAAACCTCACCTGCTAGCAGAAGACATTACTTGACCATCAGGAAGTATTCTGTTAATTAACAGGTGGACAGTGGTTAGCTTTGACCTGTGTAATGTGAGATTTTGTATTAGTCTGAAGTGACTTTTTTGTTATTGCTGAGCAGCGCTGGTGCTGTTCTGCTGCTCACCCACCCCACAGGACAGGGCTGGGGTGCTCGAGGGGCTTGGTCCCTGGGGCCCAGGGAGCTCCAGCACCATGGCACAGAGCAGGGGCACAGAGCAGGGGCAGAGGAGGGCTGATGGCCCAGGGAGCTCCAGCACCATGGCACAGAGCAGGAGGCACAGAGCAGGGGCACAGAAGGGCCGATGGCCCAGGGAGCTCCAGCACCAGGGCACAGAGCAGGGGCAGAGGAGGGCTGATGGCCCAGGGAGCTCCAGCACCATGGCACAGAGCAGGGGCACAGAGCAGGGGCAGAGGAGGGCTGATGGCCCAGGGAGCTCCAGCACCATGGCACCATGCCCAGGGCACAGAGCAGGGGCACAGAGCAGGGGCACAGAAGGGCCGATGGCCCAGGGGTGTTTGTCTCCCCAGGCCTTCCCCCAGCTCTGTGGGGCCAGGCTTGGACCACGAGTTTCCCACTCTTTGTGTTCTACTTCAGTGAGTTCTGCTGTTGCCTGATGCAGATAGACACTGATTTCATAAGAAGGAGGCAGAGTCATTTTTATCCAGTTATTGGAGGGTGCCTAAGGCAAAGGAGGCAGCACTGGCAGTGGGCACAGAGTAGAGTGGGGATGGGGTTTCACATTCACCACCACAGTGGAAGGAGCTGCAGATGATGATCTCAGATCCCTATGTCAGTATTTTTTTTATAGGATTGCTTTATCTAAATTGGATTCTGACCTTATTTGTGAAGAAATGTAGTAGAACAATGACCTTATTCAGGTTTTTCTATATGGGAAGTTTTGCAAAGCTTTATGTGTTTGAGTGGTTGGGGCTTTTTTTCAGATTTCCTGAAAAGAAAAATTCTGTTAACATTTAAATTACTGTTTCCCAAATGGATTGAATTAAATGAAATGGATATAATAACTCCTTGCATTCAAATTAGATGTTGGGATTAGGTGAAATTCTATCCAAGTAATATACGAGTTGTTCATTATTGTCTTGTAACATGATGCAAGAAAGAAGGAATGTGAATAACATTTTTTTTTTCTCAAAATTGGGCAAGGACCATTTGGGATAAATTAGTTCACTGTAAATTATGCCAAGGTCAGCATTTCAGAGGTCACTTGAAATGCAAGTTGCTTTGCAGCACCTGCAGACCTTGATGTTGTTTGTATCCACACAGGACTGGATGCTGATAATCCAGTTAGATCCTGGTAGCATTCAGTGCTTTTTCTTTCTTCCTCTGAATTCTGCAAATGTTACAGCTTGTGACTGGATCTGCAGTCTAATATTGATTTTCCAGAAGACACATTTCAGATGTTCTTTTCTCTCTCTCCCCTGACTTTCATCTCTTTTTAAGAGGATATTTAAGTTGTTGAATTCCCTAGTCCCAAACAGAGCTGTTGGTGTTTTGGGGGAGTGAAGGTGTGAGGGTGCAGCCCAAAGTGTGGGATCCCCCAGAGCAGGAGATAAAGGCCATGAAAGGGTCTGGGGGAGGCTGCTGGATGTGCCTGGGCTACTTCATTTCTCAGGGAACAATGGCATAGAAAGAATAGCTTTGGGCAGGTGAAGTGGAGGAAGCCTCGGGGATATGTTTGAAGTGTTTTTTGATTACTCATAATGGTTGTATCTGGGTCTCATGTATCTTTAATCCTCTGGAAAGTTCTGCCTCCTGGTCTGGAGTAGGTAATGTGCAGCTGTTCTTGTGAGAAAAGCTGGCTCAAAGGTGTGTCAAGTTTGCTTAAATGGAATTTGTGTTCATTAATATAATTGGTGATGTTTTTTAAAAGGTGTGTTAAAAATCCACAAAGAGTTTTAAGTGCTAGAAAATCTCACAGTAGATGCTGTGAGTTTTGGTTTATTGGCAGTCAGAGTAACTACTGCACCTGTTTTGTAAAAGTAGACCCCTGAGTAGGGTGGGAAATGCTTAAATCAAAGTGGCAGATGGCAGGCAGTACAAACATGTATGAAAAGGCTAGAGACTTCTGGGATCAATGCTTTGTTTATTGATGTTTGTATTTGTTCATAATCAGCAGTACCAGGGAAAAAGTGGATGGGATGGGCACTGAATGGGTGGTAGCTACAGGTGGTGCAAACCATATCCATCACCTATTTTCAAGGGGTTATAAAAACAAATGTTGTTGTAGTAGTTTTTTTTTTTTTTAATAACATAGGTCATATATTTTATTTAATTTTTATTTCCCCCACTGTCTTTTCTGACTTTTTCATCACTTCTGCCTATTTTTCTCATTTTCTGCCATTGTCTGTGGTACTTGGTATGAAGTGCAGTTTACCAACAGCATGCTTAAATGAAAACAGTAGTGTTTGGAGACGAGGGGTAAATAGTAGAAAATAAATAACATTTCCCTGTGGAAATCACTGGAGCTCCATCCATAGTGCACTGCAGGAGGAACCTGGAAAAGAGCAAAGTCATCTCCTCTATAGAAACACGTGGCCTTCCTTAGTGTGTCCTGTGGGCACATGGATGGGCTGCAGCCTGTGGGTGCCAGCTGGGTGAACACTTGTGGTTCCAGCATGTGGATCACAGAACTGAGTCTCATTTGGGGAAATCCCCAACTTGCCCATGGTCACAAATGCCTTAAAATCACTGAGGTGCTGATGCTTGTAAGGTTCAGTTTTGTATTGTAAGTCTGCTGGGAGCCTCGATCAATGAAACTGTCAGCTCAGTTTTCTACATTCACAGTTCCCTGGTTTTGCTACAAATTGCCTGGGGGGGTTTCAGTAATTGTGGAAAAATGCCAGTGGTGTTCAGGTGAACTCAGGTGTGTGAAGTGAGTGCACGTGGCACTGTTCAGGCTGCTGTGGGTACAGCCCTGAGAGGGGACAGGAGGGCAGAAAGCTGCAGGGGAGGACAGCCAGGTACCAAAATGCTGCTTGAAATGCACCGGAACAATACACCAAACCTACCAGAGTAATCTGGACTTCATTTCAGTATTTGAAGCTGCATCATCTTTTCTTATGCAGTCGTGATGGATAAATGAAGGCAGACTTACACCAGCCTTGATGTGAAACAACTTCCATGGCTACAGCTCTGGAACTTGGCCATGTACAGTCTTTAAAAGTGCTTAGTAAGAATTTGAGCTTTAATCTTGAGGGCTGTGCAGAATCAGTGTGTCCTGGTAGTATCATTCTTTAATTTCCTGATGTGATGTTTTTCTATAAAGGCTTGGAAGCATTTGTGTGTGAGTGGAATTTTTATGCTCTTAATGCTGTTGGATATAACATCAGAATGGTTATAGCAGAATCATTGTGTACATATTCTCTTATTTCTTTAAATTTTCTTAGAACATGATATGATGGTACTTATGTGGGATTCGAAAAAAGAAATGGTTTTTCAGAGCATTCTGTTCAAAAACTCTTACAGGAAATTTTGTGGAAAAGTGAAATATACTGGGAACTGTAGTAATCCTTGGACTTCAGAGGAGGATTTTCTTTCCTCTCTTCTCTGTTACACGAAAACACATTTTAATGGTTGCAAAAAAAACCCCAAAACTGCTCACCAGAGAAGCTGGTGTTTCAGTTTCCTTGTCCTTTTGGAGTGGTGCTGATCCCCAGTCTGCTCCTGGTTCATTGCAGTTTGTCCCCATTATCTGGGTACCACCAGGAGGTGCTCTTAGGGTTTGCTGAGTTTTGTGGTGTCAGGGTAGAGCCTTTCCTCAATGGGACCAGTGAAGCTGGGGATGGTATTGAGCTGGTGGCCAAGTACTTATTCAGGGTTTGAGATAGTTTATTATGCTTTTTCTGAGGAGTGACTGACTCTGCCTTCTCCTTGGCAGTGTGTGTGGAGTTGGCTATTGCAGGTAATGCACTTTATTGTTTGATATAAATTCATATAACTATGGAAGAGTATTTGTAAACAGCAAAACTTACTCCATGGAGGCAGTAGCAGCGTTCAGCAAGGAGCAGTGTTCCTCCTGTGCGCAGCTGCTGAGGTGTGTGCTGGCACTCTGGGCGAGGGAGGGGAGCCTGGCACGTGCTCTGGCTTTCTCTGAGAACCATTCTATTCAGCCTTAGCTGTTTTGGTTCCCCATGGGTTAAGGTATACTACAGGAAATACAGAAAAAGTTCTCTCCCAGTCCATTCTGAAGCCCTTGATTGATGTAGGGCACTCCTGTCTGGAGTAGAGCTGCAGGTCACTGGCTTCTGAGCACAAGTGTGTCTCTGCCTTTTAACTGGGGACCTGCTTGGCTTCCTCCTGCCTTCGTTTTTAAAGGCCCTTGGCAGCCCATGTGAGACTATTTGAAAGCCTCAATTAGAGCTTTTTCCCCCCAGAGATTGCATAGTGACAGCACAAAAGCATTGTTTAAAGGCTGTTCTCATCTTGCAGTATAACTTCTCTTTGGATGTTTCTGTAAGTTCTGCTTGGCTCGCTCAGAGCAGTCTTTGGAAGGAGGATTTCTTTTCAGGACGAGGAAGAGAAGGCATTATTATTTCTGGGCTGCTTGCCATCCATCTTTCTTAATTTTATCAATTCCTAGGCTAGTGTTCTTGGTAAAATGAAGAAAAGAATTTCCTGAGCCTCTCAGTGCTTTCTGGCTCCCCTGTGTTGTCCCTGATGTGTTTGAAGTGGAGACGAGAGCTCCTTGCTGCTGATGTGTGGCTGGTGGGTGTGATGATGGAGCAGAAGGGCTGTTTTTGTTGTTCTTCTGGCCGGAGGAAGGGCTGTGGGTCAGACAGGTCCCCGGGAGCCGAGTGCTCCTCAGGTGAAGCTGCGCAGAGCACTGCCCAAGGTCACCCATGGGCCGTGTGCGGGGCTGCCCAGCACCTGGGGGGCAGCTCACACCTGCTCTGTGTGCGGGGCTGCCCAGCACCTGGGGGGCAGCTCACACCTGCTCTCAGCTCTTCAAAAAAAACCAGAATAAATACAGTCAAAACAACGCCAGGGGAATTGAGGTACTGTTTCTGGTTTTGAACAGAGGTGGGGAGTCTCCCCATCAATTCGCGTTTTTCAAATCACAGCTCATATCTCAATTGCAAGGACAGGTAGGAATGGACCCAGAAATGGAGATCTGCCAGTGGTTTTGTCAAGGGCATGTGTCTTCTAAGTCATTGTTCTCAGAGTCACTGTTGTTAACATGACGTACAGGTAAAGACCAGTGGGGTTTAGTGCTTTTTGTTTTCCTGTGGTTCAGCATATGGAAATGAAAAAAAAACCCAACTACCAAACACAGAACCAACCAAGGCTAGTATAAAAATAATACCCAGCTTTTAAAGTGAAATGGCAGTGAGTAATGATTAGCATCTACTTTATTCTTATGTCTAAATTCAAATTGTTGGGGGCAGAAGCTCCCACACAATAATTACTGTTAATTTAAAGGGACAGTGGCCTGCATCATTAGTGCCCTGTCCAGTGCTGCTTCACCAGTGAATATTCACATGATGAGCTGGAACAAAAGGATGTGAAATTAAGACCTGCTATGGTTAAGTCTAAAAGCCATTGAAAATTGCCATTTATGATTTGGCAGAGAAAGAATTTTATCTTCTCCTTGTCGATCTGGACTGTGTGGAGAGGGGAGTGTCTGTGTGGGCTGGGGAATCCTTCTGTGTCAGTGACTAAACCAAGACCAGCCCAGATCCTGCACTCTGCCAGTCTTTGTGCACCACTGTTCTAAAAGAGAATGTCCTACAGCCACTCTGAGAGGCAAAAATGTATTTTAAAAAATCTGTTTTACCATGGATCACTTGACTTAATTGAAGATAGTAAGAGTTCTACCTAAGAGCTTAACTAAAAGCAGATTTTAATTATGAAGTCGAAAGTACATTTGATTTGGTTTTTCAATTATTATAGATACCTCAAGGTATCAGAGTGCTTTTCTGAAATATTTGCTCATTGATTGCACTTGAAAAGTCAGGATCAAGGACTTGCACCGTGCTTTGCCAGCAGGGCATTCACATCCTCACCCAAGCCTGTAAGCTGAGCTGAGCTTCCCTTCTGCCCCTGCTGAAGAAACAAAGCATGTATGTTCCTTTGGTGTGGATTGCTTATTGTTTTCTGAAGCAGTTGAGGAAAAGTAGGTGAATGTTGACAGAATCAGGACCAGCTTTGACCTACTTGTGGCTTTTTTTCTGATCTCTGTCTTGGGCATGTCACCTTATCATTTTTAAGCTACTGTTTACTCATGTGAAGCCTCATCTAAAACATTGAGAACTGACAGGTGTTTGGTAATTTGAATATTAAATGTATATATCATCACTCCCACAGTTGTTCCCAAGGAGATTTTGTCACTTACCAAATGACCCAGTAAAGGGAATTCTTCTGTAATAATTTTATTTCATCCTGAACTATTGTTTAAATTTTGAGTTTGAAGTATTTTAGAGTCATTAATTTCATTCCCCTGGAATTGCACCCATGGTAGTGATTCCATCTGTTATCACAAGGTTTTTGACAGACTCAGAATAGAGAAACATATATTAGGATTTTCCTGTCAGTTCATGGAGATCACTGGAAGCTAAATACAGCTGTGGAAGGAGGAGGTCAAAAGGGAGTCCTGCAGGTCAGACCTGGTGTTTCTGTGGATGGAGATGTGAAACCAAACCAACTGCATTGTAGCATGTCAGTTAATTTGGTTTATAACAATTCAGGCTGGTTTTCTTCTAGTGGGAAGAGGGAGAGACACACTTTCCTTGAAGATCTTGTAATATTTTAAACAGTTCTGTAAGATGACATTTTGTGGGTGAGTTTTAGAAGGGGGAAAAGGCTGAGGATCACTGGAGCTGTGCTGCCTCCAGCACCTAGTACAGGTCACCTGGCCCTGGCACCAAGACATGAACAGGCTTGGCTGGCTTACCTGAAAATTTGGATTTTGCAGATTTTACAGTATTTCAAGCATTTGAACAGTCGCCAAACGACCTCTCACAGGAATTCATCAGTTACATGTTCTGCTATTGCAGACATGGAAGAATTTTGAGCAGTCTCATCCCACTCTCAGCAGGCTGTTCACTCAAAGGTGCTGTTCACCTCTCCACTTTAGTGTGTCACTCCAATGTCTCCAGGTTTCTGAAATTGCCTTTTGAATCTATTGAAAAGGAGTGGTTATGGCTCCAGTGTAATTGAGACTGTCAAGGAAATAGGTGGAATTTTTACAGCACCGTGAGACTTGATGGTATGTGACAGAGGATCATTCACTTCACTGGCCCATGGTAATGGGAGACTGATGTGTCTTTAAATGCCCTGGCAATAAATAGAAGACTGATTTTTACTTTTTTTTCCTTCTTTTTGCAAGGCTATGGATCTTTCTTAACTCTGCATTAACATGTAATAAAATAGAAAGTACTTCTTTCATGTTCCAAAAATATCCCATCTGAGACATGTTCTAGACTTTTGGACTGTAGAGGTTATGAATTTATTTATTTCACACTTGTGTTTTGACGTGTCCCTTCTGTTCCTACAGTAATTCAGAGAAGGAATGACTGGGCAGGGTTGAGCGCATAGAAATCTTTACATAGAAAAAGATGGCAGCAGTTTGCAATAATTTACGTGAGTAAAACGTGCAGAGGAAGCCTTAGAGAAGCTGATGTGAAACGCCTTGTGCACAGTTACAAGGACACAGCTTATAATGTGGCTGGGCCTTTACCACCATTGTCAGGCAGCCGAAAGGAGGATCCTGAGCTGCACAACTCGTGTCAGATGTGCTGCTCCTTTGGCTCTCAGCTCTTTGGTTTGTTCAGCAGCAGAGCAATTGAGATGTCTCTGCTCAGTGTTTACTTTGGCCGTTGTGAAGTGTTGGGCTTGGGAATTACAGCATCTTATAGGCTTAGTGTGTATTTAAAGTAATATTTTAAAGTTTGGTGATTCTTACATCCATGCCTATGCAGGACAGATAAAACACTGTTATCTAAAATTATTTCTGATAAAGAGAATGGAAGAGAAAGTGTCAACTACAAAGCATTTTGGGTTTCAATTCTGTGTTCTGTATTATTGTAGAATACAGAATTCCTTTGAGTAAGGAATGGGCAGAGTAAGTTGAAACTTGAAAGGTCAGTAAATAAGATTTGGCTCTTCCAGCTAAAAACCTTGATGAATGTTCATGTATTTATCATCTCTACGGAATTTGGGGAGATGAATATAAATAGCAGTAATTAATAAAATTAAAAGGTACCCTCAGCCTCCTACATATATACCTGTTTATTTGTGTATTTATATGCAAATACATCAAAGTCCTGAGGCTTAATCCTTAACCAACAGCTACAAATATCTCCCTGGTGGAAGCGGGGAACACTGCAGTGTAATTACTTTGAAGTACTGAGTTTCTAATATTTATTGTACACTTTGGTTCGAATCCTCTTCTGATTTTCTAAGTCAGGAAACATGATTGTGGTGAAAAAAGGACTGGCTGAAACAGGACGTGTTTCCCCTGGAGGAGGAAGTGTGGAGGTACTGATGGGGATGAGGTGCCAAGCTGCTTCACAGGGATTGCTGTGCAGAAGGGAGCTGAGGCTCCGTGTCCTGTGGGTTTGTTCTGTCCTGGCCAGGGAGAGCTGCTGGTGAGGAGAGGGGCTGGCTGCTTCTTGCAGGAAGCGAGGATATGACCAGAGACCTTATTAACCTACTTTGCTCTGGAGGTGCAGAAATACTCCAGGAACTGTGCCAAGGCCTGCAGGCTTGTTGGACGTGGAGAGGAAGGTTTCTCATCTGGGTTTTTCTTGGTTGGCTGGTGGCAATGGGAATGGGAATAGAGGTCAGTGAATTGGGGCAGGAATGTGCCTGTTATAGTGGTATAAGCTTTAAAAATAAAGAAGAAAGAACTGTAAAAATACATGGAGCTCTATGTGTTTATTTGGCCTGTTATTTATTTGTGAACATCACATCCAGAGCTATGCCATTGGCTGAAAAAAAAGTTAAAAATGAAATTAAAAATTATCTGAATAAATGTGTAGTGTAGTAATCTATTGTAGCTGTGGTTCATGTAGGCAGTTGAGCAGTGAATAAAAAGGTCTGAAGCAGAGTCAGAAAATTTTGTGTAAGTGGGGAAATAAATTTGATTTGGAAAGCAGTTTCAATTTTAAGCTTCCATGAAGGAAGACAAATTAAACATTTTTATAGATATTAGCCATAACAGTATCCCTTTAATTTTCACTCCTTTCTTTTAAGTAAGATACTCTGAATCACTTTTTGTTCAAGGAGACAGATTTCTTGCAGTAATCAGTTTTGCTTTTAGCTCTGATTTGTAAAGAATAAGTGATAATGGCACACATGCTGGAGGGTGTGATTAGAACCAACGTTAAAAGGCTTTTTTTGGACATGGATGGCTGGAAAAGGAGCTCTGGAGAGGTCTGCATTTAGCAGGAGGGAGTGAAGAACACCTTTGAAGTCGCTTAACCCTTTACCATAGAATACCTGTAAGTGGAAATGAGATCTGGATGTTTTCTTCAGGCTCATGTGAAAGTTCTGCATGAAATCTGTTAGCTTGCATTCAGTTCGTTCTTTCCCAGATCCCATACCACTAAAAAGACCAGCTCCTGAGGATATGTGTTAGAAAGGCTTTGCTATTTGGAGCAACTTACAGGTTTCCTTGAAGTGCCTTTGGGTATTTTTTGATTACTTTACAGTATTCCATGGAGAATGTTGAAAAAACTTAACGAAATGCTGAGAATGCGCATTGGTAGTCAGTTAATTGAATTGTCTTTTTGTGTAATCTTCTTAAGTAACTTATTTTCTGTTCAGTGCCTTTCCAACAGATACAAATTGTTGTTCACATGCAGATTCCTGCATGCAAAACCTATTTTACTTGCCAAAATATTAAGAAAATATTTAGCAGGTGGAGTGTATTTTTTAAGGTCCCAGATGTCTAAAAGTGTAAGAAGTTTTTACTTTTGTCTGTGAACACCTTCACCCAGCTTTTGTCAATCCATATCAGCCCGTGGCTCCTTGTCAGGCGCTCAGTTGTGTCAGTGAGCACTCAGACTCCTGCAGCTGATCCCCAGGGATGGGTGAAACAGGCAACTCTGTGACTTGGCTTCTCTGCCTCAAAGTTCAATCCAAGTGAAATCCAAGTTTTGCTCAGTAGTATCTCCTTAGCTATCTTTTTGCAGTGTGCTTTCATAGCATATCTCTCAAAGATTTCTTTTTTTTTTTTACCCACTGTAAATATTTCATTTTAGGATCTTTGAAGTATTGCCAGCTGGAGGCTGCTACAGAGCAATAGTGACCTGAAAATCAACAGCACATCCAGTGCTTAAATAGTTCGAAAAATAACAGCTGTTCTTTTTGATAATGTCTTTTAACAATGAAACCTTATTTTTCTGTGCTTGTGTGCTAAAAATTCTGCTGTCGCTAACAACTCTGCCTCAGTGTTTCAGACTCCTCTGTGGTGCAGCTACTGGGACTTTTTGTAGGCAATGATTTACTGCAAGTTTTGGAATACTTTTTAAGTCCCCAAACTGCTGATGTGAATAGGTGGCCACGTGTGTCAGTGTTTGAGTCTCATGGGCCCTGCTGAGTTTCTCGGGGTGAGCAGGTATTTAACTCACAGGTGGGATAACAGGGAATGGGGTGATTTGACAGGGAATGGGGTGATTTGACAGGGAATGGTGTGATTTGACAGGGAATGGTGTGATTTGACAGGGAATGGTGTGATTTAACAGGGAATGGTGTGATTTGCCAAGGAATGATGTGATTCCCCTCTGAGCTGTGTCTCTGGCAGTGGGTGGGTGCAGGACCCTCCTCTGGTCAGTGCAGTTCCTCACTCCTGGAGTCATCCTGGGATTCCGTGTGCTTCCCTGACTTGTGCCCCTCCTTCAGCCTCCCTGCTGCTGTGCCTGTCAGGGCTCCTGATTTCCAGTTTTATTGCTCCTCCCTGGGGACAGGCCTCATGCTGGAAGTTCAGAGCAGCCTGCCAGGGAGCTCTGGTCATGGCAGTAAAGTGAAGAGGACTGAGGACTGCTCTGCTGTAATATTTTCCTCCTTTTCCTAACGAATCTGTGGGTGGCTTTTCTTTTAAAAATTATAGCTGAAATGACTATGAATATCTCCTTTAAACGAGATTGTATCAGCTTTTGCATCTTTCAGACAATGTATGTACAGCCAGAGGGTAAAACCCATTATAATGCCATGCTAATTGCGTGAGTGTGTGTGCTAAAACTCTCTTGTTGTGAGAAATCCAACCAAAACAAATCCTCGCTCCTGATGATCCCTCTCCCACCACTGCTGGAGGGGAGCCCGGGTCACCCTGCTGGCAGGACAGGATGCACAGTGGGCTGTGACACTCAGCACGGCCCTGGCTCCACACACAGGGAGAAAAGACTCGTATGAAGTTAGAAAATTGGGGTCCTCAGAACAGGAATCTGGTTATCTATGAGGAGGCTCTGCTGGTTCTCTGCATTCACTGCTGGGGTGAGGCACCTCTAGAGAAACAGTTCATGTGTCACCCAAGAGCCCTCAAAAAGAGATTAATTCCACCTCTCCCTCTCCTTGTTCACTTGGCAGAGGCAGTGTGACTGACTGAGATCCTCTCTGACATATGCCTGGGCTGCCATTGTTCCTGAACAAGCGTCTGTCTGTCCTGCCTTTGTCTGGGGGCTGTTCCCTGCTGGCCGTGTCACCGTGCCAGCACAGCTGTTTGGGGCCAGCCCGAGCTGCAGCAGCCCCTGCCTGGGGCAGGAGCGCCTCACTCGCAGCTTTGGGCTGGAAAACTGACTTTCAGGTTACTAAAGTTAGACAGAATCATTTAGCATGTGAATAATTTAACTTCCATTAGGAATTGTCACAGAGCTTCAGAAGGCATTTTGTGTGTGGGACGTGGACTGCAGTCTGTGATGGGAGGAAACACTGCTTGCAGTAGGCAAGGTCACTGCAGGGCCTGGAACATCACCTTTGGCCTGTCTCCCTGGTGTTTGAATCTTCATAATGGCAAATTGCTAAAGCAGCTGCTTTGCGTAAAAACTCAGCCTCTGTGGATGAATTTCTTTTTTTTTTCCTTCAGTAAGACATCTGTTGCTAAATCCACATATATATATTGGTTTGTTTTCTTAAGGATTTCACGCTTATGTCCTTATTTTCCTCACCTCTCCCCTCTGCTACCCAACAGTCCATTAAATGTTGTGGATCAGTTTTTGTCACATTTTGGTAGAGCTCAGTGCCTGGCAGTGACTTTGCAGAGAACAGAGCCTGGTCTCATGGCCTGTGCCTGTGTGCAAATTTTATGTACTCAATCAAGCATTTCCCAGATAAGAGATTTGATAAGTGCACAGCCTCTCCCTGCCCTTCCACTTCAGTCTTGGGAATATTGTGGGTTTGTGAGCTTTTCTAAGGGATTTTTAATATCATCCCATGCTCAAGTATATTTTGAAATATGCCAAGATGTGATTGATTGCGATACCGTGTGCTGAAAAAGTGGCATATTGGGATCACATGCCCTTGAGTATGAGCTGTGCTGTTTGTTTTAAAGTGGTACATCAAACATGCCTGGGTGAACAGCTGAAATGCTTGTGGGACCAGGCCCCTTATATGTCTCAGAGTAAGGCTTGCTGGAAAAGCCTGTGTGATTAAGAGTCAAGCAACTGAGGAAAAAAGTTCACTGACTAATATGAAAAACTTGCAGAGTAATCCTATTAAATTCCCTCCCTTCTGGTAAGTCCTGATGTAAATTTATAGATATTCTCTATAAATGTGAAGGAAGGTTTGTTTCCGTGATAGAACAAACTCCACCAGCACTTTCCCACACCACCCCAAGAACATTCTTTCATTATCTTGCTCCTGTGTAATAATTGCACGGAGCAGTCACAAACTTGTTTTTCTACCAGTTGAAACTACAGAACAATGTGTATGCCTTGACCTGGATTCAGGGAGGGAAAAAGTCACTGTTGGCATAGACTCCACCTTGAAAATTTGCCATCAGCATGGCAGAGAGTTGCTAAAGGCTTATAATGCGTAATTGAAACGGCTGAATGCCTGCAAGGATTCTTTGAGATAAGGATTGTCTTTGAAAACATTTTAACTAGAGGTCTGGATTGTGTCATTAATCTCTTCTGTAGTCCTATTACTTTTTAAAATTGTATTATTTCTGGTGTGATTAGCTTGCAAAGTAAATAGAAGGTATAGGTTTTGTAAAGTATCTTGTTTCTTTATGTGTTTTATGTCAGACTATTTTAAAAGCTTTTTATGTAGTTCTTAAATATAGCAAGACATACATACATTATGTATAATCAGCAGAACAAAAGGGTTTCTGCTGCACAGGGCACCCACTGCAGTTCAGGGGATGCATCCCATTCCTGTGCTGGCCCCAGGGCTGCTCTGCTGCTGTCCCTCAGCTGCTCTGGTTGTGATCTGCTCCCCAGGATGTCCTGGCCCTTTGTCCCAGCTGTGTGCTCCCCCTGTGTCCCTGCAGGGCTGGGGTTTGGGCTGACTGCACCCTCAGTGCTCAGGGCTGGATCCCCCAGCTCGGGGTCGCTCCCAAAGGCATGGTCGGAGCTCAGCTATCTGCCTTGGCACAAGCTTCAATCACTTATTTTTTGCCCCATACCTATATATAAATTTTTGCTAGGTTATTTTTGGTTTGAATCTTGGTCTGTGATGTCTTTATCCCAGCTGCAGTTGGTGGTTGGTAAGTGGACCCTTTGAGGCTTCAGTAGTGCCTTGTGATGGATGGCTCCTGCCTGCTGGGCCCTTTGCTGCGGGATTCACCCGTGCTGGAATGTCCTCACAAAGCAGGGCAGGGAATTCAAACGTGTTCTTCTGAGAGCAGCAGTAAGTAAAGCTGCCTTTCTAGCTGTTCTCTGAATTAGCTCCTAGGAGATTTTCCTGCTTTTCTAGTTTCTCCTGGGGATATGTGACCCGATAGCATATTGCTATAAATAATTATTTTACTAGTATCAAAGTAGGTACTGTACACAAACACAAAGCAACAATTTCAGCATCTTTTTTTAGATGCTGTAAATACCAGGTTTTCAGACAGGCTGTTTCCTTTCTTCCTTTCTTGTTCCTGTTCTTTGGAATGCAGGCCTGACAGTTCTGATCTTCAGAACTTGGATTGTTAGTTTTGTGCTGCCCCTTGAAGTGAAATTGCTGGTGAGTAGCACAGAGCTCCCAACCCAAGGCAGGGAGGTGAGGGGCAGGCTGGCATTGCTGCTGCTGTGGGGGAAAGAGTGGGGGAAAGAGCAGAGGAATTGCTTTCCAGATGGATACTGCAGGGATCATCACTTGTTTGTAAAAGTGGGTTATTTAAAAGAAAAAAGAAAACTGGTCATAAATGGGAATGGCACAGCAACCCCACTGAACTCCTTCCTCTATGAGAGACTAGGAAAACCCTGTTCACCCAAACTAATGGTTATTGTATGGAGACATTTGGAAGAGCAGAGCAGCCATGCCAGGCCTGGCACAGCAGAGGAGTCACATGAGAGAGAAAAGCCAGCAATTTTTTAAGGACAAATGTAGTTATCAGGGAGCATAGCTAGGTGTGGATTCTTCTGTGGGTTCAGTACTGCACTGAGATTGAAGTTATTTTGGTCATCCCAGTAAAAATATGCATATACTCTATTCTGTAGTTTGAGAAACTCACCTTAAAAACTGGGATTGGGAATTGAGGCACCATAATCTCCTTGCTCTAGTTTTATGGTTCTCATTATAAAATTCTATTTTCAGAATCCAATTATTTTAAATTAAAATACTTGCCATGTGCAAGGCACCTTATAATTCCTGAGCTACTATACTTGCATTCCATAAGTTGTGTGGGAGAAAGACCAGTATCATGCCTGTTTTACATTTGTGCAATCCTGGATACCGCGTGCTGTTGCTTCTCCAGATGTGATTTGGTGATAGACCAATAAATAGTCTTACACTTGCCAGAGTTCTGTCAGAACAGGATTATTAGATCTTTTACCCTCTTTGGAGAAGAAGAAGTGAGCGATAGACCTGATAAAATCCGATCTGGGTAACTGAGAGCGTTTTAGTGAGGTGTTTTGGGAGGTGAAGGGGATGTTTATCCTGACATCCACTGCAGGTGTTGATGTCGCCATGAGCTCCATGTGTGGCACTGCTGGGCTGGGTGTGTGCTCCATCCACAGAATGGTCACATCTGTGTGACACAGGCTCTGCAGGACACTGCCTAGTGCCCTCACATTAGTGCTCTTTTCCCTAGAAATGGCTTCACTTTGTTTTGACTCACTGAGCTGAGAATGATAAGAAACTTTAAAATATTCTTTTCTTCTTTAGCAAACTGTCTAACAGGAGTATGTGATGTTCTTTATATTTTTTTCTGTAGGTCAGTAACAGATCCACGAGATGGAAAGAGAGTTGCACTCAAAAAGATGCCCAACGTCTTCCAAAATTTGGTCTCTTGTAAAAGGGTCTTCCGGGAGTTGAAGATGTTGTGTTTTTTTAAGCATGACAATGTAAGTAAATTCAAGGTAATCTTGAAATCTTTGAGAAAATCTAAATGTAAAATGGAGCTCTCTCTAACAGAAGTGTGTTTTGTTACAGAATATCTAAAATGCTTTACAGTGATCAGATTTTCTAGAAATTCAGATATTACTCTTGCAAACACTATAAAAATGAAACTGTCAAGAGTCTAAGGATACTCACAATTTCCCCTCCAAAGTGTTTGCAAACAGACAGTTGGTACACTTCTGCCCAGCCTTATTTCAGGCTTTAGGTAAATGTCAGGCTGCACAGAGCTATGTCAGCTGGACACTGTTCCTCCTGAGCTGTTCTGTGCTCCATGGTGCTGTCCCCTTTGCTGGTCCTCTCCCAAACCTGCTTTAGGTAAAATCAGTCAGCTTAAGTTAAAACGTATAAATACTATTTGGGTTGACCCTTGAAGTTTGAAGTGCATTTGAAGTTTGGGTGCTTCACCCAAATGTCATGAACCTTCCTAGGATAGTATCCAAATGACCACACCAAGGAGTATCTTTCTCTGTGAGAGGATGGGAATTCTCTGCTGCTGCTTTTCTACGTTTTTGTTTTTTTCTACCTTTTTACCTTTTGCTTTTTGTACCACTGAACTGCTTATTCAGAATGGGAACAACTTTGGGGTTTGCAATTCCCACAAGGAAGCAGCGAATCACAAATCTCTGAAAGACTAAAGGCAGAACAAAGTGTAATATCTTCTGCTTTTACATTTCTTTGCTGGAATTGCTTCTTTCAAAGATTCTATATTCATATGTATTGTAAAGAAACCACTTTTTATTTGTGCTTTCAAACTACTACTCAAACAGCTGGAAAGACGAGTTAGAAAAGAGAGAGTCATTGAATGTACAAAATATCTGCTGCAGTGGGTTATTAAATTTACATACCTGGTGAAAGAGAACATTGGTCTGTCTGTGGGATAGAATAAAATGAAGCCATGTGAGAAATGTGCAGTCTGTCTTGTTGAAAGGGATTTGTTCTGGAATGGCCTTGACCTTGTGTGGTGTTTCCTAGGTACTCTCTGCCCTCGACATCCTCCAGCCTCCACACATCGACTATTTTGAAGAAATGTATCCTAAATATAAAAATAGAACATCTTAATTGAGGTAGATGTGATTTCCATTAGCTTAGAAGCTGCCAGTGTGTGGTGTAATCTATGAAGTGGAACCACAGAAGCCTCCAGCCTGCATGTGGACAGTTTTATTTCCAGGAGTGAGCCTGTAGCATCCAGAGCTGTGAGGTGGTGCTGGGGTGGGACGGTGCAGGACTGAGCTGAGCTGTGATTGCACCTGGGCCAGTGTGTGCAGGGAGTGTGGGACTGACCAGCCGGCCCTGCTGCTGCTCCTGCTCAAGGGGATCCCCCCTGAACATTTTTTTTTAAACTATATCCAGTAATTAATCTCCTTTCAGTTATTTGTATTTTAAAAGACGTTGTGGTGGTTTCAGAGAGTTCTGCCTTCACAGGCTTTGAAGCTCTGAGTTACCAGAGAGGTTTCAGTGACTGGCAGGGCTGTGCCTTTCCTTGGTCAGCTCTGTTCTGGTCCAGAGCCCATTGCCCAGAGCTGTGCCCCACAAATGTTCTGTGTCACTGGGGCAGCACAGGTACCTGCTGCCTGTAGGGAACTGGGTTCTTCTAGCAGTGAATTTGAGGGAAAAACTTCACATGAGGGTCATGGTTTGGTTTGTTTTTTTTTCTTTTCTAACTTGGCTTGGGCTGTCTTCTAGTCGAAGGAGGGAATTTCTGCTTTCTGCAACACTGCAAAATGAATCCCTGAGCTCTGAGGGCTCTGACTCTCATGGCAGGAGAAGTTCTTTGCCACTCCTGTGGTTAGACTTGGGCAGGTTGGGTTTTGTTGCTGGTGGGTCTAAGCTGCTTTTTTGTATGACCCACTTTACAGTTAATGGGTGGGAAATTGTCATTATTTTTAGGTAACCTGAACTTTTGAAGTATGGTTTGATCTATTTATGTAATACCTTGGATTGACTGGTGAAGAAAGTAGGTGTAATCAACGTGGTAATTTTAACCAAAGTACAGCACAACTTGCTGGTGGAGAAACACATTATTTAGTTGAAAATATTGCTGTGTTGTACTGGGGCTTTTTCATATGAGTTTAGGTAAAGCTTTAAAATTCTGCTTTGATATTTCTTTCACGTGAAGAGCATATCAGTAGTCTTCAGAAACTGGATTTTGGTTATATGCACTAGTTCAATGCCCTCATTTAGCACAAGTCATATGAGTTATAAATCAGATCTAGGTTAAGGATTACTCCTTCCGTGTAATTGTACAATCAAGAATATTTAAATGGGATAAGCTTATTTTTATGAGCTTAGCTACTGCCAAGTTTTGAATATAAAACCAAAATGTTAGTTTCCTTCATGTCTAACTGACTTTAAGTCATTCTGAGTTGTGTTCTATAGGGCTGTCTTTTTTTACATTTTTGTTAATTTCTTGACTCTAATATTGACAACAGAAGATTATGTGTAGTCTTCTTTGTCCTTTCTTTTGAAATAATTACAGTAAGTGCACTTAGGACCCTTACATTCCTTAAAAGAATGAGTTAGTAATTGTTTTAATTTATATACCCATTTTTAATTGCATGTGTTTCTGCTTACTGTAGTGTAAGGAGAACTTACTAGAGATTGGTTTGAAGAAGATCAGGTAAACATGTTCCATATTTGGGGGGTGTAGATGTCAAAACTTCTATTGTTGGTCCACTGGTAGAGTTCCCAAAGAGATCACAGGGTTGTTCCATTTTTACAGTAGGACATACTGAACAGTGATAAAAGTGTAAAGGGCTGGAGTTGGTATTGAGTGATTTCCTTTGTTCTTTCCAAAGAGTTGTAGTGCCCTTTTTGGGGAAAGAAATATAATAAAAGAATGACTAAAATGATATGAATGATGTGTTGCAAATGAGCTGGTAGAGTTCATTTCAATTATTCAGTGTTTCGTAGGTACCAGCAGGAATTGCAGAGTGTATTTTTTAAAGAGAACTAATTATAAAACCACCTTAACATTTTAATGATAAATTAAAAGATTTCTAAGGAAACCGGTGATGAGTAAAGGAATTTTAATCTAGTGAGATTTTTGTTTGGGATGAAAATTCCTGGCAAAACCACTCAGATTAAGGTATAATTTGGATTAATAATGAGGCTTTTGGTTGAAAATCTTTGTGGCCATTTTGAATCTTACGGGTATTGATGTTTTTGCCAATATCACCTAGTGCAAAAATGAATGATTGATAGCTCTTTTTTCCAATTACAAAATCTTTCACAGTTGATTGTAATACTGAATTCAGCAACTGCAGATCCACGGATGTTCTCCTTTAAGAAGCATCCAAAGTTCCTGTAGTAACTTTATGAAAACTTTGCCCATTGAAGTGGATATCAGAAGCTGCTGAAAAGCCACCACTTTTCAGGGGTGGGGTCTGGAAAAGGCTTGAACAGCAGTAAAAGCAAAGATGTGCAGTAAATTCGCAGAGAGGGGAAAGAGCTGTATTCTGGTGGATTCTGGGGTAGATCCCTGGTGTCTGTAGGGTGGAGAGGAACAGGGTGAGAGGGGCTGCTGCAGGCAGTGAGGGGCAGTGGCAGCCCTGCTGGTCCAGGGACAGGGTGCTCGCCCTGGGACAGGATTTTCCTCTGATCCATCACCGGAGCCAGTTCCTCCGGGCCAGCACCCAAACCAGCTGGGCAGGGACTGCCAGGGTCACTCTGAGCCACAGAACTGGGGTTTGAGGGGTGCAGAGAGCAAGTCCAGCACAGTCCAAGCCACGATGAGAGTGCCACATCACCGAGGGCGCTTCATCCCTTTCTGACGTTTGTCTGTCACTTTATAAAATTCACCAACTCAGCAGGTCCCAGCCAGCAGAGCAAGTCGAGTTCTTTTGTGCCGCGCATTTGCTTTGATAATTACTCTGAAGCAAATTGGTACATTTGTAGATCTAATTTTATACAGCTACTTAACTAATTACTGCTGTCAGGAGCAATTTCTCTCCGGTAGCAGCGCCGGGGAGCGCCGCGCTCAACGCCAGCGGCCGCCCCAGGCCGGCCCGCGGTGGCCTGAGAGAAGCAAACGGAGGTAAACGGAGGTACCTGTGTGAGCAGGGCTGGCATCCCCGGGCCTGGGCTCTCTTCTCCTCAGTGTCCCCAGCAGTGGCTGCTGCACGCAGGGTCCCAGGCTGCAGAGCCCTGGGTCAGAGCTCAGCCCGCTGCCGCCAGCCCTGGCTCAATTACCCGGAGACAATAATCAGATGGCTGCGGCCGCTGGGGTTAATGGCACCTCTGAGCCTGTCAAGGGCTTGATTTAATGCGCCCCAGACCTGCAGTGGTGCAGGTGCCATTTCAGGCCCTCATTTAATTTAAGCTGCTTTAGTTGGCATGGCAACTAGTTGAGACATCTGGGAGACATTATGCTCGGGATTGAGATTTAGGAGGATTTGTGGCGTAGCAAAACAAAAATCTTATCGTAATAAAGTGCAGAGTAATGCTTTTGGGTTTTTAAAAGTATTTTGCATTAAATTGAATGTAAAGATTTGTTGCAGGTATAAGGTAAACCGCAGATTTTAGAAGTCTGGTATAAATATTTAAAAGGGTCTTTGCTAAAGGAAAAGAAAAATTAGAGGACTACAAATTATGGTGCTGCAGGGTTGGGTTTTTTCTTTATGAATTCTTTATGAATGCAATTTTAATATTTTTTTCCTCAAAAAGTTGGAGATATTTAATTTATAAAATGAGCTTTTGTGTGCTGTTCTGTTGGCAGATGAACCCTTTGGCCAACAGGGATTTAGCTGGAGAGGGTTTGTAGAGCAACAGATGAAAGCAGAGCATTGACTGGGTAGAGATGAAAAAAAATGAGCATTCAATACCTGGCTATATCAGTCAACATGGGGCAAATGTGTTTTACCTCCTTCAGCCACAAATGTGATAATAGCAGACTTCTGCTTCAAATGTGAGTGCTAAACTAAGCTTTTAAAGCAGTGATGTCTTTAATTAATGCCTGTAGTCCCCTCAGTATTTATTGAAATGATTTCTCTGTCTGTTATTGTTGTCCCACAGCCAGGACATTGTCAGGATGGTCTCCATCCTGTGTGCAGCTTTCACCCTATTTCGCTGCTTTGGAACCCCCTGAACACACACAGACCCCTCTGGGAGCAACCTCCCCTCGGTCTCACTTGTAATTTGCCTTTCAGTAACTTTGTACAACTACCTTAATGCAAACTCTCGTGGACTAATCTGTTTTCTTTCGCAAGCCGTGCTTTATTTTCATTCCTGTAAGAATTTGACCTCTGAAGCAGCTTTCTTCTCTTTAACTCAATAATAATGACCTGTAAGAGCTCAAGTAAGTAGGAGTTAGTGAATGTTTCAAGAGATTGTGTGCCTGTTGTGCTTTTCCTTAACCACTGAACTGCAGCTATGTTGTCACTGAGTTGATGCAGAGTGACCTCCACAAGATTATCGTCTCTCCTCAGCCTCTCAGCTCGGATCATGTCAAAGTTTTTCTTTACCAGATTTTAAGAGGTAATTTTTCTTCCTCTAAATTTAATGAAAATTGTGTAGTAGAAATATTTTTCCTTAATGTTTATTCCCAAGACATTCTCATCTTGAATAAGCTTCCTGTAGAAACTTCTTTTAATTTTATATTTGAATAAATACCAAGCATGAATTATTGTAGCTACAAGAGCATGGCACCCCTGCTGCCTTAAAGCATTGTCAGGGAAAGAAAAGTCATGCTTTTAGAATCAAGGAACAAAAAGGACACTTACACTGAACCAGATGGGTAAATATGTGTAATTATATCTCCTCAAGGCAAAAATTGTTACTGAAAAACAGAGCAGTAAGAAGTATCATGAAATTCCAGTGTGGGGATTAGCAGAGTATCCATGCCATAATCAGAGAGATGATGCTTTGCTTTTGATCTGTTGTTTTTGGATTTTTGGGGGGAGGAGGGGGGTTTATAAAAAGACTGCTAAATTCCTTTTCCTGTGTATTTTGTATACTCCAAAATTTTACCCTGTCATTAAGTGACTGAGTGTGCATTAGTGGCTGGGAGTTACTCATTTAAAAACTGAGGCACAGGCAAAGCCTTTGCTGATCAGGAGTTGCCAGATCTTCTGGGAAAATGTTGTCAAGCTTAAACTCCTTCTAAAAGAGAAAAAAAAATTAATTTTCTTTAATATTTCAGGTCTGAAATATCTACATTCTGCTGGCATTTTGCATCGAGACATTAAACCAGGGAACCTACTTGTGAACAGCAACTGTGTCCTTAAGGTGCTGCTTACATTTATTGAAGATGTTTGTGTGTGTATGTTGTTAATTTGTAAACAAAAAACATTCAGTGTGAAAGCTTTCCCTGAAAGTCCATGTAAATGGAAAAACATCCTGCAGACTTTTTAAAAAAAGAAGTGAAGTAAACACCTGCATTTCCCCTTTTCTCCCTGCCTCTCCCCACATCTCTGAAAGCAAGAGAGAGACAGTTCCTGAGTTTGGCTTGGGTGGGATGTCCTGTGCCTGCGAGGGGCAGGGGGTGCTCAGTGTCCCTGTGCTCCTCAGGGGAAGATGACACCAAATGCCCAAGGCACTTCCATTGACCTTGGGTATATGGAATTTTGGAGGACTGAGGTGTGTTGTACAGCTGTGCCAAACACAAAAATTCAGTGTTGTTTACAGGGATTTGCTGAGAATTCTAATTGGCAAAGTTTGGTCACTTTTCTTAACCCTTCTCGTTCAAGACATTTTTAACAATTCTCCAAGCCCAAATGAGTAGAGATGAATCTTTAATATTTTGAGACATGTCATGAGCAAAGGAAGTTTGTTTGAGTTGAAATACTCTGTGCCACTACTCTGTAGTGGAAAGCTTTTTAATCTTTCAGATTATAAATGTTGTAATGCCAATTTAAAATGTACTGTGATTTCAAATCAAATTGTAGGAAGTTTAAATGGCTATGGAACAAAGCAACGTGATTTCCCCCTATCCCCTCTCCCCTGGCTTATGCAGTTGCAGCAGATTATTTGATGTATTTAAATGCTGGTTGGGGATCCCCTGCCTCCTTCCCAGAAGGTTGCCTATTTGAAACGCAGAAGGTGTTTTGGTTGTTTTAATTTTCTTATTTACCTTCTCAATTTAGATTTGTGATTTTGGATTGGCCAGGGTGGAAGAGTTAGACGAATCCCGGCACATGACTCAGGAAGTTGTCACTCAGTATTACCGTGCTCCGGAGATCCTGATGGGCAGCCGCCACTACAGCAATGCCATCGACATCTGGTCTGTTGGCTGCATCTTTGCAGAGTTGCTTGGGAGAAGGATATTGTTCCAGGCACAGAGTCCCATCCAGCAGGTATCTCTGGATATATCCCCTCACCTCTCCCTGCCAGCCTTCCTGCTGCCCCTGCTCCTGCAGGCAGAGCTGCACCCGGGGGGACACAGGAAGGGGCTGCAGCGTGTCCAGGGGAAGGGGCTGGAGAACTCCTGAGGGAGCTGGGAAGGGGCTCAGCCTGGAGAAAAGGAGGCTCAGGGGGGACCTCCTGGCTCTGCACAGCTCCTGCCAGGAGGGGACACCCAGGGGAAATCTGCTGGGGAATCTGCTGCTCCGGTGGAGAGCATCCCGTGTCTGAGCTGTGTCCCGTGTGCTCTGTGCAGCTGGATCTGATCACAGACCTGCTGGGCACGCCGTCGCTGGAGGCGATGAGGACGGCTTGTGAAGGCGCCAAGGCACACATACTCAGGGGTCCTCATAAACAGGTACTGCAGGGCTTCCTCTGGGCAGGGGGAGGCTCTCACATGCTGACTGAATTCCCATGGCCTGTTGGTTGCCAACACCCGGCCTGGATGTTTGCTCTCAGAGCTGTCCGTGCCTGGGATCGGGGCTGAGTTGGGCACGGGTGGTTGTGTGCTTGGGACAGGGGCTGATCTGTGCTGACTCCACCTGCTCTGGGGACAAGGGGGCTTTTCACTAGTTCAGGGGCAGTTCTGGCTTCTGCCTTGGGGGATTGTTGGACTCGATGACCCAGGTGAAAGTCTCCCTTTCTGAGGCAGCAGTGTTTTGATACCTACTTTGAATGAAGATGTTAAATTTAAGTGTTAGTACTGGCAAGAGACATAAATTAAAATTGACAGTATAATTCATAAAGCCCTGGAGGGCTGCTGCACTGCCAGGATCAGGAGTGTTAGAGGTCAAATTCACCCCCTGCCCAGAGCCAAGGGCAGAACCTCCAGCACTCCAAGCCCAGAGGGTCCGTGCACACCTAGGCTCAGACCTGAGCTGCTCAGGAAGGGCCAGCAAGAGGCTGAAAGCTGAGATACAGCATTCAACACAACTGGAGTAAAAGTTAGCTTGGAAAAAGACACCAAACCAAAGGAAAAGGGCAGGATGGAGTCATTGTGCTGACTGGGCAATAAAAAGGGCAAATGCAATGTAGTGTTACCAGATACAAAGAAATGCTTGTGCAGGCATCTCTAATGCAGGGATGAGGCTCTGTGGCTCTCCAGTAGGGTCATTTTTATGATTGCTAACAAAATTAACAAAATTATTGGCCTGTACTTGCTCCAGTAGTTAAGTTTGCATCATTATTTTCTGCATGTTGAAGTAATTTCTCACGTCTGCTCACTACAATAGTAGTTACCATAGAAATGTATATTCTGCTTTATTATTGACATGTGGGAGTTCTGCCTCCCTGGCACTTTGGATCCACTACATAAAGTTGTTGCTGTTCCATTTCATGACAGGATTTTTTAATTTGAGCATTAATAACAGAAGGATTTCCTTCAGATTTTCTCTGCCAGTTTTAAGTTAAGTTTATTTTTCTGCTATCTTGTGTTAGAAGAGTCGTGACTCCTAAACCCAGTGTCTTATGACCCACAGGATGGGAATCCTAAAAAGCTAGTGAGGTGAAATGGTATAAAAAGTTTCCACTACAGATTTAATGTCCTGTACCCTCAAAGTTGTAAGAAATGCGCTCTAAGAGTTAGCTGTGTGTGTGTTGGGGAAAACAATGTTCATTCTCCCTGGAGTGCCATGGGAGCTGGTGTGCTCATTGCACCTTGGAGACAGGGGATATAGAGCATCCAGGTGATGAATGGTATTTTTGTTTTCAACTTGAAGCGCACTTCATGTTTGAGTGCAAATTTCTGGCTTTTCATGTTCTGAAATGGAGCTTTTGCTGGTTGTAAGTGGTTAAACGTTGCTGGTTTCCTAATTAGACTAACAGGGAGAGAAGCCCAAGTTAGAAACGGGCGATTGCTTTGTCACACCGGCTATTTTTACTTGCCGTAGGTGAGCGCAGTGGGAGAGAGGGGTGAGGCATTTTGCTGCTCTGTGCAAAAATAGATTAATGCCAGAAGTTTCTGATTAAACCCCCCCTACCCCACTGTGTGCTGGCAGAATGGGTATTTACATACTCCGTAGACTTTGTCAGTTTGGTATTTAAAAGTTCAAGTGAATCGTGTCCCTGGCAGCCCTGGGGTGAGCGAGCTGTCCCTGTCCCTGTCCCTGCTGACCCCCTTCCCAAAGGAAAACGTGTGGGGTCCATCCCCTGCCTGTTGTGTTCCCTCTGAGCAGGGAGAGCAGGCCAGGAGGAGGAGAGTTACCAAACACTGCAGCTTTATATTCCATAGGCTGCCCTGAGAAACCAAGGCTGGGAAGTGCTCAGGGCTCTGTGTGGCACTTCAGGGTTAACTTTGACTGATGTCACTCTGGAGGTGTAATTCTTATTTATACTGGGAAATTTACAGCAACCCTGACATCCAGTACAGTCCTTCTGTCACTGTCAGTCAGCTGTGGATTGCCTGGGCAAGGAAAAGCAAAGTAATCCATAATTTGGGAGGGATTGAGACTGACAAATGAACTACTGGAAATGATGGAGTTAATCAAACCCTGGGGCAGCTACAGCTGGGGGTGGTGTCTGTAGAGAAAAAGACAGAGAGAAAAGCAGGTTTTTCCAGGGATTACACCTGAACTAAGGGGAACAGTGATCAATTGGACCTTTATTGCAGTTGCTGGGTTTTGTAATGGTGATTATTGTCATGCTGGAAAGCGTTAGGTACCACTTGTCCCCTGTAACAAGGAGTTTGTCCTTGCTGACTGGAATAGCGCGTGCGGGAACAGGGTTCTCCTGCTGATGGATCTGACAGGACACTCTGTGCTTCTCTTCCTCCCTTTCCCCCTACAGCCATCCCTTCCTGTCCTATATACACTCTCCAGTCAAGCTACACATGAAGCAGTTCATCTCCTTTGCAGGATGTTGGTCTTTGATCCAGTAAGTAGGACTGAAAATCACCTCTAATACTTCTGCTTTGAACGGTTTTTGTTGTCCGGTGCTTAAATTGAGTGCTGTAAGTCAAGGACTGCTTTAGCTGGTTTCCTTCTGTATGGCATTGCAGTACTTCTGGTCCATGAAAAAAAGTAAAAATATCATATAATTGGCTGATCAATTCCCCCTGGAATGGGGGTTTCATGTTTCAAACCGAGTGGTCCTGGGAAGGAAGCCTGGCAGTGGGAAGGATGAGGCTGTGCATGACTCATGCTCTTTTCCGAGCTGGGTGTAGGTAGCAGAACATCAGCTACTTTGATGCAGTTCTAATTAGGGACACGGGGGTGTTCCTGGTCTTGCAACACACAAAAAATTCCTCCTGCATCCCCAATCACAGAACAGGATGGTTTTTCCACTGAGCATCTGTTTTTCTAATAAAAATGTGCTGCTGTGGATTTTGGATTTTGTTTCTTGGGACATTGTAGAGAATTGTCACAAGAAAATATGATATTGGAATTGATAATCTTAATTATTTCGTTCCTACAGAACCCCCCCAATATTGCAAATGTAAAACAGAGTGACTGCAGTGCCAAGGAGGAGGCTGGGGGTTGATGAAGCTTTTAGAAGCACTGCCTTTGGAGTGTTATTTTTTTTAAACCTTAAGATTGTTTTGCTGAGCAGAACCATGGAAATGTTAAACTATAACTTTCACATTTAAAAAACAAAAATTCCTTTCTGACTCCCTCAACAGTTAGAATGCTGTCTTTCCCAGCTTGTTTTGATTTATTGCAGGAGTCATAATTGTAAGGTTATCTGTAGAAAAAAGCCTTTGAAAGGCGTGTTCCCAAGAGCTGTGTGCTCGGCGTTTTCCGAGGTGGCTGAGCCAGGCCGGTGCCACCCAGGCTGGTTTGTGAGCCTCAGCTCCCCTCTAGTGGCAGCTCCTTCCACACCACCGCGGGTTTGTCAAGCACTGAGGATTGAGTGCCGAGTAGTTCCTCTCTCACGCCTGCTCTCTTCCCTTGCCATGCTGCTCCCAGTCCAAAAGGATATCTGCTAAGGATGCCTTAGCTCACCCCTACCTGGACGAGGGCCGGTTGCGGTACCACACCTGTATGTGCAAGTGTTGTTTCTCCACTTCGACTGGCAGAGTTTATACCAGTGATTTTGAACCCATCACTAATCCCAAATTCGATGACACTTTTGAGAAGAACCTCAGTTCTGTTCGGCAGGTTAAAGGTGAGCAGGAGTTAACCTTGCACGCGCAGTTGTCCCCCTGCAGTGGGGGGACGTGGGATGGAGCTGGGATGGAGTTGGGATTCGTGCTCTGCATCCACACAGGGACCCCGGTGCTGGTTTCTTTTAGATATTTTTCCATAGTAGACACTGGAAATGATTTCTTTTCACCAAAAGAACAGAATTGCAAGTGTTCTGAGATAAGGCAGTGTGGCACAAGTGTGAGCTGACCTGCAGAAGTCTGTGGGTTTCAGACCTCAGCAGTGCCCATCCCTGGTGCCCTGTTCCTCGTCCTTTTGCTGAAGGATGGCACTGGGGGAAGGGGAAGTCACTGTGTGGCTGTCTGGGGCTGTGAGATGTGACCTCTACAGGTGTCCTGGAGCTGAAGCTGAGCAGTCAGATTTAGGGAAGCTGGAGCTCTTCTATCCTCCCTAAAATGTACTCTCAATAAGGGAAGTTCTCTTTCCCTCCAGTTGACATTGCATTTTACTGAAGCCAGAAGTGTTAATGCTGTGTTGTTTTGTATTTTTCTCCTGTGTACAGAAATAATTCATCAGTTCATTTTGGAACAGCAGAAAGGAAACAGAGTGCCTCTCTGCATCAACCCTCAGTCTGCTGCTTTTAAGAGCTTTATTAGGTAACTGTATGTAATCACATCTGATATTAATTCCCATTTATTAGTAGTACAGAATTCACACATCCAGAATGTTTTAGGCTTTCAGTTCCTGAAATAGGAAGGGCCCATAGATAAAACCCTTGTGAACTGTATTTATGAATTCTTCTAGAATTTTAAGTAAAACATGCAAAAGTTTCAAGTAACATTTTTGTGCAAAAGAACAGAAGCCAGACTGAAACTGAAGTTGAGTTTTGGTTGTGGAGCTGCAGGGTGAAGGCGCTGGAAGGAGGGACTGAGGGGTGGAAATGCACAGATAAAGGAATATTTGCTGTGGGTGCTGGTGGCTGTTGTCAGGCTCGGGTTGGGTTTGGTCCTGGGGGGTTTGGTCCCCCTGGGCTTGGGTTGGGTTTGGGGTTTGGACCCCCCTGAGCACTGAGCTGTGTCCCTGGCCCTGCAGTGAGCACTGAGCAGTGTCCCGGCCCTGCACTGAGCACTGAGCACTGAGCAGTGTCCCTGGCCCTGCACTGAGCACTGAGCACTGAGCTGTGTCCCTGGCCCTGCAGTGAGCACTGAGCTGTGTCCTGGCCCTGCACTGAGCACTGAGCAGTGTCCCTGGCCCTGCACTGAGCACTGAGCACTGAGCAGTGTCCCTGGCCCTGCACTGAGCACTGAGCACTGAGCAGTGTCCCTGGCCCTGCACTGAGCACTGAGCACTGAGCAGTGTCCCTGGCCCTGCACTGAGCACTGAGCTGTGTCCCTGGCCCTGCACTGAGCACTGAGCTGTATCCCTGGCCCTGCACTGAGCACTGAGCTGTGTCCCTGGCCCTGCACTGAGCACTGAGCTGTGTCCCTGGCCCTGCACTGAGCACTGAGCACTGAGCAGTGTCCCTGGCCCTGCACTGAGCACTGAGCTGTGTCCCTGGCCCTGCACTGAGCACTGAGCAGTGTCCCTGGCCCTGCACTGAGCACTGAGCAGTGTCCCTGGCCCTGCAGTGAGCACTGAGCTGTGTCCCTGGCCCTGCACTGAGCACTGAGCACTGAGCAGTGTCCCTGGCCCTGCACTGAGCACTGAGCAGTGTCCCTGGCCCTGCACTGAGCACTGAGCAGTGTCCCTGGCCCTGCACTGAGCACTGAGCAGTGTCCCTGGCCCTGCAGTGAGCACTGAGCACTGAGCAGTGTCCCTGGCCCTGCAGTGAGCACTGAGCTGTGTCCTGGCCCTGCACTGAGCACTGAGCACTGAGCTGTGTCCCTGGCCCTGCAGTGAGCACTGAGCTGTGTCCTGGCCCTGCACTGAGCACTGAGCTGTGTCCCTGGCCCTGCAGTGAGCACTGAGCACTGAGCAGTGTCCCTGGCCCTGCACTGAGCACTGAGCAGTGTCCCTGGCCCTGCAGTGAGCACTGAGCTGTGTCCCTGGCCCTGCACTGAGCACTGAGCACTGAGCTGTGTCCCTGGCCCTGCACTGAGCACTGAGCTGTGTCCCTGGCCCTGCAGTGAGCACTGAGCAGTGTCCCTGGCCCTGCACTGAGCACTGAGCTGTGTCCCTGGCCCTGCAGTGAGCACTGAGCTGTGTCCCTGGCCCTGCAGTGAGCACTGAGCTGTGTCCTGGCCCTGCACTGAGCAGTGTCCCTGGCCCTACACTGAGCACTGAGCACTGAGCTGTGTCCCGGCCCTGCACTGATCACTGAGCAGTGTCTCTGTGTCTGTGTCTGTGTCTGTGCAGCTCCACGGTCGCCCAGCCCTCCGAGATGCCGCCGTCGCCGCTGGTGTGGGAGTGACCCGAGCGCCCCGTACTACTGAAGATGTAATGTAGCTTTCCACTGGAGCCTGGGATTTGCAATTCTGGAGGTTAATCATGCTTGTACTGTAATTTTACTAATGAAGTTTTAAATTAACAACCACTACTTGTACAATATGAATAATACTTAGAAATGTACTAGACTTTTAATCTTGTAAAGTGGTTGTGCTTTTAGAAGAAAATATTTTACCCAGAGTTGCACGTGTTTTATGAATTCTAGTGCAGCTGTGATGGCTCAGCTCAGAACAAACAGAATTGAACCAAATTCGGGGAGGTTTTTTTCTTTTCTTTTTTTTTTCCTTTTTTTTTCCTTTTTTTTTTAATTGAAGTGAGATTGTACAAACAGATAGACATACATTTTGATATTGAGCCATTCCTGAAGATTTTGGGTTTTCTAAAACTAAGGAATACAGAAAACTTGACTGCGACCAATCATGAAGTCCCTTTGGGTGGCCGTGGCCATGGGAAGTGGCCCCGGCCCCTGATGCCCAACCCTATAAATAGCTTCTCACTAGAGCTGTGATGGTGATGTGTGCTGTTCTAAAATCAAATGTTGTGAGTAGAGAGAATGAGTTTGTGACTAGGAGAGACTAAACTTCTGTTTCCTTACCCAGTATAAATATATATATATATTTAATCTATTTTTATTAGAAGTTTTTCTGCTCTTTCTTACATAAAACCCCCCAGCATGCATCTTCTATGTGTGTAAATAATTCCATTTATGGGCTAATTTCAGAGATCCCTGACATCATTGCTGTATAGAGAGAAACTAGCTTGCACATTTTAGGTCTGTGAAATTTTGTGAGAACTTTTTCCTGCACTGGACAGTTGAGAGAAAAAAAAAGAAAAGGACAAAAAAAAGCACATAGGGAATTCTGTTAATTGTGTTCGTGTCTTTAGGCAGAGCTGTGGAAGTCTTGAAATGTCACAGTAGTAAATAACTTTTATTACTTTTTGGCTAATTCTTTTTCTGTTGGAACACTGAATTCTGTGCATATGTATATATGAACACAAATTGAAGGCCTCTACCTCCTGGAGTATACAACTTGGTTTGTTTACCTCCACATGATTTTTTTTTTTTTAAGTTTAGTGTGGAGACTTGAAACTTGAATGTCCCTTCCAACTTTTGTATTTAAAACAAGACTAGAAAATTGAAGACTGTTTTTCACCTGTACAAAGGAATACTAAAAGGTGGTCTTAAAATTTGAGCCTTGGTCTGGAGAGAAACCATGGTGTTTGTTATGGACAATTAACTGTTAAAGTTATTGTAAGTTATCTGTATTTAGCAGAGTATTTTCAACAAGAGTGATCTGAGCTGGAATTGGAGACTATTAGTAAGTTATGTTTGGAAGTTTTAACTTCAATGAAGTAATTATTTGCTGTGAAAGAGACAAACATTGAATAACTGAACAAAGATGGTGCAATATCTTTGTTTTTTATGAGGCTCCTGAGAATAAAACCAACTTAAGCATTTCAATTCACTTGAATGAGAAACGTGTTTAATTATCGAGCCCCAGAAGACACTGGTATGAAAGGTAAAATCTCAGAGGTTGGTCAGTTAATGTGGCACACTTGCTGGTCACTTTGTAAAATGTAGATTTGGAGTACAGTGGTGAAAACATTAAATGTGACATTTGAAAATGCGGCGGTGGTGTCATTCTTTCCTGCCCGCTCTCTCCCGTCCCGCTCTCCTCTCGGGTGTGACCGGGCGGAGGTGCCGCTCCCGGCTCCGTGCGGCTCCTGCAGCCGAGGCTGGGCCGGGGCCCGGCGGAACCGGAGCCCTGCGGGCACAGCTGCGCGCTGGAGCTCCGCATCCGCCATGCGGGGAGAAACGGCGGGGCCGAGGGGCAGGACCATGGGGACCGGAGCTGGGCTGGCGGGGCCGCGGCTGCCGGCACCCCGGGGAAAGGGGAAAGAGCGAGGAAAGGGGGAAAGAGCTGGGAAAGGGGAAAAGAACGAGGAAAAGGAGAAGAGAACGGGAAAGGGGCGGGGCCAGGGCAGGGTGTGGCCGGGGGCGGGGCCAGAGCAGGGTGTGGCGGGGGCGGGGCCAGAGCAGGGTGTGGCCGGGGGCGGGGCCGTGCAGCGGGACGTGGCCGCCGCCGGGCGCGGCGGGGCGGGGCCAGCGCGGGGCGGGGCCAGCGCGGCGATGGCGGCGGCTCCGCGGTGGCGGGAGCGGCTCTTCGCCCTCTATTTCATCTCGCACATCCCGATCACGGCGCTCATCGACCTCCAGCCGCTGCTGCCCGCCGGGATCGCGCCGCGGGCCGTGAGTGGGGCCGGGGTTCGGGCCGGGGCTCGTTCCGCCGATGCGTGAGGGGCACCCGCCGGTTTGATGGGGCCGGGGGCGGCCTGCGCCGAATCTCGTGTGTGGAGACATCGGGGCGGGGGGAGAGGGGGAGAGAAACTGCAGCGAGCGTGTGAAGGAGCGTCTGGGAGCGCAGCGGTGCTGGTGCCACGGGATGAGTCACAGCCGGGCCATTCATTGGGGAGGAGCGGGAACGGGAACGGGAGAGGGAATTGGAATGGGAACGGGAGAGGGATGCTTGGCCCGCGGTACGGCGGCTGTGGCCGGTGCTGCTGCCCAGAGCTGTGGCGGGGATGTGGCGGCCGCTCCGTGTCCCCGGCCCCCGCAGGCCCCCGGGAACTGGTGCGGGGTCCCTGCTCGCCCCGGGAACGGGCGGTGGGGATGTTCCTCTGCCCAGAGCGGGCCGTGGCTGTTTCACAGCTGCCCAAGGACATCCTTTCCGTGGCCATGGCCCCGCTGTCCCCGCCGCTGTCGCGCTCGGCACCGGCGCCCGGAGGCTGCGGCGGCGCGGGGCCCGCGCCACGTGCCCCGGACGTGGCTCCTGCGGCCCCGGGCATTCTCCGATCCCGGGTTTTCCTCAAATTCCTGCCAAAAATGCAACAGGGAATTGTTGCTGCTGCAGGAGCAGGCGTGCCAAATTTACGAATTTATTCGTAAAAATCTCTGGTTTGCTGGGTTTTGCACAAAATCATAGAAGATAATGAATATCATAAAATCAATTAAAATAACGGTTGGATGGCAGATAATTAGTTCAGCCCTCATCATCAGGGTGTCACCTCCTGTTTGAGCTTTACAACTGGTGATTTGGTTTTTGCCATCGGAACTGCCTGTGGGATTACTCCAGTATAGGAACAATTTCCAATTAATAGTTAACCAGCAGATCTCAATGCATATCTCTCTGTTCAAAGTCCAACGTAAAGCCATGCTGGAGTTTACATTTCTGTCAGAAACTAATTGAACTGCCTGAGCCCAAATCCTGGTGCTGAGCTGTTCCCCTGCAGCAGCCCTGGGAAGGACCAGGGGCTCACAGCCTGGTGGCTTCATCCCATGGAGAACCACGAACTCTGCCCTGCTGTGGTTGGATGCTCAGTGACTGACTGTTGTTTTGGGTTTTTTCAGCTGACTGACCTGTTGCAGCAGTATGCAACTTCCTTCAGGGACCCCCTGATGCTGCAGCCCCCAGAGTGGTTCAAGGCGTTCATCTACTGCGAAGCCTTTCTCCAGCTGCCCTTCTTCCCCATCGCTGCCTATGCCTTCCTGAAAGGTGGGGGGAACCAGGGTGATCGAGGGCATGTCCTGGGGGCATTTTTGCAGGACAGCTGCTGCTGTGCAGCAGAGAATGTTTCTGTATCATGATTAGGGGGTTTCAGGGAGGTACTGCGGAGGGCTGGGCTGCCAGGGCCCACACGAGTGTTCTACCTGAGAAAGCAGCACAGAATGAAGTTTGTCAGAAACAAAACCATGTGACTACAGGCCCTTGTCAGGTGCAGCCATTTGTGTAACCACCATCAGCATTTGACATCTGGCTGATTTCCAGGCCAGCTAAAGGTCTGGGTCAAGCCTGTGTACTCATTTTGTTACTTTAGATCTTTCAGGATCACCCCTTTGTTCTAAATTGCCATCAGGGGAGAGAAATTTCCTTGGTTCCTACTAGTACTGAGGGTTTTTTCTGTTCCCTATTCCATCTGAGTGATGGCTTACCCTGGCAGAGAGGCAGCAGTGTTCTGTCGCTCGGAATTCTGGTTGTTTCCAAATACTTAAATATTGTTTCCTTTTTGCTTCTGTACAGGTGGCTGCAGATGGATCAGGACTCCTGCCATTATCTACTCCACCCACGTGGCCACCACCCTGTTTGCCATCCTGGCCCACATCCTGTTCCACGACTTCTCCAAGTCGGAGCACGCGGGGCCTCAGACGCTGCGCGAGCGCCTGGCGCTGCTCTCCATCTACCTGCCCTACCTGCTGATCCCACTGCTGCTCCTGTTCACCATGCTCTGCAACCCCCACTACAAACACGTGGAGAAGAGGAAAAGGAAGTAGCTGGCTCTGGAGGTCGTACACACCACACCTGTGCTGCACCTGGTTCCGACCCTGCGCTGGCAGAGTCCTCTGGGACAGACGTCTCCCTCGTGTTGGCTGCACTGGCTGCTGCAAGGAAAAATGGAATTGGTTGGAGTGCACAGCCCTGCTTCGACCACACACTGCTCTGGCAGGGGCCTGGGCCAGCCTGGGGTCAGGTCTGTGCAAGGCCTCTCTCCCAGGAAAATGGTCTTTTAACCCTTTGATGTGTAACTCTGTGAGGGGACACACACACACTCACACTCTGCAGCTAGTACTGTTCTTCCAAGGTCCCTTTTCCCAGGATGACTGTTTGGAAACCACTCAAGTAGGAAATCTGTCTTCCAACCACATATTCTGAAGAATCCCCAACCCATTACACACAGATTTGCAAAGCTGTTCTTTTGAAGCATTCCAAATCATATCATGATTCTTAACTTCCTTGCCCCTTCCTTTAAAATTTCCACTGCCTTTGCTCTGCTTCATTTTGATTAATTATAAATGTCTGATCAATGATAAATGTGCCAAAATCTGGATTCATGAATGCTTAAAGTTAGCCTTGACAACCAGGAGTACTGCCCAGAGGATTCTGAAGTACTTCAGGAATTGTAACCAAGGAGTTGGAAATTTCTTTCTTCCCTAAAATCACTTCTGGTATGGAAATAAATAACCAAACGCATTAAACTGCATTCAGTCTTCTTCAGGGAATGGCTGAAGGAACTTGCAGTGACCACGAGATGGTGGAGAGTTCACAGAGTAAAGCCATGCTTAAGTTACCACTACAGGTAGAAGTTCTGTGGTTGGGGTTGGTTTTCATTTGGAGCCTGGTGAGGTGATGGGCCCTGTGAAGCTGCCCAGGCACTGCTGGCACGTTTTATTCACTGTGTGAAGTTGAAGCCTTCCCCAGGCTTTGGAAAAGGCAGCATTTCCATACTGAAGTGCTGCAGACATACACAAAATGCATCTGTTTGCACTTCCAACATGAGGCTTGAGTTCACACCTGTGTTTGTAGTTTACAGTTTGTGCACTCCTGGTGTCACTGCCACTCAGAATGGTTTCCCTCATCAGTCTGGGTTCCATCCTGATAATGCCCATAAAAAGGATTCGGTTCTCATATTACGACAGTCAGAATGGACATTCCTCAGGAACAGTTCAAAGTTCTTAATTCTCATGTAGTTTCTGCTTTTTTGTATCTGTAATTGGTCCATTCTGGAAATCACACATTTCTGTCTTTTTAAAATAATTCTGTAGAAAAAGTAACATAGGCAGATATAGATCCAATACTGCTGCTTGTGTGTAAACCTTTACACTGAAAAATAACAGAGGAGGAGCAACTGATTCTGGTACAGCCAGACAATCTGAGAACAATAATTTATTTTCTGATTTCTATGAAAGAGCTGTAGACTTCAAAAAGCGACACAACAAAGCACCAGTAGCATTAATTCAACTGGAATTTGAACTACTGACTGTACAAAACTGGTATAAAATCAAAGGCCAGAACAGTCTGTGCAGCTGTGAGCTGTCAGCCCTTCTTATTGCCATGGTACACTCAAGCCTCCATTGTACAAACCATCTGCACTCCTGCACAGTGAAAATTGCATATTTCTGAAATTCTCAAGATTCCGGAATGGTCAAGTTTCCATGTGAGCTGGTTTTTATCTTAAAATCCTCTATTTCTGGAAGATGAACTGGTCGATGAATTCGTTCTGGTCCGCTTCGATTTTGCAGAGGGTCTCGTACTCGATCCGGTACCTGTGAGACAAAACAGAGGGTCCAGGACCCCGGTGTGAGGGGGTCAGGGCAGCCCCGGGAGCTGAGGGGAGCTGGGCTGCCTGTGTGAGTCACCTGCCAACAGCAGGTGCCTGAGTCACACAGAGCAGCTCTCTATCAGCCAGACGCGAGGCTGATGCAGCTGGCATAGTTCTGCACTGCCCCGGCCCGTGCTGTCTCTGTTCTGCCCTGAAGCCCTCAGGGATGAACCTTCTCTGGGTCACTGCAGGGCCTGAAGGTAACTCCAGGCCTGTGGCATTGTTCCCATGTGCTCTGGCCAGGACACACCTTTGATGCAGGTGGGGCTGTCTGAACCAGCCAAGGGCCCACGGCACAGGCAGTCAGCCCTGTGTTCACCCTGAGCCTTCCCACCCCGCACACCACCCCAGAGCACTGAACACAAAACTCACCTTTCCAGCTGCATCTTCTTCTCAGCTATCAAAGCCTGGAGCTGCTGTTCCTGAGCTTCTCTCTGCTTTGCAATAGACTTCAGCAGGTTCCGAGCCCCGATGGCCTGGCAGGACAGGGCAGGGATGTGTGGAGGAGTTTTGGTTAACTCCTTTAGCCCCTCTCCCTCCCAGCAGGTGGACTGTGAGGCATTTCAGCCATGCCAGCAACAACAGAGGGTGATGCTGTGCTCCTGAGGGGTTGGTGGGAGTTTGGTGTTCCCCAAACTCGAGGAACAAAGTCAGTGACTCCTCTGGACACACAAACTGGGCACTGATCCTACAGCCAGGCTCAAGCTGCCAGAGGCCTCTCCTGCCTCTGAAGGACAAATTCTACCAAGATGGAGTGATTAAAAAGCACACGTTCTGTTTTGGTGCAGAAATGAAGACAAGCAGGGAAAGCAGACTGGTTCATGCATGAGTAATGTGACACTGTCATAAGTTTCATTAATTCATTATTATTGATTAATATTATAATTGATATAAATTTTAAAGGCCCAGTTAATCCCAGGGGAATGCCAGCAGGATGCTGGCAGAATCGTTGCTTCTGCTGTAAAGGGAGGGAGGGAGGGACAGAGAGGCCCCACACAGGACAGTGCACACGAGAAGCGAGGAATTTACTGCACAGTACCTTCATCTTCTCACTTTCTACAGCTTTGGCCAGTTGGTCAACGAGCTCAATCAAGCTGCCCACTATGTTCTGAAATTCTGCTGTTTCTGTGAAGAAAAAAATCGTCAAGTGATACCAGAACTTCCCTAAAGAGATCTAATACTCCTGCTTTGCCGTATAGTTTTGAGATGTAGCTGTACGTTTAGGGTTCACAGTAAACAGGAAGGTGTTAGGATTCGGGCGGAATCAGATGAAAGGGGCGAGAGAAGGCCTGAGGTGCCCGGTGCCCGGCCCGGCGCAGCGCGGCACTCACTGTCCACGAAGGCCCGGCACTGCTCGCGGAGCTGCGCCGTCTGCGCCGCCACCTCGGGCTCCAGCACCCGCAGCTTATTCAGCTCGTCAAAGTGCAGCCCCGCCGCGCCCAGCGCCGCCTGCGCCATGGCCGGGGCAGCGAGCCGAGCCGAGCCGAGCCGAGCCGAGCCGAGCCGAGCCGAGCCGAGCGGAACGGAACGGAACGGGGCTTCAGCCGGCACTGCCGGGCTCGGGCTCCTCCGGCACCGCCCGGCCCGGCCCCGCCTCCGCCAGCGCTGCGCCCGCCGGGAGCCGGGAAACTCTTCCGGGCCGGCGGCTCCCGGGGCGGGCCGGGGCTGAGGGGCGGCGGCGGCGGGTGAGTGTGAGAGGCCGGGCGGTGCGCGGGGTCGTGAGCGGGGCCAGGCCGGGCCGTGAGCGGGGCTGGGCCGGGCCGTCTCTGTTCGCTTTCCCCGCGGCCGGAGCCGGTCCCGGGCCGTGCCGCCGTTCGCGGGGGGCTCGGGCGGAGCAGGGCCGGGCAGGGCCCGCGGGCCGCTCGGTGTGACCCGCGCGGGACTGGCTCCCGTTCTGCCCCGGTACCCTCGCGTTCCCCCGGCTCCCCCCGGGCCGTTCGGGTCGCTCCTTTCCCGGCCGGGGCGGGTCCCGTTGCGGGGCCATTGTTCCGCAGCCCGTCCTGCCTCCCACGCGGGGCAGGAAGGGACGGGAAGGGATGTGGGGAGCTTTCGGTCGTGTCAGAAGGGATAATTAAAGATCTCTGTTTACAGCAGAGGCCTCACAGCTCCTACGTGATCACTTACCGGAGTTGTGCTGGCTCCTGCCTGCGCTGGCTGGGCGGGGGGTTTAGCTTCTTTGCTCGTGTTTAGCTTCGTTCTTCGGTCCAGAGCAGTGAGAAACTGCCTGGGGGGACGGAACTCACCTCGAACCCCTCTGAGGAGCTCGGTCGGACAGGCTGGATTCCTGTCTCCTCAAAGGTTATGTCTGGCTGCTGTTATAAACATCCACTGCTCTAAAAAGGGGATTTTGAGGGTTTAAAGCAAGGCAGGACATCAGTGACAAACAGTGGTGTACGTGGTGGGGAGTCTTGTTTATTTTCTTTTCAAATTAGAACTACGTTCACTGGTGAGGGCTCCAGGATGGATTCAGGAGAGTTTTGAATGAAAGGAGTTACCAGAAAATAGAACTTTGTGATCCGTCTTTTCAGTGTTGAGGCATTTGAAGAGACATTTGTGTCTCCAGTTTAAAGTCAAACCAACGTCAACAAACCCTGCTCTAGGGGACGCTCACTCACCCCAGCTAAGGAGAGGCAGGAAGCTCTTCAGGGCATTTCAGCTGGGCTCAGAGAGAGTTGTCTTCTGTGGGGAGGCCGAGGGGGAGCTGAATTCCCCGGCGTGTGAGCCGGGCCCTCCTGCTGTGTGGTGTTTGCAGCGTTGGCTGGAGATAGAACAGCAGGAAGTCGGGAGAGTTTCACGTGCCTCAGAAGTGTGACGCAGCACTGGCTGCTTCGATTGTCTGAAAAATGTCCGAATCGTGTTTTGATGTGTGTAGTTGTGTCCTTAGGAAGTGTCTCTTCTGCAGAGTGACATCCTCGTCTGTGTGTGGGGTGGCTGTGAGGCTCCGTGCTGACCGCGCTCCGTGTGCCTGCCCCTGGCTGTGCTGAGCCCTCACCGTGCCGAGCCCTGGTTCCACACCGTGCTGAGCCCTCACTCTGCCGAGCCCTGGTTCCACACCGTGCCGAGCCCTGGTTCCACACCGTGCTGACCGCTGGCCCTGGCCGTGCTGAGCCCTGGGTGATGCCGGGCCCTGCCCCGCCGTCCTGGCGGGCTGAGGCGTGAGGGCGGCACCACGGCGGGGCCGGCCCGGCCCACGCGCTGCAGGGTGGTCATCTACCTGCAGAAGGCCATGTCGGGGGACACGTGCCTGGGCAGCGCCCTGTGCCCGGCCGCGGGACACAAGCCCAAGGCCGGCGGGCTGAAGGGCGGCAGCCTGGGCAACAAGTACGTGCGGCTCAACGTCGGGGGCTCCCTGTACTACACCACGGTGCAGGTGCTCACCAGGCACGACACCATGCTCAAGGCCATGTTCAGCGGCAGGATGGAGGTGCTCACCGACAAGGAAGGTAAGGGTGTGGCTTTCACTGCTGACAGCTTTGTAAAACAGCGGGGGTTTGGTGGTGGTTTTACTCCATTAAGGATGTAGAGAATGATATATATGTCAAAAATAACTGGGAGCATTAGGCAGCCAAGTCCTGTTGGTGCTAGCAATCCTTTGGCTTTATGGAAATACCTGGTTTTGTTACTCAAATGAACTGGAGAAGGACTGGTCCTTTTTCCTGCCCTCACAGCTGGTGAGCAGGTTGGTGGTTGTGTTGTAAAGACTGAACAGACAGTCTGTGGGTTGCCATTTCTGTCTCATCAAGCAGTGGCATTATTCAAACCACGCACGTAAGGAGGGACGTGCAGTTTTCAGCTTTGAGGCTCAGAATAGCCTGCCTTGCTTTGTTGAAAAAATCTTTTTTTCCCCCTTTTCCTGAGCAGCATGTTTCAGTTGTGGCTCATGGTACCATGGCAGCATTTAGGGATCAGTCAGGCAGTGTGTCACCTCCACCTGGACACAGGATATTTTGAATCCCTGATACATTATAAAGGGCAGAACAGGCAGTTTTGTGTAAGAGCCTCAGCCTGGATGGAAAATGAGAGTCATGTTCTGATAGCTCCAGCTGGAGAGTCCAGCAGGGGTTTAACTTACTTTCCTAGGTTGTTTTCTCTGCCTAGATTCCAAAATAACACTTTTTTTTCCTGCCTTCCACGTTATGGGAAAGGGTTTGGCACCATACTAAGCCTTGTGTGTGCGTGCATCCTACACTGCTATTGTTTGGCAGCAATCAGACATCCTGTTTCCTTAGAGAATGTGACTTCAGGGAGTTTGTGAAATTGCAAGAATTTGTCCATTTGCTACTGTTTCCTCTGCTTCAACCCCTCTGTGCTTCCTCCTGATCTATCTGTCCTGTTCTTTGCTCCTCTCTGGGGACTAGAACAGCTTTGCCCCACACTGGGTTTTCTGGGCTGACCTGCCTTTTAGCATCTTCAGAACATTTCTCTCTCTTTTTAACTCCAAACAGCAGCAGCAGATGTGTTTGGAGAATTGCCAAATCCTCCTTATTAGGCCACAGAACTTATCCATATCTACTTGTTGCAGTCATTAGTGAATTCTCTCTTCTCTCTGAGTCCTTCCTTGGCTCTCAGAAGTTTCTGACTGCCCAGCATCACAGTGTAGCCCTGCAGTTGGGTTTCTGCGGCCATCTCGGTGCATTGTGCTGGAAGCTGAGTGTTTTTAGCTTGGGGCTTTGCTTTTGGGGTACTGGAAAGCAGTGGGAACATCTGGGCAATACCAAAGGGGCTCCACTGTCAGGTTCTGTTCTGGAACCAGCTTCAGTTTGCTCAAAGGCAGTGGGGACTTCCACTGGGTGAAAAGGGAGAAGTGTCCTGAGCAGTGTCAGGAAACCTCAGTGCCATTTAACCTCTCCAGGGAGCTTTTTCTTGCCTCCTGTGTTGAGGTGACTGAAATGTGTTGGCTCTTTTTCAGGCTGGATCCTTATAGACCGTTGTGGGAAGCACTTTGGAACAATTTTAAACTATCTCAGAGATGACACGATTGCACTTCCAAAACACAGACAAGAGATCAAAGCCTTGATGGCAGAAGCCAAATACTATCTCATCCAGGGCTTAGTGGACATGTGCCAAGCAGCCCTGCAGGTAAGAACAGAAGTATCCTGTGAAGTGTTTCATGGGTGTTTGGCTTGTAAAATTTACTTAAGACAACTTGAGAGATTATTTCATGGCCTTAGAGATGGCACCAAGTCTGAGATGTGCAAGGCATTTTTAAAGTATGAGTTAGTAAATAGGTGGTGAGGGATCTGGGGACACCACCTGTGCTGCCCCAGGGATCTGGGGACACAGCCTGTCCTGCCCACACTTGGATTTTGCTCTGTGTCCTTGAGGGCTGGCTCATGTTGGTGACATCCTGTTCTGCCAAGTGCTCAGTCCACAGTGGCTGATGCTCTTCTGTGCAGTGGTTTGAGTTGATTAAAACTACTGCAGACTCCTTCTATCCTTTTCTTCAAGAAAGGATGTAATATTAAACCCACTTAAACCAAGTATGACTAGACCTTGTCCTGGCTATAGCTGAGGACATCAACCTGCATCCCAATATTTCAATTACTGCTGCCTTCCGGGGATAAGAAATCTGTGCTGTGATTCTGGGTTGCAGATCAAGGTAAGCTGTGTGGTTACTGTAGCAACCCAGCTTTCCTGTGCATCACAGCGTCTGGGAACATGGCTGGAGGGGCTGAAGGAGGAAGCAGCAGCAGTGTTAGCTTTAGCATTCCTTTCTTATTTCCTCTCTTTCTTCTTTCATTAAAACAGGACAAGAAAGACTTGTATGAACCTGTCTGCAGCATTCCTATTATCACTTCTCCAAAAGAAGAGGAGAGACTGATAGAGTCATCAATGAAAGTAACTGCTCTTTTCAACTGTGGATTTATGTTAAATGTATTGAAACACAGAACTTACCTTTTCTTCTTTTCTCTCATTCCCAACAGCCTGTTGTTAAACTGCTGTATAATAGAAGCAACAATAAATACTCCTACACCAGGTATGTCCCTTCTTTTTCCCCTCACTTTAGTGGAAAAGTTGCTTTTTGACTGTGGGAGTGGAAGATGGTGATGAATGATCTAACTTTGATTCTTTTGGTTTGTTTTGGGTTTTGACAACTATCTTGTTTAGACAAGTAATTAGGGTCCTACATTGCATGTCTGTCAATAAAACTTATTTTTTAAAATAATGTATTCATGCTGGCTGTTGCGGTGAGGGAGACTCGGGACGCTCAATATGAGAATCAGCAAGCTTCCTTTATTGATGAGATCATCAGACATTTATACACAACAAGTAATAAGCTCATACATATTCTATAAGCTAAGCAATCTATTGGTTATACTGTAGATCTCAGCTCCTCTCTTACTTCCTCATTCTTTAAAACTTAGATCTTCTTTTTCTCATGTCTCTCTCACTACTTGTTATTGTACCACAGCTATGCCCAAGGACACAGTGTTTTTGCAGCTGCAGGGACTTAGATTAGCCACGGTCTTGTACTTTTCCAATTCTTGGTTAGCTATTCTTCCAACAGCTGGCAGTGTGTCTGTGGTGTGCAGGATGCAGAGCACATGGCCTTCCAGCACACACCGACTCTGCGTTTCTGCCGTCATCAAGCCAGAGAACTTCAGTGAAGTGGGGTTTGATCATCTGGAGCGTGGATAGTTCATGCTGCATGTTCATGCATGGTTTGGGACATTGTGCTGTCCTTATTAATTGTGTAAGTTGACCTCTAAAGGCTGGTGTGTTTGCTCGTGGGGTCAGAGCAGTGTATTTGTATCTGAAATGGGCTATTACCCCTCTTTTCTTGGCAGCATGCGGCAGTGAGTCACTACTTATTTGTATTCTGCAGTTGGATCAGTGCTGAAAGCTGGCGGAACAGGCAGAGATGGCTGCTTGAAAAGCCCTGTTCCTGCTTTTGTTGCTGTGTTTCAGTAACTCTGATGACAACTTGCTGAAGAACATCGAGCTGTTTGACAAGCTGTCTCTGCGGTTCAACGGCAGAGTGCTGTTCATCAAGGACGTGATCGGGGACGAGATCTGCTGCTGGTCCTTCTACGGGCAGGGCCGCAAGCTGGCCGAGGTGTGCTGCACCTCCATCGTCTATGCCACGGAGAAGAAGCAAACCAAGGTAATGGAGCTTCACCTGCCCGTGCTGCGGGTTACAAACGGTCCTGATTAGCTTCAGCAGAGCTCCTCTCACTTCAGGAGTTAACTTTGAATTTGCAGTGGTGCAGCTGAGCTTACCAGGGTCCAATGTTAAGAATCAGAGATACTGTATTCCCTTCTAGAGCAATCTAAAAGATAGGTGAGGGAGGTGAACTAGTGGGAGTAACCCTCTTCCAGAAATTTTTTACTCTTCATAATGTGTGGGTTTATGGCTCACGTGAGGGTGTGTGTTGCAGTTGTTACCCTGCACGGCTGAAGAACAGGACATGTGCTGTCTTTTGCAGGTTGAGTTCCCTGAGGCACGGATCTATGAGGAGACCCTGAATGTCCTGCTGTACGAGACACCCCGAGTCCCAGACAACTCCCTGCTGGAGGCCACGAGCCGCAGCCGCAGCCAGGCCTCGCACAGCGAGGATGAGGAGGGCCTGGAGCTGCGCGAGCGCGTGCGCCGCATCCACGTCAAGAGGTACAGCACCTACGACGACCGCCAGCTCGGCCACTAGCTGGGCTGGGCCTGCAGCAGCTGCAGCTCAGCTCCTGTCCCTGGGCAGGAGGGGGGATCCCCTGGACAGCCATCTTCACGGGGCACCTCGGCCCTTGGAAAGGCAGCGGGGGTTTGTGTGCGCAGAGCAGCACTAAAGGCCAGGGCCTTGGAGAACTGAGGTGTGAGTTGTGCACCTTGTGCTTTACCTGCAGGCTGGCCCCTCCTGCTGGGACGCTGTTCTCATGTGGAACGCTGGTTCTCAGTTTGTGGTTGCTCTTTCCTAGCTAAAGATTTGCCAGTTTCCCCCTTGCCGTGAGCAGCACTGCTCTTCCTGAGTCAGGTGGGGCGGTTTGAAAAGCTCTTTCCAGACAGCTCCCCTTTCAGGGCCTTGTGTAATGGAACTTGCAGTTATTAAATCAAGATACTGAAGAGAGAACTTGGATGTGGCTGCTCTTGGCAGACCCTACGCGGGATAACCCCCAGGAGAAACGTTTGGTGGCCAGTCAGCTGCACCTGTGCTCTCTCACCCCTGTCCCCAGAACACCTGCAAAGGTTTGTGTTCCAGGATAGTGTCCTTAAAATTCATTGATTCCAAGGCAAGCTCTCTCAAAGTGGTAAGAATCAAGTCATCAGCCTCTCCATGTGAAAAATGGAAATCTCTGAAAATGTAAATGTGTAGGTAATGACTTGTCCTGGGAGAGGGGGAAATGGGTATGATGAGGGAAGAAACCTGAAGTAAGCAAACTTGAGCAGATTGTGGCACTGTTGCCCTGGTTGAAGCTTGTCTGTGAAAATAAACTATAATATAAACTGTGAAATCCTGTTCATATAAACAAGGGCAATCTGGGGAATTGGTTTTGCATTCCTTTCCTCCTGTGGTCTAAAATTGCTATTTGATGTTAAATTTCTCAAGCAGCAGGGGAAAAATTGCAGTGGCTGGAGAAGTACAGGCTAAACAGCGTTTTCTAAGGCTAGAACATGTGAATTCAAGTTCTGTGTCCTGAATCCCTTCTAGAGGGTAGAAGTTGAAGAAGAAAAACAGCTGTGAAAATATTGTTCTAGCATGGAACTGTGAGAGGCTTGGGCACAGGAGAGAGGTGACTTATACTGGATTTTAAACTGAAATAATCACTTTTATTCTGAGTGCTTGGCTGGGTGCTGATTGTACAGGGCACTTCAGGAGGTGGGGGCCAAGTCTGCTTTGAAAATTTGGAAATTTCTGGAAATTTTCTGGAAACAGTTTCAAGTTCAGTATGAGAAGCCATTGTTGTATTTTTAAACATTTGCTTGTATGTTTGAGCTGTAGGTAGCAGTTTTGCCACTGTCATGGTTATTCATGCTGGCTGCCCACTGGAGCCAGGGATATTTTGGATATATTCCACAGCTGCCTTTGTGTTCCCATATCATACTTGGTCATGAAGCTCCAGATTCCACAATGGTCAGTCCTGAACTGCTTTGGCCAGTGCCAAATCCACCTGTAAGATTTAAAGAAAATTACTGCAAAACCCTGACAACAAAATGATCCCAAATTATTGCAGGGAGTTCCGAAGGAGAATTGAGATCTAGATGGTTTGGGAGTAATAGAAGCAGAGGAGGGAGCAAAAACTTATTTGCACTCATTTAGGTTTTTGAAAATTAAAATATCGTGGGTTAGTAAGGAAACACTACCAGACTTTTAGGATTTTCTTGCCTCTACACATGGCAGGATTCACTTCATTCTCCTCACATTCAGGAAGCAGCATTGCACAGGGATGCACCTGCCTTCTTGTGAAAGGCCTCTTGAAATTTCTAATAATCCTAGCAATCTCTTTTATACTTCTTTCTGTAAGTTTTAGTTTTCCAGCTGGTTATTCTGTTGTGCCAGGGAAAATACAGCTGTTGAAATTTAGTTTCAACAAAGATTTTTGTGGTATTTCTAAGTCTGCTAGAGTGTGATGTGGATTTAAAAATTTTTTTCCCTCCACTGATGCTATTTAATTAGAAGGCACCAGCAGAGGCTGCAGTGATGGGGTCTTTGTGCTGCATTTAATAGCTTCAAGTTATTATCTTGTGCTTTTTCTGTCTTTTAACAAAGGCTGATGCCATTTAAAAAACACGTGGCACTTCTGTTTCTTGGAAAATGTTTTATATTATTTTTTTTCTTGTTACTATAGTAGTGAATGTTAACAGCGTAAGTAAGTGATGCTGATAGCCTTGCAAAACTGTGTTTAAATGATGTTATAAACAGAGAAATGTCATATTTGCTTTTATTTTTTCTGGGGAGGACAGGTGTGGGAAGAAGTGTGTGAAAGAGAATGTGAGATCCATGTGCTACTCCAGAGGCCTTCTGTTCTCACAGGATTCATTAACAAATGGACCCAACTTGTGAATTGTTACACTGTAAGAAGCAGAGAAAATCCCATGTTTTGGTTCAGTTTTCCTTTCCCTATTTCCCACAGCCAACAAGTAGTATTAATTTCTGATTTGAATTTAGATTGATTAACCTGGGAAGCAAAGAGTTCTGAGAACCATCTGGGTTGTGAGAATCTTTTACCAAGTGTGAAGGATCTTCTTGGTGTTTGTGGAATGTAGATCAGTAGGAAGTGTCAGCAGTTATGTACAGGTTTGAAAAAGGTGCAGATAACCTTTTCATTTCGCTGTGGGTTCTCCTGAGTCCTGCTTGTCTGGAGCTGTCACTGAATCTGCCTTGCCCCAAAATCATGCCCTGCTCCAGTCTCTGTCCCACCAGGTTCTGATCATTTAGACTACTGGAGTTGAGATGTAACACATGCTTTGTATTCTCACCTTAATCAGTCTTTACATAATTGAAGGCTATTAATTATTGTGACAGGAATGTTCTAGACATTCTAGAACATGGGTTTACAGCCAGTGTAGTGCAGAAGCAGCAGCAGGGAGCAGGGTGATGCAGTCTAAAGGCAGCATTGGTGGGTTTGCAGTGAGCTCTCCAAGGATCTCTGCTCAAATTAAACTCAGATTAAGCACTGATTAAGACAATACAGGTTTCTAATTGTATGTGTTTGTCTGCAAGTTGAGACTTGTACTGGCTTCCACCCAGACCATCACCAGTGAGTGCATTAGCAGGAATTTGAGTAGCCCTTGGGAGCAAAAAGAGCCTTTTTGCCCTCTTGTAGGGTGTGAATTGTAACTACATCAGCTGTCATTCTTACAGGACTCGCTGTCCTCTTCACTCCTAAGTTTAGTCAAAGCCCTGTGCGTTCAGGCAGTGCCCTGAATGAGGGAGTGAGTGGGAGCCTCTCGGTGGTGCCCAGCCCTGTGCCCGAGGGTGTTTGGTGTTTCCCAAACCCGGTGCCAGTGCCCTGCCTGCACCTCGGGCCCTCTGCAGGGAGGAGGCTCGGTGTCTGAGGGAGGGAAGGACCCTGGCTCGGGTTATGGGGCAGCAGGGGCACAGGGGAGAGCTCTGCAGGGCTCAGCTCCAGCTGCCGCTCAGCGCCCAGACAAAAGTCACTGCTTAACCTTCACCTTGGCATCCTGGTTTTTAACAGGAGACATTTATCCTGCTGCAATGTTCCACTCCAGTGACTTTGATCTCTTGCACTTGTTGGTTGAAACAGAAAATAAGTGATGGACAGGGAGGGTGTTGGAGGGGCTGTGCTGTCACCGAGAGCTGTGTTTGAATGGGCATTGCTTACTAAGGGCTTGGTTTGATTTTGTTCTTCTCGAGGTTTTTCATTTTCAGACAGAATTCTCTCCAGGCAATACTGGAGATGCGCCTGAACTGGGTGGGTCTGCCCAGCAGCCCCTGCCTTACACAATGAGGTGTTCTGTGACAATCCTTGGCATTCACCTCGCAGCCACCTTCCCCCGTGCTGTGGGACAGAGTCCTGTTCCAGCCCTGCCCTCCCTCAGGGACAGGCTCTGTGTTCTGCATGTGTGTCACTTCTCCTCATCCCATGGAACGAGTAAGACCCTCCCCTACCTCACAGGGTGGCTGACACTTAATTTGTTTATTGAGAGTAAAGGATTTCTATGGTATTTTATATCCAGAGGATAACAAATATGATTGCTGATCTTGTTTAAATTGACATTCTGTGATGAAGTTATTTTCTTAGAGATTCAGTCTTTGTTTTATTTTCATGTCTAACTTTTAAGGGTCAGTTTTACAGAAAAAGTACCTAGTAAATGCAGTAATTAATCAATTATCTGTCGATTAAAGTGTTTCACCAGTGCATTAGAAGGAAATAGAACACTAATTTTTAATAAAGTGTTATATTTTGTCTTCTGTGATTTTTCTCCAACATCATTACTTTTTATTGGTAGTGAGGGTCTCTGGAACTTTAGTTCCCTGTTGCCGATGTGATCCCCACTGAAGATTTGGGGCTGGAGCTCCCGGACTGGGACCGGCAGTGGAGCGGGGGATCCATCTCCCGCTTGCTCCGTATCCCGCTGTCCCCGGTGTCCCTTTTCCCTTCTGTCCCTTGTCCCTCTGATCCTGCTGTCCCTCTGTCCCCACTGTCCCCCCCGTCCCCTCTATGCCCCGTGTCCCTTTTCCCCTCTGTCCCCCCCGTCCCCTCTGTCCCTTGTCCCCTCTATGCCCCGTGTCCCTTTTCTCCTCTGTCCCCCCATGTCCCCTCTGTCCCTTTTCCCCTCTGTCCCCCCATGTCCCCTCTGTCCCTTGTCCCCCTGTCCCTGCTGTCCCCCCTGTCCCCACTGTCCCTCCCGTCCCCACTGTCCCCCCCGTCCCCTCTATGCCCCGTGTCCCTTTTCCCCTCTGTCCCTTGTCCCTCTGTCCCTTGTCCCCTCTGTCCCCCCCGTCCCGCCCGGCTCCGCGCGCTCCGCTCTCTCCCCGCGCACAGCGCCCCCCCGTGGCCGGGCTGCGCCCCCGCCCCGCCCGCTGACGTCACGCCGCGGTGAAGATGGCGGCGGGCCCGGGTCGGGAGCTGTGAGCGCCCCGGGCCCGCCAACATGAGCTGCTCGGCGGACGCCGTGAAGGACAAGCTGCTGTGGAACGTGAAGAAGGAGGTGAGGGCGGCGGCGGGGGAGGCCCCGGGGCTGTGCGGCGGGCAGAGCTCCGGGGTCCGGCCCCGGGGGGCCGCGGGTCGCAGCGCGCGCCGCGTGGTGAACGCCCTGCGGCCCGGGCGGGTCCCGGTGCCGGTGCCTCGGCGGGAGCGGTGCCGGTCCCGGTGCCTCGGCGGGAGCGGTGCCGGTGCCTCGGCGGGAGCGGTGCCGGTGCCTCGGCGGGAGCGGTCCCGGTGCCGGTGCCTCGGCGGGAGCAGTCCCGGTCCCTGTGCCGGTGCCTCGGCGGGAGCGGGCTCGGCCGTGCGCGCCCGTCCGGGGGGCGCCGAGGACGCGGCTGTGCCCCGGCGGGGCTGCGGGCGGAGCGGCTCCGGGGAAGCTCGGGGCTCTTTCCCCGGGCGCCCCTGGAGCCGGGATGCCGCTCGCGGACTTGTGCCGCGGCAGGGGGCTGACATCGGCTCCCGCTCCCGGCGTTTGTGGTTCCCGTAGCACTCGTTTTTTATTACTTTTTCTTTAACTGTGAGCTTTAGAGGAGAAGGGAGGGAAAGCGGAGGTAAGAAAGGGATTTCTCATTCCTTAACTGTGAGCTTTAGAGGAGAAGGGAGGGAAAGCGGAGGTAAGAAAGGGATTTCTCAGGTGCCCGTGGATGAGCCGAGCTGACTCCCAGGTGCCAGAGCACCTGTGCCCTGGGAAGGGTTAATTTGGGTGGCTGTTCTGCACACACCTGTGTGACATTGCCGGGCTGGGGCAGCCAGAGCCGTGTGTACACGAAGAGCCCAGCCCCAGAGCAGCTGAGCGGAGCTGTTCGGTCACACTCGCGGCCGGGCCGGTGCCGCTTCTCCCCGCACGGTGCTCCGTGCCCGGCGCCGCTCCGTACCCGGCGGGCGGTGCTCCTTGCCCGGTGCTCGGCAGGACGGACGGATGGCATCGCGCTGGAGCAGCTCCTGCCGCAGACCAGGGCTCCTGCCGGGGCGGGAGGAGGTGCCGGTGGTGTCCAAGGGCCGTGGGCATCTCTGGAGCGCGTTCCTGCTGGGGTTCCCTGCAGGTTCCCCTCTCCCCATGCACCCATATCGGATTTTGTGTGTTTGTGGCACCGGCTGTGGTGAGCTGCGTGTAGCTGCCGGTTATCTCACAGCAGTGAAGTGGAGGTGTAATGCTTTTCTGTCACAGCAGTAACAAGTTTTTTTAGGTACCTGCCCTCCTGCTCCTTCCCCTCTGCAGTTCACTGCTGGGGAAGCAGCGGGAGCCGTCAAAGTTCAGACGCAAAGTTGTTGCTGTGGCCAAGGCTCCTGAGCCTGACTCCCATGTCCTGGCACTCATTAATGCTGGACTCAGAACACATCAGGTGTTGCAGGGAGCGTGGAAGGGGCAGAGCAGGGACAGACATGAGGACAGTCTCCATGTGGAGCAGCAGGACTGTGTCCCAGGATGACCCAGCCAGCAGCTGGCTCTGGGCAGGTGGTACCTGCTGAATGCTGCCACGAACATGCCACTTCGATTAGAAATTTCTGCTTGAACCAGAACCTCTGAGCTGAGGCAGTGCAAGGTTTTATTTAGAAGTGGGTGCGCTTGCTCTCCTGAGTAATGCTTAAATGTATAAATAAATCTGATAAATGTTTTCCGAGTGTGAACATTGCAATCTTGTGCTAATGCATGAGATGGAAAGTGAAATGGATTTTCATAAGCCAAGCCAGCTCAAGCTGAGGAGAAGTAGTGGTGTGTAATTAAAAAATCTGAGGCTAATTTGTTTTTAAAGTCTCTAAAATGTTTTTAATTGGACTCTGGTTTTTAAATGACTTGAATAATGCTTGAAAGTGTTATTTGTACCTTCTGTGTCATCTGCATTTTTGTTTTGTCTCTGATTTGTTTTTTCCTTCTCCCAAGTCCTCACCAATGCTCTTTTAGAGCACTTATAGTGGCTTGGCTTTTTAGGGTTGGCCAGAGCTTTCCAGTCTAAAATAGCCATGAGAGCCTTTGTTGATTAAAAGCAGGTTGAGGTAACACCCATCACCTGTGCCCTCACAGACCTGTGGAAGGGCCCCTGTCGGTGCTCACAGTCAGAAAATGGCTCAGGTCACAGTTGGACACCCTGAGATGGAGGTTTTATTTGTCTTCAATAATCAATTGAGGGAGGCAGGAATTGAACACGAGCCACTGGTAACTAACTGCCCACCAGATAATGCTGCCCTTAATGACTGTGTGTAACTTTCTCCAATAGAATTTTCAACCTCATTTTTTTATCGTGTGTGACTTCATACGGCCACTTCTGCCTGCTTGCTGGGAAAACCTGACTCCATGTCCCTGTCTGTTCTCAGAGGCCTGCGCCCCTTCCCTTATCCTTTAAACCCAGACTCTTATTTCCTGTTGAATGATTTCCCCATAACTTCAGTAGCCAAAGGCGTTCATAGGCAGTGGATTCTTTCTGTGGGCTGTTCCAGCAAGCCTGGTAAAATTCAGTTCTCTTTGCAAAGTATAGAACAGTTATCTCCAAAGTCACTTGGTGCAAAGTGTTTAGTTTGTTCTGCCTCAGTCTCTCAGCTAAAACTTGTGCATTTTTCCTTTGGGAAATTTAATGCCGTTTGCTTTTTCTCAGATGGACTTTCCCATTGGTAGGGAATGTATTTTGTTGGCTCTCACAGAAAGGAAGACATGTAATGTGTTTCGAAAATGTAACTGCTGGGATTCATGCTGAGGCCGCTTGGAAGTTCACGTTTCAAGCATTTATCTCTCTCTGCAGGAAAATCTGTTGTGACAAGCAGACTCGTAAAACAGGCTTTTTTCTCTGGCCATTTCCTTTTGCCTCCTGAAATGGAGGGTTTTGCCATTTCTGGATTTAAACAGTACTTTCTAGCTGTGAAACAAACAGGATAACAATAACCTTAGCAGTTCTACCCTGAACGATTTCAGAGCACTTCAGAAGCTCAATTGCTCAACTTGCAGCTGAAATGTAAGGGCTTCTGAGCAGAAGTGCAATAGTTATTGAACAGCTTTTATTACACTGCCAGTCTTTCATCAGGAGTAAGGAGTCAGTGCAGTAGGAGCTGTCAATAAAGGAGGTGAGCAGAGGCTGCCCAAGCTGAAGAAGATATGGATGGTGGACATTAGATTTTTTCCTTTGAGAAAAAAATGCTGTAGGCTTTAACTGTCTTCCTGGTTATTGTGGTATGTTATGAACATTCTTTACCATTTTTAAAGTTTCCTTAAATTAAAAAAAAAAACAAACAACAAAACAACCAAACAAAGAACCTAAACATAAAGGCATTCCTCTTGTGTGTTTCTTGAGTGAATGAAACTTAATAAATAATCCATTTATTATAGGATGGGTTCAGTGTTTGACTGCTTCTGAAAGTTTTAGCCCTTGTAGGATGTGGGATAAAGTCAGAGCAGTGATCCCTTAGAAGATGCTGCAAATGCCAAGCAGCTTCTCTCTGGGGAGTTTGCTTTGCTTTACCTGTGTAATGCTGCCACCAGGCTCTTCTGCACTCCTCGAGTGCTGAGATCTTCACCTGGCTGGGCAGAGCTTTCCTGTCCCTGCTCTCAGGGGTGGCAGATATGTCCCCAGAGCCTGGCACCTGTTCCAGGGTGAGCAGGTGTCCCCAGGGCTGCAGCTAGTTCAGGGACAGTGACACTGAGTGACACGAGTGCCTCTCTGTGCCACCAGGCAGGTCCAGACGAGAGCCTGGTTAGGGTGAGTGGCTTCTGTGTTCTGCAGGGGAGGCACAGAGAGTGGAGGGTGTTTCCAGGGCTGGACCTGAGCCGGTGTCAGAGCTGGCCCCAGCGCTCCCTCCCAGCTGCACAGGCTCCTCTCCAGGCTCTGGGAGCAGCCCTCCATCCCTTGCACATCCCTTCCCTGTGGGGTAGATGGGTGGCTGTGGGGGCAGGTCGGGATGGTTCTGTTTAAAGAGATTGATTTGCAGTTTGGTCAGGTCTGCTGGTAGCTGCCAGTGGGTGTGTGTGGAGGCTTGTGCTCAAAAAGCTCCATTGTCAAGTGCCTCCCGAGAACAGGGACAAAGCAGCAGAATTCCCTATGAAGAGCTGTGCAATATTGCAAGGGAATTAAGGAAACAAGCAAAAAAACCCTTGTGTTCCAATTGATCAGAAACACTTGCTTTAGCTCCTTGCCTGGAGCATCCATGAATTACGTGGCAGTGAGGGATGACGTGGGATTGAAGAACATTGCATTCCAGCTTTTGAATCTTCTCATATCCTGTCTATGCCTTAAAAATGTTTTCTAATAACATCAAGTCACTCTCCAGAAAATGCACAGTGCTTGCTTGGCATCTGGTGGCAGTGGGGAACACACAGAGAGTCTGCTCTGTGTCCTTAGCTCTGGAGTCTGGGGTTTAAAGTCTCCTCAGACACACTGGATGGTGCTGCTCTAGAAAAGTAGCATTGATTATTGAATCTGAAACACTTTTCTTTCTCATTTTTTATACACTTAAATTTTATCTGACTGAGGTCTGAATAACAAACTGAGCTGATTGGGGTGTGCCTGGGAAATGTGTGGCAGCAATGAATTGGCTGCTGAGCACTTGAGCTTTTGCTCATCAAAACAACTCTTCTTCCTCCCTGTTGTTAGGATGTGAATTCCAGTTAATGTTCTCTGGGATGCTGAGACTGATTTCATGGTGTGCAGTCCTGAAGTCATGTCTGTGACCTTGAGTTGGATGTGCACAGGCTGCTGTGACCCTGCCAGCGTGGTGAGTGTGCTGCACCAGGGCAGACTCTGTCTGCCTTCAGGCCAGTGGCACTCAGTTGCTTTTTGCAACTAGTACATCAGCCCTTTCCTTGGGTGAATGAAACTGTGCCAAAGGGATTGCTGAGCACTCAGGATAATCCAGATGTGAGTGCCCATTCACGAGACCTCCTCACACCTCTGCTTCTTCCCGGGTACCCTCTTACTCCTCCACCTCCAGCTGCCTCACTGTGAGGTCCTAACAGCCATGTCAGAAAAGCCACAGGAAGAAAACTAATTGCCTGGCTCAAAGTTTATATTGTCAGGCCTCAGGTGTGAGCAGTGAGCCAGGACTTGTTTCGAAATCCTCAGCTATAAAACACGTTCTACTTTCAAAGCCTCTTTCGTGTTTCCTTTTTCCCCTCCAGTGTTTTCTTTGCACTCAGAGGGCTCCTGTTTGATAAGGAGCACAGATTCTGGAGGATCCATCTGATCCAGAATTTGGAGCGAGGCAAATGCCATGTGTTGAAAGGCTCGTGCAGCAAGTGCCAGAGCTGCAGCCTGCTGCCAGCCGGGCTGGGGGTGTAGGAGTGGGCACAGAGGCCCCAAGAGGATTTCTGGGGGAGGGGATGTTTAATTACAGCATCCAGAATTGGTCTCACAGATGGTCTTGCTGGAGGAGGAAGCCCTTCAAACCGGAGAAGGCACCTCCACAGGCAGCTGCAGAGCCCAGCTGTCAATGGAGCACTGCACCTGCAGCTCTCCTGGTCCAGCACCAAGGGGAAAAGCCCAAAACCTTGGGACCTGTCAGAGCCATGAAGTGGTACTCAGCTCTAAATGTTGGAAGAAGAGAGTGTTTGGTTGGTCTTCTGCCATGGTAGCACTTACTTTCATGTATTGAAAGTGAATTGGCATATGTTCAGTCAGAGTGTCATAACCCTGTAATTGTAGCTCACAAATGAGAGAAGTCAAAAATTATGGTTAATTTGTACATAGAAGAGAGTGAGCTCTCCACAGCCAGGAGGAAATGAGTGTCTGATCAATGAGTTGGTGATAAGCTGGAAACCAGTGAGGTTTCATGTGGTGTCAGGCTGAGGAAGCCATTGGGGAGAAATCGCTGGCAGATGAATGGAGGGTAACTACAGCCTCTTGCCAAGAGCCTCGTTGTAAGAATTGTCTTTTTCTTCTTTAATTTTTGAAAGTCAGTAATTTGCAATGATTTCCCTCTGGACCTTGACACAACTTGAACCCTGAAACTGGGAAGGAATTTTGTTTTAAATCATTAAAAAGTGTGATAAGTGTAATTTTATTTGCTTCAATTGCTAAATCGTGTCTTG